>CM056744.1:0-1200000 GCA_029851415.1 Eretmocerus hayati
CCCATAACCTTACCCCATAACCCATAACCCATAACCCATAACCCATAACCCATAACCCATAACCCATAACCATAACCCATAACCCATACCCATAACCCATAACCCATAACCCATAACCCATAACCCATATCCACCATAACCCATAACCCATAACCCATAACCCTTAACCCATAACCCATAACCCATAACCCATAACCCATAACCCATAACCCATAACCCATAACCCATAACCCATAACCCATAACCCATAACCCATAACCCATAACCCATAACCAACCATAACCATAACCCATAACCCATAACCCATAACCATAACCCATAACCCATAACCCCATAACCATAACCCATAACCCATAACCCCATAACCCATAACCCATAACCCATAACCCATAACCCATAACCCATAACCCATAACCCATAACCATAACCCATAACCCATAACCCATAACCCATAACCCATAACCCATACCCATAACCCATAACCCATAACCCATAACCATAACCCATAACCCATAACCCATAACCCATAACCCATAACCCATAACCCATAACCCATAACCCATAACCCATAACCCATAACCCATAACCCATAACCATACCATAACCCATAACCCATAACCCATAACCATAACCCATAACCCATAACCCATAACCCATAACCCATAACCCATAACCCATAACCAATAACCCATAACCCATAACCCATAACCCATAACCCATAACCATAACCCATAACCCATAACCCATAACCCATAACCCATAACCCATAACCCATAACCCATAACCCATAACCCATAACCCATAACCCATAACCCATAACCATAACCCATAACCCATAACCCATAACCATAACCCATAACCCATAACCCATAAACCCATAACCCATAACCCATAACCCATAACCCATAACCCATAACCCATAACCCATAACCCATAACCCATAACCCATAACCCATAACCCATAACCCATAACCCATAACCCATAACCCATAACCCATAACCCATAACCCATAACCCATAACCCATAACCCATAACCCATAACCCATAACCCATAACCCATAACCCATAACCCATAACCCATAACCCATAACCCATAACCCATAACCCATAACCCATAACCCATAACCCATAACCCATAACCCATAACCCATAACCCATAACCCATAACCCATAACCCATAACCCATAACCCATAACCCATAACCCATAACCCATAACCCATAACCCATAACCCATAACCCATAACCCATAACCCATAACCCATAACCCATAACCCATAACCCATAACCCATAACCCATAACCCATAACCCATAACCCATAACCCATAACCCATAACCCATAACCCATAACCCATAACCCATAACCCATAACCCATAACCCATAACCCATAACCCATAACCCATAACCCATAACCCATAACCCATAACCCATAACCCATAACCCATAACCCATAACCCATAACCCATAACCCATAACCCATAACCCATAACCCATAACCCATAACCCATAACCCATAACCCATAACCCATAACCCATAACCCATAACCCATAACCCATAACCCATAACCCATAACCCATAACCCATAACCCATAACCCATAACCCATAACCCATAACCCATAACCCATAACCCATAACCCATAACCCATAACCCATAACCCATAACCCATAACCCATAACCCATAACCCATAACCCATAACCCATAACCCATAACCCATAACCCATAACCCATAACCCATAACCCATAACCCATAACCCATAACCCATAACCCATAACCCATAACCCATAACCCATAACCCATAACCCATAACCCATAACCCATAACCCATAACCCATAACCCATAACCCATAACCCATAACCCATAACCCATAACCCATAACCCATAACCCATAACCCATAACCCATAACCCATAACCCATAACCCATAACCCATAACCCATAACCCATAACCCATAACCCATAACCCATAACCCATAACCCATAACCCATAACCCATAACCCATAACCCATAACCCATAACCCATAACCCATAACCCATAACCCATAACCCATAACCCATAACCCATAACCCATAACCCATAACCCATAACCCATAACCCATAACCCATAACCCATAACCCATAACCCATAACCCATAACCCATAACCCATAACCCATAACCCATAACCCATAACCCATAACCCATAACCCATAACCCATAACCCATAACCCATAACCCATAACCCATAACCCATAACCCATAACCCATAACCCATAACCCATAACCCATAACCCATAACCCATAACCCATAACCCATAACCCATAACCCATAACCCATAACCCATAACCCATAACCCATAACCCATAACCCATAACCCATAACCCATAACCCATAACCCATAACCCATAACCCATAACCCATAACCCATAACCCATAACCCATAACCCATAACCCATAACCCATAACCCATAACCCATAACCCATAACCCATAACCCATAACCCATAACCCATAACCCATAACCCATAACCCATAACCCATAACCCATAACCCATAACCCATAACCCATAACCCATAACCCATAACCCATAACCCATAACCCATAACCCATAACCCATAACCCATAACCCATAACCCATAACCCATAACCCATAACCCATAACCCATAACCCATAACCCATAACCCATAACCCATAACCCATAACCCATAACCCATAACCCATAACCCATAACCCATAACCCATAACCCATAACCCATAACCCATAACCCATAACCCATAACCCATAACCCATAACCCATAACCCATAACCCATAACCCATAACCCATAACCCATAACCCATAACCCATAACCCATAACCCATAACCCATAACCCATAACCCATAACCCATAACCCATAACCCATAACCCATAACCCATAACCCATAACCCATAACCCATAACCCATAACCCATAACCCATAACCCATAACCCATAACCCATAACCCATAACCCATAACCCATAACCCATAACCCATAACCCATAACCCATAACCCATAACCCATAACCCATAACCCATAACCCATAACCCATAACCCATAACCCATAACCCATAACCCATAACCCATAACCCATAACCCATAACCCATAACCCATAACCCATAACCCATAACCCATAACCCATAACCCATAACCCATAACCCATAACCCATAACCCATAACCCATAACCCATAACCCATAACCCATAACCCATAACCCATAACCCATAACCCATAACCCATAACCCATAACCCATAACCCATAACCCATAACCCATAACCCATAACCCATAACCCATAACCCATAACCCATAACCCATAACCCATAACCCATAACCCATAACCCATAACCCATAACCCATAACCCATAACCCATAACCCATAACCCATAACCCATAACCCATAACCCATAACCCATAACCCATAACCCATAACCCATAACCCATAACCCATAACCCATAACCCATAACCCATAACCCATAACCCATAACCCATAACCCATAACCCATAACCCATAACCCATAACCCATAACCCATAACCCATAACCCATAACCCATAACCCATAACCCATAACCCATAACCCATAACCCATAACCCATAACCCATAACCCATAACCCATAACCCATAACCCATAACCCATAACCCATGTTTCGCAGTTGGGTTATGGGCACCGTGACCCATGTCTCTGAGTTGGGTTATGGGCCCCATAACCCAAAAATCGGGGGAAAACCGGCGTCACGACGCGCGCGCTTCGCGCGCGAAAAGTTTTTTGGTGCGATAGCACCACGCCCGCGCGCGTCAGCGCGCGGGCGCGAAAATTTTTTTGGGCTCCCCAAAATAAGGGATAGTGTGAAGTAGAAGGGGCCGGACTAATGGGTTAAAAATCTTGCCCCGAAATCCGGTTGATGGGTTGGACAACCGAATTTTGGGGCCCAAATCCGGGTTATGGGTATGGAACCCGGCCCGAAAAATCTGGGTTACAAGTTGGAGGCCCGGCCCCCTCATCCGGGTTATGGATCGCCCGAAATCCGGGTTATGGATCCAAGAACCGAATGTCGAGGCCCAAATCCGGGTTATGGGTTATGGGAATCTTGCCCCCGAAAACTGGGTAACGGGTTGGAAATCCGGTTTATGGGTTGAAGAATCGAATTTAGAGGCCCGAATCCGGGGTTATGGGTTGGGAACCCGGGTATTGAGGTCAAAACCCCTGCCCCGAAATCCGGGGTATGGGTTGGACAACCGAATTTTAGGGCCCAAATCGGGGTTTTCGCGCGCAAAACCGGATTGTGGGTTGGAAACCTGGTTTATGGGGTTGGAGCCTGGCCCCAAATATGGGTTGGAAAATGAATTTTGAGGTCCCAAATCCGGGTTATGGGGTAGAAACATGGGTTCAACAACCGAATTTTGGGGTCCCAAATCCGGGTTATGGGTTGGGAACCTGGGTTATGGATTCGAGAACCGATGTTTTGGGGTCCGAACCCGGGTTATGGGGTAGAACATGGGTTCAATAACCGAATTTGGGGGTCCCTAATCCGGGTTATGGGTTGGGGACCTGGGTTATGGATTCGAGAACCGATGTTTTGGGGTCCGAATCCGGGTTATGGGGTAGAACATGGGTTCAATAACCGAATTTGGGGGTCCCAAATCCGGTTTATGGGTTGGGAAACTGGGTTATGGATTCGAGAACCGATGTTTTTGGGTCCGAATCCGGGTTATGGGTTGGAAACCTGGGTCATAGGTTCGAAACCCGGAATATTCGAACTCGAGATGGTTCAAAACTCGGCTGGAAACCTGGTTCAGGAGTCCAAGACCCGGGTTACAGATTGAAAACCTAGGTTGTGGGTTCGAAACCCGCGTTTTTCGTACTCTTCACGTTGGAAACCCGGTTAATGGGTCGAAAACTGGGTTGGGATCCTAGGTTATGGGCTCGAAATCCGGTTCAGGGGTTGGAGAAACCCGGGTTCTTTGGACTCGAACCTGGGTTTAATGTTCGGATATCCGGGTTACATAGTGCGAACCTTGGTAATGAGTTCGAACCCAGGTTTTTTGGACTCTTAACGTTGGAAGCCCGATTTAAGCCTCGAAAACTGGGTCGGAGACCTGACTCAGAACCTGGGTTATGGGTTCGATGCCCGGTTTTTTCGACTCGAAACCTAGGTTATGGGTGGATAACTGGGTTGGGAACCTTGGTTGACGGATCAAAACCGCGGTTACGGGTCGAAAACCTGGGTTATGAGTTCAAAACTTTGGTTACGGGTTGGAAACTTTGCTCAGTGGTTTAAAACCTGTATTACGGGTTAAAACCTGGTTTAGGGGTTGAAAACCTGACTTCCTGGGTTATGGCTCTAACACCTTATTCATGGGTTGAAAACCTCGGTTTTGGGTTTAGAACTTGGTTTACGGGTTGAAAACCTTAGTTATGGGTTTAGAATCTGTATATTGGGTAATGGGTTCGAAACCCGGGTGCTTGCGCTTGAAACCTGGGTCATTGGTTGAAAAGTGTGTTGGAAACCTGGGTTACGGGTTTTCGAACCGAATCGTGTGGCTCGAATTACGCGTCCTGGGTTGGAAACCTGGGCCCGGAATCCGAGTGGTGGGCTGGAAACCTGGGTTATGGGTTGAAAACCCGGCGCACAAGGTGGAGAACCGGATTCTGCTGCCCGAAATCCGGATCATGGGTTGGGGACCCGGAATCCGGGTTGTGGGTTGGGAACCTGAATCTTGGTTCTGGTCTGTGGGTTGGAAACCCGAATTCCTGGGCTCAATACCTGGGTAATGAGTTGAAAACCCGGTTTTGGACCCGAAACATGGGTTGTTATCCCGGTCTTCGTTACCTGAAACCATGTTTACGGGTTTGAAACCCGGGTTACGGGTAGGAAAAAATGATTTTGCTGCTCGAAATCCGAGTCATGGGTTGGAAATCCGAGTTTAGTCGCCCGAAACCTGGGTTAAGAGTTCGAATTCTGGGGTGTATCTGAAGCACGGTTCATGGGTTCGAAGCCCGGATCTTTGGGTTCGAAACCTAAATCATGGGTTCGAAACCCGGGTCTCGTCCTGGGATTTGAGTTCGAAGCCCGGATTTTTCGGCACGAAACCTGGGTTAAGGGTTCGAAGCTCGGTTTATGGGTTCGAAGCCTGGATTTTTGGGCCCTGAACCTGAATTTTGGTTTCGAAGGCCAGATTTCATTCTGGGATATAGGTTCGAAGCCCGCATTTTTGGGCTCAAAACCTCGGTTAAGCGTTCGAAGCTCGGTTTAAGGGCTCGAAGCCTGGAATTTTAGTCTGCTTCAACAGAATTAATCTCTCCCTCCCTCTCTCTTTGTACGTGAAAAGACTGAGCGAAAAAAATGATTCTTCTATTGCTTTCTTCTTAATATTAACATAGTATTAGCGTACAAGGTATTTCAATTGAAAATTCCAGATTCCGCAATATGGTGCTTCAGTCAAATAATCAATAGGGTACATATAGATACACATTTTGATGAGCAACAATCTTACTAATTTTCAGCGTTTATTCAATATTTCAATCAATTCATCGGTACGCGTTGTTACAATTTCATGAAGTTTCTACGACATATCGGCTAACACAAATCTTTTTCTTATTCTTCAGTTTTCAGATCTACATCAGACAATATCGACTCACAAATCTTGTCATCTTCGCGTATCCCCTCTAGTAATCAATAAAGCAAGTTTTCATCGAAAGTTTGAATTTGGGCATCATTAGCGGTTATCGCAAATTGATAAATATGATCAATAATACTCGTAAGCATAGAAGGGATCAATTCAGACATTTGATCCAAACATTCGAGTTTATACTCAATGAAACATGACAGGTCCAACAGTTGTTCAAACGTTACCCTGTGTAGATAAATGCTGCGACAGAAACGCTTCCTTATGGTTTCAGATGATGATTCCCGGCGATCTTCTTCGATTTCGATGGTATTCTGTCGATGGATATGAGTAAATCGTAAAATCCATCCATCTTTGATTGCGTAGTTCTGGAGCAAATCCTCGGAAACATCGATAAACCTCGCCAATTTCTCCTCTGAACTTCTTCCATTGAGCGAATGTGAAACTGACTCCACCCAAGTAAGTGGCCACCATGCGTAGGGTAGCAGTATATACATTTTCTTCGATTGAATTATATTCTAATCCAACCAATGCTTTTTTACTCGCCAAATCGTTCAATGGATGTATAGTGGATAGTATTCTTCCACAACGTACGATAATTCCCTCGTAAGCAGCCATTGCGAGAGAAACCTACTCTTGGTGAATTGTGAAGAGAGCTCCAAGAACGACTGACAGGAGCACCTCGGAGTCCACGCTCTCTTATCCCCGTCATTGCGTGTGGAAGGGGTATCTGAATCAGAGCTTTGAAGCGTCAGAGCTTTGAAACCTCACGCAGCAAATTATAACAAAGACATTTTAGACGCGCAACTTTGCAAACATCGGATGATACATCCACCGCCGCCGCTGAATTGCTGATCACGAACTTTACGTTTTACAAAGTTTCTCGCTATTGCATCGTTCTGAGAATAGTCATCAGAAAAATTTCGGAGAAAGTCAGCAATCTCCATTCCCGAGCTCATGTAGTATAAAAACATTCTACAATACTGACCACACACGTCAGATGTGTCACAATCTCACTGAATTCCAACGAAAGTTTTTACAATTTCTGCGCAGTCTTTAATATGGTCTGGTATAAAAGGAGGAATGCCATAGCTATCGAAATACCAACCATCGTTGGTGTTGTTAACGTGGACGGCCACCCAGTGGGCTCCAGGTTTAGTGTGGGGATCCGTATTAAAGACAAACGCCGTCGGGCTCGTCCACACCCGCAGGATCTTCACTTCTACTCTTTCACTTCTACTCTACTCTTGTCATAGGGTACTTTGCTAATGTTTTTGCAAGTGCCTTAGCATGAGCAATCAAAATTCCTGGATTGATTTTCACACGTCTCACCAAAAGATTAGCCTCTCCAATGCAAACAGTCAAATCTCGTAACGAATCCATTAGAACAAAAGCATCGCGCGATCTCACGAGACGGAGTCGCACCTCGACATTGTTAAATAGCAATTTTTCCTGGTTTAGAATATCCACGTGTAGGTGTCCAATCATGTCTACTTTTTTGTTAACATTACACAGCTCTCGTCTACTGACAAGACCTGCGTTGCCGTTCGCTGTATCATTGAAGGCTCCAGGACTGTCATCGTACCACAACACACTCGTTAGATGAGAATTTTTGGCAGCGGGTCCATAATTGAGTAGCGTTTCTATATATGATCTGTAAGCGTAGGAGTTGTTCGGCGGTGACACAGGTTTCTGATTCAAGTAAACGTCTACTTGACTGAATAGCGAGTGCATAGAATTATTGATTGGGCCACATCTCGCAACAAGCGCCTCATCGGCAGCAGCCAGCTCTCCGTCCGTTGTACGTTCCAAAGAGACACGTAAACTCAATAACGTATGAGCGAGATCGATGTATTTCTCACCATTTCCACTAACGATGAACTCTATGGGAGAATCATCGGTGAGAGATCTGATTGGCTTGGACTGAATGTACCGAGATCCCTCACTTGTAGTTTGTATTGACGGAATCTCAAATAGAAGGAGCTCAGATTTCGAACAGTCGCACGATTGAGTATGTAACCGGTTCACTGGGGCAAAGAGGAACAGTAGGAGTAAGATGACACGTCTTATCAGTTGCTCGTCAGCTGCTCTTTATTCGCACTCCCAATCTCAACTAACTCTCGCGGCCGTTTTATGTTCTCTATTTATAACATTACGATATTACAATCAATCGATTTTAAAGTGTAAGACTTGCTTTTGTTTTGAGTAAGTATGTGTATGCAAGTAAGTCGTGCGCAAAAGAAATGAGAGAGTGGTTTATTAAACAATGTGGATCGATGAAGAATGTGCTGTATGTTTGAATAAAAGGTGCTCATATTAATATGACATCTATATGACATCCTCTCCCATCAGGATAGAAAAATTTCCAGAATTGGCAATTTTTCGTTACATTTCTGATTTTAAGTGTAATAGTGTTCTTGATCTGGAATTTTGAGAGAGAGGTGATGACTGTGAGGTGTGTGAATTGTGCAATTCAGTATCATTTTCCTTATGACTAGTTTTACAACAATGAGATTTCCTCCAAAAACCTTTCACCAACGATTTGAGTGCTTCATGCAATCCACATTTTCTCAAGCCTAATATAATTAATAATATTATTGCTAATTTTCCTCCGTAATCTACATATTGCCAGAAGATATCTCTCCAATTCTTAGTTTTTTCTCTGTATTTGAACTCGTTGATATATTCTTGAACCTTGCTTAATTTTACAAAATTAGATTCCAAATTGTCATTTATTTTCGAGAGTTCTAGTTTTTCCAAGTATTCTTTTTTGATTTCTACGTCTGTCGATAGATTCATTGTCAGGTATTCTATTTTTGCATTATAAAATTCATGAGTGAATGGTTGCAATCGGAATTTTTCGTTCATGAAAATGCAAGAGGTTTCGTTCGACTGGAGGAGTGTATCTTTTTCTATGATCAATATGTTATGATCATCTTTACACCAAATTTTGAAAACCAAGGTATCAATTGGCATGATCAGCCATAAATTTAGTTTGTCGATCTGTTTCACATGATCATACTTCTGCTGGTATATTCCAAATTGACAGTTAGTAATTTTTTCATCTCTTATTATGTCTGAATAACATGTATCTTCCTTATATACATTCATTAATGGCTTTGTGTTCTTACAAATTCTCTGTTTTGGTTTGCTTCAACATGATTCCAAGCTTTTGTGATATTGTTACTCCAATTTTGCAGTTTTTCGAAATTTTCGTCGTAAATTCTAATATGATCGGTGATACTTTTGATATTATTTTTCACTAACATGGTTTGATTTTGTATGAGTCTCAATACTTCGTTATTTTGTTTATAAACATCAGAAATTTCCCTATCATAAAGCTCTGCATCCTCACTATCTAATGTTCCAAATAGGAATTTTGATCCCGTGCCGATTATACTGAAAAGTCCACGCTTATATCTATACATACTAAGGTTTCTCTTCTTACTTTCGATTCGCAATAATTGCTTTATAGCCAAACTGATATAGTCTCTCGTTGTGCAATCGATATGATTACTGCAAGCATTCTGTAGAACTTGGAGCTGACTCATTATATGGGTGCCTTGGTCGTAGATGGCATTTATATCAGTTGTGTGGATAATTTTCCATTCCTCATTGTAGAGATGAGCAGTCCCTTCGTCAATTTGAACAAAATGAGGTATCTCCGTAGTTATACTATATGCCCTTATACTTATGATGAAAATGAAGAAATAGAACAGTATCTGTAACAGAGGTTTTATGGAAAAAATTAGTATCTTCACTATGAATGAAATATATCCTAGAATTCTCCATAATAATGTTTGATTTCATTGAAATGTCGTAGCTGTGGACGATCCCTAATGATGATTTCTACTGTTTTTGTTTCATCATTAACCCTCTGCACAGGGATTGGATCTGTCCAAGTAGATTCGTTATTTACAACAGTTTTTGCTAAGATTATGTCTCCTACTTGATACGATTCTGATGCAGTTTGTCGATTGTTCACAGTGTTTTGATTTTGCTTTTTACATTTTCTTATATTTTCTCCTGCATTTTCTCGTTTCTCTTTCATATCATCAAAATGAATTTTTTCTTGATCTTGTTCCTCGAAACTGCTCAAATTTCCAAAAAGTAAGTCATAGGGAGAATAATTCGTTGTACCATGAATGCTCTCATTATATACTTTTGCTGCATTTAATAATTTCATATAAGGGTTTCCATCTTTAGACTTCGCTGAAGTTTTGAGGGTTCTTATTACTCGTTCACAAATGCCGTTCGATTGTGGATGTCGCACGGCAATGTTAATAAACTCCACTCCATGTGTTTTATATAAATTTTGAACCTTTTTTGAAAGGAAAATCTCTTCGTTGTCTGAAATTATATATTGTGGTCTAGCTATTTTCAAGAAAAATTCCGCAAGTGCTATATGTGTTTTAGACTTTGTACTGATTTCCCAAATCCATACAAAACGGCTAAATTCATCTATGATAATGAGGAAATTTGTATTTTCAAAAGTGCAAAAATCTATATTCATCTTTTCAAAAGGTTTAGTTGCAGGTTCAACATATATACCAGGGGCTACATATTTTCTCGCAGCAGCTTTCACTCTGGCACAAGTAGGGCATTGCTTGATGAATTCTTCCACATCTCTAGTGATATTATCTCACGTGAATTCTCTGCGAATTTCTTTCAATGTCTTTTCTTGTCCCCAATGATTTTTGTTGTGAACGTCTGCCAATTTCATAAATTGTGAATTCCGTTCTCTTAAGGTAGCTGTACACCAACTACGTGAGTCAAAGAGACTTAACCTCACATTTTTGCCCACATCAAAATATTCGAAATTATTATTATTGTTAATAACTGCACTTTTTCCATCAAACAATAAACAAAAACGGTCATCTAAGCCTTCCTGAACAGAATCAGGCATGGTTTCCAAATTTATCTACCCTAGAATCGAAATTACGTGTCGCATGTTTTGCATTCTACACTTTGTATGAAAAATTACTAAAAAACGACATGGTCCATCATTTCCAGACTTGGCCATATGATTCATTGATACATAAACTCGGATCTCTCGCAGTCCTACCATTTTCTGTTGATCAGGTTTTGCGCTAGACCCATATTTGTGCTGTTTTTGGGGCCCGCTCCCATAAACGCAATGTTAAAATTGTGCAAAACTGGTCAAATTGTGACGATCAATACTCGAAAACGGGATGGTCAGCCGTTCTGGAATTTTGCACACGTACTCTTTGATATTAGAACTATCTCTCTGCAGAATCTCGAGAGATTCTGTTGATGAATAATTTTGGTGTACAACTACCTTAAGATTTTGGGCTTCAAAGGTCTAACATAGAGTAGTTTCTCAGATAATTTGACATACAAACCAATCCATCCCAAAAGGCGGTCGAAATTCTCATTTTTGAACACATGTGTGATTTCTATTACAGAATTTTCTGGTGCTTTTCCCAATTTCAAAAACAAATCGGGAATATTTCTCTTGTTTTGGTATAAAACTCCTTGAATCAAAAAATCTCCTCGTTCCTGGAATTTCATTTGAGCATTTCGTTTAGATAGTGTATTCCAGCTGAGATCAATCAAATTTTCAAGCTTCATTGTTCGGATGCTGGATTCTCCCGTGAATAAAGATAGATACTTCGCTAAAGTATCGTTCTCATCATAAATGATGTCTCGACTATCATTGATGAATTTTCTCATTGTCTTATCATTGGTGTACTTTGTTACCAACCTTGCTTTGTGTGAGATTCGAGTAAACCCTGCAATACTTATCTCCGGATTTTGATTTTCTTCCACTGGATTTTGCTCACTTACATGGAAAGCCCTGGACAAAGCATCTGCATTTGTATTTAATTTTCCTTTTTTGTAAATGATGTTTGGGTGATAATCCGTGGCTTTAGTTAACATTCTCACGATTCGAGAACTTACATCGTCGGATTTATTTTTGAAAATAGATCGAAGATTCTGATGATCAGAATATACATCAAATTTTTGACCAAATAGGAAATGTTTGTACTGTTTCATACCCCAAACTATAGCTAATAATTCTTTCTCAGTCACAGAATAGTTTTTTTCAGCAGGATTCAAGGAACGACTGGCATAAGAACAAGGATGTTCATCGCCGTTTTCATCTAATTGTGATAATATGACTCCAATACCTTCGTTTGATGCGTCTGAACACAAAATGAAGGGTTTAGAGGTATCTGGGTGTTTCAAGATTGGATATGTTGATAAGAGTTCTTTGAGTAATTGGAACTGTTTCCTACATTCATCATCAAAGTTGTACTCTACATTTTTTGATTTTAATTTATTCAGGCGATGAACTTTTTGAGCGAAGTTTGGTATAAATTTCCTATAGTAAGATGCTAAACCCAAAAATCTCTCTATTTCTTTCTTATTCCTTGGTTCAGGGAAGTTGAGAACTTTTTCTACATTACGGATCAATGGGCGGATACCTTCTTTTGATACCTCGTGTCCCAGATACTCTAGTCGTTCCTGCATGAATGAACACTTGTCTGGATTCAAAATTAAACCGGCTTCTCGAAGTCGTTCAAATACTGTTCGCAGGTTTCTCAAATGTTCTTCTGGCGTTGATCCGAAAACAATCAAATCATCTACGTAGATGAAACAAATTCTTCCAACCAAACCTCTCAATTTGAAGTTCATCATTCTTTGGTAGCCCGCAGGACTATTGATTAATCCCATAGGCATTCTTAACCATTCCCAGTGTCCTCTGAAAGTACTAAAAGCAGTTTTTGGGATATCTGAGGCCTTTACAGTTACCTGGTGAAACCCATTAGACATGTCAAAACAGCTCATGTATTTTGCTCGGCCAAGCATACATAATATTTCTTCAATCGAAGGTAATGGGTAGTTATCTTGTTCAGTGTAAGCATTCAATTTTCGGAAATCCATCACTAATCGCCATTTTTTCTCACCTGAAGCATCCATTTTTTTTGGTACCAGCCACACATTTGATTGATATGGTGATACACTGGGTCTTATCAGACCTTTTTTTTCAAGAATTTCTATCTGTCGGTCAATCTCTGAATGCATGAATAATGGATGTCTATACAGCGGTGTCTTGATCGGTTTATCAGTAGATAATCTTATCTCATGTTGCACATCATGAACTGCTGGCATTGGATCATCTGGCAAGGCAAAACGATCATTGAATTCCGATATGATGTTGAAAATTTCCTTTGATACATTTGGAGAAATTCTTTCAGAGACATTATTAAGATCCTTTACGAATTTCATTCTCAACAGCTCGATGCGTTCTTGGCGCTCCTTCGATTCCTGCGAGTGATGACAATTAGATAAATTCTTATTTCTATAATATTGATTCAATAATTGTTTTCTTTCTTCAACATTCAATCTGTTATTCAGAATGTATCTCATTGTTGGCTTTGATTCAGCTTCGGAATTTTCCCCTGTATGATGAACAGCATGAGTCATAGGCAAATCTTCATGGGTTGTAACATGAATATTTTCTATATATATTGGTTTATATTCATCTGACTCGTTGAACAAATATAACTTTAATTTCTGATTTTCCTTGATTTCATGGAGACCTGGGACTATGTTGGATCCTTCGATATAATAAATACCTGGAGAATTTCCTGGGACTATTTCTCTTGTTTCAAATGAGTGTGGCTCCAACTGAGCGAATTGATGCTTATTGAGTTCCAAAGTAACTTGGTTTCCAGAATCATTTTTCAATGTGATAGTATTGAGTTCATTGTCCACAATACTTTTGGCACGAATTTTCCAATCTTTACCCAATATTCCATCAGCTCTGGTGGGAAAGTCATTAGACATTACAAAAAAAGTGAATTTGATACCAAATATTTCTAATTCGCAAGTTCCTATTGCATCATATAATCCATCTATTATAAGGAAACTTCTTATTTCATCTGCCGAGAATTTTCGAAAATTTTCATTATTTTGATCTATGCATTTTATTTTTATATGTGAAGTCTTTGATCCTGAATCTACCAAGAGTCCGTGGGGCGCGTTACTTCCTTTAATACGGGTGAACAATATTGAATCGTCCCTATCGAGCTGGTTTGATCTTGGTTTACGCTCTCCTCCTCCCGTATGGAGAATTCCTGTATTTCTTGGATTGGAGGATCTTTGCTTTGGTATCGATTTTTGGGAAAATTTTTATTTTTCAGAGAAGGGTTCTTCATCCAACAAACCTCCTCTTTATGTCCTACCTTATTACAGAAATGACACGTGATTTTTCCTAACCCCGAATTTTGAGAGCTCGTGGACTCACGTTTGGCCACAGGTTCAGATTTTACACTTTCATTCTTTGTTCTTTGTCGGGATTTTATTTCCAAATCTTCGAAGTAATATTTTTCTTCACGGATTGCCTGTTGGTATGCGTCATTGATTGTACTAGCTTTCTGAGCTCTTACTGCCGGTCTAAGCTCTGGTTTCACAGATCGTTGAAACCGGTCAATTCTTTCAGTTAACTCAATCCCTCGGAAAACCATCCTACGTTCAAGTGGCTCCTGATCTATCGATTTCTGTACTCTCCTATCAATTTCGGCATATCTTTTGATATAGTTTTCCATTCTCTCCCTGAAATCTTGTCGAATTGAATTTCGTTCCTCAACTAATTGCACATATTGCTTTTCCGTTTTTCCGAAAGCTAATCGCATTGCTTCAGCAAAATCAGTTGGCGTCACTTCTAATAACCTATCAGCCACCTCAGCAGCTTCGCCCTTCAATTTTTGCGCGATAACCTTGCTCAAGAAACATATTGTTTCGGCATCATCACTCATTTGTTTTTTCACTCGCCTGACTTGTGACAAGAAAGCTTCTACATCTCCACTACCGTCAAATTCTCGGATTTCTGATAGCAATTCCTGTATTTGACGACGCCGATCATAAGAAATTTTGGAAGTTTCATTCACTATTCCATCTTCCGTTGGTGCTGAAGGCTCCGGAAATATATGATGATTTTTCAAGATAGTCTTCAATTCTTCTAGTTCTTTGGATAATGCCGTTACTCGACTGTTAGCTGCATTTTCACGCTCTAAAGCCGCATCCAATTGTTGCTTCATTTCACTGGTGGTTGCCATTTTTGGTATAATTTGTCTGATAGTACTGAGAAAGTTTATAGTACTGTCTATGATTGTCAAAGAGCTTTTTGGTGGCTCAGAATCGTTTGAATCTGACATAAACGATGAGTGTGTGGTATAAGATTACACACTCACCTTATACATTCTCCGGTGAAGTTGAGCTGTTGTCGTATCGGGATTCTTTGCGATTTTGTTCGCCGATGAGCTGCTTGTTAGAAGCGTCTTCTCAATTAGTGTAGACGAAATGATATCGGCCAATCCTATCCACACTCTCCTTCTTTGATGTTTACTACACACGCTGCTTATGCGTCCCCAGTCCTGTCACGGTCGCCAAAATGTAACCGGTTCACTGGGGCAAAGAGGAACAGTAGGAGCAAGATGACACGTCTTATCAGTTGCTCGTCAGCTGCTCTTTATTCGCACTCCCAATCTCAACTAACTCTCGCGGCCGTTTTATGTTCTCTATTTATAACATTACGATATTACAATCAATCGATTTTAAAGTGTAAGACTTGCTTTTGTTTTGAGTAAGTATGTGTATGCAAGTAAGTCGTGCGCAAAAGAAATGAGAGAGTGGTTTATTAAACAATGTGGATCGATGAAGAATGTGCTGTATGTTTGAATAAAAGGTGCTCATATTAATATGACATCTATATGACAAGTACGCAGAAACGCCATTTTCAACCGAAGATGTCTCTTGTGGAACGTTGTTTAGCTTCCACAATTCGCTTTTTCTACTTTTTTCTTCGAAACTTACCAGCTTTGACCTTCCAAACTTTTGTTGTAGCCGACTTTCGCTTCCGCGTGTCTCTCATCTTAACGAACGACTGAGGATTACCCGTTAAGCGTGCGATCTTATAACCTGATCCCTCCATCATTTTATCCAACTTCTCCTCTGCTTCCCTCTTGAGACTCCCTCCGGATTCGCGGACGCGTTTTCTGAAGGAATCTCTGATTGGTGTGCCTCTTGTAGTCACATCGGACATCACATTCAGCCCTATCTTGAGAGCTCTTTTACCGACAGCTTTGGCACCACGGTCAACAGACGCATAACTTGGCGAAAAAGACCTGCCAAGAAACGGCCAACACCTCCGTGGCCTCTCTGATACCGTGAGCTTGCATATATCTGCTCAATCTCATCAGAGAGACTACTCCCACCACCACCACCACCACCACCAACTTGAACTCCAAAGTACTCTTCGTATCGATCCATGATTATTCCCAGTCTAAACGCTTGAATTGAAGCGTTACCGTTAACGTCCCAAAGTCGAATGGGACGGGATCACCATGTTCGGTTTTTAAATCAATCGATATGGTCTGGAAAGAATTAAACAAGAGCGGAAGATATTATGTGGGAGTCGAGAAACTCTTAGTTTGCATTACACCGTGTAAGGGTACAAATATGGGCTCTGGATCTAGGGAGAGAGCCGGAGCATAATGATTGTAGAGGGATGCCTCGATAGAGGTGTGCGTATATTCATGCAATAATAATGGGCTTCTAGGATGATCAATTTGTTTTATTTCTCCATCAAATTTTACCCATCCTCGGGTACTTAGGCCCTTGGACGAAATGAAATAGGATGAGAGAAATTTTATGACTTTAGAAGGTGAATGGAGTGGGTACTTAGGGCCACTCGCATATCATCCTTAGAAAGTCACCCGACTTTGATATAGCAGATATACACAGATGGGGGTGGTGGGTACTTAGGGCCACCGACCCACCAATCCTAGATATCTGCGTAGGAGTTGGATGAGACGTCTGATTTTTTGTGAGGACGGGTACTTAGGGCCGTTCCTCCACCCAAATCGCGTCTCTGAGCTGCATCGAGATTCTACAAATTTTGAATACGCATTGAAACTCCAGATATATGAAAATCGAATAGCATTTATTCAAAATCTCATATACATGAGCACAGCAATAGCCAAGAGACCAAGCTCGATACAGCTCTGATTTCCAACTGAGCATAAGCCGGCCTAAATGGCCTGACGAGCCTGTATTTATACCTGGTCTTTTGGCTGTACAATATATCTATATCGTATGGTAGATGAACGAATAGATTATCGATCATTCGAAGAATTACTATTTCATTGAAAAAATAATACAAATGGAGAAATCTTGCAAAATCTGAATACAAAATTCGATTCTTCATCTTTAAAGGATATGAACTCAACACAAAATTCAAATTGACTCATTTTTTATTTATTGCCAGAAACAAAAAGATAAATTCCTAGAACTTTCCAGAAGCACGTGGCTTTTCATCTATCTTGGAAATTTAATGAAAATCAAAAGAAAAATTGAATTCTTTTCATATCGGGCTATTCTAGTCATCGATAATTCCATTTTGAAAAGAGCTATTTTACTCACAAATACATTTTGCAATGAATATTTACAATATTTACAACAAATCTGATTTTGAGCCTATTATCCTTTAAATGAAGAATTTTGTGATAGATTACACTTTTTCAGAGTATAAATGAAATGATACATCAAGAAAGTAAAAATAAAAAATCGTTGTTGTTTTTTAACAAGAATATTTAGTGTGCAAAATAAAATAAACAAGCAAAATCAACTTGTTCTCAAAAGTGTCTATATACATCTTGTAGCTCAGAAAATGAGCTTTATCATAACAAAAGAAAGATTACGATTTCATGAAGTTTCATATAAGAAATTCCTCATAGAAATTCATAGAATATTCTTGAGTTTCTATGTATGAGTATATACATATTTACGTCTTAGTGTGTGTCTATTCACCACGCGTGACACTAAAAGGAAAGCAAACATCTGCCTTATCGGCTCTAATACGCGCGAAGATTTGAATGCTATATACAGCCTCAATAGCACGTGTATTTTGGAGATTGATAAATGAAAAATTAAAATTTTGGGGTTATGGCACTCACAACCGTGAACATAATTTCTCGTGTCTATGGGTACACTCCGTAGTAGCGGTGCATACACATCACCGACAGAGTACGACTCACATATATCTGTGTATTCCATCAAAGTGTTGGGTAATCTGTGCGACAGAATGACGGGTAGGTCGCTCTTAGCAAGACCATCGTCACCCACTATAATATCTTTTGAATCATCGCGTAAACCGAAACCCAGAATTTTTCTCAAAGTTGCCGATAAGTGTAAACTATGCCGCAGACCAGAGCACAAACTTCCACCACAGATGCGACGAATAGTCAAATATCCACAGTTTTCAACAGTCAGTTTGAGATGCTCTGCCATACAAGCAGAGTTGTTGACTTCCTCCAAAAGATCTTGAACATGTTTGTACACGCCAGGTCGGATGTGACACGTTTCTCTTTTGGATAGATCTACTCGATCCAACGTATTTGTTTCGAAAATTTTGGGCTGTAAGGTATTCACAGTAACGCAACCGTCTGCTTCCGATGAAATATGCTGAAATGTCAATGGAATCTGGATTTCCGTTATAGCAACAGCCCAAGTTCCGTGTAGATTCGCACGTTGAGATAGCTGTGTGACATAGCGGGTTGTCGTATTGTTTGGGTAGTAGCCCATACTATTGTTGCTAGGCAACACTACGTGAAAATGATTCCTCATCTTAGATCTTGAATATCTCTAGCAGCAACCCAACTATTGAATTTTTCTGGGTATCCTTCCCAACTCACGAAATATCTCTATTTGTCAACACGACCGCTTGTTTTCAAAATTTCATCCACTTCAGAAGCCTCGGTCCTCAAATCCTTCCGAACTCTACTGAGCTCCTCTTCGTAGGAGAAACCGTCAATATCTACGCCGGCCAAGTCTAGCAAAAAGTATACTGGAGGTTGTCTAGTCGTGGATATACGAACAATTTTGAATAGCTCGAGAGTCCAACCTCTCATATAACCTTTCCGGAACACGTTCGATGCGCGAGTGACACGCACAAGATCACCAACTGACAATTTAGGATCCCTCGAAAATGCGTTGGAGTGGGTGGCCATCATATTTCGATGAGCTTTGTCAGCGTTGTACATAGTTACAGTCGCCGGCGTCATTTTCATCGTGGAATGGCGACTGTGATTGTATGCGGCGACTATATCATTCAATACATCTATATAGCGTCTTGTATTTTTGTGCGTGATATATCGATAGATACGCTCTTTCAGAGTGCGAATTACACGTTCAGCACAAGCTGCCTTTGTCAAAGGACTCCGAGAAGCTCTGAATTTGGTCTCATTGCGTTCCAAGATCGCCTGCATCGCCTGTCCAACAAACTCATTTCCTTTATCTGTTTGGAAGTACACTGGTGTTCTACCATCACTTCTGGACAATATGCGATCAAAAGCGTTAGCAACAGTCTTTGAGATCTTATCTTTCAATGGTTCGGCCCATACAAATTTACCCAAAATGTCAATGACAATCAAAATGTATGAATAACCATCGTTGTGAGATATCAAAGATTTCAAGTCCATTAAATCCGCCTCCCAGACATCATCAATATTTCTAACATCGTAGCTGCGTCTATTAAAGCGCCGTCGTACAATTTTGTGGAGGTTGTGAGCGTCTTGACTTTCGAGCCAGTTGTGAATTTCATGGGAAGTATAGCCATCTTTCTTTTGCTTTACATAGTCTACCAATTTTGAAGCTCCAGCATAAGCTGTTGGGAGGGGGAGATTGTAAAAATAATCACTGAGCTTGTTATTCATCGTTAATTTTTATTTTATAACTCAATTTCTTATCTTTATTTACACTTTTTTTGATACCACAAATCTTCCGAGTATTTCTCTTCATTGAACGCAATAATTGTTCCAAAGTGATTTTACGGTCCATACAACACGTTGTGATCGATGCAACCGTTCGTTCGTTTGCGTCAGCGTCCTCTGACATCACTCGTGAGAAAGCTTGTTCTGCTAAAATACGATCAGCGTTCTCGCGATCACCTGAGTCATTGGCAGAAGCTATATCATGCTGACGGCAAAGGGCATCGAGAACATTCTTTGGTACGTCACCTCGCTCTAGTCGCTCGGTCAACTTTGTCCCGGGTCCTGCGAAATTGTTTCCCGGAACATGCATCTCGAAGGGTAAACCATGAATTATTTTTTCAAATACACTATTTTCTTTTGCCGCTTCTTTTCCCAAACCCTTCTTCTTACGAATCACGGTTTTCTTATGTCGTATGCTCCCAGCTTCTGCCATCCTCTCAAGGCTCTTGTACGCTGCGCCTGTGCTAGCTGTTGCCCTCTGATCAGGTGCTCTAACGTGGAGAGCAAGTGTTCCTCCTTCCTCACTCCCGTCGTCGAATTCCTCGTCTACAACGAGATGACTGGAATTAGAAGAGGGGAAGCTATCGTGATTGCTGTGTTGAGACTTTGATAAACGGCTGCGATCATTCTCCGCCGATTTTCATGAAGAATTTGCCACAATTCTGCTGGCAGAGGGGCGTGTATCGAGACTTCTCCTCGACGATTCAGAAGAGGCACCATCTGATGAATCAGATATTTCAAAGTTATTCCACACTCTGGTATTACCGATGAATTCTCGAGGGATCGCTGCGCGACGGAGTGCAGATGCAAACTGAGCGTGTCCTCGCGGAAGAACGCGTTTTCTTTCTCTCAATGCGTCATTCAATAGATCGGTCATCGTAGCTCCTCGGATGATTTTACCATCTATAGATACAGAACCATCTGTGGGCCACACTACGAAACCACTTTCTTCAACTTTTTCATAAGTTGTTTTGCTTTGGACTTGTATCTGGTCGGCACGAATTCCAAGATGCTATCATCGCCATCGATGGTCAATTTCTGCCCCGCTACATCGCTATGTCTCTTCTGATGGTACGTTTGAACGGACTTCTCTCGTTCTGGGGGGTCCATAGAAGCCATATCTCGAAAATGGAGGTAGCTTTGCAGTACTTGTTGATATTTAATCCATTTTTCTTTCTCATCTCTGCATGCTGATGAATTCAGGATCTCGTTCATCTCCTCATCGAGTCTACTCAGTGTTGTACCAGGGGTCTGTACTGTTTTGTTGCTATTACTCGACAACCGTAAGTGATCCAGGGTTTCTTTTGGGACGAGGACTAATTTTTTGCGTGCTCCATGTCTTTAGTGCTTGCATATCAGATCGGCTAAGATAGTCCCAATCAATGGTGCAATCAGGGATGGTAAAAAGCCGCCACGTTGTACAATTAACCTCTTTTTACTGGGAATGCTTCCTCAGGAGTCGATCAATCTTCTCAGGGTGCCGGCGTGCTTGCGCAGTCGTAATTTTTGTGGCTTTGTTAGTGGCACGTTCCCGTGGAGAACGTTCAGCGCGTACTCACAGATGCAACGCACAAGTTATGGATCAGCATTCTTGAGAACAGCTTTTCTCTGCTCGCCGCCTAGATGGTACAAAGCGCGCAAAATCGCCGCGTTCTTGAACGCGATCCTTCGTCGACTTTTCAGACCCATTACAGAGTCAGAACTGACACGATGTTTCAGTTGTCGTCTCCTTATATAGCCCTCTTCCGTGGCACATAGACGTATTCAAACTCGGCATCCGGAAATATGTCGGTGCGGAAGCGACAATTATCGGGGGTGCTCTGTTTCATGTTGAGTACAAGATATCCGTACGGTTTCGATGTTGCATCCCAGTAAGCTTCTTGCAGAATTTTTGGATCTTTGGGGCACACTTGTCTTGAGAGGTGACGGATTTGCGAACGATCCCGGAGGTTTCGAAATAAAACCATGTAGTGGGCATTGAGTGAAATACCTCGTTGGCCTTCTCCTTGATGGGAGATGTTTTGCGTGATGTGCATGACGCTTGCGTTGTTGCGATGCGAGCCCCTAGTGAACAATTTGGCGATCTCACTGTTTGAAGCCGATTCATGCATCAAATCATCGATGATGATCAGCTTTGCTCTTGGATCGGAAGAGTAGTCTTCACTGCGAGGCAATCCTTCGCGAAATTCTATATTATCTCCGAATTCTCGGTATCCGGTCTGCCACTCGGCGTAATACAATATTATCCGTTCAAAGCGTGTATCACTTATAAGAGCAATGTTTTTTAGAAATAATTTGGCCCACTCTGACTTGCCCACTCCCGATGGGCCGATTAACCTCTTCGTGCACGCACCTCATTTCTGTGCTCCCAGACCTTCCTTTCCTACTAGATTGTATAGTGGGGGTCGTAAGAATTATTTTGAGCCCAAACTTGGTATGATAAAGTCATGCCATATGGGAGTTATGGCAGCATGAACTTTTCAAGGTCAAACACGAATCAGGCACTAGCAACGAGAATTTCATAATGAATTTCATCAAAAATCTTCAATTCGGATCAAAAAACATGACACAACAAGTATCCTTACCCTATTATAAAAATTCAGTGAGTTATAGCAATCAAAAAATGAATGGTTTCAAAGTGCATGATCGAGTGAGATGGTTCATCATAATCATTAGCTACAATGGATGACTAATGATAAGACTATGTTCACCAAAATCATGGATACTTCTTTATGGGCCATGGAATATGATGCATCAAGTATTTTTCCTCCAAAGTCAAAGAGAACCAAAGGAACCCGATTCAAAAATGTATCCACATATGTGGACAAATACGGAAAGAGGTTAAAAGAGCAGTCCAAGGATGGAGCCACGGGGTAACCATGATGGCAAATGACTGCGTGACCGACTGACTGAGTGACTGCAATAGCTAATGACCGCGGTTGGGGCCCACGCGCGTGCGCGGTGGTGGAGAGCAGCTGATGAGCGGAAAACGCTTGGAAAGAGCTCACAAGCCACGCAAGACGCTACTAGCACCGTCGCGGTGCCGGAAGGCGCGCAACACTGACGCTTCACGAGCTCATGACGCCGCGGACAAGTAGCTTGTATCACTCCAAGCATTTTGTCCAGTAGGAGGGGGACGCGCATCAAAAAAGTATCTATCACCAGATGAGATGATCTTTTTTCTCTCATGATTAATCATTCAGTGGTGCCGCGCCTTGAAACCGTACGGATGGCTTCTGTCGTCCCCAATGAATCTTCGATTGATGTACACAGGTTTGCATGTCTTCCTTTCTTCCGTAGTGATAACTTTGTGGAAAGCTGTTCTTCTTATAGCTGACGAAACTAGATTAATCTGTTGCGTATTCCCGAGGACCAGTTCGCGTACTGATTCAAAATTCACTTCATCGCTGTATTGATAATTCAATCTGATCCCTTTCACCTTACGAACAGTTCCTTCTTCTCCAGTGGGTGATTTCCATTTATAAGCGTAAAACTTTGGTCCACCGCTGATGAAACATGTGATGTATGTTCCAATACCTTTATCGGCTCATTCATCTGTCAGTTCGACGAGCATAGCACCGGTCGGAAGATCGGTTCCCAGTCCATTCGATATGTAAATGACGCTATCTGTATCAAAATAGATAGCAGCCGGCCCTAAACTGTGGAGATATCGGAAGAGTTCGAGTCTTGCTTGCGCTGTCGTAAAGGCCGCTACGACAACGTTCGTTGTTGCCGATATAGGAATGGCCTCAGCTGTATTGGTCCAGTTCACGTATATGACATCGTCATTGGCAGCTAAGATACTGTTGACTGATATTTCAGAGCTGTTTACTAGTTCTGTTAACCTTTATGGATTCGTTACAACCTCGGTCTTTGGCATATTCTCGCGCTGTCCAAATTTTCCCCAGATTGAGACTAGTGCGGCTTTGGCGACTGATCGTTGTCCAGGGTTTGTCCTGATCTCTCCCTCTGTCAGGCGGATACCTTCATGAGCAGCTAGTTTATCAAGATACGCTCTTTTTTTCTCTTGATTGTTGCATTCGGGAGGAAAACCCGATGCCTTTGTTTTCTCTGAAAAAAATTTGTCAATGTAATCTGCAACCAAACCGCCTTCCCCTGTAGCTGGATCATACTGCGTCATTTCATATTGCCAAATTTCATATACCTCGCGGCTTTCATAGCCCAGTTCGACCGCCTTTTTAACTTCTTCCGACACCCAAATCCCTTCCAGGATGCGCTCATTGACATCGTCATGAGAGCACTCCTCTTGTGATAACACTTCAGCACAGGAGCAACACAGTGGGAAAAGTAACTTATTGTGCAATCACACCGGTAACACAGGATGATACAAATCTCTTGGAGGCAGTATGGAACATTTGATCAAGCCGTTCACTCTACCCACATCATGATTATCACCGATTATTTCTTGACATTCTTCCTCTCCAATAAATATCGTTGGATGACCGATCGGAAACTTTCCTCTTTTGCATATATACGGATACAAGGAACATACATCGACATACTTGATTTTTTCCCCCGGTCCACATTCGTAATATTTGAGCGTGTTGCCTGTTCTGCCCCCAAAGAATGCATCGCGAGATATCAAAGGTGTGCGGTTCTCGAGAAAACTTTTACACGTATCAACAAACCTCTGAAACTCTTTACTGCTTGCGTATTTCCTGTTATATTCACATTACCAAATCTCGATGAGTTTGTATTCATTAGAGGATTACGACTATAAATTCGGAGTCCGGATAAGCTAATGCTAGGCGCCACAATGAATTTGTTGAGCTGTAGCAAAATAATCGTTGAAGAGTGGGTGTTATTATTTCTCGAAAAGATGGCCCCACACTTGAGGAACACTTTGCACCGGTGCAGAAGAGTTTCTACTAAAAAGAGGTCTAAGAACCCGTGGAAAAAAAACAAGTTTTATAAGCATTTTTCGGGCGTTTCGTTGGTTGTAGCGCCTCGTGAGTGAGTATTTCAGTGTTTTTTGGGTATATATATAGGTATATATATATATATATTGCTGGTCTCTGGTTGCGTATATATATATGAATATTTCAGATTGAGAAGTATTGGTTTATCAAAGTTGGATCAGATGAATTGTAATTTTAAAAGAATGATTGAAGTGCGTTTGGATTTGGAATATCTTATAATACTAGATACTTGAAAGAATAAAATAATTTATCTGATTTCAAGTGAATATAAAAATCCAGTTATCTTATGGCTTTTAGAAAAGAATGGGATAGAATTACAGAAGTGATAGATTCTATTTTATCCAAATCAAGTTATAAAATCTTGGTCAGAAATGAAAACTTATCGTCTAAATATAATTTTGAATAGCTTAACCTAGGCGCACTTACAAGTCTACTTGGAGGAATGATGATTCTTCAAGGCAGGAACGTATAAGCAGGGCGAATTCGTAGCTGGCCCTTGAACAGCTGAGACGGGTATCGTCGGTCTACTTTTCGACGGAATTAATCTGACTTATTGGTCCGTACTTTTTCGAACTTTGCTTTGTCGTGTGTTTTCTAGGCACACTTGGGCAAAACGGTACGTGTCTCAAAGACTCACAAAGCTTTACTAACTGAATCGAGTCAGTGACTAATCAAAGAATTAATTGTGATGTTCGAATTTATACGTGTGGACACGAGCTAATTTTGATGACTTGAAGTAATTTCGAAACTGTCCTCTTCAAAATTGATTTTGAAATTGACTTACTTTTGAAACTGTAACACTTGTAACACATCTGTTACACCATTCATAAGATGTGTGTAACTCGGGTGTTACACTTGTAACACATGTGTAACTCGGGTGTTACACTTGTAACACATGTGTAACACCATTCATAAGATATGTGTAACTCGGGTGTTACACTTGTAACACATGTAATTTGGGATACGGCAATTTTGCTGATTGCATCTTGACCTGCTTACACATTCCTGCTGAACAAGTTAAAATAATATTTCTCCATGTTGAGAAATATTATTTTAACTGTTGCGTCGTCTGGGACGCCACACCTACATAGTAAAATTCCGGAGGAATGATTCGAAATTTTATTTCAAAAACGTACCGAAATTTTTTGTGTTTAAGATTTTGTTTAAGGTGGTCCAGGCTGTCAAGAACATGGCCGAATTTTTTCAAAGTCGTCCCTCGTGATTCATCCTAAGAACCCGCAGGAAGGATAGAGTCAATATGATAGCATGTTCCCATTCATGGAGTATTGGCTAAATCAGGTTCGTATTGAGGTTAGGTGTATAACAACTTGGTGTTTAAAGTTGTGTATAAGCTAGTGTAGACCCAGAAGAGTATGTAGCTTCTTACCCGGCTGAAGATAACGAGTCAAAACATTTTTAAAGTGTGAAAATATTATTCAGCCTCGGTATTCTACATAGTGAAATTCAGAGTATTTTGAGGTTAGGTGTATAACAACTTGGTGTTTAAAGTTGTGTCTAAGCTAGTGTACACCCAGCAGAGTATGTAGCTTTTTACCCGGCTGGAAATAACGAGTCCAAACATTTTTAAAGTGTGGAATAGTTATTTACGATACAAGGGACCTAAGAGCCTTATTATTACACGGCGTGAAGTTGGCGCCCGAGTGCCAATCACGCCGTGTAATAATCAAAGCTCTTGGGTCCCGTGTATCGTTCACTATTTTATAGCATCGAGTGACATAAACCCGCCCTGTGCGGGGGTCATAACACACCCGAGCGCTTGCGCGAGGGTGGAAGGTGGTGGCTAGGGTGGGGGTAAGCGGGGGGGTTCGGGGGGCCGCAGCCCCCCGACTGAAAAAAGTTGAGAATCTGGTCCTATAGATTGGACATCACACACCCGCGATTAAACCTATCGAGTGATGATATAGACGTTTCTCGTATCTAAAATAAGTCATGAGCATCGTTGGTTATTATAGTAATATAAGGGTTGTGCAACCCTCATCCCGGCCAAAACCTGAAATTTTCCCTCTCAGACTTCATCATGAAACAATTTCTGAATTCACGCTGGTAACTAGACTCCAGAAAAATTAGCAGTTTGATCCTTCTTAGACATTCCATAACGGCTGTTTGAGAATTGAAAACTGTGTAATAACACATCCTCACCGCAAGGATGACGAATATGCGTATTCGATCTTTTCAAATGAGGTACGATTGCTAATACTGCCATGCAGTCTCTAAATTTGATACCTACTTATTTGTTGTGATTCGATCACGACAGTGTATTAAATGAAAATCCAGCATGAACAAAGGTTTCAAGGTTAGCACAAATATACATGTGCAAAACTCAATATGTTGATGATGATTTATAACCATGAAGGGGAGTGTAACAGTCATGACTAATTTTCTTGCTCTTTACAATTATTGATGCGGATACAAGTGCTCCGGACATGATCCATTATAGATTTTTTATAATATTATGTCAATTTCGATGCCTGCATACATAATATGCGCGAAAATTGCCAAAAATGTCCTAATAACCTCACAGTAAAATAAACTGATTTGCTGCATCCCGCACCCACGTGAAGTGAACGGGCGCATTATTTCACAGTTGAATAATTTGAGTCCCGCAAATGCGTTAAATAAACGCGGGTTCAGGTCACGCAGTGCTATAAATATACGCTGCTAAAAGAATTTAGCAGAATGCTTTCTCATTGCCATAGAAGAAGTCAACTAATGTCATATTATTCACTCGAAAATTCAAATACATTAATATGTTACATTAATCAATTCTCCTCATGAAATTTTTATTAAAATATTTATTCATCCAAAATATCAAAACGTCTCCTAACCATGATCCAGAACATGAGATATTATTTCGAATTTCTTTATACTGACTTTCTGTAATATCAATTGGTAAACATCCATGATCCTTCATTTCTCTTTGATCTTCATCTTCAACATCAATCAAATCCACAATATCCTCCTCAATGTTTTATTCTTTACTATCTTGCTCTAATTCATCATCCTGTGTTTGACATTTTACTATGTTAACAGGTTTATGGTCTGATGAATATGACTCGTATACATTGAAAAGGGAATGAATCGGTTTGAAGAAAATCAAGTAAAATTGAGTATTTTCCTACAAATTAGTTATTTGAAGAATAAATTATGGAGTGTAAATTTCAATTTGCAGTAGGTGGAACAGAGTGATAATAACGTAAAGGTCTTTATTGATTTTCATTCACGCGAGAAATTGATTGATTGATACAGAATTTTGGTAAACAGGTGATTATGTTAGGGAAGAAAGCAATTAACTGTCGGTGAACGTGAAAATTGGAATAAAAATGTATCATTTGGAACGCAAAATTTCGAGATCGATTTGACAAGATCTTTCGAGACTTTGTAGGTGTATTTTAAAGACTGTGACGATGATGCCAGTGAATTTTGAGCATGATCGCATGAATATTTTTTGACTGTTGAATTTTTTAATGAGAAATTCGAAATTTTTCGGAAAGAAGCAAATCTTATGAATGATTTGTACTTCATTTGACTATATGAAAAAAATGTCAAGGGAGTACTTTAGATATTTTTCGGCGTGCTGGATCGATTCGTTGATACAGAATTTTGGTAAACAGGTGATTATGTTAGGAAAGGAAGCAATTAACTGTTGGTGAACGTGAAGATTGGAATAAAAGTGTATCATTTGGAACGCAAAATTTCGAGATCGATTTGACAAAATCTTTTGAGACTTTGTAGGTGTATTCTAAAGACTGTGATGATAATGCCAGTGAATTTTGAGCATGATCGCATGAATATTTTTTGACTTGTGATATTTTTAATGAGAAATTTGGAATTTTTCGAAAAGAAGCAAATCTTATAAATGATTTGTATTCCATTTTATTACATAAAAAAAATGTAAAGGAAGTAATTAGGAAGTTTTTCGCCGTGCTGAATCGATTGGCTGATACGGAATTTTGTTAAATTGTGATTAGAAAGGTTTTATAGCCCAACGAAAGAGAGGTGTGTAAAAGATATATAAATGAGCTTCAATCGAAATTCCGTATTAACCAATCGATTAAGCACGTCGAGAAACGCGTAAATCAACAGCCTCAGATTTTTTGAGCAGGAAGGAGAGAATATTTTTAGTTTTTAAGATGAAAAAAAATTATACATAAATGAAAAAAAATTCATAAGTATAAAAGTAATCATCGGGGGGCACTCAAAATCTAGCATTCCCATCTAGAGACGCCTCCGAACATGGCATGAAAATTTCAGGACGATCTATCAAACCAGTGAGGAGTTTTGCTGAGCGATAGAAAACAACATACATACATACACACACACAGACACGGGCAGAGGGCTCGAAAGATGGGGTTGTACTAATTTTGTGAGGGCTTATAAAGAAAAACTGTGACCTACATTCGATAGATCTTGGCGAAAGGAAGAGGACTGTACCGATTTCATGTATTCAAGAGGTTCACTGGAGAGGAAAGATATTTTTTTAGGAAAAATTTGACGAAAATTCTGCTGGCACCGAATGAATGCTTTCTCTCTTGAGAAAGCAATTATTCAGCCTATGTAGCCTACATAGTAGAATTCAGAGTATTTTGAGGTGAAGTGGATAAAAACTTGGTGATTAAAGTTGTGTCTAAGCTAGTGTATACCCAGGAGAATATGTAGCTTTTTACCCGGCTGAGAATAACAAGTCCAAACATTTATAAAGTGTGAAAATATTATTCAGCCTATGTAGCCTACATAGTAGAATTCAGAGTATTTTGAGATTAGGTGTATAACAACTTGGTGTTTGAAGTTGTGTCTAAGCCAGTGTACACCCAGAAGAGTATGTAGCTTTTTACCCGGCTAAAAATAACGAGTCCAAACATTTTTAAAGTGTGAAAATATTATTCAGCCTATGTATCCTACATAGTAAAATTCTGAGTATTTTGAGGTTAGGTATATAACAACTTGGTGTTTAAAATTGTGTCTAAGCTAGTGTTCACCCAGAAGAGTATGGATCTTTTCACCCGGCTGAAAATAACGAGTCGAAGCATATTTAAAGTGTGAAAATATTATTCAGCCTATGTAGCCTACACAGTAATTCTGAGTATTCTGAGGTTAGGTATATTTCAACTTGGTGTTCAAAGTTGTGTCCAAGCTAGTGTATTACCAGAAGAGTATGTATCTTTTTATCCGGCTGAGAATAACGAGTCCAAACATTTTTAAAGTGTGAAAATATTATTCAGCCTACGTAGCCTACATAGTAAAATTCTGAGTATTTTGAGGTTAGGTATATAACAACTTGGTGTTTGAAATTGTGTCTGAGCTAATGTACACCCAGGAAGTATGTATCTTTCTACCCGGCTGAGAATATTGAGTCCAAACATTTTTGAAGTGTGAAAATATCATTCAGCCTATGTAGCCAACATAGTCAAATTCCGAGTATTTTGAGGTTAGGTATATAACAACTTGGTGTTTAAAATTGTGTTTAAGCTAGTGTACACCCCGAAGAGTATGTATCTTTTTCCCCGGCTGAAAATAACGAGTCCAAATATTTTCAAAGTGTGAAAATGTCATTCAGCCTATGTAGCCTACATAGTAAAATTCCGGAGGGATGACTCGAATTTTCATCTAAGAAACGTACCACAATTTCTTGTGTTTAAAGTTGTTCACAAGGTGGTCCAGGAGGTCAAGAACATGGCTGAATTTTTTCAAAGTCGTTCCCTGTAATTCTTCCTAAGAACCCGTAGGAAGGATACAGTAAATATGAGAGCAAGTTCCCATTGATGGAGGATTGGCTAAATCAGCTTCGTATTGAAGTTAGGTATATAGAAACTTGGTGTTTAAAGTCGTGTCTAAGCTAATGTACACCCAGAAGAGTATGTAGCTTTCCACCCGGGTGAAAATTACCAGTCCAAACATTTTCAAAGTGTGACAATATCATTCAGCCTATGTATCCTACATAGTAAAATTCTGAGTATTTTGAGGTTAGGTATATAACAACTTGGTGTTTGAAGTTGTGTCTAAGCTAGTGTACACCCAGAAGAGTATGTATCTTTTTACCCGGCTGGATATAATCAGTCCAAACATTTTCAAAGTGTGAAAATATCATTCAGCCTATGTATCCTACATAGTAAAATTCTGAGTATTTTGAGGTTAGGTATGTAAGAACTTGGTGTTTGAAGTTGTGTCTAAGCTAGTGTACACCCGGAAGAGTATGTTGCTTTTTACCTGGCTGAAAATAACGAGTCCAAACAATTTTAAAGTTCGAAAATATTATTTAGCCTATGTTGCCTATATGGTTAAATTCAGAGTTTTTTGAGGTTAGGTGTATAACAACTTGGGGTTTAAAGTTGCGTCTAAGCTAGTGTACACCCAGAAGAGTAAGTAGCTTTTTCCCCGGCTGAAAATAACGAGTCCAAACAATTTTAAAGTTCGGAAATATTATTCAGCCTATGTTGCCTATATGGTGAAATTCCGGAGGAATCTCTCGAATTTTTATTTCAGAAACGTACCGAAATTTTTTGTGTTTAAAGTTGTGTTCAAGGTGGTCCTGGATGTCAAGAAAAGGCTGAATTTTTTCGAAGTCGTCCCCCGTAATTCTTCCTAAGAACCCGTAGGAAGGACAGAGTGGATATGATAGCCTATGTAGCCTATATGGTGAGATTCAGAGTTTTTTGAGGTTAGGTGTATTACAACTTGGTGTTTAAAGTTGTGTCTAAACTAGAGTAAACCCAGAAGAGTAAGTAGCATTTTCCCCGGCTGAAAATAACGAGGCCAAACAATTTTAAAGTTCGAAAATATTATTCAGCCTGTGTTGCCTATATGGTAAAATTGAGAGTTTTTTGAGGTTAGGTGTATAACAACTTGGTGTTTGAAGTTGTGTCTAAGCTAGTGTACACCCAGAAGAGTGAGGAGCTTTTTCCCCGGCTGAAAATAACGAGTCCAAACAATTTTAAAGTTCGAAAATATTATTCAGCTTATGTTGCCTATATGGTAGAATTCAGAGTTTTTTGAGGTTAGGTGTATAACAACTTGGTGTTTGAAGTTGTGTCTAAGCTAGTGTACACCCAGAAGAGTGAGGAGCTTTTTCCCCGGCTGAAAATATCGAGTCCAAACAATTTTAAAGTTCGAAAATATTATTCAGCTTATGTTGCCTATATGGTAGAATTCAGAGTATTTTGAGATTAGGTGTATAACAACTTGGTGTTTGAAGTTGTGTCTAAGCCAGTGTACACCCAGAAGAGTATGTAGCTTTTTACCCGGCTAAAAATAACGAGTCCAAACATTTTTAAAGTGTGAAAATATTATTCAGCCTATGTATCCTACATAGTAAAATTCTGAGTATTTTGAGGTTAGGTATATAACAACTTGGTGTTTAAAATTGTGTCTAAGCTAGTGTTCACCCAGAAGAGTATGGATCTTTTCACCCGGCTGAAAATAACGAGTCGAGGCATATTTAAAGTGTGAAAATATTATTCAGCCTATGTAGCCTACACAGTAATTCTGAGTATTCTGAGGTTAGGTATATTTCAACTTGGTGTTCAAAGTTGTGTCCAAGCTAGTGTATTACCAGAAGAGTATGTATCTTTTTATCCGGCTGAGAATAACGAGTCCAAACATTTTCAAAGTGTGAAAATATTATTCAGCCTACGTAGCCTACATAGTAAAATTCTGAGTATTTTGAGGTTAGGTATATAACAACTTGGTGTTTGAAATTGTGTCTGAGCTAATGTACACCCAGGAAGTATGTATCTTTCTACCCGGCTGAGAATATTGAGTCCAAACATTTTTGAAGTGTGAAAATATCATTCAGCCTATGTAGCCTACATAGTCGTATTCCGAGTATTTTGAGGTTAGGTATATAACAACTTGGTGTTTGAAGTTGTGTCTAAGCTAGTGTACACCCAGAAGAGTGAGGAGCTTTTTCCCCGGCTGAAAATAACGAGTCCAAACAATTTTAAAGTTCGAAAATATTATTCAGCTTATGTTGCCTATATGGTAGAATTCTGAGTATTTTGAGATTAGGTGTATAACAACTTGGTGTTTGAAGTTGTGTCTAAGCCAGTGTACACCCAGAAGAGTATGTAGCTTTTTACCCGGCTAAAAATAACGAGTCCAAACATTTTTAAAGTGTGAAAATATTATTCAGCCTATGTATCCTACATAGTAAAATTCTGAGTATTTTGAGGTTAGGCATATAACAACTTGGTGTTTAAAATTGTGTCTAAGCTAGTGTTCACCCAGAAGAGTATGGATCTTTTCACCCGGCTGAGAATATTGAGTCCATACATTTTTGAAGTGTGAAAATATCATTCAGCCTATGTAGCCAACATAGTCAAATTCCGAGTATTTTGAGGTTAGGTATATAACAACTTGGTGTTTAAAATTGTGTTTAAGCTAGTGTACACCCCGAAGAGTATGTATCTTTTTCCCCGGCTGAAAATAACGAGTCCAAATATTTTCAAAGTGTGAAAATGTCATTCAGCCAATGTAGCCTACATAGTAAAATTCCGGAGGGATGACTCGAATTTTCATCTAAGAAACGTACCACAATTTCTTGTGTTTAAAGTTGTTCACAAGGTGGTCCAGGAGGTCAAGAACATGGCTGAATTTTTTCAAAGTCGTTCCCTGTAATTCTTCCTAAGAACCCGTAGGAAGGATACAGTAAATATGAGAGCAAGTTCCCATTGATGGAGGATTGGCTAAATCAGCTTCGTATTGAAGTTAGGTATATAGAAACTTGGTGTTTAAAGTCGTGTCTAAGCTAATGTACACCCAGAAGAGTATGTAGCTTTCCACCCGGGTGAAAATTACCAGTCCAAACATTTTCAAAGTGTGACAATATCATTCAGCCTATGTATCCTACATAGTAAAATTCTGAGTATTTTGAGGTTAGGTATATAACAACTTGGTGTTTGAAGTTGTGTCTAAGCTAGTGTACACCCAGAAGAGTATGTATCTTTTTACCCGGCTGGATATAATCAGTCCAAACATTTTCAAAGTGTGAAAATATCATTCAGCCTATGTATCCTACATAGTAAAATTCTGAGTATTTTGAGGTTAGGTATGTAAGAACTTGGTGTTTGAAGTTGTGTCTAAGCTAGTGTACACCCGGAAGAGTATGTTGCTTTTTACCTGGCTGAAAATAACGAGTCCAAACAATTTTAAAGTTCGAAAATATTATTTAGCCTATGTTGCCTATATGGTTAAATTCAGAGTTTTTTGAGGTTAGGTGTATAACAACTTGGGGTTTAAAGTTGCGTCTAAGCTAGTGTACACCCAGAAGAGTAAGTAGCTTTTTCCCCGGCTGAAAATAACGAGTCCAAACAATTTTAAAGTTCGGAAATATTATTCAGCCTATGTTGCCTATATGGTGAAATTCCGGAGGAATCTCTCGAATTTTTATTTCAGAAACGTACCGAAATTTTTTGTGTTTAAAGTTGTGTTCAAGGTGGTCCTGGATGTCAAGAAAAGGCTGAATTTTTTCGAAGTCGTCCCCCGTAATTCTTCCTAAGAACCCGTAGGAAGGACAGAGTGGATATGATAGCCTATGTAGCCTATATGGTGAGATTCAGAGTTTTTTGAGGTTAGGTGTATTACAACTTGGTGTTTAAAGTTGTGTCTAAACTAGAGTAAACCCAGAAGAGTAAGTAGCATTTTCCCCGGCTGAAAATAACGAGGCCAAACAATTTTAAAGTTCGAAAATATTATTCAGCCTGTGTTGCCTATATGGTAAAATTGAGAGTTTTTTGAGGTTAGGTGTATAACAACTTGGTGTTTGAAGTTGTGTCTAAGCTAGTGTACACCCAGAAGAGTGAGGAGCTTTTTCCCCGGCTGAAAATAACGAGTCCAAACAATTTTAAAGTTCGAAAATATTATTCAGCTTATGTTGCCTATATGGTAGAATTCAGAGTTTTTTGAGGTTAGGTGTATAACAACTTGGTGTTTGAAGTTGTGTCTAAGCTAGTGTACACCCAGAAGAGTGAGGAGCTTTTTCTCCGGCTGAAAATATCGAGTCCAAACAATTTTAAAGTTCGAAAATATTATTCAGCTTATGTTGCCTATATGGTAGAATTCCGGAGGAATCTCTCGAATTTTTATTTCAGAAACGTACCGAAATTTTTTGTGTTTAAAGTTGTGTTCAAGGTGGTCCTGGATGTCAAGAAAAGGCTGAATTTTTTCGAAGTCGTCCCCCGTAATTCTTCCTAAGAACCCGTAGGAAGGACAGAGTGGATATGATAGCCTATGTAGCCTATATGGTGAGATTCAGAGTTTTTTGAGGTTAGGTGTATTACAACTTGGTGTTTAAAGTTGTGTCTAAACTAGAGTAAACCCAGAAGAGTAAGTAGCATTTTCCCCGGCTGAAAATAACGAGGCCAAACAATTTTAAAGTTCGAAAATATTATTCAGCCTGTGTTGCCTATATGGTAAAATTGAGAGTTTTTTGAGGTTAGGTGTATAACAACTTGGTGTTTGAAGTTGTGTCTAAGCTAGTGTACACCCAGAAGAGTGAGGAGCTTTTTCCCCGGCTGAAAATAACGAGTCCAAACAATTTTAAAGTTCGAAAATATTATTCAGCTTATGTTGCCTATATGGTAGAATTCAGAGTTTTTTGAGGTTAGGTGTATAACAACTTGGTGTTTGAAGTTGTGTCTAAGCTAGTGTACACCCAGAAGAGTGAGGAGCTTTTTCCCCGGCTGAAAATATCGAGTCCAAACAATTTTAAAGTTCGAAAATATTATTCAGCTTATGTTGCCTATATGGTAGAATTCAGAGTATTTTGAGATTAGGTGTATAACAACTTGGTGTTTGAAGTTGTGTCTAAGCCAGTGTACACCCAGAAGAGTATGTAGCTTTTTACCCGGCTAAAAATAACGAGTCCAAACATTTTTAAAGTGTGAAAATATTATTCAGCCTATGTATCCTACATAGTAAAATTCTGAGTATTTTGAGGTTAGGTATATAACAACTTGGTGTTTAAAATTGTGTCTAAGCTAGTGTTCACCCAGAAGAGTATGGATCTTTTCACCCGGCTGAAAATAACGAGTCGAGGCATATTTAAAGTGTGAAAATATTATTCAGCCTATGTAGCCTACACAGTAATTCTGAGTATTCTGAGGTTAGGTATATTTCAACTTGGTGTTCAAAGTTGTGTCCAAGCTAGTGTATTACCAGAAGAGTATGTATCTTTTTATCCGGCTGAGAATAACGAGTCCAAACATTTTCAAAGTGTGAAAATATTATTCAGCCTACGTAGCCTACATAGTAAAATTCTGAGTATTTTGAGGTTAGGTATATAACAACTTGGTGTTTGAAATTGTGTCTGAGCTAATGTACACCCAGGAAGTATGTATCTTTCTACCCGGCTGAGAATATTGAGTCCAAACATTTTTGAAGTGTGAAAATATCATTCAGCCTATGTAGCCTACATAGTCGTATTCCGAGTATTTTGAGGTTAGGTATATAACAACTTGGTGTTTGAAGTTGTGTCTAAGCTAGTGTACACCCAGAAGAGTGAGGAGCTTTTTCCCCGGCTGAAAATAACGAGTCCAAACAATTTTAAAGTTCGAAAATATTATTCAGCTTATGTTGCCTATATGGTAGAATTCTGAGTATTTTGAGATTAGGTGTATAACAACTTGGTGTTTGAAGTTGTGTCTAAGCCAGTGTACACCCAGAAGAGTATGTAGCTTTTTACCCGGCTAAAAATAACGAGTCCAAACATTTTTAAAGTGTGAAAATATTATTCAGCCTATGTATCCTACATAGTAAAATTCTGAGTATTTTGAGGTTAGGCATATAACAACTTGGTGTTTAAAATTGTGTCTAAGCTAGTGTTCACCCAGAAGAGTATGGATCTTTTCACCCGGCTGAGAATATTGAGTCCAAACATTTTTGAAGTGTGAAAATATCATTCAGCCTATGTAGCCAACATAGTCAAATTCCGAGTATTTTGAGGTTAGGTATATAACAACTTGGTGTTTAAAATTGTGTTTAAGCTAGTGTACACCCCGAAGAGTATGTATCTTTTTCCCCGGCTGAAAATAACGAGTCCAAATATTTTCAAAGTGTGAAAATGTCATTCAGCCAATGTAGCCTACATAGTAAAATTCCGGAGGGATGACTCGAATTTTCATCTAAGAAACGTACCACAATTTCTTGTGTTTAAAGTTGTTCACAAGGTGGTCCAGGAGGTCAAGAACATGGCTGAATTTTTTCAAAGTCGTTCCCTGTAATTCTTCCTAAGAACCCGTAGGAAGGATACAGTAAATATGAGAGCAAGTTCCCATTGATGGAGGATTGGCTAAATCAGCTTCGTATTGAAGTTAGGTATATAGAAACTTGGTGTTTAAAGTCGTGTCTAAGCTAATGTACACCCAGAAGAGTATGTAGCTTTCCACCCGGGTGAAAATTACCAGTCCAAACATTTTCAAAGTGTGACAATATCATTCAGCCTATGTATCCTACATAGTAAAATTCTGAGTATTTTGAGGTTAGGTATATAACAACTTGGTGTTTGAAGTTGTGTCTAAGCTAGTGTACACCCAGAAGAGTATGTATCTTTTTACCCGGCTGGATATAATCAGTCCAAACATTTTCAAAGTGTGAAAATATCATTCAGCCTATGTATCCTACATAGTAAAATTCTGAGTATTTTGAGGTTAGGTATGTAAGAACTTGGTGTTTGAAGTTGTGTCTAAGCTAGTGTACACCCGGAAGAGTATGTTGCTTTTTACCTGGCTGAAAATAACGAGTCCAAACAATTTTAAAGTTCGAAAATATTATTTAGCCTATGTTGCCTATATGGTTAAATTCAGAGTTTTTTGAGGTTAGGTGTATAACAACTTGGGGTTTAAAGTTGCGTCTAAGCTAGTGTACACCCAGAAGAGTAAGTAGCTTTTTCCCCGGCTGAAAATAACGAGTCCAAACAATTTTAAAGTTCGGAAATATTATTCAGCCTATGTTGCCTATATGGTGAAATTCCGGAGGAATCTCTCGAATTTTTATTTCAGAAACGTACCGAAATTTTTTGTGTTTAAAGTTGTGTTCAAGGTGGTCCTGGATGTCAAGAAAAGGCTGAATTTTTTCGAAGTCGTCCCCCGTAATTCTTCCTAAGAACCCGTAGGAAGGACAGAGTGGATATGATAGCCTATGTAGCCTATATGGTGAGATTCAGAGTTTTTTGAGGTTAGGTGTATTACAACTTGGTGTTTAAAGTTGTGTCTAAACTAGAGTAAACCCAGAAGAGTAAGTAGCATTTTCCCCGGCTGAAAATAACGAGGCCAAACAATTTTAAAGTTCGAAAATATTATTCAGCCTGTGTTGCCTATATGGTAAAATTGAGAGTTTTTTGAGGTTAGGTGTATAACAACTTGGTGTTTGAAGTTGTGTCTAAGCTAGTGTACACCCAGAAGAGTGAGGAGCTTTTTCCCCGGCTGAAAATAACGAGTCCAAACAATTTTAAAGTTCGAAAATATTATTCAGCTTATGTTGCCTATATGGTAGAATTCAGAGTTTTTTGAGGTTAGGTGTATAACAACTTGGTGTTTGAAGTTGTGTCTAAGCTAGTGTACACCCAGAAGAGTGAGGAGCTTTTTCTCCGGCTGAAAATATCGAGTCCAAACAATTTTAAAGTTCGAAAATATTATTCAGCTTATGTTGCCTATATGGTAGAATTCAGAGTATTTTGAGATTAGGTGTATAACAACTTGGTGTTTGAAGTTGTGTCTAAGCCAGTGTACACCCAGAAGAGTATGTAGCTTTTTACCCGGCTAAAAATAACGAGTCCAAACATTTTTAAAGTGTGAAAATATTATTCAGCCTATGTATCCTACATAGTAAAATTCTGAGTATTTTGAGGTTAGGTATATAACAACTTGGTGTTTAAAATTGTGTCTAAGCTAGTGTTCACCCAGAAGAGTATGGATCTTTTCACCCGGCTGAAAATAACGAGTCGAGGCATATTTAAAGTGTGAAAATATTATTCAGCCTATGTAGCCTACACAGTAATTCTGAGTATTCTGAGGTTAGGTATATTTCAACTTGGTGTTCAAAGTTGTGTCCAAGCTAGTGTATTACCAGAAGAGTATGTATCTTTTTATCCGGCTGAGAATAACGAGTCCAAACATTTTCAAAGTGTGAAAATATTATTCAGCCTACGTAGCCTACATAGTAAAATTCTGAGTATTTTGAGGTTAGGTATATAACAACTTGGTGTTTGAAATTGTGTCTGAGCTAATGTACACCCAGGAAGTATGTATCTTTCTACCCGGCTGAGAATATTGAGTCCAAACATTTTTGAAGTGAGAAAATATCATTCAGCCTATGTAGCCTACATAGTCGTATTCCGAGTATTTTGAGGTTAGGTATATAACAACTTGGTGTTTGAAGTTGTGTCTAAGCTAGTGTACACCCAGAAGAGTGAGGAGCTTTTTCCCCGGCTGAAAATAACGAGTCCAAACAATTTTAAAGTTCGAAAATATTATTCAGCTTATGTTGCCTATATGGTAGAATTCTGAGTATTTTGAGATTAGGTGTATAACAACTTGGTGTTTGAAGTTGTGTCCAAGCCAGTGTACACCCAGAAGAGTATGTAGCTTTTTACCCGGCTAAAAATAACGAGTCCAAACATTTTTAAAGTGTGAAAATATTATTCAGCCTATGTATCCTACATAGTAAAATTCTGAGTATTTTGAGGTTAGGCATATAACAACTTGGTGTTTAAAATTGTGTCTAAGCTAGTGTTCACCCAGAAGAGTATGGATCTTTTCACCCGGCTGAAAATAACGAGTCGAAGCATATTTAAAGTGTGAAAATATTATTCAGCCCATGTAGCCTACACAGTAATTCTGAGTATTCTGAGGTTAGGTATATTTCAACTTGGTGTTCAAAGTTGTGTCCAAGCTAGTGTATTACCAGAAGAGTATGTATCTTTTTATCCGGCTGAGAATAACGAGTCCAAACATTTTTAAAGTGTGAAAATATTATTCAGCCTACGTAGCCTACATAGTAAAATTCTGAGTATTTTGAGGTTAGGTATATAACAACTTGGTGTTTGAAATTGTGTCTGAGCTAATGTACACCCAGGAAGTATGTATCTTTCTACCCGGCTGAGAATATTGAGTCCAAACATTTTTGAAGTGTGAAAATATCATTCAGCCTATGTAGCCTACATAGTCAAATTCCGAGTATTTTGAGGTTAGGTATATAACAACTTGGTGTTTAAAGTTGTGTTTAAGCTAGTGTACACCCCGAAGAGTATGTATCTTTTTACCCGGCTGAAAATAACGAGTCCAAATATTTTTAAAGTGTGAAAATATTATTCAGCCTATGTATCCTACATAGTAAAATTCTGAGTATTTTGAGGTTAGGTATATAACAACTTGGTGTTTGAAATTGTGTCTGAGCTAATGTACACCCAGGAAGTATGTATCTTTCTACCCGGCTGAGAATATTGAGTCCAAACATTTTTGAAGTGTGAAAATATCATTCAGCCTATGTAGCCTACATAGTCAAATTCCGAGTATTTTGAGGTTAGGTATATAACAACTTGGTGTTTAAAGTTGTGTTTAAGCTAGTGTACACCCCGAAGAGTATGTATCTTTTTACCCGGCTGAAAATAACGAGTCCAAATATTTTCAAAAAGTGAAAATGTCATTCAGCCTATGTAGCCTACATAGTAAAATTCCGGAGGGATGACTCGAATTTTCATCTAAGAAACGTACCAAAATTTCTTGTGTTTAAAGTTGTTCACAAGGTGGTCCAGGAGGTCAAGAACATGGCTGAATTTTTTCAAAGTCGTCCCCTGTAATTCTTCCTAAGAACCCGTAGGAAGGATACAGTAAATGTGAGAGCAAGTACCCATTGATGGAGGATTGGCTAAATCAGCTTCGTATTGAAGTTAGGTATATAGAAACTTGGTGTTTAAAGTCGTGTCTAAGCTAATGTACACCCAGAAGAGTATGTAGGTTTCCACCCGGGTGAAAATAACCAATCCAAACATTTTCAAAGTGTGACAATATCATTCAGCCTATGTATCCTACATAGTAAAATTCCGAGTATTTTGAGGTTAGGTATATAACAACTTGGTGTTTGAAGTTGTGTCTAAGCTAGTGTACACCCAGAAGAGTATGTATCTTTTTACCCGGCTGGATATGATCAGTCCAAACATTTTCAAAGTGTGAAAATATCATTCAGCCTATGTATCCTACATAGTAAAATTCTGAGTATTTTGAGGTTAGGTATGTAACAACTTGGTGTTTGAAGTTGTGTCTGAGCTAGTGTACACCCGGAAGAGTATGTTGCTTTTTACCTGGCTGAAAATAACGAGTCTAAACAATTTTAAAGTTCGAAAATATTATTTAGCCTATGTTGCCTATATGGTTAAATTCAGAGTTTTTTGAGGTTAGGTGTATAACAACTTGGGGTTTAAAGTTGCGTCTAAGCTAGTGTACACCCAGAAGAGTAAGTAGCTTTTTCCCCGGCTGAAAATAACGAGTCCAAACAATTTTAAAGTTCGAAAATATTATTCAGCCTATGTTGCCTATATGGTGAAATTCCGGAGGAATCTCTCGAATTTTTATTTCAGAAACGTACCGAAATTTTTTGTGTTTGAAGTTGTGTTCAAGGTGGTCCTGGATGTCAAGAAAAGGCTGAATTTTTTCGAAGTCGTCCCCCGTAATTCTTCCTAAGAACCCGTAGGAAGGACAGAGTGGATATGATAGCCTATGTAGCCTATATGGTGAGATTCAGAGTTTTTTGAGGTTAGGTGTATTACAACTTGGTGTTTAAAGTTGTGTCTAAACTAGAGTAAACCCAGAAGAGTAAGTAGCATTTTCCCCGGCTGAAAATAACGAGGCCAAACAATTTTAAAGTTCGAAAATATTATTCAGCCTGTGTTGCCTATATGGTAAAATTGAGAGTTTTTTGAGGTTAGGTGTATAACAACTTGGTGTTTGAAGTTGTGTCTAAGCTAGTGTACACCCAGAAGAGTGAGGAGCTTTTTCCCCGGCTGAAAATAACGAGTCCAAACAATTTTAAAGTTCGAAAATATTATTCAGCTTATGTTGCCTATATGGTAGAATTCAGAGTTTTTTGAGGTTAGGTGTATAACAATTTGGTGTTTGAAGTTGTGTCTAAGCTAGTGTACACCCAGAAGAGTGAGGAGCTTTTTCCCCGGCTGAAAATATCGAGTCCAAACAATTTTAAAGTTCGAAAATATTATTCAGCTTATGTTGCCTATATGGTAGAATTCAGAGTATTTTGAGATTAGGTGTATAACAACTTGGTGTTTGAAGTTGTGTCTAAGCCAGTGTACACCCAGAAGAGTATGTAGCTTTTTACCCGGCTAAAAATAACGAGTCCAAACATTTTTAAAGTGTGAAAATATTATTCAGCCTATGTATCCTACATAGTAAAATTCTGAGTATTTTGAGGTTAGGTATATAACAACTTGGTGTTTAAAATTGTGTCTAAGCTAGTGTTCACCCAGAAGAGTATGGATCTTTTCACCCGGCTGAAAATAACGAGTCGAGGCATATTTAAAGTGTGAAAATATTATTCAGCCTATGTAGCCTACACAGTAATTCTGAGTATTCTGAGGTTAGGTATATTTCAACTTGGTGTTCAAAGTTGTGTCCAAGCTAGTGTATTACCAGAAGAGTATGTATCTTTTTATCCGGCTGAGAATAACGAGTCCAAACATTTTTAAAGTGTGAAAATATTATTCAGCCTACGTAGCCTACATAGTAAAATTCTGAGTATTTTGAGGTTAGGTATATAACAACTTGGTGTTTGAAATTGTGTCTGAGCTAATGTACACCCAGGAAGTATGTATCTTTCTACCCGGCTGAGAATATTGAGTCCAAACATTTTTGAAGTGTGAAAATATCATTCAGCCTATGTAGCCTACATAGTCGTATTCCGAGTATTTTGAGGTTAGGTATATAACAACTTGGTGTTTGAAGTTGTGTCTAAGCTAGTGTACACCCAGAAGAGTGAGGAGCTTTTTCCCCGGCTGAAAATAACGAGTCCAAACAATTTTAAAGTTCGAAAATATTATTCAGCTTATGTTGCCTATATGGTAGAATTCTGAGTATTTTGAGATTAGGTGTATAACAACTTGGTGTTTGAAGTTGTGTCTAAGCCAGTGTACACCCAGAAGAGTATGTAGCTTTTTACCCGGCTAAAAATAACGAGTCCAAACATTTTTAAAGTGTGAAAATATTATTCAGCCTATGTATCCTACATAGTAAAATTCTGAGTATTTTGAGGTTAGGCATATAACAACTTGGTGTTTAAAATTGTGTCTAAGCTAGTGTTCACCCAGAAGAGTATGGATCTTTTCACCCGGCTGAAAATAACGAGTCGAAGCATATTTAAAGTGTGAAAATATTATTCAGCCCATGTAGCCTACACAGTAATTCTGAGTATTCTGAGGTTAGGTATATTTCAACTTGGTGTTCAAAGTTGTGTCCAAGCTAGTGTATTACCAGAAGAGTATGTATCTTTTTATCCGGCTGAGAATAACGAGTCCAAACATTTTTAAAGTGTGAAAATATTATTCAGCCTACGTAGCCTACATAGTAAAATTCTGAGTATTTTGAGGTTAGGTATATAACAACTTGGTGTTTGAAATTGTGTCTGAGCTAATGTACACCCAGGAAGTATGTATCTTTCTACCCGGCTGAGAATATTGAGTCCAAACATTTTTGAAGTGTGAAAATATCATTCAGCCTATGTAGCCTACATAGTCAAATTCCGAGTATTTTGAGGTTAGGTATATAACAACTTGGTGTTTAAAGTTGTGTTTAAGCTAGTGTACACCCCGAAGAGTATGTATCTTTTTACCCGGCTGAAAATAACGAGTCCAAATATTTTTAAAGTGTGAAAATATTATTCAGCCTATGTATCCTACATAGTAAAATTCTGAGTATTTTGAGGTTAGGTATATAACAACTTGGTGTTTGAAATTGTGTCTGAGCTAATGTACACCCAGGAAGTATGTATCTTTCTACCCGGCTGAGAATATTGAGTCCAAACATTTTTGAAGTGTGAAAATATCATTCAGCCTATGTAGCCTACATAGTCAAATTCCGAGTATTTTGAGGTTAGGTATATAACAACTTGGTGTTTAAAGTTGTGTTTAAGCTAGTGTACACCCCGAAGAGTATGTATCTTTTTACCCGGCTGAAAATAACGAGTCCAAATATTTTCAAAGTGTGAAAATGTCATTCAGCCTATGTAGCCTACATAGTAAAATTCCGGAGGGATGACTCGAATTTTCATCTAAGAAACGTACCAAAATTTCTTGTGTTTAAAGTTGTTCACAAGGTGGTCCAGGAGGTCAAGAACATGGCTGAATTTTTTCAAAGTCTTCCCCTGTAATTCTTCCTAAGAACCCGTAGGAAGGATACAGTAAATGTGAGAGCAAGTACCCATTGATGGAGGATTGGCTAAATCAGCTTCGTATTGAAGTTAGGTATATAGAAACTTGGTGTTTAAAGTCGTGTCTAAGCTAATGTACACCCAGAAGAGTATGTAGGTTTCCACCCGGGTGAAAATAACCAGTCCAAACATTTTCAAAGTGTGACAATATCATTCAGCCTATGTATCCTACATAGTAAAATTCTGAGTATTTTGAGGTTAGGTATATAACAACTTGGTGTTTGAAGTTGTGTCTAAGCTAGTGTACACCCAGAAGAGTATGTATCTTTTTACCCGGCTGGATATAATCAGTCCAAACATTTTCAAAGTGTGAAAATATCATTCAGCCTATGTATCCTACATAGTAAAATTCTGAGTATTTTGAGGTTAGGTATGTAACAACTTGGTGTTTGAAGTTGTGTCTGAGCTAGTGTACACCCGGAAGAGTATGTTGCTTTTTACCTGGCTGAAAATAACGAGTCTAAACAATTTTAAAGTTCGAAAATATTATTTAGCCTATGTTGCCTATATGGTTAAATTCAGAGTTTTTTGAGGTTAGGTGTATAACAACTTGGGGTTTAAAGTTGCGTCTAAGCTAGTGTACACCCAGAAGAGTAAGTAGCTTTTTCCCCGGCTGAAAATAACGAGTCCAAACAATTTTAAAGTTCGAAAATATTATTCAGCCTATGTTGCCTATATGGTGAAATTCCGGAGGAATCTCTCGAATTTTTATTTCAGAAACGTACCGAAATTTTTTGTGTTTAAAGTTGTGTTCAAGGTGGTCCTGGATGTCAAGAAAAGGCTGAATTTTTTCGAAGTCGTCCCCCGTAATTCTTCCTAAGAACCCGTAGGAAGGACAGAGTGGATATGATAGCCTATGTAGCCTATATGGTGAGATTCAGAGTTTTTTGAGGTTAGGTGTATTACAACTTGGTGTTTAAAGTTGTGTCTAAACTAGAGTAAACCCAGAAGAGTAAGTAGCATTTTCCCCGGCTGAAAATAACGAGGCCAAACAATTTTAAAGTTCGAAAATATTATTCAGCCTGTGTTGCCTATATGGTAAAATTGAGAGTTTTTTGAGGTTAGGTGTATAACAACTTGGTGTTTGAAGTTGTGTCTAAGCTAGTGTACACCCAGAAGAGTGAGGAGCTTTTTCCCCGGCTGAAAATAACGAGTCCAAACAATTTTAAAGTTCGAAAATATTATTCAGCTTATGTTGCCTATATGGTAGAATTCAGAGTTTTTTGAGGTTAGGTGTATAACAATTTGGTGTTTGAAGTTGTGTCTAAGCTAGTGTACACCCAGAAGAGTGAGGAGCTTTTTCCCCGGCTGAAAATATCGAGTCCAAACAATTTTAAAGTTCGAAAATATTATTCAGCTTATGTTGCCTATATGGTAGAATTCAGAGTATTTTGAGATTAGGTGTATAACAACTTGGTGTTTGAAGTTGTGTCTAAGCCAGTGTACACCCAGAAGAGTATGTAGCTTTTTACCCGGCTAAAAATAACGAGTCCAAACATTTTTAAAGTGTGAAAATATTATTCAGCCTATGTATCCTACATTGTAAAATTCTGAGTATTTTGAGGTTAGGTATATAACAACTTGGTGTTTAAAATTGTGTCTAAGCTAGTGTTCACCCAGAAGAGTATGGATCTTTTCACCCGGCTGAAAATAACGAGTCGAGGCATATTTAAAGTGTGAAAATATTATTCAGCCTATGTAGCCTACACAGTAATTCTGAGTATTCTGAGGTTAGGTATATTTCAACTTGGTGTTCAAAGTTGTGTCCAAGCTAGTGTATTACCAGAAGAGTATGTATCTTTTTATCCGGCTGAGAATAACGAGTCCAAACATTTTTAAAGTGTGAAAATATTATTCAGCCTACGTAGCCTACATAGTAAAATTCTGAGTATTTTGAGGTTAGGTATATAACAACTTGGTGTTTGAAATTGTGTCTGAGCTAATGTACACCCAGGAAGTATGTATCTTTCTACCCGGCTGAGAATATTGAGTCCAAACATTTTTGAAGTGTGAAAATATCATTCAGCCTATGTAGCCTACATAGTCGTATTCCGAGTATTTTGAGGTTAGGTATATAACAACTTGGTGTTTGAAGTTGTGTCTAAGCTAGTGTACACCCAGAAGAGTGAGGAGCTTTTTCCCCGGCTGAAAATAACGAGTCCAAACAATTTTAAAGTTCGAAAATATTATTCAGCTTATGTTGCCTATATGGTAGAATTCTGAGTATTTTGAGATTAGGTGTATAACAACTTGGTGTTTGAAGTTGTGTCTAAGCCAGTGTACACCCAGAAGAGTATGTAGCTTTTTACCCGGCTAAAAATAACGAGTCCAAACATTTTTAAAGTGTGAAAATATTATTCAGCCTATGTATCCTACATAGTAAAATTCTGAGTATTTTGAGGTTAGGCATATAACAACTTGGTGTTTAAAATTGTGTCTAAGCTAGTGTTCACCCAGAAGAGTATGGATCTTTTCACCCGGCTGAAAATAACGAGTCGAAGCATATTTAAAGTGTGAAAATATTATTCAGCCCATGTAGCCTACACAGTAATTCTGAGTATTCTGAGGTTAGGTATATTTCAACTTGGTGTTCAAAGTTGTGTCCAAGCTAGTGTATTACCAGAAGAGTATGTATCTTTTTATCCGGCTGAGAATAACGAGTCCAAACATTTTTAAAGTGTGAAAATATTATTCAGCCTACGTAGCCTACATAGTAAAATTCTGAGTATTTTGAGGTTAGGTATATAACAACTTGGTGTTTGAAATTGTGTCTGAGCTAATGTACACCCAGGAAGTATGTATCTTTCTACCCGGCTGAGAATATTGAGTCCAAACATTTTTGAAGTGTGAAAATATCATTCAGCCTATGTAGCCTACATAGTCAAATTCCGAGTATTTTGAGGTTAGGTATATAACAACTTGGTGTTTAAAGTTGTGTTTAAGCTAGTGTACACCCCGAAGAGTATGTATCTTTTTACCCGGCTGAAAATAACGAGTCCAAATATTTTTAAAGTGTGAAAATATTATTCAGCCTATGTATCCTACATAGTAAAATTCTGAGTATTTTGAGGTTAGGTATATAACAACTTGGTGTTTGAAATTGTGTCTGAGCTAATGTACACCCAGGAAGTATGTATCTTTCTACCCGGCTGAGAATATTGAGTCCAAACATTTTTGAAGTGTGAAAATATCATTCAGCCTATGTAGCCTACATAGTCAAATTCCGAGTATTTTGAGGTTAGGTATATAACAACTTGGTGTTTAAAGTTGTGTTTAAGCTAGTGTACACCCCGAAGAGTATGTATCTTTTTACCCGGCTGAAAATAACGAGTCCAAATATTTTCAAAGTGTGAAAATGTCATTCAGCCTATGTAGCCTACATAGTAAAATTCCGGAGGGATGACTCGAATTTTCATCTAAGAAACGTACCAAAATTTCTTGTGTTTAAAGTTGTTCACAAGGTGGTCCAGGAGGTCAAGAACATGGCTGAATTTTTTCAAAGTCGTCCCCTGTAATTCTTCCTAAGAACCCGTAGGAAGGATACAGTAAATGTGAGAGCAAGTACCCATTGATGGAGGATTGGCTAAATCAGCTTCGTATTGAAGTTAGGTATATAGAAACTTGGTGTTTAAAGTCGTGTCTAAGCTAATGTACACCAAGAAGAGTATGTAGGTTTCCACCCGGGTGAAAATAACCAGTCCAAACATTTTCAAAGTGTGACAATATCATTCAGCCTATGTATCCTACATAGTAAAATTCTGAGTATTTTGAGGTTAGGTATATAACAACTTGGTGTTTGAAGTTGTGTCTAAGCTAGTGTACACCCAGAAGAGTATGTATCTTTTTACCCGGCTGGATATAATCAGTCCAAACATTTTCAAAGTGTGAAAATATCATTCAGCCTATGTATCCTACATAGTAAAATTCTGAGTATTTTGAGGTTAGGTATGTAACAACTTGGTGTTTGAAGTTGTGTCTGAGCTAGTGTACACCCGGAAGAGTATGTTGCTTTTTACCTGGCTGAAAATAACGAGTCTAAACAATTTTAAAGTTCGAAAATATTATTTAGCCTATGTTGCCTATATGGTTAAATTCAGAGTTTTTTGAGGTTAGGTGTATAACAACTTGGGGTTTAAAGTTGCGTCTAAGCTAGTGTACACCCAGAAGAGTGAGTAGCTTTTTCCCCGGCTGAAAATAACGAGTCCAAACAATTTTAAAGTTCGAAAATATTATTCAGCCTGTGTCGCCTATATGGTAAAATTCAGAGTTTTTTGAGGTTAGGTGTATAACAACTTGGTGTTTAAAGTTGTGTCTGAGCTAGTGTAAACCCAGAAGAGTAAGTAGCATTTTCCCCGGCTGAAAATAACGAGTCCAAACAATTTCAAAGTTCGAAAATATTATTCAGCCTGTGTTGCCTGTATGGTAAATTTCAGAGTTTTTTGAGGTTAGGCGTATAACAACTTGGTGTTTAAAGTTGTGTCTAAGCTAGTGTACACCCAGAAGAGTGAGGAGCTTTTTCCCCGGCTGAAAATAACCAGTCCAAACAATTTTGAAGTTCGAAAATATTATTTAGCCTATGTTGCCTATATGGTAAAATTCAGAGTTCTTTGAGGTTAGGTGTATAACAACTTTGTGTTTAAAGTTGTGTCTAAGCTGGTGTACACCCAGAAGAGTAAGTAGCTTTCTCTCCGGCTGAAAATAACGAGTCCAAACATTTTAAAGTTCGAAAATATTATTCAGCCTATGTTGCCTATACGGTGGAATTCCGGAGGAATTTCTCGAATTTTTATTTCAGAAACGTACCGGAATTTTTTGTGTTCAAAGTTTGTTCAAGGTGGTCCTGGATGTCAAGAACATGGCTGAATTTTTTCAAAGTCGTCCCCCGTAATTCTTCCTAAGAACCCGTAGGAAGGACAGAGTGGATATGATAGCCTATGTAGCCTATATGGTAAAATCAGAGTTTTTCGAGGTTAGGTGTATAACAACTTGGTGTTTAGAGTTGTGTCTAAGCTAGTGTACACCCAGAAGAGTAAGTAGCTTTTTCCCCGGCTGAAAATAACGAGTCCAAACCATTTTAAAGTTCGAAAATATTATTCAGCCTATGTTGCCTATATGGTAAAATTCAGAGTTTTTTGAGGTTAGGTGTACAACAACTCGGTGTTTAAAGTTGTGTCCAAGCTAGTGTACACCCAGGAGAGTAAGTAGCTTCTTCCCCGGCTGAAAATAACGAGTCCAAACAATTTTAAAGTTCGAAAATATTATTCAGCCTATGTTGCCTATATGGTAAAATTCAGAGTTTTTTGAGGTTAGGTGTATAACAACTTGGTGTTTAAAGTTGTGTCCAAGCTAGTGTACACCCAGAAGAGTAAGTAGCATTTTCCCCGGCTGAAAATAACGAGTCCAAACAATTTTAAAGTTCGAAATTATTACTCAGCCTATGTTGCCTATATGGTGAAATTCCGGAGGAATTTCTCGAATGTTTATTTCAGAAACGTACCGAAATTTTTTGTGTTTAAAGTTGTGTTCAAGGTGGTCCTGGATGTCAAGAACATGGCTGAATTTTTTCGAAGTCGTCCCCCGTAATTCTTCCTAAGAACCCGTAGGAAGGACAGAGTGGATATGATAGCCTATGTAGCCTATATGGTAAAACCAGAGTTTTTTGAGGTTAGGTGTATAACAACTTGGTGTTTAAAGTTGTGTCCAAGCTAGTGTACACCCAGAAGAGTAAGTAGCATTTTCCCCGGCTGAAAATAACGAGTCCAAACCATTTTAAAGTTCGAAAATATTATTCAGCCTATGTTGCCTATACGGTGGAATTCCGGAGGAATTTCTCGAATTTTTATTTCAGAAACCTACCGGAATTTTTTGTGTTCAAAGTTTGTTCAAGGTGGTCCTGGATGTCAAGAACATGGCTGAATTTTTTCAAAGTCGTCCCCCGTAATTCTTCCTAAGAACCCGTAGGAAGGACAGAGTGGATATGATAGCCTATGTAGCCTATATGGTAAAATCAGAGTTTTTCGAGGTTAGGTGTATAACAACTTGGTGTTTAGAGTTGTGTCTAAGCTAGTGTACACCCAGAAGAGTAAGTAGCTTTTCCCCCGGCTGAAAATAACGAGTCCAAACCATTTTAAAGTTCGAAAATATTATTCAGCCTATGTTGCCTATATGGTAAAATTCAGAGTTTTTCGAGGTTAGGTGTATAACAACTTGGTGTTTAAAGTTATGTCTGAGCTAGTGTACACCCAGAAGAGTGAGTAGCATTTTCCCCGGCTGATAATAACGAGTCCAAACAATTTTAAAGTTCGAAAATATTATTCAGCCTGTGTTGCCTATATGGTAAAATTCAGAGTTTTTTGAGGTTAGGTATGTAACAACTTGGTGTTTGAAGTTGTGTCTAAGCTAGTGTACACCCAGGAGAGTATGTTGCTTTTTACCTGGCTGAAAATAACGAGTCCAAACAATTTTAAAGTTCGAAAATATTATTCAGCCTTTGTTGCCTATATGGTAAAATTCAGAGTTTTTTGAGGTTAGGTGTATAACAACTAGGTGTTTAAAGTTATGTCTAAGCTAGTGTACACCCAGAAGAGTAAGTAGCATTTTCCCCGGCTGATAATAATGAGTCCAAACAATTTTAAAGTTCGAAAATATTATTCAGCCTGTGTTGCCTATATGGTAAAATTCAGAGTTTTTTGAGGTTAGGTGTATAACAACTTGGTGTTTAAAGTTGTGTCTAAGCTAGTGTACACCCAGAAGAGTATGTTGCTTTTTACCTGGCTGAAAATAACGAGTCCAAACAATTTTAAAGTTCGAAAATATTATTCAGCCTTTGTTGGCTATATGGTAAAATTCGGAGTTCTTTGAGGTTAGGTGTATAACAACTAGGTGTTTAAAGTTGTGACTAAGCTAGTGTACACCCAGGAGAGTAAGTAGCTTTTTCTCCGGCTGAAAATAACGAGGCTAAACAATTTTAAAGTCCGAAAATATTATTCAGCCTATGTTGCCTATATGGTGGAATTCCGGAGGAATTTCTCGAATATTTATTTCAGAAACCTACCGGAATTTTTTGTGTTCAAAGTTTGTTCAAGGTGGTCCTGGATGTCAAGAACATGGCTGAATTTTTTCAAAGTCGTCCCCCGTAATTCTTCCTAAGAACCCGTAGGAAGGACAGAGTGGATATGATAGCCTATGTAGCCTATATGGTAAAATCAGAGTTTTTCGAGGTTAGGTGTATAACAACTTGGTGTTTAGAGTTGTGTCTAAGCTAGTGTACACCCAGAAGAGTAAGTAGCTTTTCCCCCGGCTGAAAATAACGAGTCCAAACCATTTTAAAGTTCGAAAATATTATTCAGCCTATGTTGCTCATATGGTAAAATTCAGAGTTTTTCGAGGTTAGGTGTATAACAACTTGGTGTTTAAAGTTATGTCTGAGCTTGTGTACACCCAGAAGAGTGAGTAGCATTTTCCCCGGCTGATAATAACGAGTCCAAACAATTTTAAAGTTCGAAAATATTATTCAGCCTGTGTTGCCTATATGGTAAAATTCAGAGTTTTTTGAGGTTAGGTATGTAACAACTTGGTGTTTGAAGTTGTGTCTAAGCTAGTGTACACCCAGGAGAGTATGTTGCTTTTTACCTGGCTGAAAATAACGAGTCCAAACAATTTTAAAGTTCGAAAATATTATTCAGCCTTTGTTGCCTATATGGTAAAATTCAGAGTTTTTTGAGGTTAGGTGTATAACAACTAGGTGTTTAAAGTTATGTCTAAGCTAGTGTACACCCAGAAGAGTAAGTAGCATTTTCCCCGGCTGATAATAATGAGTCCAAACAATTTTAAAGTTCGAAAATATTATTCAGCCTGTGTTGCCTATATGGTAAAATTCAGAGTTTTTTGAGGTTAGGTGTATAACAACTTGGTGTTTAAAGTTGTGTCTAAGCTAGTGTACACCCAGAAGAGTATGTTGCTTTTTACCTGGCTGAAAATAACGAGTCCAAACAATTTTAAAGTTCGAAAATATTATTCAGCCTTTGTTGGCTATATGGTAAAATTCGGAGTTCTTTGAGGTTAGGTGTATAACAACTAGGTGTTTAAAGTTGTGTCTAAGCTAGTGTACACCCAGGAGAGTAAGTAGCTTTTTCTCCGGCTGAAAATAACGAGGCTAAACAATTTTAAAGTCCGAAAATATTATTCAGCCTATGTTGCCTATATGGTGGAATTCCGGAGGAATTTCTCGAATATTTATTTCAGAAACGTACCGGAATTTTCGGTGTTTAAAGTTGTGTTCAAGGTGGTCCTGGATGTCAAGAACATGGCTGAATTTTTTCAAAGTCGTCCCCCGTAATTCTTCCTAAGAACCCGTAGGAAGGACAGAGTGGATATGATAGCCTATGTTGCCTATATGGTAAAATTCAGAGTTTTTTGAGGTTAGGTGTATAACAACTTGGTGTTTAAAGTTGTGTCTAAGCTAGTGTACACCCAGAAGAGTAAGTAGCATTTTCCCCGGCTGAAAATAACGAGTCCAAACAATTTTAAAGTTCGAAAATATTATTCAGCCTATGTTGGCTATATGGTTAAATTCAGAGTTTTTTGAGGTTAGGTGTATATTAACTTGGTGTTTGAAGTTGTGTCTAAGCTAGTGTACACCCAGAAGAGTAAGTCGCTTTTTCCCCGGCTGAAAATAACGAGTCCAAACAATTTCAAAGTTCGAGAATATTATTCAGCCTATGTTGCCTATATGGTAAAATTCAGAGTTTTTTGAGGTTAGGTGTATAACAACTTGGTGTTTAAAGTTGTGTCTAAGCTAGTGTACACCCAGAAGAGTAAGTAGCATTTTCCCCGGCTATATTATTCAGCCTATGTTGCCTATATGGTGAAATTCCGGAGGAATCTCTCGAATTTTTATTTCAGAAACGTACCGAAATTTTTTGTGTTTAAAGTTGTGTTCAAGGTGGTCCTGGATGTCAAGAACATGGCTGAATTTCTTCAAAGTCGTCCCCCGTAATTCTTCCTAAGAACCCATAACCCATAACCCAATATTTCGATCATCTCTCGATCATTCGTCGATCGTATGTCGATCATTTGTCGATCATTTTTCGATCATTGGTGATCATATGTCGATTATATTCGATTATCTGTCGATCATTTGTTGATCAGTTGTCGATCTTATGTCGGACATTTGTCGATCATTCTTCGATCATCTGTCGACCATTTGTCGATGATATCTCGATCATTGTCGATCATTTGTCGATCATTTTACGATCATATGGCGATCATTGTCGACCATTCGGCGATCATTTGTCGATCATTGTCGATCATTTGTCGATCATAAGTCGATCATCTGTCGACCAGTTGTCGATCATTTGTCAATCATCGGTCGATCATAGGTCGATCATAAGTCGATCATCTGTTGACCATTTGTCCATCATTTGTCAATCATCTGTTGATCATATGTCGATCTTATATCAATCATCTGTCGATCATTGTTGACCATTTGTCGATCATTTGTCGACCATATGTCGATCATTGTCGACCATTTTTCGATCATTTGCCGATCAATGTCGATCATTGTTGACCATTTGTCTATAATTAGTCAAATATCTGTCGATCATATGTCGATCATTTGTCGATCATATGTCGGTCATTGTCGACCATTTTTCGATCATTTGTCGATCAATGTCGATCATTGTTGACCATTTGTCGATCATTTGTCGATCATATGTCGATCATTGTCGACCACTTTTCGATCATTTGGCGATCAATGTCGACCATTTGTCGATCATTGGTGATCATTTTTCGATCATATGGCGATCATTGACGATCATTTGGCGATCATTTGTCGATCAATGTCGATCATTTGTCGACCATTTGTCGATCATTCGTCGATCTTATGTCGATCATTTCTTCGATCATCTGTCGACCATTTGTCGATCATTTTCGATCATCTGTTGATCATTTTTCGATCATTGTCGACCATTTCTCGATCATTGTCGATCATCTGTCGACCAGTTGTCGATCATTTGTCAATCATTTGTCGATGTCGATAATTAGTCAAATATCTGTCGCCCATATGTCGATATTATGTCGATCATTTGTCGATCATTGTTGACCATTTTTCGACCTTTTTTCGATCATTTGTCGATCAATGTCGATCATTGTTGACCATTTGTCGATAATTAGTCAAATATCTGTCGATCTTATGTCGATCATTGTCGACCATTTTTCGATCATTTGTCGATCAATGTCGATCACTTGTCGACCATTTGTCGATCATATGTCGATCATTTTTCGATCATATGGCGATCATTGTCGACCATTCGGCGATCATTCGTCGATCGTATGTCGATCATTTGTCGATCATTTTTCGATCTATTCAATAATATAAAATCATTTTGGAAATATGCAGGGAATTCTGCTAGTAAGTTGAGTCATCCCAAATCCATGAGTTATACTGGGGTAACATCCAATGATGATCAGGAAATTTCAGAATTTTATGCAAATCATCTCAAATCTCCCTATGAAAAATCTAATTGAATGCCAAATTTAATACATGATTGTAATTTGATGAATCTGGATTTGAATATTGAGAAATCTGATATTCTGAAGAAAATTTCATCATTGAAAGATAATGGAAGCTCAGGACCAGATAAAATTCCTTTTATTTTTGTAAAGAATCTGGTTCAATCATTGGTAGAACCATTGCAATTGTTGTATCGAAAGTCGATAAGTATAGGTATCATGCCTAGTGCTTGGGAAGTCTCTTTTGTCACTGCTATCCATAAAGATGGTAGAACTGATGAAATCATTAACCATAGACCTATATCTATTATGAAATTCTGAATGCTCATTTCATATCCGAAATTAATGCTTCTCAACATGGATTTGTCAAAAACAGATCTATTATTACTAATTTTTCAACGTATGTTGACTTCATCAGTAGCAATATGGAAAAATGCCATCAAACTGATGCAGTATATTTGGACTTTACGAAAGCTTTTGATTCTCTTGACCATGCTTTTCTGATCGAAAAATTGAGAAACCTGGGGATTGGCGGTCAACTATTGCGTTGGATCAAGTCGTATTTAAGTAACAGATATCGATTAATACGTTCTAGGAATTCAGTTTCTAATCAGTATCTGGTTACCTCTGGTGTTCCACAAAGATCACATCTGGGACCTTTATTATTCATTCTATTCATGAATGACCTACCAAATGTTGTCCATCACTCTGGAATTCTCATTTACCCTGATGATGTAAGAATATTCAAGAGATTTTTCTCTCCCTTGGATGCTTCTAAATTACAAAGAGATCTAGATGCAATTCCATTTTGGGCTCGGGAGAATAGATTGATGTTAAATATCACAAAATGCAGCTATGTTAGTTTTTTAAAGAAGAGTGATAAGTTTGATTTCAGTTATAAGTTGGATGATCAATGTCTGGAGCAGGTTTCCTCTGTTAAAGATCTAGGAATCATTTTTTATTCACATCTGAAATTCGATTTGCATGATGGAATATACTGTCAATAAAGCTATGAGAATTCTTGGATACATAATAAGGATAACTAAAGATATGAGGAGTCCAGAATCGATGAAATATTTGTTTAATTCTCTGGTAAAGCCAATATTGAATTATGGTTCTCAAATCTAGTCACATTCCCGAGGTTATCTGATGGGAAAACTCGAAAGTGTGCAAGATAAGTTACTCAGAATCTTAGCTTTTAAGAGAAGATTGAATTTCCATGGATTTGATCATGATTATCCAAAGATTTCCAGTCTTTTCGGTGTAATGACAGTTGCATTTAAATTTCGATACAATGATCTGACTCCGATGTATCAGATTACAAATGAAGATCTCCTTTTTCCTGATTTGAGGCAAAAATAACAGAGCATGTTACAAAATACAATTTAAGATGTCCTCGAGCTATTAATACTATTTTTGCTAAATCTAAATTTTTGTTCAATTTTCCTCTAATTAGATGTATCAGAGAAAGGAATAATCTAAGTTCAGACTTTCAGTCTATAGGTAATAAATTTGTTTTCGGAAGTTCTCTGAAATGAGATATTTTGAAGAATTATTCTGAATTTTGTTCTAGTTTTGATACTGAAAAATTATTGATTTTTAGCTATGTAGTTGAGTTTTTGTTCGGAATTGTATTTTGTCTAAACCTATCTGGTGATAATTCTATATTTTGTAATTATTTTGTATTTGGGCAGTCATGCCCGTCTATGGTTTGAATAAATAAATGAATGAATCATTGTCGATCATTGTCGACCATTTGTCGATCATATGTCGATCATTTGTCGATCATTTGTCGATCATCGTCGATCATTTGTCAATCATATGTCGATCATATGTCGATCATTTGTCGATCATTGTCGACCATTTGTCGATCATTTGTCGATCATATGTCGACCATTTGTCGATCATTTGTCGATCATTGTCGATCATTTGTCAATCATATGTCAATCATATGTCGATCATTTGTCGATCATTGTCGACCATTTGTCGATCGTTTTTCGATCATCTGTCGATCATCCGTCGATCATTTGTCGATCATCCGTCGATCATCTGTCGATCATTTGTCGATCATTTGTCGATCATTTGTCGATCATTGTCGACCATTTGTCGATCAGTTGTCGATCATTTGTCGATCATATGTCAATCATTTGTCGATCATTTGTCGATCATTTGTCGATGCTGGAATAGCAAATTCATATAGAGACCATAAGTTCTTATTTTTTGGAGATTTTAATATTCCGAATGCTGAGTGGATGAATGGAGAAGATGTTTGCATTAGTTTCAACGATTACGTCAATCCAAAACAAAGAGCGGCTGCTGTCTCAATGTCATCTGACTTTACATTTTTAAATTTATGTCAATTATATCCGAAACATCCTAGTAAGAATTACAGTCTCGACCTTCTATTCGCATCCAAAAATTTATGTCACAGCATTTCAAACTTCGAGACTCTTTCAAATACTGATGAGCACCATATACCTGCACTGTTCACTGTAGAATTTCAGTCTCCGTCAGAGACCCCGCATCGTCATAAATTTATCGATAAAAAGTTTTTCAAAGCCGATTATGTGAAAATCTCTGAAATGTTGAGTCAAGTCAATTGGAATAGTGCTTTGTCAAGTGGTAATATTAACCAAGATGTTGATTCATTTTATGGGATTCTAGACGATTGTGTAAACAAACATGTTCCCAATGGTACCGTAATCAAATCTGAATATCCTACTTGGTATGACAATGATCTCATTGACTTAATTCGCCAGAAAACTATAGCCCACACTGTTTGGATTGAATCGAATGATTTAGATGACTGGATTCGATTTAAAAAATTGCGTGCCTTATGTATCAGGAAATCAAAAGATTTGTATAAAAGTTATATTGAAAGCGTTGAAAATAACATATTCAAGAATATCAAAGCCTTTTGGACTCACATAAACAAACTCAACTCAAGCAATAATATCCCAGATAATGTCAAATTCCAGCAGAAAACTTCAAGCAACTTGCATGAATCGGCGAATTTATTCGCCACTTACTTTAAATCGTTTGATACGGGACCCAGTACTTCGAACCTTAGAATGGCATGAGACCAATCACATATCGATATTGGCTTTAGAATCAGTGACTATGATGTGCGGAAAGTGATACAGTCATTAAAAGAGTCCAACTCTGCTGGCCCAGATGGGATACCGTCTATTTTTGTAAAGAAACTTGCTAATGAGTTACTGAAACCATTAGTTCAATTGTTCAACCTTTCACTCGAACATAAACATTTTCCTAAGAAATGGAAGTTGGCTTTCGTGACGCCCATACTCAAATCTGGTGATAGAAACCTCGTTACCAATTACAGACCTATATCAATCTTGAGTATTTTCTCTAAAATCCTAGATGCAATCATGGCGAACAAAGTATATGAACGATTTTTACAATATGTTTCACGTGAACAACATGGGTTCATTCGTGGTAGATCTGTCATGACTAATCTCGCCATCTACACGGATTTCATCATGAGTTGTCTTGACACCCATGCGCAAGTCGATTCCATATACACCGATTTTTCCAAAGCGTTTGATTCAGTCGACCACAAAATTCTGATCTCTAAACTGTATCCGTATAACTTCAATTCCGGCCTAACTGAATGGATCGCATCTTATCTTTCTGGTCGTCAACAATCTGTTAGAATCAATCAAGCCCGTTCCGACTTCTATCATACCACATCCGGAGTTCCGCAAGGTTCACACCTCGGACCCATTTTATTCATCATTTTTATCAATGATTTATCAAATTGCATGGAAAATTGCATGATATTAATTTATGCCGACGATGTGAAGATTTTTGCCAGGATCAATTCTGTCCTAGATGCGACGAAATTACAGCGTGACCTTGATAGATTAGTTGAATGGGCTAAACGAAACAGACTATCTCTGAATATCGATAAATGTAGTGTTATATCTTTTATCCAGAACCAGGAATTGATAGAGTTTACTTATTGCATCGATGGTAATAAACTTACTAGAGTTGAGAGAATTAGAGACCTGGGTGTCATATTCAGAGGTGATTTTTCCTTCAGAGAACACGTTAAACAAGTGATTAACGAGTGCAATCGTCTTTTAGGCTTCGTAAAGAGGAGCACATCGGATTTTCATAATCCAGACTGTATAAAATACTTATTTTCTACTTTGATTAGGCCTAAAATTAGTTTTGCCTCTCCGATTTGGAGACCTCATGTTGATTATTTGAATTATGAGTTGGAAAAAATTCAACACAAGCTTCTTAGGTACCTAGCATTCAAAAGTAATTTCTCATTCCATAAATTCAACCATAACTATAACATATTATATGAAAAGTTCAAAAAATGCCCAACTGACAGTACTGTTCGACTACAACGACATTTTGTTAATGCATTCTTTGCTCAAGTTGAGATATGACATTCCCTATCTTGCAAACAAATTAATAGACTATATTCAACCATATGAAACTAGATCATCTATTGCCCTTCGCACAGTCAAGTACAAATCCAAAAGAGGCTCAAGCTCCATCATTCCAAGGAGCATTGTCTTGTGGAATAGTTTACAGCCTTCTACATCATCAATAAATGATGGTGAAATTTTTAAGCGAACCATTAAAAATGAGCTATTCGCGTTTGTATATTCAAGTTGATATGCATCCTTGGTATGTGCCACTATTGAATCATTATTACCATTTCTAAGTTGTCGTTGATTAATTTCCTAATTCCCTTTTATTGTCGAAATAATTGTATGAATATTATATATATGATGTACTTCTACAACACTTGATGTAATTTGGGCCGTAAAGGCCCGTTATATTTCCTAAATAAAATAAAATAAAAATAAAATCATATGGCGATCATTGTCGACCATTCGGCGATTATTTATCGATCATTGTCGATCATATGTCGATCATTTGTCGATCATCTGTCGACCATTTGTTAATCATATGTCGATAATTTGTCGATCATTTGTCAATCACTTGTCGACCATTGGTCGATCATTTGTCGATCATTTGTCGATCATTTGTCGATCATTGTCGACCATTTGTCGATCAGTTGTGGATCATTTGTCGATCATATGTCGTCCATTGGTCGATCATATGTCGATCATTGTCGACCATTCGTCGATCATTTGTCGATCATTGTCGATCATTTGTCGATCATTTCTCGATCATATGACGATCATTGTCGACCATTCGGCGATTATTTGTCGATGATTGTAGATCATATGTCGATCATTTGTCGATCATCTGTCGACCATTTGTTAATCTTATGTCGATAATTTGTCGATCATTTGTCAATCACTTGTCGACCATTGGTCGATCATTTGTCGATCATTTGTCGATCATTTGTCGATCATTGTCGACCATTTGTCGATCAGTTGTGGATCATTTGTCGATCATATGTCGACCATTGGTCGATCACATGTCGATCATTGTCGACCATTCGTCGATCATTTGTCGATCATTGTCGATCATTTGTCGATCGTTTCCTGATCATATGACGATCATTGTCGACCATCCGGCGATTATTTGTCGATCATTGCCGATCATCTGTCGATCATTCGTCGATCATTGTCGATCATTTGTCGACCATTGGTCGATCATATGTCGATCATTTGTCGATCATCTGTCGACCATTTGTCAATCATATGTCGATCATTTGTCGATCAATTGTCGAACACTTGATGATCATCTGTCGATCATTTGTCGATCATTTGTCGATCATCCGTCGATCATCTGTCGATCATCTGTCGATCATTTGTCGACCATTTGTCGATCATTTGTCGATCATTGTCGACCATCTGTCGATCAGTTGTCGATCATTTGTCGATCATATGTCGATCATTTGTCGATCATTTGTCGATCATATGGCGATCATTGTCGACCATTCGGCGATTATTACTCGATCATTGTCGATCATCTGTCGATCATTTGTCGGTCATTGTCGATCATCTGTCGACCATTTGTCGATCATATGTCGATCATTTAACGATTATTGTCGATCATCTGTCGATCATCCGTCGATCAATTGTCGAACATTTTTCGATCATTTGTCGACCATTGGTCGATCATATGTCGATCATTTGTCGATCATCTGTCGACCATTTGTTCATCATATGTCGATAATTTGTCGATCATTTGTCAATCACTTGTCGCCCATTGGTCGATCATTTGTCGATAATTTGTTGCTCATGTGTCGATCATTTGTCGATCATTGTCGACCATTTGTCGATCAGTTGTCGATCATTTGTCGATCATATGTCGATCATTTGTCGAACTTTGTCGATCATTTGTCGATCATTGTCGATCATCTGTCGATCATTTGTCAATCATTTGTCGATCATTGGTGATCATATGTCGATCATTTGTCGATCATTCTCGATCATTGGTCGATCGATTGATTGGTTTATGATGCTGTGAAGAATGCTCTTTCAGTATTAACTGATATTGATCTGTCGGAATTTTCATGCAAAAGTTCGGGAAAGCCTTCAACTAATGAAAGTAGACCTTTGCTTATCACTTGTGTGATTCAGTGGATGTCATCTATATCCTAAAGATTATAGGGAAGTTGACTCAGCCTCTTGAAATTTCATCAGATAAGACTCCTCAAGAGAGACGATATTCTGCCAATTTGAAAAAGATAAAGGATAGTCACAATGCAACTAATCAAATCAAGAAAATCATATAATAGAAACAAGGTGAACCTTCACTGTTAGACGAGGAATCAGCTGCACCTTCAAATGGAGCGAGTGGTCCAGTGACATTTCAGTAATATAAATGGTGTCAATAGTGAATTGCGTTTTTCCTATCAAAATGTAAGGGGTCTGAGAACTGAACTAACGGTACTTCAGCAGTTCTTGGAAATTGATTGTTTCTCAACCAGATGTGTTTATTCTAACCTTAACTTGGCTCAATAATTCAGTGTTAGACCATCAATTAGGTCTGAGTGACTTTGATAGATATAGAGTTGGCAGAAACTCATGTACGAGCTCAACATCTGATGGCGGAGGTGCATTAGTTGCTGTGAGGAAGTCCATAACATCTAGTGTGTGTGAAATAAACTCGACGGTTGAACAGATGTTCATAAAGATCGACCATAAGGACTTCAAGTGCATAATAGGTGTAGTTTATATACCACCGAACTCTAGATCTGGAATTTATCATGAACACTGTTACAGTGTACAATTATCAGCTGATAGTTTCCCTGGATATGAAATGCATATATCTTGTGATTACAATATCCCCTTAGTTGAATGTTTACCCTCTCCATTACATCACTCATTCAAAAAGAGACAAAGTAAAAATATACGAGATGCAGCTAGTATTATTTCTCACACTTTTCCATATCTAGATCTCCTTCAGATTTTTCCTATCAACCCCAGTGAAAATTAATCTCTCGATACGTTGTTTACGGTTTCAAGGTTCTTGAAACCAATTCAAGGTTTTGATGATTGGTTAGTTCCACCAGATATACATCATGTTCCTATGATGTTCAGTCTTCCTACTTTTAACCCCATGAAGGAGTTAGATAGATCTAAAAAGAACTTTTATAAGGGAGATTATGAGGCTATTGCTAAGAATCTCGATCAGTTGCACTGGATTGATAATTTCTCAAAAGAGTCACTGGATGATAATTTGACTGATTTTTATAAAATTTTCGATACGAACATTGTGGATCACATTTCCATGAGGAGATATGATTCAAGTAAATTTCCTATTTGGTATCCACCTGAATTGGAATCCAAGATATTTCCAAAGCATATTCCCTGGCAGAAGTGAAAATCAACGAATTGTGGAGTAGATCATATTGAGTTTCAAAAATTGAGAGCACAAGTAATTAGAATTTCGAGAATTTGTTAGAGGAATTGTCTTTATAAAATGGAGGGTAATTTATTCAATAATATAAAATCATTTTGGAAATATGCAGGGAATTCTGCTAGTAAGTTGAGTCATCCCAAATCCATGAGTTATACTGGGGTAACATCCAATGATGATCAGGAAATTTCAGAATTTTATGCAAATCATTCCAAATCTTCCTATAAAAAATCTAATTGATTGACAAATTTAATGCATGATTGTAATTCGATGAATCTGGATTTGAATATTGAGAAATCTGATATTCTGAAGAAAATTTCATCATTGAAAGATAATGGAAGCTCAGGACCAGATAAAATTCCTGATATTTTTGTAAAGAATCTGGGTCAATCATTGGTGAAACCGTTGCAGTTGTTGTATCGAAAGTCAATAAGTATAGGTATCATGCCTAGTGCTTGGAAAGTCTCTTTTGTCACTGCTATCCATAAAGATGGTAGAACTGATGAAATCATTAACCATAAACCTATATCTATTATGAAATTCTGAATGTTCATTTCATATCCGAAATTAATGCTTCTCAACATGGATTTGTCAAAAACAGATCTATTATTACTAATTTATTAACGTATGTTGACTTCATCAGTAGCAATATGGAAAAATGCCATCAAACTAATGCAGTATATTTGGACTTTACGAAAGCTTTTGATTCTCTTGACCATGATTTTCTGATCGAAAAATTGAGAAACCTGGGGATTGGCGGTCAACTATTGCGTTGGATCAAGTCGTATTCAAGTAACAGATATCGATTAATTCGTTCTAGGAATTCAGTTTCTAATCAGTTTCTGGTTACCTCTGGTGTTCCACAAGGATCGAATCTGGGACCTTTATTATTCATTCTATCCATGAATGACCTACCAAATGTTGTCCATCACTCTGAAATTCTTATTCACGCTGATGATGTGAGAATATTCAAGAGATTTTGCTCTCCCTTGGATGCTTCTAAATTACAAAGAGATCTAGATGCAATTTCAAATTGGGCTCGGAAGAATAGATTGATGTCAAATATCACAAAATGCAGCTATGTTAGTTTTTTAAAGAAAAGTGATAAGTTTGATTTCAGTTATAAGTTGGATGATCAATGTCAGGAGCAGGTTTCCTCTGTTAAAGATCTAGGAATCATTTTTGATTCACATCTGAAATTCGATTTGCATGATGGAATATACTGTCAACAAAGCTATGAGAATTCTTGGTTACATAAATAGGATAACTAAAGATATGAGGAATCCAGAATCGATGAAATATTTGTTTAATTCTCTGGTAAAGTCAATATTAAATTATGGTTCTCAAATCTAGTCACATTTCCGAGGTTATCTGATGGGGAAACTCGAAAGTGTGCAAGATAAGTTACTCAGAATCTTAGCTTTTAAGAAAAGATTGAATTTCCATGGATTTGATCATGATTATTCAAAGATTTCCAGTCTTTTCGGTGTAATGACAGTTGCATGTCAATTTCGATACAATGATCTGACTTTGATGTATCAGATTACAAATGAAGATCTTCATATTCCTCATTTGAGGCAAAAATAACAGAGCGTGTTACAAAATACAATCTAAGATGTCCTCAAGCTATTAATACCATTTTTGCTAAATCTAAATTTTTGTTCAATTCTCCTCTAATTAAATGTATCAGAGAAAGGAATAATCTAAGTTCAGACACTCAGTCGATAGGTAATGAATTTGTTTTCGGAAGTTCTCTGAAATGAGATATTTTGAAGAATTATTCTGGATTTTGTTTTAATTTTGATACTGGAGAATTATTGATTTTTAACTATGTAGTTCAGTTTTTGTTCGGAATTGTATTTTGTCCAAACCTATCTGGTGATAATTCTATATTTTGTTATTATTTTGTATTTGGGCAGTCATGCTCGTCTATGGTTTGAATAAATAAATAAATGGATGAATCATTGTCGATCATTGTCGAGCATTTGTCGATCATATGTCGATCATTTGTCGATCATTTGTCGATCATTGTCGATCATTTGTCAATCATATGTCGATCATTAGTCGATCATTGTCGACCATTTGTCGATCATATGTCGACCATTATCGATCATTTGTCGATCATTTGTCGATCATTTGTCGACCATTGGTCGATCATATGTCGATTATTTGTCGATCATCTGTCGACCATTTGTCAATCATATGTCGATCATTTGTCGATCATTGTCGATCATCTGTCGATCATTTGTCGATCAATTGTCGAACATTTGTTGATCATCTGTCGATCATTTGTTGATCATTTGTCGATCATCCGTCGATCATCTGTCGATCATCTGTCGTTCATTTGTCGACCATTTTTCGATCATATGTCGATCATTTGTCGAACTTTGTCGATCATTTGTCGATCATTGTCGATCATCTGTCGATCATTTGTCGATCGTTTGTCGATCATTGGTGATCATATGTCGATCATTTGTCGATCATTCTCGATCATTGGTCGATCGATTGATTGGTTTATGATGCTGTGAAGAATGCTCTTTCAGTATTAACTGATATTGATCTGTCAAAATCTTCATGCAAAAGGTTGGGAAAGCCTTCAACTAATGAAATTAGACCTTTGCTCATCACTTGTGTGATTCAGTGGATGTCATCTATATCCTAAAGAATATAGGGAAGTTGACTCAGCCTCTTGAAATTTCATCAGATAAGACTCCTCAAGAGAGACAATATTTTGCCAAGTTGAAAAAGATAAAGGATAGTCACAATGCAACTAATCAAATCAAGGAAATCATATAATAGAAACAAGGTGAACCTTCACTGTTAGACGAGGAATCAGCTGCACCTTCAAATGGAGCGAGTGGTCCAGTGACATTTCAGTAATATAAATGGTGTCAATAGTGAATTGCGTTTTTCCTATCAAAATGTAAGGGGTCTGAGAACTGAACTAACGGTACTTCAGCAGTTCTTGGAAATTGATTGTTCCTCAACCAGATGTGTTTATTCTAACCTTAACTTGGCTCAATAATTCAGTGTTAGACCATCAATTAGGTCTGAGTGACTTTCATATATATAGAGTTGGCAGAAACTCATGTACGAGCTCAACATCAGAGGGCGGAGGTGCATTAGTTGCTGTGAGGAAGTCCATAACATCTAGTGTGTGTGAAATAAACTCGACGGTTGAACAGATGTTCATAAAGATCGACCATAAGGACTTCAAGTGCATAATAGTCGTAGTTTAGATACCACCGAATTCTAAATCTGGAATTCATCGTGAACACTGTTACAGTGTACAATTATCAGCTGATAGTTTCCTTGGATATGAAATGCATATATCTTGTGATTACAATATCCCCTCAGTTGAATGTTTACCCTCTCCATTACATCACTCATTCAAGAAGAGAGAAAGTGAAAATATACGAGATGCAGCTAGTATTATTTATTTATTTTATTTATTTTAATAGATAAACGGTCTTTCAACCTTTAACAGAATACAGTAGTATGAGCATCACTGGTCGACAGATGATCGACAATGATCGACAAATGATCGACCTAAGATCGACATGTGATCGACAAATGATCGACAAATGATCGACAATGATCGACAATTGATCGACAGATGATCGACAATGATCGACAAATAATCGCCGAATGGTCGACAATGATCGCCATATGATCGAGGAATGATCGACAAATGATCGACATAAGATCGACATATGATCGACAGATGATTGACAAATGATCGACAAATGGTAAAGAGATGATCGACTTATGATCGACATATGATTGACAGATGATTGACAAATGATTGACAACTGGTCGACAGATAATCGACAAATGATCGACGATAATAGACAATGATCGACAAATGATCGACAGATAATCGAATATGATCGCCAAATGATCGGCAATCATTATCAAATGATCGACATATGATCACCAATGATCGAAAAATGATCGATAAATGGTCGACAAATGATCGACATTGATCGCCAAATGAACGAAAAATGGTGGACAATGATCGACATATGATCGACAAATGGTCAACAATGATCGACATCGATCGACAAAAATGGTGACAATGATCGACATATGATCGTTAAATGATCGACATATGATCGACAGATATTTGACTAATTATCGACAAATGGTCAACAATGACCGACATTGATCGGCAAATGATCGAAAAATGGTCGACAGTGATCGACATATGATCGAGAAATGATCGACAAATGATCGACAACGATCGACAAATGATCAACAAATGGTCGACAATGATCGACAAATGATCGACAATTGATCGACAAATGGTCGACAATAATCGACAAATGATCGACAAATGATCGACATATGATCGACAAATGGTCCACAAATGATCGACAATGATCGACAAATGATCGACCGATGATCGACAACGATCGACAAATAATCGCCGAATGATCGACAATGATCGCCATATGATCTAAGAATGATCGACCTGAGATCGACATATGATCGACAACTGATCGACATACGATCGTCAAATGATCAACAGATGATCGACAATGATCGACAAATGATCGACAAATGGTCGACAGATGATCGAAAAATGATCAACAGATGATCGAAAATGATCGACAAATGGTCGACAGATGATCGAAAAAATGATCGACAATGATCGACAAATGATCGACAAATGGTCGACAAATGATCGACATTGATCGACATTGATCGCCAAATGATCGAAAAGTGGTCGACAATGATCGACATATGGTCGACAAATGATCGACAAATGGTCAACAATGATCGACATTGATCGACAAATGATCGAAAAATGGTCGACAATGATCGACGAATGATCGCCGAATGGTCGACAATGATCGCCATATGATCGAAAAATGGTCGACAATGATCGACATATGATCGACAAATGATCGACAAATGATTGACAAATGACCGACAACTGGTCGAGAGATGATCGACAATGATCGAGAAATGGTCGTTGAATGGTCAACAATGATCGACAAATGGTCGACCTAAGATCGATATATGATCGACAAATGATCAACAACTGGTCGACAGATGATCGACAAATGATCGACCTAAGATCAACAAATAATCGACAATGATCGACAAATGATCGACAATGATTGACGAATGATCGACAATGATCGACGAATGATCGCCGAATGATCGACAATGATCGCCATATGATCTAAGAATGATCGACCTGAGATCGACATATGATCGACAACTGATCGACATACGATCGACGAATGATCAACAGATGATCGACAATGATTGACAAATGATCGACAAATGGTCGACAGATGATCGAAAAATGATCAACAGATGATCGAAAACGATCGACAAATGGTCGACAGATGATCGAAAAAATGATCGACATAAGATCGACAAATGATCGACAAATGGTCGACAGATGATCGAAAAATGATCAACAGATGATCGAAAATGATCGACAAATGGTCGACAGATGATCGAAAAAATGATCGCCATATGATCGAAAAATGATCGACAATGATCGACAAATGGTCGACAGATGATCGAATAATGATCGACAAATGTCCGACATAAGATCGACAAATGATCGACAGATAATCGAATTTGATCGACAAATGATCGGTAATCATTGTCAAATGATCGACATATGATCACCAATGATCGAAAAATGGTCAACAATGATCGACATTGATCGACAAATGATCGAAGAATGGTCGACAATGATCGACATATGATCGACAAATGATCTACAAATGATTGACAACTGGTCGACAGATGATCGACAATGATCGAGAAATGGTCGATAATGATCGAAGAATGATCAACAGATGATCGAAAATGATCGACAAATGGTCGACAGATGATCGGAAAAATGATCAACATAAGATCAACAAATGATCGACAAATGGTCGACAAATGATCGACATTGATCGTTAAATGATCGCCAAATGATCGACAATGATCGCCATATGATCGAAAAATGTTCACCAATGATCGAAAAATGATCGACAAATGGTCGACATTGATCGCCAAATGATCGAAAAGTGGTCGACAATGATTGACATATGATCGACAAATGATCGACAAATGGTCAACAATGATCGACATTGATCGACAAATGATCGGAAAATGGTCGACAATGATCGACATATGATCGACAAATGATCGACATATGATCGACATTGATCGACAAATGATCGAAAAATGGTCAACAGATGATCGACTTATGATCGACCTATGATCGACCGATGATTGACAAATGATCGACAACTGGTCGACAGATGATCGACTTATGATCGACAAATGATCGACAATGATCGACAAATAATCGCCGAATGGTCGACAATGATCGACATATGATCGACAAATGATCGACAAATGATTGACAAATGATCGACATCTGGTCGACAGATGATCGACAATGATCGAGAAATGGTCGACAATGATCAAAAAATGATCTTCAGATGATCGAAAATGATCGACAAATGGTCGACAGATGATCTGAAAATTGATCGACATAAGATCGACAAATGATCGACAAATGATCGACATTGATCGTTAAATGATCGCCAAATGATCGACAATGATCGCCGTATGATCGAAAAATGTTCACCAATGATCGAAAAATGATCGACAAATGGTCAACATTGATCGCCAAATGATCGAAAAATGATCAACAGATGATCGAAAATGATCGACAAATGGTCGACAGATGATCGGAAAAATGATCGACATAAGATCGACAAATGATCGACAAATGGTCAACAATGATCGACATTGATCGACAAATGATCGAAAAATGGTCGACAATGATCGACATATGATCGACAAATGATCGACATATGATCGACATTGATCGACAAATGATCGAAAAATGGTCGACAATGATCGACATATGATCGACAAATGATCGGCATATGATCGACAGTTATTTGACTAATTATCGACAAATGGTCAACAATGATCGACATTGATCGGCAAATGATCGAAAAATGGTCGACAATGATCGACATATGGTCGACAAATGATCGACAAATGGTCAACAATGATCGACAGATGATTGATATAAGATCGACATATGATCAACAGATGATTGACAAATGATCGACAAATGGTCAACAGATGATCGACTTATGATCGACCTATGATCGACCGATGATTGACAAATGATCGACAACTGGTCGACAGATGATCGACTTATGATCGACAAATGATCGACAATGATCGACAAATGATCGCCGAATGGTCGACAATTATCGCCATATGACCGTAAAATGATCGACAAATGATCGACAATGATCGACATATGATCGACAAATGGTCGACAGATGATCGAAAAATGATCGACAAATGTCCGACATAAGATCGACAACTGATCAACAAATGATCGACAGATAATCGAATATAATCGACATATGATCACCAATGATCGAAAAATGATCGACATATGATCGACAAATGATCGACATACGATCGACGAATGATCGAGAGATGATCGAAATATTCGACAAATGATCGACAGATGATTGACAAATGATCGACAACTGGTCGACAGATGAAGAACTTATCTACAGCACACCCGTCGCATCTTTCGACCACGCTCTTTACATCTTAGCGCATAGTCTTCCAATAGTAAGACTGGGCGAGCAATTTATGAGTACGATTAATGCCATAATGTCCCCCTCGCACTGAAGAATGTATTTCAGTGATAATCTTGTGTCTATCACTCTCTGGGGGCACTTTGAGGCTATGCTCGAAAAGAACTGCCTTGATAGGCATGCCGTCAAAAACTTTTTCAAAAATTTCAATTATTTTCGGCCATGAAGCAGGTGGGAGGATCTGAGTGTCTTGGATGAGGCCTATGCTTTTCAGTTTTCTCTTGCGGATCAAATTTTTCAAATTTTGAAATACTTTTTTAATGTCTTTTTGCAGTGGTCTTCCACCAATGTAATTTTTGACGAAAGCGGCGAACGTGCTCAAATTATAAGTATGGAATTCGTGGATTTCGCCCACTGTAAAATCATTTGCACATAATAGCTCAGCCTCAATGTAGCCCCTTTCGAGTAGTGATGCGATAGTTCCAGATTCCATATAGCCATCGCACGAGGCAAGGAATACTAAGTTTTCTCGGTATCGAAATGCATGCACGTCGACTGCAAGTATTTTTTGCAATGGTTGCGCAAGCTGATCGTCACCCAATGCCTATGGTGGCTCTTCACGAGGTGGATGAGCTTGCGCAACTTGATATTTCTCCAAAGCTGACGAGTGAGCTTTTGCTCGAGTTACGTGGCTCTCTGGTTGCGCTTGGGGTTGACTATTGGTTTGAGAGATATCCATTACGGTCGGCGCTTCCTCGGGTTCAAATCCACGATCCGATCCTTTTTTGTCGAATCTGCCGCTTCTGTCGAAGGTTACGCGCGACTCTATCTCCGTATTTCCCTGAATCGGCAGGAGGGGCGTGAAGTGCTCGGCTGGCATACCTAAGTGTAAGTGGATGAAATCTGCACTCCCATTTGCGCGTGTTAGATTATACGAAATTTTGCCTTTCTCATCCAACGTGTGCACGCAGACATTTCTGCTGTATAGGCGTGAGAATAGAAATATACAGTCGTCGTTTCCAAATTCTTCAGAGCTCGATAAAATCTTCACCGTTGCCTCTGTATCCGCTCAAGATTATAATAAAGATTGGCCCCTATTCAAGAGGTCCGATCTCATTTCTAAAGCATTAATATCCAAATTTTTAATTCGAATCAGGGACCAGAATAGGCAATTGCCTTTTGGAAGATTTGGAATGTCAGTAATTCTATCAAAAAGCTTGAAACTCTCTGCACACGCGTCATATGGGCTGAAGTGTTGGAACTTTCCATCCAACGCGAGTTCGGTTGCAGCTGAGGGCTTTGGCGAATTTACGAGTGGCGGAGGCATCGATTCTACCTCTGCTGCCGATTCGTTCGCGACGCTCAACTCGCCCGGTACGGGGTGAACGCTGCCCGAGCCACCGCGTGGAGAGAAAATAGGAGTGGCTGGGAGCTGCTGTATATTGTCCGTCTCTTTCTCCTTGGAATGCTGCTTATCGGTCTGCGAGTTATATTGCGACGTGCTCGGCTCAACGTGAAAACTTGCGCTTTGCCTTACGGCTTGTTCGAATCGCTCATCCGACGGATCGCTAACCCGATGCGATACTGCTTTTATGAATAAAGGGCCCCAGTCGCCCTGCGCTACTAATTCGCCGCTCTCGTCGCGTATTGAAAAATCGACAAAATACCCGCCTGCGGTTGTGATTGGAATTGCTGTCTGAGCCTCCGTATTCTCTTGGATCCTTGTCAACAAAATCATTTCGATTCCACGTGATTTGACAAATTGCAATATGCACACACGATCTGGGAATCTGCCATTCGCACATTCGCTACCGTATGACTTGACTTCGACTCTGCCGTTCCCTCCGAAATGGGATAATTTTTTCTCTGTAAAGCAGCCTGTTGCGCGTGTTTCACCGCCTCTCGTATGTTACTCCGGCAATTGCTGCGTACAACGCTCTCTAATTCAGGGCCGATCCCTATGATAAAACGTGTCAACGCAGCGTCATCAGCATCCCGCGTGCGCGAGTTTATCTCAGACCGGGTATATTGAGTTTTGGATTCCGCAGTACTTTTAAATCTCCTCAGGATTTTCTGAATGCGGGTGTTGTAAGATTCTAAAGTTTCGTCTCTTCGCTTAACACAATTTTTCAGTTCAGACATTATGTCGTCTAGGGAATCTATCATGGTAAATTGTTCCTCTGATTCTTTCAAGAATTGTTCGACAGAATCGAATTTGAGGACTGCCGGACCGAATAGTGACTTTGCCGTTCCTCTCAATTTGCTAGAGATGTTCATCAGAATAATACGATCTGACCCGGGTCCCCCTACGCTTGCTGCGATTCTTACTGCAGTCGTGAACGCGTCCAATGAATCCGACTCCCCGTTGAATTCGCCCACATTTTTCAGAATTTCGTGTAAATGTGAGTATACACTCAATCCTGACATATTTTGTTCTGGAGAATGTGTTTCGTTGAGAAAGTTGAGTCTGCTCTTGTAAATTCTGGAAATGAATGTTTTGAGAGGTCGCTGCATTGAATGTTGTACTCTGCTGAGTATTAATTTGTGGAAATGATTGAGACATGGCATTTTGATGTATCACTTCAAATTGTTGGGGAATCGAATAATTCGCACTAAAATTCTGTGGCGCTAGGGTTTCTCGAGGCAAATTATTCGGATAAGAACTACTCCTGGTCGCGTGGCATTCTTGTCCACGAATGTCTTGTAAATTCCTGTCGTGACTTAGCTGTGACTCGCGCAGATTCAACTTTCTCCACATTTCTGCCATTTTCGAAAAACTTATTCCTCGCAGGAAATTTTCAAAGGGCGAGTCTCCGGATTTAGGGACGGTCTTTCTCGGACAGGCAACAAGCTCATGAGTTTGGGGAGTTTTGAATATTCCCTGAATCGTTTGATTTTGCATGAAATCGCTTTGATGCTGTTCTTGGCTAAAAACTTCAGGCCTTGATTCCATTTTTGGCGGGGAATCCCACGGAGTTTGGGGATTATTTTGAGGCAGGTTCGGCTGAAACGTGACCGAAGTTGCTGATCTTGGTGGATTATTCAAGCTTCTACTAAAATTAGTATAACTTTCTAAATTCTGAAGTGTGCTGTTATCCTGTGAAATAATACCATTTTGGTTTTGCTTCCCATTTAAATTCAACGAACCGGTGTTTCTCATCCTCATATTTTGCTCATGAGGCTGCTGCTTGCATAAGAAAATTTGCCCGTTTGGTCCCGTCAGGTAGAACGTTTCAGGGTAGGACATTTGACCCGTATTGCGTAACGGGGGCCAATTTACGTTCACACGCACCGGGGACTCCTCTATGACGGGCACACCCGCTCGCCACTGCTGATACGCAGGACCCGTAAACTGATTTACGGGCGTACTTGCCCGGCTCATATTGCCGTATTCCATCTCATCTCCCGCGTTATTCATCGCAGTCGCATCTAATCCCCATGCTTCATCTCGATTATTCACATCAAAGTATGAATTTTCTTCTCCAGCGTTACGTTCACGCTGGTCCGCAAACTGATTCTGATCGTTCTGGCTGGGGTTCTCGAAAATTTCCGGCCTCGGGTGGGCATTTTTAGGCAGAGTGCCTGTCTGATTTAAAGTCTCCTTGCTCTTAGATTTGGAGAACATATTCAGCATTTTGGACATTACGATTCCAGTTCTATTTTTTCTTTCGAAATAGGCTCAGAGTAAAGATGCGATTGCGATGACACACGTCTCTATAAACGAGATAAGAATGAGGAAAAATATCGTACGGTATTTACGCTGAAGTGCTGCAGCAGGCCAAGGCGATGATAGCGACGCAAAACTGCATGTCCACCTCGCTACAGGCTCGTATGATGATCGCTTCGCTGCTTTATCTCCCCGGTGTTGTCGGTGAGTCGCGCTGCGCTGATGTTCTGCTGATGTGCGGACGGGCGGGTGGGCAGGTCCAGATGATCGGCCAATTGAACAGCTTGGCTTCGATTCCGCTTGGCTCTTCCTCTCGTCTCCTAGTCACTTTCTCTCACACGACACTCTCGCAACGGAATCTCGGAAACTTTTTTTTTTTGGAAAAATTTTCAACGAAAATTTTCGAGTTTTCTGGAAAACTCGCGGGAAACTACCCCACCTAGCACCAAAAATGATGTGTAACGTGGGACAGGAGTTTCCGGAAAGAACACGAGTTATTGCAGAACAGAGTGACTTTAATGAGACTAAATAGAGGAGAAAGAGAGTGTGTGCTTCTAGGTTGGTTGATCGAGCGGTAATCGTCGCGACGGGACTCATCGCGAAGGCGACAAGGATCGACATATGATCGACAAATGGTCGGCAATGATCGACAATGATTCATTCATTCATTCATTTATTCAAACCATAGACGGGCACGACTGCCCAAATACAAAATAAATTCAAAATATAGAATTATCACCAGATAGGTTTAGACAAAATACAATTCCGAACATATTGGTGATCGCTCCTTGCATAGTGATCGGGGGATGATATCTGTTCATCATAGCTCCTCTTATCCGATGAAAATCACCAAGATGCGGGATATGTTGAATCTGCATCATTTGATTGAGGAATTCGCAAGTGGACTTGATATGTCCATTCCTCGCCTCGACAACCCATCGCTTTTTTGTGAAGATCCTCGATTGATTTGCATCCTGTGTGGAGAGCTGACGTTCCCTTGCTTCGAGGAATGCACGTCTGTATCAGCGGGAACCCAGTTCTCCGAAGAGATCTTCAATGTCCCTGTAGGCTCTTTCGACGGGAATGATGTCCCCTGCTCTCATCCAATGCCTCATGGGCCCATCTTCATTCCCCAAGTCTTCTCGTAGCATGGTTGCATCGTTATTTCGAGCATCGGCGAAGTGTGGATCTTGGCCATCTACTATGTGACCATCAGGACCAACGATCAAAGCTGGTTTCGCGAGATGGCGACCTTCATAACGACTGTAAGTTTGTCGAAGTACGCGAAAATTCATTCTCTTGAATATGTACGAGTAAGTTCCGTCGATTATTAGAATCGCTTGTGGTTCCTCAGGGTGTGGGTTATCACATATTGGTGATCATTTGTCGATCATTTGTCGATCATTTGTCGATCATTTGTCGATCATATGTCGATCATTTGTCGATCATTGTCGATCATTGTCGATCAGTGTCGATCATTTGTCGATCATTGTCGATCATTTGTCGATCATTGTCGATCATTGTCGACCATTTGTCGACCATCTGTCAATCATATGTCGATCATTTGTCAATCATTGTCGATCATTGTCGACCATTTGTCGATCATTTGTCGATCATTTGTCGATCATTTTTCGATCATTGGTGATCATATGTCGATCATTTGTCGACCATTGTTCGACCATTTATCGATCATATGTCGATCATTTGTCGATCGTTGTCGATCATTGTCGATCATTTTTCGATCATTGTTGACCATTTAACGACCATTTGTCGATCATATGTCGATCAATTGTCGATCATTGTCGATCATTTGTCGATCATCGTCGATCATCTGTCGATCATTTGTCGATCATTGTCGATCATTTGTCGATCATTGTCGATCTTTTGTCGATCATTGTCGATCATTGTCGACCATTTGTCGACCATTTGTCAATCATATGTCGATCATTTTTCGATCATTGGTGATCATTTGTCGATCATTTGTCAATCATTGTCGATCATTGCCGACCATTTGTCGACCATCTGTCAATCATATGTCGCTCATTTGTCGATCATTGTCGATCATTGTCGACCATTTGTCGATCATTTGTCGATCATCTGTCGATCATTTGTCGATCATTTTTCGATCATTGGTGATCATATGTCGATCATTTGTCGATCATTGTCGACCATTTGTCGACCATTTATCGATCATATGTCGATAATTTGTCGATCGTTGTCGATCATTGTCGATCTTCTGTCGATCATTTTTCGATCATTGTTGACCATTTGTCGACCATTTGTCGATCATATGTCGATCAATTGTCGATCATTGTCGATCATTTGTCGATCATATGTCGATCATATGGCGATCATTGTAGATCATTCGTCGATCGTATGTCGATCATTTGTCAATCATTTTTCGATCATTGGTGATAATATGTCGATCATTTGTCAATCATTGCCGATCATATTCGGTCATCTGTCGATCATTTGTCGATCATTGTCGATCATTTTTCGATCATTGGTGATCATATGTCGATCATTTGTCGATCATTTGTCAATCATTGCCGATCATATTCTATCATCTGTCGATCATTTGTCGATCATATGTCGATCATATGGCGATCATTGTAGATCATTCGTCGATCGTATGTCGATCATTTGTCGATCATATGTCGATCATTTTTCGATCATTGGTGATCATTTTTCGATGATTGGTGATCGTAAGTCGATCATTTGTCAATTATTGCCGATCATTTCTCGATCATATTCGATCATCTGTCGATCATTTGTCGATCATTCGTCGATCATATGTCGATCATCTGTCGATCATTTGTCGATCATATGGCGATCATTGTCGATCATCTGTCGATCATTTGTCGATCATATGTCGATCATTTGCCGATCATATGTCGATCATTTTTGATGACGGAGTCATCTTTCGGCGCGGTGCGAGTGAATCCGTGATTGGAAATCCATGTGGAGACGCTCTCAGTTGACGGGATCGTTTTCTATGTTATGCGCAGGCGCCGCGTGCCGCGCTATACTTTATATTAGTAATATATGTATATATGTGCTACATATAACGACTTTTGCCCTATGACCTCATGCTCGCGCTCTTTGCTGTGTGCGTGTGTGCGTCATGCGTGCTCTAGCATGCATTCACACGGCGCGTCCTCGCCGTGCGAAGCGGCATATGCGTCTCGTGTCCAAAACTTTATTGTTCTTCACGATAACCTCAACCTTGTTGGACGTCGGCCACTCGACGCATAATATACTATTGCTTGATGATGGAACTTATTACATATTTGAGAACTCGGTTGAGATTGAAATCATATCCATATTAGTAATTTCAATGTGAACTTTTTCGAGAATTCTTTTTAGCAATTGCGAGAATTTTCAAGAGGAACCTTTGTCTGAGATTTGAAGGAAAATTCACATCAGGCGACAACAAAGTGCCATTCTTGAAACTCTGATACACCACCGAACTCAAGTCTAGACTATTCTAGCCTGATATCTATAGTATATATAGAATCGGAAACTTATCTCTCATATCACACGTTTTATAATAATCGTATGATGAAACAAGTCCTTAGTTTCAGAGCGTCGCATTATAGGTCTCCCAGATGTTGAGTAAAATTTTGAGTTTAGAATAACCAATTTCTAAGATAGGAACAATGGAAGTAATGGACCGTCTCCTGATTATATATGAATGAGACTTCGAGGCACCACACTGTTATTGAATACATGTTTTGTGATTTCAACTCATGTAGGGTACTCTCATCAAGCCAATTTCTCAATAACTTTGGACCATCCCAATATTTTCGAACGTACTTCAACTCGTGTGGAAGCTTGTCTCAAGACCTTCAAAATGAGCTGGAGTAGGTCTAATTTTGATAAACTGGAGGCGAGCTATTTAAAATTCCCCAGAAAGTGTTTTCTAGGAGTTCACAAAAGTGTGTACCCAACTTGCCAAGCAACTTGCCCCCATCATTCAAAACGATGGAAATTGGCGATAAAATACATGAAATGGTTTTTATCAGAAGGCGTGGTAGCGCCTTGCTGGCGAGTATGAAAGAGAAGAACATGTGAGAAAGAGAGAGCGCGCGCAAGGCCGTCGTGCCTTATATACGCTGAGTTGGGCCGTTTTAACCTCACACATTTTTTCGAACTTACTTATTTCATGCTTTTCTGGGTTCAGGAGGGTCTCAATTCCTCTGAACCCATTATTTCGGTCCTCAATAAGGATATTGGCGAGTCATTTCGCCGCTGACAGCGTTTAGTGCCAAAATATCTTGCTCACTAATTTCGACCCTTCCAAATTTTTTCGCGTCAAGATTTCAGCCGCGTCAAGACACTCGGAGTCGAACACAATCGATTGTTGGGGTCGACTACGCGGGAAGATCGACCGCGAGAACACGGGTGATGTTTTGATGCAGCCGCATGTGTAGCAGACGGCGTTATTCCGCTCCGGCAGTATAACATGTTGTAACGTTTTTGATGACTATTTTGATTATATTATGTAAAGATAACAGCAGAGATTGAGTGCCAATTGATGCCAATCGTAGCACCGCCTGCAGTGAGCTTGTAGAAATCAGCTCTTATTGTTGCAGGAATAAGAGACACCTATTGTTGTGGGTTTTCTTGTCTGGAGTGATATTAAGAATAATAGGCCAGAATGTGTGTCATTCTCGCTGTTGTGCAGTGTCAAGAGTTGATCTTCAAAAATATTTGGAGAATTTTGGATTTGATCGTGAGAAAAAATGAGTGCCAGTATCAAATCTACATTTCAGCAGTGTATTGACTTTCAGAATACTTCAGACAGCAACTCTGGAGCTATAAATTGTGCATCTCAAAGAAAAGTTGATCAACCACTCTAGTTGAAATGAGGTGTGCAACCAATAGGATATCCTTCAAAGTGCTTTTCGTGTCTCAATATAAACCTGTCAATGTCCAATACATTAAGAGGGTACGTCTCTCACATCTAGATGTTGTGAGACAGGTCAGTCAATTGACGACTGTCGAAGAACAGTTCTTGTGATATATAAGCACTTATATTTTGTACTGCTCTGGTTACTTTTGAACATCATATGTCTATTGCGTAATACTTACTCTAATCCAAGGTCTCAGCTAGACTCTCACTCTCATATGGTATATGGATTTTACTTTCTTGGCGTTTAATTCTGAATAGGATTAGAAAGTTGTACAGCGTTCACCTGTTTCATCAAGAGTATTACGGAGAAAGAAAGGCACATTTACGCTCGTGGTGGGAAGTCGTAAGTTCAAATTGAAAAAATGATTAGTTGAGGAGTCACTCACCAAACAAACTGGATCCATACATCTATTTGAAAGTATCTTGAAGATCATTTCATCAGAACTCTAAACACATATCACATCATGCTATTGAACCTTCATTTCCCTTAGAATGAGTTCGCAATGATGGCTCCAACTTCTTGATGTGTTACGAATTACCAATGTGCTACATGGAATTTGTTTCAGATTTTGGTCCTTGGGAGATGTTGGACAACAGATGTATAAGTGTCATGATTCTATGTTTCATTTATCAATTAGTTATTAGTTATTCACTTTGATAGTTAGCATCCTCTCTTGCTAAAGAGTGGCTGAACCAACTCATGTGGGGTATTTCCACAATCTAGAAGTTCTTTGGATCCAAAATAATCTCTTGCAAGCACCATCACAAGTAGATTAGGAGTCTTCGCATCAACCCAAGTCAATTTCATGAACTAATTCCAAGTCCTGCTATCATAAATACAAATTTTTACTTCTCCAGATTTTTCTTTGCTCATGATCAAGAAATACTCATCTTGGAATTAAGTACACTAGTGTTAATTAGGAGAATGATTTTTACGGATGAGATACATCGAAGTTTTTTGTGTTTCCCCACATGCTACTATTTACAGCATGTTTTTCAATCTGAGAATACTTAGTCATTACCATACCCGAGTGTTGAAATCTCCCCCCCCCCCCCACTTCACTTTTTCCAAAAGTATAACTTGGCGAGTATGGCCATCCTTTCCCCCTATCACTTCATCTGGGATCAAAAGTTGAATTTCAACTCTTGAGGGTCATGAAATCAGGGGAAACATGTCGAGTAACTATTTAGCAAAATTTAGTAAAATTGAAACATGAAACAAATGGTGAGAGAATGAAAAATATTAATTTCAACTCTTGAGAGCCGTGAGATCAAGAAAAGTATGTCGAGTAATTGTTTTGCAAAATCTGAATGTGAAGCGCATGGAAAAGGATTGATTACATTACGATTTGACTTTCTCGGTAATTTTGACTCAACTTGAGTTACTCACCATCTCTACTGAATTTTAAACTAAACCGATCAATGCTAGATTGAATGTTTGGTTCCCTTTTCTTCTCAATGGTCTGAATGAATTATTATTTTCATTACATTTCATAGACGAAGGAGATGGTGAGAAACTCAAGTTGAGTCAAAATTACCGAGAAAGTCAAATCGTAATGTAATCAATCCTTTTCCATGCGCTTCACATTCAGATTTTGCAAAACAATTACTCGACATACTTTTCTTGATCTCACGGCTCTCAAGAGTTGAAATTAATATTTTTCATTCTCTCACCATTTTTTTCATGTATCAATTTTACTAAATTTTGCTAAATAGTTACTCGACATGTTTCCCCTGATTTCATGACCCTCAAGAGTTGAAATTCAACTTTTGATCCCAGATGAAGTGATAGGGGGAAAGGATGGCCATACTCGCCAAGTTATACTTTTGGAAAAATGAAGTGGGGGGGGGGGGAGATTTCATATGTTTTTATCGCCGTGCAACCATATTTGGAGCTTTTCGCAGGGTCTTTACCACTATTTCTGTTTACCTCCAAATTTTGCATGTTCCAGATCGATGTTTTCCAACTCTAAAAACGGGTTTTGGAGGTCTTAAAACAAGGTATCAAATACGCTTAAGAACTTTAAGATCCATCGAACTGAAAAAATTCGCACCGGTTTTACTAAACTCAATTTCTTCGTTGATTTCTTAGCTGTACAATCGCGAAAAATGAGAAAACCACCTCGAGTGTTTTGAGGAAAGCGGAAACGATTCTAGGTCGGTATAACCCATCACCTATTTCCTCAAACTTTAGTTCAACACACGTGAAAAAATTATTGGGAAGGTGAAGGAGTACCCATTTCTGAAATTGGCATATTGAGACAAGTTGGGTGCACTTATAGTACTGTGCAAAACTCAATGTGAGAGAAAATTCATGGATGACTCCGTCATCTTTTGCGCGTTCTATCTGGACGCACTATTTTTTGATCATTTGTCGATCATATGTCGATCATCTGTCGATCATCTGTCGATCATTTGCCGATCATTTGTCGATCATATGTCGACCATTTGTCGATTATATGTCGATCATTTGACGATCATTGTCGACCACTTGTCGATCATCTGTCGATCATCTGTCGATCATTTGTCGATCGTATTTCGATCATTTGTCGATCATTGTCGACCATTGGTCGATCATATGTCGACCATTTGTCGATCATATGTCGATCATTTGTCGATCATTGTCGACCATGTGTCGATCGTTTGTCGATCATTGTCGATCATTGTTGATCATTTGTCGATCATATATCGATCATTTGTCGACCATTTGTCGATCATTTGTCGATCGATTGATTGGTTTATGATGCTGTGAAGAATGCTCTTTCAGTATTAACTGATATTGATCTGTCAAAATTTTCATGCAAAAGGTTGGGAAAGCCTTCAACTAATAAAATTAGACCTTTGCTTATCACTTGTGTGATCCAGTGGATGTCATCTACATCCTGAAGAAGATAGAGAAGTTGACTCAGCCTCTTGAAATTTCAGATAAGACTCCTCAAGAGAGACAATATTTTGCCAAGTTGAAAAAGATGAAGGATAGTCACAATGCAACTAATCAAATAAAGGAAATCATAGAATACAAACAAGGTAAACCTTTACTGTTAGACGAGGAATCAGCTGCACCTTCAAATGAAGCGAGTGGTCCAGTGACATTTCAGTAATATAAATGGTGTCAATAGTGAATTGCGTTTTTCCTATCAAAATATGAGGGGTCGGAGAACTGAACTGTCGGTACTTCAGCAGTTCTTGGAAATTGATTGTTCCTCAACCAGATGTGTTCATTCTAACCTTAACTTGGATCAATAATTCAGTGTTAGACCATTAATTAGGTCTGAGTGACTTTGATATATATAGAGTTGACAGAAACTCATGTACGAGCTCAACATTAAAGGGCGGAGGTGCATTAGTTGCTGTGAGGAAGTCCATAACATCTAGTGTGTGTGAAATAAACTCAAAGGTTGAACAGATGTTTATAAAGATCAACCATAGGGACTTTAAGTGCATAATAGGTGTAGTTTATATACCACCGAACTCTAAATCTGAAATTTATCATGAACACTGTTACAGTGTACAATTATTAGCTGATAGTTTCCCTGGATATGAAATGCATATATTTTGTGATTACAATATCCCCTCAGTTGAATTGTTAGCCTCTCCATTACATCACTCATTCAAAAAGAGAAAAAGTAAAAATATACGAGATGCAGCTAGTATTATTTCTCAAATTCAAGGTTTTGATGATTGGTTAGTTCCACCAGATATACATCATGTTCCTATGATGTTTAGTCTTCCTAATGTTAACCCCATGAAGGAGTTAGATAGATCTAAAGGGAACTTTTATAAGGAAAATTATGAGGCTATTGCTAAGAATCTCGATCAGTTGCACTGGATTGATAATTTCTCAAAACAGTCACTGGATGATAATTTCACTGATTTTTATATAATTTTAGATAGGAACATTGTGGATCACATTTCCATGAGGAGATATTATTCAAGTAAATTTCGAATTTGGTATACACCTGAATTGAAATCCAAGATTTTTCTAAAGCATATTTCCTGGCAGAAGTGAAAATCAACGAAATGTAGAGTAGATCATATTGAGTTTCAAAAATTGAGAGCACAAATAATTAGAATTTCGAGAATTTGTTGAAGAAATCATCCTTATAAAGTGGAGGGTAATTTATTCAATAATATAAAATCATTTCGGAAATATGCAGGGAATTCCGCTAGTGAGTTGAGTCATCCCAAATCCATGAGTTATACTGGGGTAACATCCAATGATGATCAGGAAATTTCAGAATTTTTTGCAAATGATTTCAAATTTTCCTATAAAAAATCTAATTGAATGCCAAATTTAATGCATGATTGTAATTTGATGAATCTGGATTTGAATATTGAGAAATCTGATATTCTGAAGAAAATTTCATCATTGAAAGATAATGGAAGCTCAGGACCAGATAAAATTCCTGATATTTTTGTAAAGAATCTGGGTCAATCATTGGTAGAACCGTTGCAGTTGTTGTATCGAAAGTCAATAAGTATTGGTATCATGCCTAGTGCTTGGAAAGTCTCTTTTGTCACTGCTATCCATAAAGATGGTAGAACTGATGAAATCATTAACCATAGACCTATATCTATTATGAAATTCTGAATGCTCATTTCATATCCGAAATTAATGCTTCTCAACATGGATTTGTCAAAAACAGATCTATTATAACTAATTTATTAACACATGTTGACTTCATCAGTAGCAATATGGAAAAATGCCATCAAACTGATGCAGTATATTTGGACTTTACGAAAGCTTTTGATTCTCTTGACCATGCTTTTCTGATCGAAAAATTGAGAAACCTGGGGATTGGCGGTCAACTATTGCGTTGGACCGAGTCGTATTTAAGTAATAGATATCGATTGATTCGTTCTAGGAATTCAGTTTCTAATCAGTTTCTGGTTACCTCTGGTGTTCCACAAGGATCACATCTGGGACCTTTATTATTCATTCTATTTATGAGGGAATTTATCCCGTCATATCCAGGCATAGCCTGGTTCATCATTTTGTGGGTTCTTATTCTGTACTTATGTAGGGGAGAAAGGTCAAATGACCAAAGCATGAGGTTAATTTAAGTACCGAGGCTTTAATGAAGTAATAAAAAGAGAATGAATATTTACAAAGTTATTTACAATTGGTCGAATGACCTTGAGACGCATTTGAGCTCGAGCACGTGAAAAGGAGGGCACGAGGAAGAAATCATATTTACTGTAGGCCACAGAAAGAGAGAGAGAAGATCGATCTGGCACTTACAGAATGGTCGACTCGGCGACGACGGAGACGTCCACGAGGACAGAAGTATGGGCCACGCTTGGCCGACGGCTACTGGTAGCTTGACCGGGCACGGTCAGGAGACCCTCGAAGGCCGGGCTCGTCGAATATGCTCTAAGTCTGCAGGGCCTGTCGCGAGACCGCTGCACCAGGTTATCACGCGCGAACCGAGACTAGTAAAACGGCGACGAGGTTACGCGCGGAAGAGAAAAACGGAGCACGAAAACTGGAGCGAGCTCCGACACGTGCTCTCCCTACTCATGACGACGGTAGTCTGCCGGCGCACGGCGGCGCAGTGGCAGCTTGGTGGGACGCGAGGGGAGGGGAGCGCGGGGAAGGATAGCTTGGGCGTCTGCTACAAGCTACGGCCCGCGCGACTCTATCTCGCTTTTTTGGCGTGCCATCTCTCTCTCTCTCTCTCTCTTATCTTGAAGAGTCCTCTCCTTGTTACTTACTCTAGCTCCACATAAAATAATATTAGACTAATAATTGGTCCAGGAGAGAGAGGAGACGGTATATACTCTACCGTCACACCCCTCCCCCAGACGCTGGGTAGCCGGCTGGCGTACCAGCTCGAGAACTACCCTCTCTCAATCTGGGCCAATTTTGAAGTTGGTTCAATCCGGTCAAAAAAATGAAGAGTTGGAATCTATTGAAAATCTATCATGTAGTTTTCTGTTAAAAGGAAGATTTGAAATCAAAAGTAGATACGATTTCTTCAAAAAACGGTTGGGGATTCATTCATACGGACATAAAATCCATTCCATCGCGCAACAATTCGTACGAATTCCGGATCACAGATCACTGGAGAGCGTCTTTTCACTGCACTGTCCTGCACTTTTTGTGCCACAGAGAAATCACTTTTGGTTTCACTGAATCACTTGGTCTCTTGAATTGACCGTCACTACTAGATGATACTATGCATACAGTACACTGATCATCCATTGCATACAGCACTCTGATCATACATTGCATACAGTACACTGATCATACTTCGGACATTTGTATCGTATTCACGCCTTGTGCATTCAGATCATACCATACTTCGCTCGATCCATACTTTTCATACAAATGGCGTACGTATCTATGAACATAAAGTAACCATTCATTGACTAATTCGTCACAAGAATATTCGGTCGTAGACCTTATATTATTTTACATAATTTTTTTTTTGTCAAAATTTTGGCACATTGGCACAGAAAATGAAAATTGAAAGAAAGAATTATTTAATGATGTGTAAGTATTCTTTTCATACACGATCAAAAAAATAACGTAACATTTTTCGATAAACTTTCCGAATTTTCTAGGTATTGGTCATTGACCTTGTTTTTTCTATCCTAAAATTTAGGGAAGTTTGTAACATAATAGAAATTCGGTGGAATGACCGTAATGAAAGATAAATTTGTAGATTATTGGAAGTATTGAGAAAGATTTCAGAGAAAATCGGTAGTAGATCTTTGTACTTAATACTACGGAAATTCGTCAACTAATCTCATGAATTTTGTTGCAAGAATTCAAGTATGAAAAGGAAAACTCATTTGGAAAATCAGATCAGATTCATTTTGTATTCAACTATATAAAGTTCAGTTCACAACAAACTCGAAGCATGTTATAAAATCTTACAAAAATGAAAGCATCTTAGCATGGTCGATTGACCGAATTGTTGATCTTTACTCGAGATCAGAGTAGATTTGAATAAATTTGAAAGTTCATGTTCACATACTGGAACGTCTATTTGGTTTAACGAAATCAATTATTCTGTCCATCGACGAATCTTCCTCTGGAACGATGTCGATCTCCAAGTGCAGTCAGTAGCACGTATATGCCTGCTATGGGCACTAGGCTGCTCCTGCGCTCTATGATGTCGCTATGCCTCCTCCCAGGCAAGATTCCTGGTCTAAATTTGTTGTAATGACGTGATATGGTTGTATTGGCCACTTAGGCCTTAAATCGTCGAGAAAGATTGATCAGCGCTGATCGAAGGTCCTGGGTTACATAAGACTTGAGCTTAATATCACGAGTAGAAAATGTCGGAAATAGCTCGTCAAAACCAAGCTTAAATTGCTTTACCCACGTGGACACATTGGTCCTGTGCGGTAAGCGATTAAATTTGAGATTATTGGTCAGATCTTCAAGACCAGAGAATTCAACAATCATTGCAAGGCTATCGCACACTGAATCCTGCAACATATTGCATTTATGCATAAATGTGCTTCGTCAGACAATAGTGCGTACCAAGGCTAGATTGATATTGAAATTGGAAATTGTACTTGAAAATGGTACTTTGGTATTCGCACAACGCTTTGCATGGGTGGAAAGAAAATAATATGTATAATCATCTATTTGCATTTCTTGATCATGAGCATGGAGCTCGGCCTCGTACTTGGTCGAAACGAGGTAAAATGCTTCATTGGCTAGTCGAGATAGCTCAGACACAACCTCATACTCAGACTAGGATTTGCAATCGATCGTACGACCATCAAATGTCTTATTTCGGTCCCAACTAATTTGAAATTTAGACTGTGCAAGTCAGTATTGAGATATTGCCCACAAAATTTTACACTATATTGAACCTGGGAGGCGAAATTGACGAGAACCGGGTTGATCAGGCCCATTTCTCGTCTCAATGCAATTTCAGATTCGGGAAATTCTTAATCTGACTGGGCAGACGAGTTTGCGCTACAACACGCGCTAGCTTGTCGGACTCTAGAATTTTGACTGCGATTGTCAAATGGGGACCGAATGGTCGTAAAATGATCGAGATGAATTGATGTTGGAAAATACATATTTCACGAAAAGAGCCATGGAAATCGATGACATCCAGAGGGTTTGTGAAGGACTCAGAAGACGTACCTTCCCTGAAGATGCCAAGACAAATCTCTGCCCTCGCGTGACGGAAATTATTGATTTGCTTTCCAAATTGAGAAAGTACCAAATTAAAATGATTATTATCTTGACGGAGCCATGATTGCTCGTACAATATTTCATGCCCAAATAGGCCAAATTGAACAAACGTCATGCCTGGCAATGAAGAATGAGTACAAGATTGAGCTATGTGGACATCCGTCAATACAGACAAGTAATAATTCTGCCTGTAAAAATCAGTATTTGACAAAAAGTCATAATTTGGCATAATGTCTCGAAACAAATCAGAATTTTGCTATATGTGCAGCTAATTATGCGCTTTTCAGGTTATTGCCAAGCATTTCAAAGCTGTTAAACATTGCAACTGATAGCAGTAGAGGGTATATACCTTTCAGTGTTTTCATATTGTTAACGCAAATACAAAACTTGCCTTTTCGCTCTTCAATTATGATAATAGGGCTAGACCAAGCGTCAGTAGATTTTTTAATAAATGTGATTTGGAGCACTTTCCTGAGTTCATTTTTCTTTCTGTCCTCGATCCATTCGGATACGGGGCGGTATTTCTCTTGGAACAGTCGAGCAGACTTGACCATGATCTCATGTTCAGTCCGGTCTGAGCAACCACTACTTGGACCATGTGAACACAAATTTCGGTCAGATGTAAGATCTAACAATTCACGTTGCTCATCGATAAAGTCTTGAATGCCAACAAATGCGAGCAGTGCAGTCATTAAATTTTCCTGCATCAAAAATTGAACAGTAGAGGGGTCTGACGGGCCCTTCTCGCCCCCCACCGTCATTGTTTTTTTCACAGGAAGAAAAAATTGCATTACAAGATCACGTGAAATATATTTGCAGCAGTTAATTATGAATTGATTGGTCCAAAAGCTCTGAAAAAACATCGTGTTATTCAAATAGAGTTCAAAAAAGTTTTTTCTGATGCGGTCTCAAGCCACCAGATAGAATGATTATTTACTGGCTTTGCACTGTCAAAATTGAAAAGCAACCTGTCGAAGTTATCGAAACATGGTTCTATTTGTTGGTTATCGACCAATCTGTTTCCAGAGGTCATATTTTTCATGAAAGATTCGAAGATCAGTCACCTCCTTTACTTTTTGAAAATCTAGGTTCATCATTTCAGGCAAATTGGACGAGAGCATTTCCAAAGAATTCCATTTTTTGACCAGGATCTCTATATGGTTTCATTCCGGTCGCTTTTGATGACCGGTTTGAATTTTTCGACACTTATTTGATTTATGGTTGTCAAGTATTGATGACGAAAATGAGCTTATGTTGCCGCAGTTCTCGTGGGATGATCTTCGTGCAGCTTTCTACTTAATTGATACGTATCTCAATTCACAGGTTCATTATTCTATGAGCTAAGCATTCAAGTGCATTTGCAATTATTGCTGCTATATTCGAATACATTGGTGACGAAATGGAAGAAACATTCATCTACTGGAATTTAGCAAAATTGGTTCGGCCGTTACTATTGGTCGCTAATTCTAGGCAGACATTTGAAAATATGAAATCGTAGTTAGAGAGAATAGTGGATCCGTTATTAGGAAACATTTGTAGGCAGTTCCGAAAAATATGATAAGGCCTGTATTGTTTCTAGATTGCATGAATTTAATTCGGACTAAAATATGCTGAAAGCAGCAGAATATCCAAGTTTTTATAATACAACCGAAAGTCGTAATTTTTGTAGTCAAATTTTGTGGCCATATGACGGTATTCTAATATACCAATTTGGACACATACCCACATAATAGTGATATGCCAAGTTCTATGATGGTCACTATAACTATATATAATCAGCATTTACCAACTGAGACCGTATTTCTCCATTACGAATCATAACTAGTCAATGATTTAATGATTGATATATTTCAAAAATAATCCTATCAAATGACCAATATTTCATCAAAAGTGGGAGAAAAGTCGACAAAAATGTCATATACAGTTAAATTTTTCCATGCACCGAAGTGCTCGAGTCATCAGAAATTTACTGTATTCAATGCAGAACTTTCGAAAATTTTATACAAAACTCAAAAATGGACGGTCAAACTACGATTAAGTGTCTCAAATTACAATAATTTTCACATAAATAAATAGAATAAATGATACAAGTTCATATAAAAAAACGAGGACTGTGTCCAAGAGTTTTTAGCCCTCGGGCAGATTTTTTGAATTTTTAGGACACATAAAAGTCACAATCAGAGATACAGGAGTTGTGAATTTGTTGAACAATTGACCATAATAATTTTCAATTTCATCGCAAAGACATCATATCTCCAGTTTAAGCGGACAAAGTCCAATCACGCTCGCAGATTCTATAGCGCAACGCTGGACTATACGTAGTCTGCACTGTATCTATGTCTATATTCTGGGAGTTTTAGTGTATATATATATTTCCAGAAAAGCCAAGCCATATCTATATATATTGATCAAAAATAAATTCGGTCGATGGCAGAATAATCCATCAATTTTTTAACTTGGTCAGTTCAATTTTACTCATTTTAGACCAAAATGGTCGATTTGTTGATAATTATCGTTATTAATAATTTTAATTTGCGATGCACAAGAGTGCCTGAGTCATACTTGTTTTACTGTCAATTGTAAAAATTGTTCAGAATTTTATACAGTACAAGCAAAAAGATTGGTCAAAGACCTTAAAATGACTCAATTCTAGCTTCAATGATTGTTGAATAAACAAAAAGACCGTAATTCATTTATGAATTTTCATAGCCATTGGGGTATTTTTGAAAAAGTTTTCAGGACGTCAGTTAGGAGGAACGCATCGAATGTAAATCGCATGTTCCCGTATATCTATATATATATTCCAAGAAACATCAAATTATATATATATATATATAGGTCAAAAACAAGACTGGTTGGTGATACCAATATATAGTTGTTTGCAATTTGGTCTGTCAAAATCGACCAATTATTCGTCAAAAAACCTTAATTTGTTTATGAAAATTGTTAACAGCAATCTTATTTGCATTGCACAGGTGTGCTAGGGTTACTGATATTTTATTTAAATTCACCAAAAAGTTTCAGAATTTTATTAAGTGAATTCAAAAAGAACGGTCAAAGACCATCAGAACCTACTCAATTCGCATTAAAAATTGTTGAACTTAGTAATAAAGAATCGATATTAAGGTTACATCCAATCGCAATCGTTCTTGAGTTCTGTAATTAAACGACAAATTTTCAAAAAAATTTCGCGACGCAGTAGAACGCCGGGGCGGTTGGAACCGCATCGCACTGTTCCGGTATATCTATATATATCGCTGGTTTCCCGCTCGCTTTGCTGCACGCTTTTCGAAGCGCGCGTTACACGCACACACTTGTTGCATACCGAGTGTCGGATCGAAAAATTTTCGAACGAATCATATCCGACGCACGAAATATTCCGGCCGAGAATATTATATATCAGCGGTTCTCTCTCTCGCACACACGAACGGGCGAGCAGAGAAAATTTTGACTCGATTTGCAAGCGAGCGACGAACGGTGATCGCGCAATGTTTATTATGCCCATATATGGCAACAGGGCGCCAGCCGTTTGCGTGCCTCTCCTGTCGAGGCGCCGGAAAGTCGCAAAAACCGATGAGCGTTCTATTGCTCCGAAATATTTGAACAAAATGGCCGTTTCAACAAACGTTTACGAACGTTGAATGATTAAAATGTGACCCGCACTCGAATTTTCCATACTTGGCAATCTCACACCCACGCTTATGCACGCACTTCATTCTAAACACTTCGTGCTCGAACTCGCGTGCATCTCATTCTAATTACATAAAAAAAACAGAACCGAGTTGGGCGCCATATGAGGGAATTTATCCCGTCATATCCAGGCATAGCCTGGTTCATCATTTTGTGGGTTCTTATTCTGTACTTATGTAGGGGAGAAAGGTCAAATGACCAAAGCATGAGGTTAATTTAAGTACCGAGGCTTTAATGAAGTAATAAAAAGAGAATGAATATTTACAAAGTTATTTACAATTGGTCGAATGACCTTGAGACGCATTTGAGCTCGAGCACGTGAAAAGGAGGGCACGAGGAAGAAATCATATTTACTGTAGGCCACAGAAAGAGAGAGAGAAGATCGATCTGGCACTTACAGAATGGTCGACTCGGCGACGACGGAGACGTCCACGAGGACAGAAGTATGGGCCACGCTTGGCCGACGGCTACTGGTAGCTTGACCGGGCACGGTCAGGAGACCCTCGAAGGCCGGGCTCGTCGAATATGCTCTAAGTCTGCAGGGCCTGTCGCGAGACCGCTGCACCAGGTTATCACGCGCGAACCGAGACTAGTAAAACGGCGACGAGGTTACGCGCGGAAGAGAAAAACGGAGCACGAAAACTGGAGCGAGCTCCGACACGTGCTCTCCCTACTCATGACGACGGTAGTCTGCCGGCGCACGGCGGCGCAGTGGCAGCTTGGTGGGACGCGAGGGGAGGGGAGCGCGGGGAAGGATAGCTTGGGCGTCTGCTACAAGCTACGGCCCGCGCGACTCTATCTCGCTTTTTTGGCGTGCCATCTCTCTCTCTCTCTCTCTTATCTTGAAGAGTCCTCTCCTTGTTACTTACTCTAGCTCCACATAAAATAATATTAGACTAATAATTGGTCCAGGAGAGAGAGGAGACGGTATATACTCTACCGTCACATATTCATGAATGACCTACCAAATGTTGTCCATCACTCTGAAATTCTTATTTACGCTGATGATGTAAGAATATTCAAGAGATTTTGCTCTCCCTTGGATGCTTCTAAATTACAAAGAGATCTAGATGCAATTTCAAATTGGGCTCGGAAGAATAGATTGATATCAAATATCACAAAATGCAGCTATGTTAGTTTTTTAAAGAAAAGTGATAAGTTTGATTTCAGTTATAAGTTGGATGATCAATGTCTGGAGCAGGTTTCCTCTGTTAAAGATCTAGGAATCATTTTTTATTCACATCTGAAATTCGATTTGCATGATGGAATATACTGTCAATAAAGCTATGAGAATTCTTGGTTACATAAATAGGATAACTAAAGATATGATGAATGTTCAGAAATGTTTTAGATTTTGAAGCTAGCGAATGTTCGAGAACGGAAATTGCGAGGCGCGAGAGCGATGACCCCTTGTGCCCCCCTCGAATCATTCAATCGGTAAAACTATGACCATTGGTGCATTTGAATATGAAATTGGGCAACGTCGCATCTCGGCTCGCACCTTTGCCGTTGTCGATCACTCTATAGCAATTATTTGTCAGTTGACCATGGATCGGCGAGACGGCTAGTTGCGCCGCTCTCGCGCCCGCGATTCGCGCCGCGAGCTCCCGCCTAATTTCATCAAGCAATTGTTTTCTCCGCGACTAATTCATCCCTCACCTCTCTCCGCGTCTTACCTTTTTACAAGTTTGTTATCACACTAGTTTTGTGATTAAAGTGCTTTTTATTACTTAAACCGAGTGTACTTATAAATTCTAATATAAGCTTCCACTGCCCTGTTCGTTTCGAGCGCCCCATCCCACCTCTAAATATTTTATTCATTGGGCGAGTATATTTTCGAAGATTTATTTATTCATCTCGCAAACATTTTGGTAGCAGAGCGTGGTTGGGGCTCAGTGCACTTCGGTAATTCGCTTGGTTTTTTGTGGTTTAATGGCATCGTTGGACGCGAGTGATTCTCGTCGCGCGCGAGTGCAGGTGATGTGATAGTGCGCGGAGAAATCGGAGCTCGCGGCCGTCGAATGTGAGTGTTCGACGCGGGACTAATAAAAATTTGGCTCTGGATGGAATCGCCGACTATCGACGGCATCATCGAGGTCCAGAAAGGACATCCTGGCCCCAGAGAAGCAGTGCAGCAGTCATCGATTGGTGCTGGAAGTGGTGCGGCATCATCGGTTGGAAGCGGCAGCGAGGCAGCGCAATAGTTTTGGCGCGCATCGCAGGATTTTCCTGCGATTCATCATCGTTCGAGCCTGCTGTTTGCCGCGGTGACGTCATAACGGCGTCATCCATCAGCCCACCACGTTTCCCCTGCTTCGTCTTGATCGGCGCCACGCCTGGAGAGGGGACTGCTCCTGCTGCACGACTACTGCTTGGGCGCGTACTCCTCGTTGGTGGGGATGAGTTGGCTGCGTTGCTTGCCCAGCTCATCGCGCAAGTATATTGGTGAGCGTATCGTTCCATATATCTTTCTTCTTTCGATAGCTATACTTGCATGCGCTGAGCTCGCTGTCTCTCTCGCACTCACGCACCAAGATACGCTCAGCTGGTGAGAGACTCGGCAAGCATATGATGGTTTGTTTTGGTTGCGCTTGGCCGAGCATTTATATTCGGTATTGGCTCTCACTCAGCATATTTTTATGGATATTGGTTTTGCTAAGTAAATCGATTTTCACATTGGATTCATGGTCAAAATTCAAAGTTGCATGGAGCACCCGGCTCGCAACTTTTACGCGTTTTGTATCGTCTTTTTGTTGGATGTTAATATCAGGAACAAGTTTGATTTTTTGAGTGGCCTTTTGATATTTCGATCAAGAGCGCTTCAGATTCATAGTTTCGAATACTCTCAAATCAAATAGTTCATTACTTGGTTTTATCAAATTTCCTAGAATTGTCGGGAAATTTTGCAATGGAATTCACTTGATCAGATTGACTTAGATCTCGATCATACTTTATTTTCAAGTTGGTTTTTTGAATGTTATCATAGTCAACCGTGTATACATGTCACTTGACTAAAGTTTTTGGTGAATGTTTGGATTGTTTCCGACATATCTCAGCAAACAATAAATTGCGAGAACATTCCATGTTCTTGAAATGTGAATTTTTGGTTTTCGGACTGGTCACGCATTGCGAATGAATCTTCGCTGTATATTTACATTGTTTCGCGTCCTCATTTAAAAAAAAAAAAAAAAGTTCGTCCTCTTTTGCAACTATGAATCGTTTGGTTTGTCTCTTTTCGTGTCATTTCGTGCACAGTTTGAGGACTTACATATTTGGAAGTGCATATTGATGCACAATTGCTGACTTTTTGTCAAAGTTCGCGCTGTATTTGATGATTTCTTCTATTTTTCATGAAGTCGAAAAGTCGTGGAAATGAGAATCTCGTGGATGTTTATCAGGTTTAAATAGTGTGTGCGATTGGCCATAGACATACACCATTATCAACGATTCGTTCTCATTTTACATTTCTTTTGTTGAGGAACATCACTGCAGCCGATTCTGCAAGCTGTCACAACTTCGACGTCTCATCAGGTGTACACGTTGGTTCGAATGGCTAAACAATTGGATTGGATTGGCAATTGGATCGAAGGAGCTGATGCTGATTGGTCGTATGCAGAACTTACTGGTCACATATGGATGAGGGATTTCGGAATTTCATCACGCAACGTGAATCATCTGCTGCGCAAGCCTCGCCTTCGAACAATTTTTGAGTCAGATTGTTGTTGACTCAGCCCAGGTAATAGTAGATATTCAAAATATTACTTGGTATACTCGAATTTTAATTGGTTTGGGAAATCGAATGGCTGAATTTTCACTCAATTGATTCATGTAATTTTGCGGTGCATACTCATTTTCAAGTAATTGGTCGAGATGTCATTATCTCATTTTCCAAAATTAGTTTGGTGTGAATGGCTCTCTCTCTCTCTGTGCTATCGTGCGCAGAAGAGATCATGTCTCATGTTCTGAGGCATTTCAAGCATGGTAATAATTGGTATGATTGGTTTATTGGAACAGATCTTGCGATCTTAACCTTTGGATAATTGGTTTGTGGATAGTAGATCATATGGGATCTACTGCAGAGTCATTCTAACATGTACTCTGGTTTCATTCTACATGAAGCATCCACTTTGGCAAAGAATGATCCCTGATTCATTCTTTCACTTCGGAAGCGAATGATCCTTGATTCATTCCTTCTTCTTTGTGGCATCATTCAACATGGTGCTTTGGTATTGGTTTCATTAAAAATCGATTCACGGTGAGTCGATCTTCGACACCGTCAGCAGTAGCTACGGTGGCTGAGAGAACTCAGATTTGCCTGTTGAATCATTTGGATGGCTGGATTTGCATTGGCACAGGCGTTGGCAAACCGGTCGAGTTCTCGAAGCTTGGTTCATTAGATTTTATATTTTTTTGGTCACAATGTCTCCTATTCCTACTCAGTCATGCATGCACAAGTCATAATCAAATTGAGTCGGAATTATTGTTGATGGAGTTGAGTGTAACTAGAAATTGGTATGCTTGATTTCGAGTAATGGTTTGGTTTGGTTTGGTCAGATATTTTCTGACAAAATATTGGTACTCTAGTCCTTATTGTAATTTGTTCAAAGAGGGCGGCTGTGCGCCGCACCTCGAACGTATACACTGTTCATGTGTTTCTTGTCATTGTTTTGAAAATGTGGATAAATACCTTAAGTTTGTCTATATTATTGGTTCATGTCGTTCATTGATCATAGTTCATGTTAACATTACTTGAACTTGTTGCGCAACTGATTGCAATTGTTCATAGGGGGCGGCTGTGCGCCGCGCTCCGAATTCATGTCTCATTGGTTTGAGATTTTGTGGGTTTAAAAACTTGTGACTCAACTCGAAAATTTCGAGGTATCGTAATTTGGAATGGTTCACAGTATAATCTGCTCTACTGAAAAGTATTTATTACTCATGACTTACATTTTTGGTTAGCAATAATTTTGAATGGAATCGACACTTCTCTTAAAAAGTTCTCTTTAGTGTAGATGGAGTCAAAATTATGGGAATCACTGGTGCTTGTTTTGGAAAGGAGAATAACTTGGATCCAAAATGGATTTGGCAAACCGACTTCAGTTGGCATGTTTGGAGAATTTGGAAAAAATCTATAGCCGTTGCAGACTCTGATACAATTGCCGATGGTTGCTGAACACGTTTGATTGAAACCACGATCATTTACACAAGGATTTGGAAACTATTGCCTCAGATTATTGCCAGCATCGAATGGGTCTCGCATAGGCAGCCGCTACATTGGCCCATGTACATCAACGTCAACTTTGGAATTGGATTGGACCGAGAAGAAGATTGAAGATTCAACATCATTGAATGCATTTTGATTTCCGCGTACCTTCTCGACACACACTACACACGTTTCCTCGTTTAGATACACCATGGGAAAATTGTCACGTTTATAGTTTTCCTCTTTTATTGGAAATTGTACGTTGGAGAGCCTTGATACAATCATTACTTCTCAAAATTGTACTCTTGTTGGATTTGTTTAGTTGCTTATACTGGATTGGAAATTTTAGAATCATTTCAAAGGGCCTCCGACATTTTCATCTTTTCCGCATAGTTTTGGAATTGCACAGATTTTCTGTCAAAAGTTTGAATTGATTTCGTTCTTGTTGCGTTCATTGAAGGCAAATCTCGATGAAGGAAATTTGTTGAGCGAATCGATCATCAAAACAGTATGGATCGAATTCTATTTTATTTGGGTTTCAATTAATACTGATTGGTAACTATGATTTGTAATTGTTCTTTCGATTCAATCATGTTTCAATCAAGGCAAGTTTCGATTCAGATTTTAGTCGTTGAATTGCAGTAGTTTTACTTATGTAGTCGACTGAGTGACTTTCGCACTTTTGTGATTTTGACATTGTGATATTTGGTTTGATTTTAGTGACTCGTGGAGTCAGCAGTGCTCAGTTTTCTGTTATGTCAAAGGTCCTACTACGGATTGTGGAATTGACAGTTTCATTTGTATTTTGAATGGCTAATTTTGCGACTTATATACATATGCATTTCTTTCGAACTATGGAGCTCGTTGGCAATCGAAATTTATTGGTTTACTTTGCTCATTGAATTTTGTAATCGCTTTGAAACTTCCTTCGATTTGTGATTATTTGTTCAATTTAAGACAGTTTTGCTTCACGATTGCAATTTGACATAGTATTTTTTTGATTGATCGGAATCGCCACCTCATAACCGAATATTTCGCCACGTTCGTATCCATTGGGTTTTATTGCATTTGGTTCGATTTAATTCATTGGTAAAATTTAGCATTCTTTCGATTTTGGTTGCTCGCTAAGTGCGAGCAAAGAGGGCGGAATGTTCAGAAATGTTTTAGATTTTGAAGCTAGCGAATGTTCGAGAACGCAAATTGCGAGGCGCGAGAGCGATGACCCCTTGTGCCCCTCTCGAATCATTCAATCGGTAAAACTATGACCATTGGTGCATTTGAATATGGAATTGGGCAACGTCGCATCTCGGCTCGCACCTTTGCCGTTGTCGATCACTCTAGAGCAATTATTTGTCAGTTCACCATGGATCGGCGAGACGGCTAGTTGCGCCGCTCTCGCGCCCGCGATTCGCGCCGCGAGCTCCCGCCTAATTTCATCAAGCAATTGTTTTCTCCGCGACTAATTCACCCCTCACCTCTCTCCGCGTCTTACCTTTTTACAAGTTTGTTATCACACTAGTTTTGTGATTAAAGTGCTTTTTATTACTTAAACCGAGTGTACTTATAAATTCTAATATAAGCTTCCACTGCCCTGTTCGTTTCGAGCGCCCCATCCCACCTCTAAATATTTTATTCATTGGGCGAGTATATTTTCGAAGATTTATTTATTCATCTCGCAAACAATGAGGAATCCAGAATCGATGAAATATTTGTTTAATTCTCTGGTAAAGCCAATATTGAATTATGGTTCTCAAATCTAGTCACATTTCCGAGGTTATCTGATGGGAAAACTCGAGAGTGTGCAAGATAAGTTACTCAGAATCTTAGCTTTTAAGAAAAGATTGAGTTTCCATGGATTTGATCATGATTATCCAAAGATTTCCAGTCTTTTCGGTGTAATGACAGTTGCATCTCAATTTCGATACAAAGATCTGACTCCGATGTATCAGCTTACAAATGAAGATCTTCATATTCCTGATTTGAGGCAAAAATAACAGAGCATGTTACAAAATACAATTTAAGATGTCCTGAAGCTATTAGTACCATTTTTGCTAAATCTAAATTTTTGTTCAATTCTCCTCTAATTAGATGTATCAGAGAAAGGAATAGTCTAAGTTCAGACACTCAGTCTATAGGTAATAAATTTGTTTTCGGAAGTTCTCTGAAATGAGATATTTTGAAGAATTATTCTGAATTTTGTTTTAGTTTTGATACTGAAAAATTATTGATTTTTAGCTATGTAGTTGAGTTTTTGTTCGGAATTGTATTTTGTCTAAACCTATCTGGTGATAATTCTATCATTGTCGACCATTTGTCGATCATTTGTCGATCATATGTCGACCATTTGTCGATCATTTGTCGATCATTGTCGATCATTTGTCAATCATATGTCAATCATATGTCGATCATTTGTCGATCATTGTCGACCATTTGTCGATCGTTTTTCGATCATCTGTCGATCATCCGTCGATCATTTCCCGATCATCCGTCGATCATCTGTCGATCATTTGTCGATCATTTGTCGATCATTTGTCGATCATTGTCGACCATTTGTCAATCAGTTGTCGATCATTTGTCGATCATATGTCGGTCATTTGTCGATCATTTGTCGATCATATGGCGATCATTGTCGACGATTCGGTGATTATTTGTCGATCATTGTCAATCATATGTCGATCATTTGTCGATCATCTGTCGACCATTTGTTAATCATATGTCGATAATTTGTCGATCATTTGTCAATCACTTGTCGACCATTAGTTGATCATTTGTCGATCATTTGTCGATCATTTGTCGATCATTTGTCGATCATTGTCGACCATTTGTCGATCAGTTGTGGATCATTTGTCGATCATATGTCGACCATTGGTCGATCATATGTCGATCATTGTCGACCATTCGGCGATTATTTGTCGATCATTGTCGATCATCTGTCGATCATTCGTCGATCATTGTCGATCATTTGTCGACCATTGGTCGATCATATGTCGATCATTTGTCGATCATCTGTCGACCATTTGTCAATCATATGTCGATCATTTGTCGATCAATTGTCGAACATTTGTTGATCATCTGTCGATCATTTGTCGATCATTTGTCGATCATCCGTCGATCATCTGTCGATCATCTGTCGATCATTTGTCGACCATTTGTCGATCATTTGTCGATGATTGTCGACCATTTGTCGATCAGTTGTCGATCATTTGTCGATCATATGTCGATCATTTGTCGATCATTTGTCGATCATATGGCGATCATTGTCGACCATTCGGCGATTATTTGTCGATCATTGTCGATCATCTGTCGATCATTTGTCGACCATTGGCCGATCATATGTCGATCATTGGTCGATCATCTGTCGACCATTTGTCGATCATATGTCGATCATTTAACGATTATTTTCGATCATCTGTCGATCATTTGTCGATCAATTGTCGAACATTTTTCGATCATTTGTCGACCATTGGTCGATCATTTGTCGATCATTTGTCGATCATTTGTCGATCATTGTCGACCATTTGTCAATCAGTTGTCGATCATTTGTCGATCATATGTCGGTCATTTGTCGATCATTTGTCGATCATATGGCGATCATTGTCGACCATTCGGCGATTATATGTCGATCATTTGTCGATCATCTGTCGACCATTCGTTCATCACTTGTCGACCATTGGTCGATCATTTGTCGATCATTTGTTGCTCATTTGTCGAACATTTGCCGATCATTGTCGACCATTTGTCGATCAGTTGTCGATCATTTGTCGATCATATGTCGATCATTTGTCGAACTTTGTCGATCATTTGTCGATCATTGTCGTTCATCTGCCGATCATTTGTCGATCATTTGTCGATCATTCTCGATCATTGGTCGATCGATTGATTGGTTTATGATGCTGTGAAGGATGCTCTTTCAGTATTAACTGATATTGATCTGTCAAAATTTTCATGCAAAAGTTCGGGAAAGCCTTCAACTAATGAAAGTAGACCTTTGCTTATCACTTGTGTGATTCAGCGAGTGGTCCAGTGACATTTCAGTAATATAAATGGTGTCAATAGTGAATTGCGTTTTTCCTATCAAAATGTAAGGGGTCTGAGAACTGAACTAACGGTACTTCAGCAGTTCTTGGAAATTGATTGTTCCTCAACCAGATGTGTTTATTCTAACCTTAACGTGGCTCAATAATTCAGTGTTAGACCATCAATTAGGTCTGAGTGACTTTGATATATATAGAGTTGGCAGGAACTCATGTACGAGCTCAACATCAGAGGGCGGAGGTGCATTAGTTGCTGTGAGGAAGTCCATAACATCTAGTGTGTGTGAAATAAACTCGACGGTTGAACAGATGTTCATAAAGATCGACCATAAGGACTTCAAGTGCATAATAGTCGTAGTTTAGATACCACCGAACTCTAAATCTGGAATTCATCATGAACACTGTTACAGTGTACAATTATCAGCTGATAGTTTCCCTGGATATGAAATGCATATATCTTGTGATTACAATATCCCCTTAGTTGAATGTTTACCCTCTCCATTACATCACTCATTCAAAAAGAGACAAAGTAAAAATATACGAGATGCAGCTAGTATTATTCCTCACAATTTTCCATATCTAGATCTCCTTCAGATTTTTCCTATCAACCCCAGTGAAAATTAATCTCTTGATTTGTTGTTTACGGTTTCAAGGTTCTTGAAACCAATTCAAGGTTTTGATGATTGGTTAGTTCCACCAGATATACATCATGTTCCTATGATGTTCAGTCTTCCTACTTTTAACCCCATGAAGGAGTTAGATAGATCTGAAAAGAACTTTTATAAGGGAGATTATTAGGCTATTGCTAAGAATCTCGATCAGTTGCACTGGATTGATAATTTCTCAAAAGTGAAAAGATTGAAGTGAAGCCAAATGATCTCTAATTTCTCAAAAAAAGAGAAGTGATAAGTTTGATTTCAGTTATGAGTTGGATGATCAATGTCTGGAGCAGGTTTCCTCTGTTAAAGATCTAGGAATCATTTTTGATTCACATCTGAAATTCGATTTGCATGATGGGATATACTGTCAATAAAGCTATGAGAATTCTTGGTTACATAAATAGGATAACTAAAGATATGAGGAATTCAGAATCGATGAAATATTTGTTTAATTCTCTGGTGAAGCCAATATTGAATTATGGTTCTCAAATCTAGTCACATTTCCGAGATTATCTGATGGGAAAACTCGAAAGTGTGCAAGATAAGTTACTCAGAATCTTAGCTTTTAAGAAAAGATTGAATTTCCATGGATTTGATCATGATTATTCAAAGATTTCCAGTCTTTTCGGTGTAATGACAGTTGCATCTCAATTTCGATACAATGATCTGACTTTGATGTATCAGATTACGAATGAAGATCTTCATATTCCTGATTTGAGGCAAAAATAACAGAGCATGTTACAAAATACAATTCAAGATGTCCTCAAGCTATTAATACCATTTTCGCTAAATCTAAATTTTTGTTCAATTCTCCTCTAATTACATGTTTCAGAGAAAGGAATAATCTAAGTTCAGACACTCAGTCTATAGGTAATAAATTTGTTTTCGGAAGTTCCCTGGAATGAGATATTTTGAAGAATTATTCTGGATTTTGTTTTAATTTTTCTTTTAATTTTGATACTGAAAAATTATTGGTTTTAAGCTATGTATTTGAGTTTTTGTTCGGAATTGTATTTTGTCTAAACCTATCTGGTGATAATTCTATATTTTGTAATTATTTTGTATTTGGGCAGTCATGCCCGTCTATGGTTTGAATAAATAAATAAATGAATGAACCATTGTCGATCATTGTCGACCATTTGACGATCATATGTCGATCATTTGTCGATCATTTGTCGATCATTGTCGATCATTTGTCAATCATATGTCGATCATTTGTCGATCATTGTCGACCATTTGCGGATCATTTGTCGATCATATGTCGACCATTTGTCGATCATTTGTCGATCATTGTCGATCATTTGTCAATCATATGTCAATCATATGTCGATCATTTGTCGATCATTGTCGACCATTTGTCGATCATTGGTCGATCATTTGTCGATCATTTGTCGATCATGTGTCGATCATTTGTCGATCATTCGTCGATCATTGGTGATCATATGTCGATCATTTGTCGATCATTCTCGATCATTGGTCGATCGATTGATTGGTTTATGATGCTGTGAAGAATGCTCTTTCAGTATTAACTGATATTGATCTGTCAAAATTTTCATGCAAAAGGTTGGGAAAGCCTTCAACTAATGAAATTAGACCTTTGCTTATCACTTGTGTGATTCAGTGGATGTCATCCATATGCTAAAGAATATGGGGAAGTTGACTCAGCCTCTTGAAATTTCATCAGATAAGACTCCTCAAGAGAGACAATATTTTGCCAAGTTGAAAAAGATAAAGGATAGTCACAATGCAACTAATCAAATCAAGAAAATCATATAATAGAAACAAGGTGAACCTTCACTGTTAGACGAGGAATCAGCTGCACCTTCAAATGGAGCGAGTGGTCCAGTGACATTTCAGTAATATAAATGGTGTCAATAGTGAATTGCGTCTTTCCTATCAAAATGTAAGGGGTCTGAGAACTGAACTAACGGTACTTCAGCAAATCTTGGAAATTGATTGTTCCTTAACCAGATGTGTTTATTCTCACCTTAACTTGGCTCAATAATTCAGTGTTAGACCATCAATCAGGTCTGAGTGACTTTGATATATATAGAGTTGGCAGAAACTCATGTACGAATTCAACATCTGAGGGCGGAGGTGCATTGGTTGCTGTGAGGAAGTCCATAACATCTAGTGTGTGTGAAATAAACTCGACGGTTGAACAGATGTTCATAAAGATCGACCATAAGGACTTCAAGTGCATAATAGGTGTAGTTTATATACCACCAAACTCTAAATCTGGAATTTATCATGAACACTGTTACAGTGTACAATTATCAGCTGATAGTTTCCCTGGATATGAAATGCATATATCTTGTGATTACAATATCCCCTCAGTTGAATGTTTACCCTCTCCATTACATCATTCATCAAAAAAGATAGAAAGTAAAAATATACGAGATGCAGCTAGTATTATTTCTCACAGTTTTCCATATCTAGATCTCCTTCAGATTTTCCCTATCAACCCCAGTGAAAATTAATCCCTTGATTTGTTGTTTACGGTTTCAAGGTTCTTGAAACCAATTCAAGGTTTTGATGATTGGTTAGTTCCACCAGATATACATCATGTTCCTATGATGTTCAGTCTTCCTAATGTTAACCCCATGAAGGAGTTAGATAGATCTAAAGGGAACTTTTATGAGGGAAATTATGAGGCTATTGCTCAGAATCTCGATCAGTTGCACTGGATTGGTAATTCCTCAAAAGAGTCACTGGATGATAATTTCACTGATTTTTATATAATTTAAGATAGGAACATTGTGGATCACATTTCCATGAGGAATATTATCCAAGTAAATATCAAATTTGGTATACACCTGAATTGAAATCCAAGATTTTCCTAAAGCATATTTCCTGGCAGAAGTGAAAATCAACGAAATGTAGAGTAGATCATATTGAGTTTCAAAAATTGAGAGCACAAGTAATTAGAATTTCGATATTGTTAAAGAAATTATCCTTATGAAGTGGAGGGTAATTTGTTCAATAATATCAAATCATTTTGGAAATATGCAGGGAATTCTGCTAGCGAGTTGAGTCATCCCGAATCCATGAGTTATAATGGGGTAACATCCAATGATGATCAGGAAATTTCAGAATTTTTCGCAAATCATTTCAAATTTTCCTATAAAAAATCTAATTGAATGACAAATTTAATGCATGATTGTAATTTGATGAATCTGGATTTGAATATTGAGAAATCTGATATTCTGAAGGAAATTTCATCAGTGAAGGATAATGGAAGCTCAGGCCAAGATAAATTCCTGATATTTTTGTAAAGATTCTGGGTCAATCATTGGTAGAACCGTTGCAGTTGTTGTATCGAAAGTCAATAAGTATAGGTATCATGCCTAGTGGTGGGAAGTCTCTTTTATCACTGCTATCCATAAAGATGGTAGAACTGATGAAATCATTAACCATAGACTTATATCTATTATGAAATTCTGAACGCTCATTTCATATCCGAAATTAATACTTCTCAACATGGATTTGTCAAAAACAGATCTATTATTACTAATTTCTTAACGTATGTTGACTTCATCAGTAGCAATATGGAAAAATGCCATCAAACTGATGCAGTATATTTGGACTTCACGAAAGCTTTTGATTCTCTTGACCATGCTTTTCTGATCGAAAAATTGAGAAACCTGGGGATTGGCGGTCAACTATTGCGTTGGATCAAGTCGTATTTAAGTAACAGATATCGATTAATTCGTTCTAGGAATTGAGTTTCTAATCAGTTTCTGGTTACCTCTGGTGTTCCACAAGGATCACATCTGGGGGCTTTATTATTCATTCTATTCATGAATGACCTACCAAATATTGTCCATCACTCTGAAATTCTTATTCACGCTGATGATGTAAGAATATTCAAGAGATTTTGCTCTCCCATGGATGCTTCTAAATTACAAAGAGATCTAGATGCAATTTCAAATTGGGCTCGGAAGAATAGATTGATGTCAAATATCACAGAATGCAGCTATGTTAGTTTTTTAAAGAAAAGTGATAAGTTTGATTTCAGTTATAAGTTGGATGATCAATGTCTGGAGCAGGTTTCCTCTGTTAAAGATCTAGGAATCATTTTTGATTCACATCTGAAATTCGATTTGCATGATGCAACATACTGTCAATAAAGCTATGAGAATTCTTGGTTACATAAATAGGATAACTAAAGATATGAGGAATCCAGAATCGATGAAATATTTGTTCAATTCTCTGATAAAGCCAATATTGAATTATGGTTCTCAAATCGATTCACATTTCTGAGGTTATCTGATGGGAAAACTCGAAAGTGTGCAAGATAAGTTACTCAGAATCTTAGCTTTTAAGAAAAGATTGAATTTCCATGGATTTGATCATGATTATCCAAAGATTTCCAGTCTTTTCGGTGTAATGACAAATGCATCTCAATTTCGATACAATGATCTGACTTTGATGAATCAGATTACAAATGAAGATCTCCATATTCCTGATTTGAGGCAAAAATAACAGAGCATGTTACAAAATACAATTTAAGATGTCCTCAAGCTATTAATACCATTTTTGCTAAATCTAAATTTTTGTTACATTCTCCTCTAATTAGATGTATCAGAGAAAGGAATAATCTAGGTTCAAACACTCAGTCTATAGGAAATAAATTTGTTTTCGGAAGTTCCCTGGAATGAGATATTTTAAAGAATTATTATTCTAAATTTTGTTTTAATTTTGATACTGAAAAATTATTGATTTTTAGCTATGTAGTTCAGTTTTTGTTCGGAATTGTATTTTGTCTAAACCTATCTGGTGATAATTCTATATTTTGTAATTATTTTGTATTTGGGCAGTCATGCCCGTCTATGGTTTGAATAAGTAAATAAATGAATGAATCATTGTCGATCATTGTCGACCATTTGTCGATCATATGTCGATCATTTGTCGATCATTTGTCGATCATTGTCGATCATTAGTCAATCATATGTCGATCATTTGTCGATCATTTGTCAATCACTTGTCGACCATTTGTCGATCATTTGTCGATCATTTGTCGATCATATGTCGATCATTTGTCGATCATTGTCGACCATTTGTCGTCATTTGTCGATCATATGGCGATCATTGTCGACCATTTGTTAATCATATGTCGATCAGTTGTCGATCATTTGTCGATCATATGTCGATCATTTGTTGATCATTTGTCGATCATTTGTCGATCATTGTCGATCATTTGTCGATCATTTCTCGATCATATGGCGATCATTGTTGACCATTCGGCGATTATTTGTCGATCGTTGTCGATCATCGGTCGATCATTTGTCGATCATTGTCGATCATTTGTGGACCATTTGTCGATCATATGTCGATCATTTGTCGATCATATGTCGATCATTTGTTGATCATTGTCGACCATTTGTCGATCATTTGTCGATCATTTCTCGATCATATGGCGATCATTGTCGACCATTTGTCGATCATATGTCGACCATTTGTCGATTATATGTCGATCATTTGTCGATCATTTGTCGATCATATGTCGATCATTTGTCGATCATTGTCGACCATTTGTCGATCATTTGTCGATCATTTCTCGATCATATGGCGATCATTGTCGACCATTTGTCGATCAGTTGTCGATCATTTGTCGATCATATGTCGATCATTGTCGACCATTTGTCGATCAGTTGTCGATCATTTGTCGATCATATGTCGATCATTTGTCGATCATTGTCGACCATTTGTCGATCATTTCTCGATCATATGGCGATCATTGTCGACCATTCGGCGATTATTTGTCGATCATTGTCGATCATCGGTCGATCATTTGTCGATCATTTTCCGATCATTTGTCGATCATCGGTCGATCATTTGTCGATCATTGTCGATCATTTGTCAATCATATGTCAATCATATGTCGATCATTTGTCGATCATTGTCGACCATTTGTCGATCATTGTCGACCATTTGTCGATCATTTGTCGATCATTTCTCGATCATATGGCGATCATTGTCGACCATTTGTCGATCAGTTGTCGATCATTTGTCGATCATATGTCGATCATTGTCGACCATTTGTCGATCAGTTGTCGATCATTTGTCGATCATATGTCGATCATTTGTCGATCATTTGTCGATCATTGTCGACCATTTGTCGATCATTTCTCGATCATATGGCGATCATTGTCGACCATTCGGCGATTATTTGTCGATCATTGTCGATCATCGGTCGATCATTTGTCGATCATTTTCCGATCATTTGTCGATCATCGGTCGATCATTTGTCGATCATTGTCGATCATTTGTCAATCATATGTCAATCATATGTCGATCATTTGTCGATCATTGTCGACCATTTGTCGATCATTTTGCGATCATTTGTCGACCATTGGTCGATCATATTCCGATCATTTGTCGATCATCTGTCGACCATTTGTTAATCATATGTCGATAATTTGTCGATCATTTGTCGATCATTTGTCGATCATTTGTCGATCATTTGTCGATCATTGTCGACAATTTGTCGATCATTTGTCGATCATTTGTCGATCATATGTCGATCATTTGTCGATCATTGTCGACCATTTGTCGATCATTTGTCGATCATTTCTCGATCATATGGCGATCATTGTCGACCATTCGGCGATTATTTGTCGATCATTGTCGATCATTTTTCGATCATTGTTGACCATTTGTCGACCATTTGTCGATCATATGTCGATCAATTGTCAATCATCTGTCGATCATATGTCGATCATCTGTCGATCATCTGACGACTATTCGTCGATCATTTGTCAATCATCTGTCGATCATATGTCGATCATCCGTCGGTCATCTTTCGATCATCCGACGACCATTTGTCGATCATTTGTCGATCATTGTCGATCATTGTTGATAATTTGTCGATCATTCGTCGATCATTGTCGATAATAATCGATCATATGTCGATCTTAGGTCGATCATTTGTCGATCATTCTTGACCATTTGTCGATCATTGTCGATCATCTGTCGACCAGTTGTCGATCATTTGTCAATCACCGGTCGATCATTTTCGATCATTCGGCGATCATTTATCGATCATTGTCGATCATTTGTCGATCATATATCGATCGTAGGTCGACCATTGGTCGATCATTGTTGACCGTTTGTCGACCATTTGTCGATCATTGTCGACCATCTGTCGACCAGTTGTCGATCATTTGTCAATCATCTGTCGATCATTTGTTGATCATTGTCGATTGGCGTCGATCATTCGTCGATCATTTGTCGATCATTGTTGACCATTTGTCGACCATTTATCGATCATTGTCGATCATCTGTCGGTCATTTGTCGATCATTTGTCGATCATTGTTGACCATTTGTCGATCATTTTTCGATCATACGTCGATCTTAGGTCGATCATTTGTCGATCATTTGTCAATCATCTGTCGATCATATGTCGATCATCTGTCGATTATCTGACGACTATTCGTCGATCATTCGTCAATCATCTGTCGATCATATGTCGATCATCTGTCGGTCATCTGTCGATCATCTGACGACCATTCGTCGATCATTTGTATATAAGCAGCTTTCTCTTGGTCTCACTAGCTTCCAAAAGATATCGCACTCCTCCGTCATGACAATTTTTTTATGGTCTAGGACCAAATTTTTGTTATTTCAGAGAGTAACAAAGCCGTGTACAGGAGGTGGCCGCGGTAGAAGCCCAGGTACATCCTATTCCACCCGCAGGATGCGAGCATTTGCAGTTGCACATTAGCACACTCAGCACAACACAAAACACTCATAGCTATCACATTTCACAGGACCCGGACACTCTCATCTCCACCAGGAAGCCACGATTTCCTCGCAAACGCCGACTACGAGGATTTGTGGTATACCAAAAAAAGCAAGCATCCGAGCAACACCACCAAACATTAGCGCTTTGCGAACGTCTGCTAGTACCCGACATCAAAACAAGAGACCACGTCAATGCTGCCAACTTATAAAATGCAGTTCTCAACTTCGCGATACAAAATCTTACTCGCATTACCCCAAACTCGTATTTATAGAACTACGGCTCCAAAACTTATCGAAGCAATCCCAAATTTTTCACAGAGTTAGAAGATCCCCGTAGGATTGGTGGAAAGTCCCTCATAGAGCAATCCAACTCACAGGAATCCTACACTGTGAGTATAATAGTAGCCTAACCTAAAAGAATTTCGAGATTCGAGACAGTTTTTGACTGACACAGATCTTTCCCAAGGAAATCACTGACTTTCCACCATTTCCACGAGGATCTTCTAACTCTGTGGAAAATTTGGGATCGATTCGATGAATTTTAGAGCCGTAGTTCTTTAAATACGATTTTGGGGTAATTTAGCAGACGAATTTCGACCGGTATACGCCATCCCCTTAAAAATGTGTCTAAGCTAGTGTACACCCAGAAGAGTAAGTAGCATTTTCCCCGGCTGGAAATAACGAGTCCAAACATTTTTAAAGTTCGAAAATATTATTCAGCCTATGTAGCCTATATGGTGAAATTCAGAGTTTTTTGAGGTTAGGTGTGTAACAACTCGGTGTTTAAAGTTGTGTCTAAGCTAGTGTACACCCAGAAGAGTAAGTAGAATTTTCCCCGGCTGGAAATAACGAGTCCAAACATTTTTAAAGTTCGAAAATATTATTCAGCCTATGTAGCCTATATGGTGAAATTCAGAGTTTTTTGAGGTTAGGTGTGTAACAACTTGGTGTTTAAAGTTGTGTTTAAGCTAGTATACACCCGGAAGAGTAAGTAGAATTTTCCCCGGCTGGAAATAACGAGTCCAAACATTTTTAAAGTTCGAAAATATTATTCAGCCTATGTAGCCTATATGGTGAAATTCAGAGTTTTTTGAGGTTAGGTGTGTAACAACTCGGTGTTTAAAGTTGTGTCTAAGCTAGTGTACACCCTGAAGAGTAAGTAGAATTTTCCCCGGCTGGAAATAACGAGTCCAAACATTTTTAATGTTCGAAAATATTATTCAGTCTATGTAGCCTATATGGTGAAATTCCGGAGGAATTTCTCGAATTTTTATTTCAGAAACGTACCGAAATTTTTCGTGTTTAGAGTTGTGTTCAAGGTGGTCCAGGATGTCAAGAACATGGCTGAATTTTTTCAAAGTCGTCCCCCGTAATTCTTCCTAAGAACCCATAACCCATAACCCGTAGGAAGGACAGAGTGGATATGATAGCCTATGTAGCCTATATGGTGAAATTCAGAGTTTTTTGAGGTTAGGTGTGTAACAACTTGGTGTTTAAAGTTGTGTCTAAGCTAGTGTACACCCAGAAGAGTAAGTAGCATTTTTCCCCGGCTGGAAATAACGAGTCCAAACATTTTTAAAGTTCGAAAATATTATTCAGCCTATGTAGCCTATATGGTGAAATTCAGAGTTTTTTGAGGTTAGGTGTGTAACAACTCGGTGTTTAAAGTTGTGTCTAAGCTAGTGTACACCCAGAAGAGTAAGTAGAATTTTCCCCGGCTGGAAATAACGAGTCCAAACATTTTTAAAGTTCGAAAATATTATTCAGCCTATGTAGCCTATATGGTGAAATTCAGAGTTTTTTGAGGTTAGGTGTGTAACAACTTGGTGTTTAAAGTTGTGTCTAAGCTAGTGTACACCCGGAAGAGTAAGTAGAATTTTCCCCGGCTGGAAATAACGAGTCCAAACATTTTTAAAGTTCGAAAATATTATTCAGCCTATGTAGCTTATATGGTGAAATTCCGGAGGAATTTCTCGAATTTCTATTTCAGAAACATACCGAAACTTTTTGTCTTTAAAGTTGTGTTCAAGGTGGTCCAGGATTTCAAGAACATGGCTGAATTTTTTCAAAGTCGTCCCCCGTAATTCTTCCTAAGAACCCGTAGGAAGGACAGAGTGGATATGATAGCCTATGTAGCCTATATGGTGAAATTCAGAGTTTTTTGAGGTTAGGTGTGTAACAACTTGGTGTTTAAAGTTGTGTCTAAGCTAGTGTATACCAAGAAGAGTAAGTAGCATTTTCCCCGGCTGGAAATAACGAGTCCAAACATTTTTAAAGTTCGAAAATATTATTCAGCCTATGTAGCCTATAGGATGAAATTCCGGAGGAATTTCTCGAATTTTTATTTCAGAAACGTACCGAAATTTTTTGTGTTTAAAGTTGTGTTCAAGGTGGTCCAGGATGTCAAGAACATGGCTGAAATTTTTCAAAGTCGTCCCCCGTAATTCTTCCTAAGAACCCGTAGGGAGGACAGAGTGGATATGATAGCCTATGTAGCCTATATGGTGAAATTCAGAGTTTTTTGAGGTTAGGTGAGTAACAACTTGGTGTTTGAAGTTGTGTCTAAGCTAGTGTACACCCAGAAGAGTAAGTAGCATTTTCCCCGGCTGGAAATAACGAGTCCAAACATTTTTAAAGTTCGAAAATATTATTCAGCCTATGTAGCCTATATGGTGAAATTCAGAGTTTTTTGAGGTTAGGTGTGTAACAACTTGGTGTTTAAAGTTGTGTCTAAGCTAGTGTACACCCAGAAGAGTAAGTAGCATTTTCCCCGGCTGGAAATAACGAGTCCAAACATTTTTAAAGTTCGAAAATATTATTCAGGCTATGTAGCCTATATGGTGAAATTCAGAGTTTTTTGAGGTTAGGTGTGTAACAACTTGGTGTTTAAAGTTGTGTCTAAGCTAGTGTACACCCAGAAGAGTAAGTAGCATTTTCCCCGGCTGGAAATAACGAGTCCAAACATTTTTAAAGTTCGAAAATATTATTCAGCCTATGTAGCCTATATGGTGAAATTCAGAGTTTTTTGAGGTTAGGTGTGTAACAACTTGGTGTTTAAAGTTGTGTCTAAGCTAGTGTACACCCAGAAGAGTAAGTAGAATTTTCCCCGGCTGGAAATAACGAGTCCAAACATTGTTAAAGTTCGAAACTATTATTCAGCCTATGTAGCCTATATGGTGAAATTCCGGAGGAATTTCTCGAATTTTTATTTCAGAAACGTACCGAAATTTTTTGTGTTTAAAGTTGTGTTCAAGGTGGTCCAGGATGTCAAGAACATGGCTGAATTTTTTCAAAGTCGTCCCCCGTAATTCTTCCTAAGAACCCGTAGGAAGGACAGAGTGGATATGATAGCCTATGTAGCCTATATGGTGAAATTCAGAGTTTTTTGAGGTTAGGTGTGTAACAACTTGGTGTTTAAAGTTGTGTCTAAGCTAGTGTACACCCAGAAGAGTAAGTAGCATTTTCCCCGGCTGGAAATGACGAGTCCAAACATTTTTAAAGTTCGAAAATATTATTCAGCCTATGTAGCCTATATGGTGAAATTCAGAGTTTTTTGAGGTTAGGTGTGTAACAACTTGGTGTTTAAAGTTGTGTCTAAGCTAGTGTACACCCAGAAGAGTAAGTAGCATTTTCCCCGGCTGGGAATAACGAGTCCAAACATTTTTAAAGTTCGAAAATATTATTCAGCCTATGTAGCCTATATGGTGAAATTCCGGAGGAATTTCTCGAATTTTTATTTCAGAAAAGTACCGAAATTTTTCGTGTTTAGAGTTGTGTTCAAGGTGGTCCAGGATGTCAAGAACATGGCTGAATTTTTTCAAAGTCGTCCCCCGTCATTCTTCCTAAGAACCCGTAGGAAGGACAGAGTGGATATGATAGCCTATGTAGCCTATATGGTGAAATTCAGAGTTTTTTGAGGTTAGGTGTGTAACAACTTGGTGTTTAAAATTGTGTCTAAGCTAGTGTACACCCAGAAGAGTAAGTAGCATTTTCCCCGGCTGGAAATAACGAGTCCAAACATTTTTAAAGTTCGAAAATGTCATTCAGCCTATGTAGCCTATATGGTGAAATTCAGAGTTCTTTGAGGTTAGGTGTGTAACAACTTGGTGTTTAAAGTTGTGTCTAAGCTAGTGTACACCCAGAAGAGTAAGTAGCATTTTCCCCGGCTGGAAATAACGAGATCAAACATTTTTAAAGTTCGAAAATATTATTCAGGCTATGTAGCCTATATGGTGAAATTCAGAGTTTTTTGAGGTTAGGTGTGTAACAACTTGGTGTTTAAAGTTGTGTCTAAGCTAGTGTACACCCAGAAGAGTAAGTAGCATTCTCCCCGGCTGGAAATAACGAGTCCAAACATTTTTAAAGTTCGAAAATGTTATTCAGCCTATGTAGCCTATATGGTGAAATTCAGAGTTTTTTGAGGTTAGGTGTGTAACAACTTGGTGTTTAAAGTTGTGTCTAAGCTAGTGTACACCCAGAAGAGTAAGTAGCATTTTCCCCGGCTGGAAATAACGAGTCCAAACATTTTTAAAGTTCGAAAATGTCATTCAGCCTATGTAGCCTATATGGTGAAATTCAGAGTTCTTTGAGGTTAGGTGTGTAACAACTTGGTGTTTAAAGTTGTGTCTAAGCTAGTGTACACCCAGAAGAGTAAGTAGCATTTTCCCCGGCTGGAAATAACGAGTCCAAACATTTTTAAAGTTCGAAAATATTATTCAGGCTATGTAGCCTATATGGTGAAATTCAGAGTTTTTTGAGGTTAGGTGTGTAACAACTTGGTGTTTAAAGTTGTGTCTAAGCTAGTGTACACCCAGAAGAGTAAGTAGCATTCTCCCCGGCTGGAAATAACGAGTCCAAACATTTTTAAAGTTCGAAAATGTTATTCAGCCTATGTAGCCTATATGGTGAAATTCAGAGTTTTTTGAGGTTAGGTGTGTAACAACTTGGTGTTTAAAGTTGTGTCTAAGCTAGTGTACACCCAGAAGAGTAAGTAGAATTTTCCCCGGCTGGAAATAACGAGTCCAAACATTTTTAAAGTTCGAAAATATTATTCAGCCTATGTAGCCTATATGGTGAAATTCAGAGTTTTTTGAGGTTAGGTGTGTAACACGTTGGTGTTTAAGGGGATGTAGTACTCTCTTCGGTTATCCGGCGGGCTCATACTAGTAGATCATCCTAAGTGTAGATGGCGACACGTAGAATGAGCTTCTCAAATGTACTTTTTTGTTGTTGGCAGCACTGATTTTCTCTCGGATTTTCTAGCGCGCGTAGCCCTAAGCGCGCGAGTAGACGACTTGGATACTAGTTCGAACGATTCGAAAATATTCCAGATTTCGTCAAACCATAATGGATCCACCATTTATACCCCTGCGTCCTATATATCCACGCTCACAAACGTGGATGATTTGGAAATAAGACAGCATTTTCCCCAAAACGAGATGAATTCAAATATTTATGTGAACGAAAAGGGTATACTCATTTTCCAACGAAAATGGGATTCCTGATCAGTGATTTAGGATTCCTCATCAAAAGCAGAAGATCCATCTATTGAAATTTGCCATCGATGCAAAAAAAATTTTTTTGCCATGAGTTCCAAAATTTATGTTCAGAAACAAGAGTGAATCCAGCGCTTCCTTGGAAAGCAGGTTGATTGACCCAAACAGATCCTCCTTGAGATTCACCGTCTGTCAGTTCCTAAATTCATGTTCAGAAACAAAAGTAGATCCAGAGTTTCCTTGGGAAGCAGGTTGGTTCTCCCATACAGATCCTTTTAGAGATTCACCATCCGTCAATTCCAAAATTCATGTTCAGAAACATGAATGGATGCAGAGCTCGCTTGGAAAGCAGGTTGATTCTCCCAAACAGATCCTCCTTGGTTGTACCATCCATCAATTCCAAAATTCATCTCCAAATACAAGAATGGATATGGAGCTTCCTTGGAAAGCAGGTTGATCCTCCCAAATAGATAGTCTTCTCCATTTGTATTCATCAGCGTCAATGCAATTCACACATTGGAAAATACACATAAAAGCATGCAAATTCACATGCATAAAAAAAATCCAAGTTCGCACACCAAGTACTCACATGAGCCATTATTGAGAGGAAATAGATTATTCCTCGGACAGCGGGTTGATCCTCCCATATAGATAGTCATCTGCATTCATGTTTATCAACATGAATTGAATTGTGTTATTTGGTAACACGGACATTCATCAAAAAACATTCAATTTTACATGCATAAAAAGATATCCAAGTACGCACACCAAGTACTCACATGAATCATTATTAAGAGGAAATAGATTATTCCTTGGACAGCAGGTTGATCCTTCCATGTAAATAGTCATCTGCGTTCATGTTCATCAACATGAATTGAGTTGTCTTATTTGATAACACATACATTCATTAAAAATCATTCAAATTTACATGCATGAAAAGATATCCGAGTTTGCACACCAAGTACTCACATAAACAATTATTGAGAGGAAACCAATTATTCTATAGAACAAATTCTAGAGGGCTGTTAGTTTTTGTCTCATGAACTTGAATTATCTTGTCTGGTTCAAGAATTTGGAATTGAAACTAACAATAAGTATAGTATTGCGTCATCAAGAATCTGGGAAATTGAGGTGACAGATATTTAATTGATCCATGGTCTTTTTCAACAATATATAACATGTCGCTGCAATTTTCTGGTTGTAAGAAAGCAAGCAAAATAGTTTCCTATCCATGATATCATTACAATATAAAAGATAATTCAACTTATTTCTGAAAGTCTAAGGAACTGCTGATCACAATTAAAAATCCAACCCCATGATTCCTCGCCATGAGTACATGCTAATCATGCATCTTGGGAGCTGTGAAAATGGGAAATAGAGTTCTCTAAGAGTTCTAGGTGACTCAGGGGTGATGATTGAACAACTAGAGACCAATAACAAGGTCAGAGGCAATGTTCGAGGTTGATGCTACTTGCGGATTCTGAACCACGATATTCAGCAAGTCAACTAAAATAACTTCTTGACAACTATTCTACTTCATTCCACTTGCATACAATATTCCATATTTATCACATCATTTTGAATCCAAAAACTCCTCCAAAACTTCTCTGAATGAATATTTGAAGGGAAATCTAAGAACTGGCAAAAGCAAGTACATGCAATTAGATAGGAAAAACATGGTGCAATATACCATCACTCACGCTACAAATACACAAACAGCAGCTTTCTCTTGGTCTCACTAGCTTCCAAAAGATATCGCACTCCTCCGTCATGACAATTTTTTTATGGTCTAGGACCAAATTTTTGTTATTTCAGAGAGTAACAAAGCCGTGTACAGGAGGTGGCCGCGGTAGAAGCCCAGGTACATCCTATTCCACCCGCAGGATGCGAGCATTTGCAGTTGCACATTAGCACACTCAGCACAACACAAAACACTCATAGCTATCACATTTCACATGACCCGGACACTCTCATTTCCACCAGGAAGCCACGATTTCCTCGCAAAACGCCGACTACGAGGATTTGTGGTATACCGAAAAAAGCAAGCATCCGAGCAACACCACCAAACATTAGCGCTTTGCGAACGTCTGCTAGTACCCGACATCAAAACAAGAGACCACGTCAATGCTGCCAACTTATAAAATGCAGTTCTCAACTTCGCGATACAAAATCTTACTCGCATTACCCCAAACTCGTATTTATAGAACTACGGCTCCAAAACTTATCGAAGCAATCCCAAATTTTTCACAGAGTTAGAAGATCCCCGTAGGATTGGTGGAAAATCCCTCATAGAGCAATCCAACTCACAGGAATCCTACACTGTGAGTATAATAGTAGCCTAACCTAAAAGAATTTCGAGATTCGAGACAGTTTTTGACTGACACAGATCTTTCCCAAGGAAATCACTGACTTTCCACCATTTCCACGAGGATCTTCTAACTCTGTGGAAAATTTGGGATCGATTCGATGAATTTTAGAGCCGTAGTTCTTTAAATACGATTTTGGGGTAATTTAGCAGACGAATTTCGACCGGTATACGCCATCCCCTTAAAAATGTGTCTAAGCTAGTGTACACCCAGAAGAGTAAGTAGCATTTTCCCCGGCTGGAAATAACGAGTCCAAACATTTTTAATGTTCGAAAATATTATTCAGCCTATGTAGCCTATATGGTGAAATTCCGGAGGAATTTCTCGAATTTTTATTTCAGAAACGTACCGAAATTTTTCGTGTTTAGAGTTGTGTTCAAGGTGGTCCAGGATGTCAAGAACATGGCTGAATTTTTTCAAAGTCGTCCCCCGTAATTCTTCCTAAGAACCCATAACCCATAACCCGTAGGAAGGACAGAGTGGATATGATAGCCTATGTAGCCTATATGGTGAAATTCAGAGTTTTTTGAGGTTAGGTGTGTAACAACTTGGTGTTTAAAGTTGTGTCTAAGCTAGTGTACACCCAGAAGAGTAAGTAGCATTTTCCCCGGCTGGAAATAACGAGTCCAAACATTTTTAAAGTTCGAAAATATTATTCAGCCTATGTAGCCTATATGGTGAAATTCAGAGTTTTTTGAGGTTAGGTGTGTAACAATTCGGTGTTTAAAGTTGTGTCTAAGCTAGTGTACACCCAGAAGAGTAAGTAGAATTTTCCCCGGCTGGAAATAACGAGTCCAAACATTTTTAAAGTTCGAAAATATTATTCAGCCTATGTAGCCTATATGGTGAAATTCAGAGTTTTTTGAGGTTAGGTGTGTAACAACTTGGTGTTTAAAGTTGTGTCTAAGCTAGTGTACACCCGGAAGAGTGAGTAGAATTTTCCCCGGCTGGAAATAACGAGTCCAAACATTTTTAAAGTTCGAAAATATTATTCAGCCTATGTAGCTTATATGGTGAAATTCCGGAGGAATTTCTCGAATTTCTATTTCAGAAACGTACCGAAATTTTTTGTGTTTAAAGTTGTGTTCAAGGTGGTCCAGGATTTCAAGAACATGGCTGAATTTTTTCAAAGTCGTCCCCCGTAATTCTTCCTAAGAACCCGTAGGAAGGACAGAGTGGATATGATAGCCTATGTAGCCTATATGGTGAAATTCAGAGTTTTTTGAAGTTAGGTGTGTAACAACTTGGTGTTTAAAGTTGTGTCTAAGCTAGTGTATACCAAGAAGAGTAAGTAGCATTTTCCCCGGCTGGAAATAACGAGTCCAAACATTTTTAAAGTTCGAAAATATTATTCAGCCTATGTAGCCTATATGGTGAAATTCAGAGTTCTTTGAGGTTAGGTGTGTAACAACTTGGTGTTTAAAGTTGTGTCTAAGCTAGTATACACCCAGAAGAGTAAGTAGCATTTTCCCCGGCTGGAAATAACGAGTCCAAACATTTTTAAAGTTCGAAAATATTATTCAGCCTATGTAGCCTATATGGTGAAATTCAAAGTTTTTTTGAGGTTAGGTGTGTAACAACTTGGTGTTGAAAGTTGTGTCTAAGCTAGTATACACCCAGAAGAGTAAGTAGAATTTTCCCCGGCTGGAAATAACGAGTCCAAACATTTTTAAAGTTCGAAAATATTATTCAGCCTATGTAGCCTATATGGTGAAATTCAGAGTTTTTTGAGGTTAGGTGTGTTACAACTTGGTGTTTAAAGTTGTGTCTAAGCTAGTGTACACCCAGAAGAGTAAGTAGAATTTTCCCCGGCTGGAAATAACGAGTCCAAACATTTTTAAAGTTCGAAAATATTATTCAGCCTATGTAGCTTATATGGTGAAATTCCGGAGGAATTTCTCGAATTTCTATTTCAGAAACGTACCGAAATTTTTTGTGTTTAAAGTTGTGTTCAAGGTGGTCCAGGATTTCAAGAACATGGCTGAATTTTTTCAAAGTCGTCCCCCGTAATTCTCCCTAAGAACCCGTAGGAAGGACAGAGTGGATATGATAGCCTATGTAGCCTATATGGTGAAATTCAGAGTTTTTTGAGGTTAGGTGTGTAACAACTTGGTGTTTAAAGTTGTGTCTAAGCTAGTGTACACCCAGAAGAGTAAGTAGCATTTTCCCCGGCTGGAAATAACGAGTCCAAACATTTTTAAAGTTCGAAAATATTATTCAGCCTATGTAGCCTATACGGTGAAATTCAGAGTTCTTTGAGGTTAGGTGTGTAACAACTTGGTGTTTAAAGTTGTGTCTAAGCTAGTGTACACCCAGAAGAGTAAGTAGCATTTTCCCCGGCTGGAAATAACGACTCCAAACATTTTTAAAGTTCGAAAATATTATTCAGCCTATGTAGCCTATATGGTGAAATTCAGAGTTTTTTTGAGGTTAGGTGTGTAACAACTTGGTGTTTAAAGTTGTGTCTAAGCTAGTGTACACCCAGAAGAGTAAGTAGCATTTTCCCCGGCTGGAAATAACGAGTCCAAACATTTTTAAAGTTCGAAAATATTATTCAGCCTATGTAGCCTATATGGTGAAATTCAGAGTTTTTTTGAGGTTAGGTGTGTAACAACTTGGTGTTTTAAGTTGTGTCTAAGCTAGTGTACACCCAGAAGAGTAAGTAGCATTTTCCCCGGCTGGAAATAACGAGTCCAAACATTGTTAAAGTTCGAAAATATTATTCAGCCTATGTAGCCTATATGGTGAAATTCAGAGTTTTTTGAGGTTAGGTGTGTAACAACTTGGTGTTTAAAGTTGTGTCTAAGCTAGTGTACACCCAGAAGAGTAAGTAGAATTTTCCCCGGCTGGAAATAACGAGTCCAAACATTTTTAAAGTTCGAAAATATTATTCAGCCTATGTAGCCTATATGGTGAAATTCCGGAGGAATTTCTCGAATTCTTATTTCAGAAACGTACCGAAATTTTCTGTGTTTAAAGTTGTGTTCAAGGTGGTCCAGGATGTCAAGAACATGGCTGAATTTTTTCAAAGTCGTCCCCCGTAATTCTTCCTAAGAACCCATAACCCATAACCCATAACCCATAACCCATAACCCATAACCCATCTGCCAAATTCAAAATTGACTGTGAAGGTGCTCATGATGCTCTCTCAGACGTCATAATGCTGCATGAAGTTATAAACAAATTAGGAATCTCACACGAAGAATCGAAGGACCGTATGTTGAGCTGGAGAGAAATTCAAGATAGGAAGGTGATTGCAACAAAATTACCAAGTGCTATAAAGAAACTTCAATCACTGGATTCTTGTGTATCTTATAATATGAGGAAGAAAATGGCCATGGCAGATATAACATCAGATTTGATACTCGACGCTTACAGAGCTCAAGGTCTGAAGGGGCTCGTTGGCTTATTGGGTAAAGATGAGAATGGTAAAGTTAGGGTGACCAAAGATAGTGAAGTTATCAGAAAACTGTTTCAATATTTACAAGAGAAATACAAGTGACCTGACTAGCAATTATATAATCTTTTGACTAATTCTAATTACCCGTATATTCCAAAGTTTGTTCAGTGTTGAGAATAATATTTCTCCTATATCACATTCCAAATTTCTGACCAACTAATTTATGTGTAACTAAGAGTTTGAAACAAATATTTTGCATAGCACTCATTGGCAATCATTCAAAAAGCGAGCCTATCACTTCACATTTTCTCCATTATTCATTGTATCCACAATGCTTCAAAATGTGTGTACTTGAAACATGGAGAGGTCAGCATTTACATCTTGCCATCATGGGCATCAAGCATTGATGACAGATCCCCATGCAACAGCAACAGCTGTTAGCAGACCGCTGCTCATCTGCTCATCCGCTGCCGTTCGTCGCCCGCCGCGATAAGTTAGGAACCTACTTAACTCACGCGATGTTGCCGCGTTTTTTGGCGTGTGGATTTTTAGTCGAGAAAATGACTGAAATTTATTTATCACTCAAGTCACAGCTAACCAATGGTCATTCTGGAGCATGCGAAGAATTCCTTTCTTCTTGAAGCACCTGGTCGCTGAATAAGTATAAAAACTGATCGGTCAGTCTTTCGCAATCTAGCGAAACGTGCGGTATCCGATAAAATTGCATGTTAAAACATCGATCCGTAAAAGGCTCGGTAATTTTTTCACAAGTAACCAAGAGCCCTAAAAATTTGACTGTGGCTTTCTGATACCCAAATCTACCTTTGTGCCAAATTTCGTCAAAATCTGATGGGTAGATCTTCTACCGAGGTTACTCCATTAAAGGATCTTTTGACATACGTATCTCTCAAACCTAAACTAGCATTCATGATATCAGTTTCAATGCAAATTGAGCTGTTTCTGACTAAATATCAGACTTTGAAAGCTATGGTCCTTTTTTTGAAGAATAATGTGTACCAATTGCTGAGAAATTTGATGTCTCGAGTCATACAACAAAAGAGTATTGATGAAATGAAGTGTGTGAAAGATCTTTCGGAAGTTGATCTGAATGATGCCTCTATATTGCAATCCATGAAGACGACCGATATAAGTTTTGCTGCTCCTGATTTGTTGAACAAGCTTCCTACTAGTGTGGTGGAGGAAGACATTTCGGTTTTCAAACTAAAGTGAGCGATATATCTTGGCTGTTTGTAGGGAACTTCAGAGAGACTCGAGTATCTCTTGTAAATTTGTTTGTGGCGCTAGTTGCTTATTCCCATTCGTCATGCAAGTTCCAACGACAGCAATAAATCGATTGAATATTGCATTGAAGTATACGGTGCAAATTCATGGAATGCAAGCTTTACAAGCTGGTCAAGTGAAACGGGGATACTCTAGTTTTGTGAGATTACAAAATATTCAGGATGCTGTAAAAACTTTTTCTGTCGATACTGACCGTTTGGACACCTTCTTGTTAAAATTGTTACGAGAAGAGAATGTTTCAGCTACTCTTCAGAAATTTGTGAAATTGATTCTATGTCTACTTCATGGTAACGCCACAGTTAAGAGAAGTTCTTCTATCAAAAAGGAGTTCCCTACCAAAAGTATGAAAGAAGAGACTTGACAAAGGGTGGGGGCTAGTGTTGATGAAGAGTTGGGGCGTTGGTGGTGCCCCCTAGGGATCCTTTGTCACTGGTCACGTTCGGTACAACTCGGACGATGAGGATGTTGAGGTTCGTGTTGCGGATGAGGTTGATGAAGTTGAGGTTGAGTGAATTCGCACACAATATTTTCACACAATTCTGACACAGGAACCAAAGTGCGTGAAACAATTATGGAATGTTCAATAGGTCGCGGCGACGACGTTCCTGACGGCACCAGGATACGTCGGAGTAACGGAGCAGCATAGCCACGGCTGGGCCAAGTGTCGTGGAGTATGCGTCGCGACGGCGGTTCGAATTTGGACTGTGTCTAAAGCTTGGACAGCTCGGGTTTATATTGGCGGTGTTTGTGGTAACGATAAGCAGCGTTACTCGTGTAATGTAATGGCAAGCGCCGTTACGTAACGGTAGGTGGCGTTACGTAATGCGAGGTTACGTGACGTAACGCAGAACTGCGTTACGTATCGAAAGGGAACGTTACGTAATGGTCCGGTGCGTTACGTAACGCTAAGAGTCGTTACATGTGGAATTTGCGCTACAAATGTTTGGAAATGATATGAGTATGATTTTAATTGATACACACGGAAAACAATGTGGTCGACGGGAAAAATAGATGTGTGCATGCACGCGTCAGACTTGGATTTCATTACCCGTTATAGACGATGCTACGCGCGCTAAAGGAGGCGTTGGTCAAATCTAAATCAACAATAAGATGAGAAAAGCATTTCTTATTTCTCATGCAGAAAGAAAAATTGCTCTAGATAAAAAAAAATTAGTCCGAAAAGAAAGAGCGAGCATGAAACGAAAAGCAGCTGAAGAACTTAAGAATCTAGAGGTAGCGTATTCTCGAAGAAAAAGATGAAAATATCCAATTCGTAGAAGAACAAACTCTACAATGGAAAAAACGACTTGGTGAAAACTGATTCGAGTTGTGATTAGGATGTTGTTTTGGGCAAATTAAAATGGTATTGTAAGATGAAATTCACGAGTGAATAAGGATGATTCTAAGTTGCCATTATGAATGTATGCTTTCTATGTACAGCTCTGCGCGGTAAAGTATCATTTTAGCACAATAAATTTTGATCTCAAAAACAGTAATTGTATACAGACATTTTTTGGCTTCTTCGAAATAAACCTAGAATAATGATGTTTTCGGACCTGGAAAACCTAAGGAATACCTGAAATTTTTCGCTTGGATTTCGCTAGAGACCCTGAATACATAGTCGAACGTCAAACTCAGTACCTTTCCAAAATCTAAGCTTAGAAGCTCAGTTGCGTCTAACTTAGCGTTTTATCTCGTTCATCAATTTCTCGAATGTATTGGCTGAGACTATGGCTGCTTTTTCACGACTGCAATCCGTTGCTGCAACCTCGCGAGATTGCTGCAATTTTCATGCGCGCGAAATTCGAAATATAACTTACCGAGGTAACCTAAGATGGAAATGGAGTGACTCCGAAAAACACACTGGTTGAAAATTGTTCTTGCCTATCTTCTTGAGTGTGCTGAATACGAATACGAACTCTGTTCCCATCAATTATGAAGAAAACTTCTAAAAATCACATTAGAATCCGAAAATGAGACGTTCTGGCTTCAAAGTCGATTTTCACGCATTTTCTCCGCCGTTGGAAGGTAATGAAGTTCGTATTCGTGTTCAGCATCTTCAAAAACATTGGACAAAACAATTTTCGACCGGTGGGTTTTTCGGAGTCACTCCATTTCCATCTTGAGTTACCTCGGTAAGCTATATTTTGAATTTCGCGCGCATGAAAATTGCAGCAATCTCGCGAGGTTGCAGCAACGGATTGCAGTCGTGAAAAAGCAGCCTATGATTCTGATATGAAATTTGAGCTCACCGCAGCATAATACTCCACATGTACATGCAGGTTTGACTCTTACGATACCGTTTTTATCGCCCGAATTACCAGACAATCGGAAAATACCGCAAGAAAAGTTTGATGAAGCTATTGTTGCTTTCTCTAAAGAGAAAGCTTTGTTTTCATACCAGCAAAATTTTGATCAAATTTTCTACTAAATCCAATATTTTCTTCAACAAAATTCCGTTTATCTGAAAAAGGCTTAGACCATTCTCTTCCTCTCGCCAAAATCTATCAATTGTAGGTAACACTTTTCCTCCTAATGGTCTTCCACATCAGCCAGAAACCCATCTTTGCACCCATTTGTCCGTGTTCGTGTGTGTGTGTGTGTGTTTCTTGTTTTATACCGGACACGCTTTCTCTTTTACTGGTCACCTTATCAACTTTTGGCTTTCTACAAGTTGTACAGAATCCAATTTCTGAGAGCCCAGTGATTTGGCAGCTTTCAGCTCTCAGTCAAATTTGATCCATGGGGTTTTTAGAGCAAAACAGCTTAAATTTCGACTCTTAATACATAAATATTGTAACATATGTATATATTGTATACACGTTGCAGCCGATCATGTTCTGTTTATTGATCGGTTGCTAGTTAGTTTGTTTGTTTACGTTGAGAAGTTAGTCTGCTCGTGGCTGTCACGGGGTTAAGACGTCTGTTGTGATTGCGTCTGAATAAAGTGCGCTAGTTCTTTTCATAATCAGTGTGTTCTGATTATTATTGTTACGCGTGATCGTAACAATTTGGGGGCTCGTCCGGGATAGAGGATTCTGAAGATTGGTGGAAATGCGGACCCGCAGGACCAACTACTCGCTGCCAGAGGATCGCTCGGACACAGGGTCGGTATCGTATTTCGTACCGATTCGGAGTCCAAGTTCAGATGCTGCCTCAGGATTTCGTGGTTTTTCAGGTGAGCGCATCAGTGAACCCCTGAACAACCTCGCGCTACACCGTGACGTCGTGGGGGACCTTACGGCGCCGCCCAACGTTACGGCAATGGTGAACATGAGGACGGCGCGCGCGACCGGAGAGATGTTGCCCGACGACGCTGCGTCTGCCGCTGTTGCGAGCGAGGGTGGACCTGTTGGAAATGTCATCGCCACCGACGGAGAGGCTACATCATCCGATAATGCTGCACTCATCGATGCTGCGTCCAGCGGTGCTGGGATCGTCGCTGCTGGGGCCGTTGATGCTGCGTCGAGAGATGCTACGACCGGCAACGCAATCGACGATCCTGCTATTGGACGTGCTGCATCGAGAGCTACGGCGTCTTATGATGCTGCCCTTGGAGATGCTTCGCTCGGTGGTGTCGCAGTTCATCAGGATACATCCATCGGCGCTGCCAACAACGTTGTGCTGGGCCTCGGCGTTCGCTCCGTGTCGAGAGGGGTTCGTCACGTCGATGCAGCGCCTGTTCACGATCCTGAGGTGCAGCACCTGGTCGATGAGCTTCGCCACTGCAGTCGTGACCTGATCGCTGAGAGAAGAGACTTCGAGGAGCGACAACGAATATGGGCTGAAGAACGACGGTTGCTTCAGGAGCAAGTTCAACATTATAAACAGCTGAGTCAAAATTTAATTTTCACTCGTGACACTTCACAAAATACAACCAATGCACCTACACGTAACACTGTTAGTGAGGCTCCTAAACCATTGCGACCAAAACCTGACGAATACAACGGCGAAACACCTTTGCGCGAATACATTAATCAGTTTACTCTCGTTGCTCTTGCTAATGGGTGGGATGATAGGGCTAAAGGAATTATGCTTGCTTCTTGTTTGCGCGGAAAAGCTAAATCTGTTTTGGACAATGTTGACTTGAGCAGCATTAGTTTCGATTCCTTACATTCGAGTTTAGACCAACGGTTTGGTGACTCTCATTTGCAGGCTATAAACTTTTCCCTTTTTCAAAATCGAAAGCAACAGTTCAATGAAGATTTTCCATCTCTTGCATCTGATATTTGTAGGTTGACTCGGGAAATTTTCAAAAACTCTCCTCTAGAAGAACAGGACCGCATTGCTTGTTCGAAATTTGTTTCCGCTATTTATGACTTAACGATCAGAGAAATGCTTCAGCTTGAGGGTATAAGTTCGATCAACCGAGCTGTGTCTCGTGCGATGGAGATAAAAGTAATACGCGATCAGAATCGGAAAGAGTATAATAATAGATATTGGCAGGATACAAATCACTTCGACACGACCCATACACCACACGAGAAACAGAACTCCAGCAACAACACGCAACACAGACAACTTCCTACATGTTGGACTTGCGGTATTGAAGGTCATATCCGTTCAAAATGCCCGAAGAACTTGAAGGGAAACTACGGAGCGTCAAGTTGAACGAGGCAAGCTTGACATCATCTCACCAAGGCCTCGCGGTTGATTCTGAGAATTCCATATTTGACAGAATAAGAAGAATCTCCAGGGACTCGAATGATGTTGGCTATTATATGGGTTTGTTAGATGGCTTGGATTGTAATTTCAAGATTGATTCTGGTTCCGACGTTTCTGTTGTCAATTCAAAATACTTAACGGCCAACAAAAAGAGAGTCCCTGCTGATTTTTCGACTTTGAGATACCCAACTGGAGAAGTATTTAGACCTATATGTAAGATTCTGGTTTCGGTTGAGATAGGTGTCCATAAACTAGAACAGTCAGTGTACGTGGCTAATATCGAAGATGACTGCATCCTAGGTACAGATTTTCTCTGCAAAACAGGTGTCATGCCAGCTATAGACGCAGCCATTCGCGGTACATCAACACTTGTTCATGATTCACGCGATTTTGATCTCGCAGGAACCATTGTCGGTAAAATCTTATCCGAGACACCACAAGTTAGTCGTATACTAGAAGATTCAGATACATTGCCGGATTTCCTTTTGGAAGTATTTGAACGAGATTCCGTAGGATTGACTTTAGATCAAAAAGATCAGTTTTATCAGTTCTTGTTAGCTCATAAAGATCAATTTTCTTACGGAGAAGAAACGGGTAGGTGTGACTTACGTGAACACACAATAGAAGTTTCAGATTCGCGACCTATCAAACAACAGATCCGTAGAATTCCTGTACATTTGAGGAAAAAAGTCGAATTAGTCATCGAAGAAATGAAAAAACATGGTGTTATAAGTAAGTCGAAAAGCTCGTGGTGCTCACCGGTGGTGATTAAAATGAAGAAAGACGGTTCGATTAGGTTTTGTGTCGATTATCGTAGACTAAATGCTGTGACGGTAAAAGACTCGTACCCATTGCCTAAAATTGACGAAATCTTAGACCAACTGAAAGGGAATTCGTGGTTTTCGACTCTTGATTTAAAATCAGGATATTGGCAAATTCGCATACGTCCGGAAGATAAAGAAAAAACTGCTTTTTCTATAGGCAATGGATTATGGGAATTCGAAGTCATGGCTTTTGGTCTGTGTAATGCTCCTGCGACCTTCGAAAGATTAATGGAAGAAGTATTAGCCAAGTTAATCAACGTCATCTGCATGGTGTACCTAGATGACGTCATCGTCAAAGCAGAAACGTTTGAAAAAATGATTGAAAACTTGAAATTGATTTTCTCTAGATTCCGAATGGCCAATTTGAAGTTACATGCAAAGAAATGTCATTTTTTCAAACGTGAAGCAGTGTATTTAGGACATATTATTTCAGCAGACGGAGTGAAAGCAGATCCAGAGAAAATCTCTAGTATTGTGAACTGGCCAATTCCACGAAACAAGAAACAAATTTTAAGCTTCCTCGGCCTGGCTTCTTACTGTAGGAAGTTTGTCCCTAATTTTTCAGCCATCGCAAAACCTTTGTACTTATTGACAGGTCAATCATCGGTTTTCTCATGGACTCCAGAATGCCAGGAGGCGTTCGATAAATTAAAGCTCTTTCTGACTTCTGCTCCTATTTTAGCTTATCCTGATCTAGATGCGGAATTTATTTTGGATGCTGATGCCTCAGGACACGGGATGGGAGCAGTGCTGTCTCAAATGCAAGACGGGAAAGAACGAGTTATAAGTTATTTTAGTAAAATTTTCAGCAAATCAGAGAGGAATTACTGTGTAACGCGGCGTGAGCTGTTGGCTGTGGTTGAGTCGGTCAAGAATTTCTCACATTATTTAATTGGTAAAAAGTTCACCGTGAGGACTGATCATAGTGCACTCAAGTGGCTATTATCTTTTAAAAATCTAGATGGCCAACTTGCTAGGTGGGTTGGTGAGCTGAGTAAATATGATTTTGAGATAATTCACAGGAAAGGAGCTTCCCATGGTAATGCAGACTCACTCTCTAGGAGACCTTGTGAAGATTTGTCGTGTAAATATTGTCAAAATGTAGAAACAAGATATAACTCGAATAACAATGTAGGCCGTATCACATTGTCCAGTATTGATGAATCAGAATGGGTACGTGCTCAACAGGAAGACGATACGCTTATGAAATTAATTGAATATAAGAGAATGGATAAGAAACCCGATTGGGGAGATTTCTCATCAGAAAGTTCAAGTTTAAAATTTTACATCCAGCAATGGGACTCATTGGTTTTGAAGGATGACCTGCTTTACAGACGTTGGGATTCCACAGATCTTGACTCATTCCGTCTCCTCTTAATTGTTCCAAAATCAAAAATTCCAGTTATTCTCAAAGAAGCCCACGACTCTCCTGCTGGTGGTCATTTTGGTTCAAGCAAGACTTTGGCCAAGATTAGGCGACTGTTTTACTGGGATCGCTGTCGGAAAGATGTCGAGAACTACTGTAGGACCTGTCATGTTTGTGTTAGTAGAAAAGGACCTCGAGATAAGGGTCATGGCAATTTGAGTATTTATAATGTTGGCGGACCTTCTGAAAGACTTCAAATCGATGTCCTCGGCCCCTTTCCGCCATCGACATCAGGGAATAAATATTTATTAGTTGTGATTGATTGCTTTACGAGGTGGCCTTGGTTGATTCCATTAACAAACATAAGAGCTAAGACCATTGCGAACACTCTGATTAATGACGTAATACCAGAATCAGGAGTTCCCTTAGAAATTCATACAGATCAGGGTCGAAATTTTGAGTCAGCTCTATTTACGGAATTGAGTAGAAAGTTGGGTATCTTCAAAACTAGGACCACACCACTACACCCACAGTCTAATGGAATGGTAGAAAGACTGAACAGGACTGTCCTACAGTATCTCTCATTTTTTGTTTCAGAAAATCAAAAGGATTGGGACAAGCTTGTACCTTTCTTCTTATTGGCTTTCCGATCATCGCAGAATGAGAGCACTGGATTCACACCTGCCGAACTACATCTTGGCCGAGACCTTCGTCTACCCTCGGATCTGATCCACGGACCACCTCCAGACGACTTGGAGAAATCAACAACAGAATATAACCAGGAGATTCGAGGAAGACTAGAGAGAGTATACCACCTCACTCGTCAAAGAATGAAAATCAAATCTGCGAAAACAAAAGCCCGCTATGACTTGGGGGCAAAGGAGAAAGATTTTATGGAAGGACAGAAAGTTTGGTTTTATTCCCCTCGAAGATCAGTTGGAGTAACACCGAAATTGCAATCGTCGTGGGAAGGACCGTACCTGATCCTGAAGAAAATTAACGATAATGTATTTTGCATCCAAAAGTCATCGAGACACAAGAGACGAATTGTCAACGGAGATCGCCTAGCACCCTACTTGGATCGACAAGAGAATTGCCCCACCTAAGGTTTTTGGCTGGTTTTCCCTTCAGGTTGTAAGGCGAATGCCGGGGCAAGGGTTATGATATCCAGCCTACACCATCTTCTATCATAGACCCACTCTCAACATCCCCACGAGTCTCTCGAATGCGAGTTCATCATGGAACGAGTACTTCTGAACACCTGGAAGCAACGGTTGGATTGGAGATCCTGGAGCCGCTGTTGGAGCGAAGAAGATTAATTCGTATGATGGAATTCTTCTCTGAATTGGACCTTCCCTAATCCTGGAACGTCAGTAGGATGAGCTGTCGTGGAGGAGAGAAGACTATCCGATAGAAGAGATTAATTGACGAGGACGTCAATCGTTCGAGAGGGGGATAGTGTAACATATGTATATATTGTATACACGTTGCAGCCGATCATGTTCTGTTTATTGATCGGTTGCTAGTTAGTTTGTTTGTTTACGTTGAGAAGTTAGTCTGCTCGTGGCTGTCACGGGGTTAAGACGTCTGTTGTGATTGCGTCTGAATAAAGTGCGCTAGTTCTTTTCATAATCAGTGTGTTCTGATTATTATTGTTACGCGTGATCGTAACAATATCTTTTTCTCACACGGTCTCACCACGAATTGAGTCACCTAAACTATGGTTTTTCCTGCAAGATCTATCGATTGGTTAATACCGAAATTTCATAAAATCTTCACAAATCTCAAATTTTCGAAAAAATCAAAATTTCCACCAAAAATTTCATTTTGACCCTTTTTAAACCCACTGCATCGAAATTCCGTCTCAACCAAACGATGGATATTGTTAAAAAAAACCTCAGACTAGAAGGCTCAAATCTCTCTAAAAAGCTTCCTCTAAAGAATAACTGAAAAAATGATGGGAAATTTTTCTTAATACTCATTTTTTCCTGGTACCTTCTTTTATGACTCATTTATCTCAATTTCAATGACCTAAACTATGGTTTTTTCTGCATTATCTATCGATTGGTTAATACCGAAATTTTATAAAATCTTCACAGATCTCAAATTTTCAAAAAAATCAAAATTTTCACCAAAAATTCCATTTTAACCCTTTTCAAACCCACTGCATCGTAATTCCGTCTCAACCGAACGATGGATATTGTTAAAAAAACCTCAGTCTAGATGGCCTGAATCTCTATAAGAAACTTCCTCAAACGAATAACTCAAAAAATAGTCGAAAATTAGAATAAATATTCATTTTTCCCTCGTATCATCCTTTACGACTCATTTATCTCAATTCTAATGACCTAAAGACTTACTTATGCGCCATTCTGAATCGATTGGCTGATACGAAATTTTCATAAAATCCGTAAAACATTATCCAAATGAAGATTCTTTCGGGGGAAGGGAATTTTCACAAAGGACTCCAGTTTAATCATCTTTAAACCGACTATATCAAAATTTTCTCTCAATCAAACAATAGATATTGTTGGAAAAACCTTCTTTTAAATGACCCAAATCTCTCTGAAATGCTTCCTCGAAAGAAAAACTCAAAATATAGGGTACTTTCTTTTTCGTCAAAATTATCATCATATAACGCCGTGAGAAAGCATTCTGCTAATCACTTTTAGCAGCGTATTTTTTGCTTACACCGAAAACGAGGTCGAATTTGAGTTTTCCAAGTCATCCAGAGACCGATTTGAAAGTTACTATGGAGATATGTTAGAAATTGATCGATTTTTCATTCTTCTTTTAATTCAAGGGTCATCAATACAAAATTGTGTAAAACGCAAGATTCCTACCTTTCCTCACCGTGAATGAATACCTGATCCCCATCAAAGCTCCATGATACTCCCAAGTGATTTCAAGCATTCAACTCGTGCTCCCATATCTCTCACCTCCTCTAAAGCCCATGAATTTCCAACCACATTCGTCGACTCATACTACAATATATACAGTCCCAACAGTCACAGATACGTACAAACTGGATTAGAAAGCTCAACTCACAGAAATACATTTACACCCATATATAGAGCTCATACTGTCCAGTGGCCATTGTGGCATCGTGTCCCTACTCCCTACAATACAACAGACAAAGAAGGAGAGAGGTTAAGTATTACAGTATCCTCAGCTAGATTTACGACGTCCTATTACGACGTTGACGTATCACCTCTCGTCGTCGTCGCCGTCGTTGTCGTGGTGGGCTTTTCGCACCATACAAGCTATGTACATCTAGACAAGGCTTTCGCAAGCTCACAGACTATACGTGATCCTTGCTTCACGAACGGCGACGACGACAACGACGACTAATACCTCGATCCTACTGTACAGGCTATTGAATTCAAGATAGGTATTCTAAGGTGCAATGGTTGGTTTCAAAGACCGAGTCATTTATAACGAGTGAACTGGGGTGGAGGAGAAGAGGAGAAAGAGACAAGGAGATCCTCACTGAAGATTCCAATTGCAGAGAATGTGGTCACCCGTTATGGTTGTCAAGATACACGTATATACGGTGACGAGTAGTTATTGTATTTGAGACTCATATAATTTTCCAGGGTGAATCCGAGAGTGGCATTGGGGGCTGAGATACAGTGCCCTGCAGAAAAAATGGAACACGGATACCTTCACTAAAACAGCCATCACTCCTACGCGTTTGGGTCTACAACAGTTTTCCAAAAAGCACTCGAAAGATAAGAAAAAAATCTATCAAATTATGTGTTTCGAAAATTTTCTTGATCGGAATTTCATGCCTTTAGTAGACACTCAAAATTAAAAAAATTCTCATTTCAATTAATCACCCTCCGTTCAGATGCAAGTCATGTTAGCGTGAAAATACTTGCGAGATGTTGTAACTCTTTTCAAAACCTTCGAAACTCTCCCTTAAAACGTTTCCTTACGATCATTCACACCCAAGTAACAAGCGATCTCGTAGAAAGAATTTTGTACGGGTCGCGAGTATTGAAAGTATGGAAACATGCATTTTTCTCAATTAAGGTAGGCGGAAGTCTTTTTGACCAATCTTTGGAATGAAGCTGACGATCACTTTATTAGATTCTGAAGATTTTACGTCAAAATCGTAGATTATGACCTTTTTCGTATTTTTGTTACCCTTAACCCGTACAAAGTTCTTTCTACGAGATCGCTTGTAACTCAGGTGCAGGTGTGAATGATCGTAAGGCAACGTTTGAAAAAAGAATTTTAAAGGTCTTGAAAAGCACTAAAAAATCCCGCAAGAATTTTTACGCTAACATGACTTGCATTTGAATGGAGGGTGATTGATTGAAATGAGAATTTTTCCAATTTTGAGTGTCGATTGAAGGCATGAAATCTCGATCAAACAATTTTTGGAACAAATAATTTGATAGATTTTTTTCTCATCTTTCAAGTGCTCTTTGAAAAATTATTGTAGACCTAAACGCGTCGGAAAGATGGCTGTTTTAGTAAAGGTATCCGTGTTCCATTTTTTCTGCAGGGTACTGCTGCAAAGAGGTTGACTCTTATCGAAGATATTTATATGGGAGTATGGGGTGGGATATTTAGGGAGAGCTAGATTGACGTTGGCATATTGGGATTTTGAGGATAGAAAAAAAGTTTGCAAGCTCGCACTGCTTGAAGTTATGTAGATTAAGGGTCTGTATAATTTCTCATGAGTGTTTATTCAAAATTCTCATGAATTTCTGACACATCTTCAATGAACGGCTCTACATCCTTGAGTAATAAATGAACTGTCAGAATTCAGGGAAAAATTTCTTCGGTCATGGCATTGCTGAAACACAAAAAGCCATAACGGATTGATTCATAAAAGACTGCCATGATGGTATATAAATAGTATATTACGCAACAAGTGCGAGAAGTTCAATTTCCGCACAAGTTGCCAAACGAGTGCGAGAAGTTAATATTCACGCACACTTTGGAACTTCTCGCACACCCAGAAGAACACATTTACGCACGCTCGCTTCGCGAGCGTGCGTAAATATGTACTTTTGGGTGTGCGAGAAGTTTCGAAGTGTGCGTGAATGTTACTTCTCGCGCGAGTTGGCAACGTGTGCGGAAACTTCTCGCACGTGTTGCGTATACTATTTTTTGCAACTGTGCGCGAAGTTGTAATTAAATGTACCACTGTCCGAGCAAGATCATCTTGAGAAAGAAGTTTTCAAGAAAGGCCAAATTCAGAGGGAAGACGTGACATCATATTTTGGAACTGTGCGTGAATGAAAATGCATTAGAGCGAGAAGTTACATTTACGCACACTCCACCAGTGCGTAAATGTAAAACTGTGCGAGAAGTCATTCACGCATTACTTCTCGCACTGTGAATAATGAAGAGAAGTCTCTATACAAGTTGAACCTTTGGTCTCGTCGATCTTGAAGGACGGTGGGGAACTAAATAAATTCCCAAAATTTCATGATGGAAATTTTATTGCAACGTTTCGTCCACTAGGTTTTGTGGACCTAGTGGACGTCAGAGATAAACAGAGTGAGTACTTGTATTGACAGGAGCCAGACGTTATGTCTGTGCTCTATTACAAGATCGTCCAAAATATCATGACGATCTAAAGAATAACAAACCTGAAGCCTGATGAGGTCCACAAAACCTAGTGGACGAAACGTTGCAATAAAATTTCCATCATGAAATTTTGGGAATTTATTTAGTTCCCCACCGTCCTTCAAGATCGACGAGACCAAAGGTTCAACTTGTATATTAACCATCAAGGACGAAAAAAATCTACCAAAATCACTTATGAAGAGAAGTCTCATTTTTTTACAACTTCGCGCACACAGTTGCAAAAAAATATTATCTTTATCGAATACTGTTTCGAGTTTAATTTAGGTTCATTTATTGAAAAAAATTTATACCTATCCCGCATGTCTTAGGACGTAAGCCCTCAAACTTCATGATACCAATACCTTGTCATTCATCACGAACTTGATATCCGGGGTGACCATCGGAGACTTGACGACCCTAGGCAATGAGTGGCACCCGAAACGGTACCCACATAGAAATATCAGAAATATAGACGATTTGATGTAAGATCAGGCAGTGGAACACTTCAGGTCACAGATATTTTTGGCAGTGAAATATGTTATTCCTCAGGCGAAATCAGGAAACACGAATCTTCCGTTTAGCCTGAATCGGCTGCCTGACTCAGCTACGCGGATTTGAAGATTGGGGACTAAAAACTTATCTTCAGATCTTGAATCAGTGAAAATGCAATGATCGGAACTCAAATTTAGATATTCATCTAGATCTCGTTGCATGTAGTTGATAAGATGATGCATGCAAATTCACAAAAATTAGGTGAGATATTGTAATTAGGTTGAAAAAAATTCGTTTTTTTGCGAAAAGTGGAAAGTATCAGTTCATACAAGATACCTTCGTGGATTCTTCTGAAAAATTGTATGTTGATACTTGATTACATGATGATCCAGTAAATATTCTTAGAATGTGCGCTAAAAGCCTGGTATGGTGGGGAAGAGGTCTCTTTTGGAGGAAATTTTTTTCACCATGTTCATACAAATCAAACGCCCTTCAAAGAGCTAATCTGAGCAGGAGAGGTCATCACATGCGGATCACGGATTTGGCTGAAACTTTGGGAATAGTCTACTTTCAGTGCCAATTGATGAAACCCAAAATTATAGACCCTAACGCTCAAGCATTTCCGAGCTACAGCCAAGAACATTAGCATTGCCCATATAGGCCCATGTTAAAAATCGTACATATAGGTATACCTGCAATGCTAATGTCTTTGGCTGTAGCTCGAAAACCCTTGAGCGTTAGGGTCTATGGTTCCGGATTTCATCTTTTGGTGTTGGAAGAAGACTACTCCCAAAGTTTCAGCTGAATTCGTGTCCCGGATGTGATGGCCTCTCCTGGTGAGTTGAATAACATCAGGATCGGTTGCAATGCCTAACAGATTATGTACAGAAGAGAATCGCAGTGTGCAAAATTATCACAAGTGCAAAAATGAGCGAGACTATATTTATTTCCATAACTGCCAGTGATCTTTCCATTTCAAACACAATTAACAGTATACTAGACAAGCAGCTATGACAACACAACCTTTTGACAACACCCACCTACTTCAATCCAAAGGTAACGTGCGTTGTGGATCTTACGTGAATTCGAACAAACAAAACAGCATAATTCTTGGATGATCTTAGGTTCTCCCTCTCCGTGGCTTATGGTCCAAACAGCGCATCGGATCTTGACTATATCTTTCCTAGCTCACCACCATATAACAAGATCCTAGATAAACGACTTGAGAAATCAATGTTCTTAGACTATAATTATCTCCCATCCAGTGTGTGCAAGTTGCACCTCACCCACGACAAATAATGAGGGTGGTATGATTTTTTGAACAAAAAGTATTATTTATGTCCAAAGTGGTTGGAGAATGGACTTTTTTTGGAAAAGATTCATTCGACCGCCATGAGATATTATTCCATTGGTTCAATATTGGACGAGCTGTTCTATTTGTTTATAGTGAATGAAATGATGCCTTGAGAATGGACGTGTCTGGAAACAATTGATTTTGAACAATTTACATCCTGAAAATCGATTAGTTCACTTCCGTACACTCCAGGAATGTACCGTCATAGTTCGGTCCGCGTAGGACCTTTTGTTGTACCGTCTGCGTACAGACACGTAAATTATGCCATGGGAAGCGTTTGGAACGACAATTGATTTCCGCCTAAGGTGGAAATTGTACGTGTTATACAAGCCGAGTAATGGATTTTCAAAAAAAATTAATTTGCGAGAGGTTTTGTACCGGTAGCGTACAGTGCCCACCTTATGCTCATCTGAAAGCTCATCAAGGGTACATTCAAGTAAGAATAAGGTGGGCGACCCAAGTATCGTCGGTATCGAGTAATGGACGACCATCGGTCAAAAATTGACAGGAAATGGTCATTATGCAAAGGTTTCTTGATTGTCATCGACTCATATCTCTCAGAAATCACTCATTTCTGAGAACAACGCCATCAAGATGGTACAATCCGGGTGTTTTTGGATTTACTCGGAGTGGTAACTCGCGCCATTGCGCCGAACCGATTATTCATGAAAGAGCATTTTCTCTCCGTGTCTGGAATGTGTAATTTGTATTCTTTGCGAAAAACATACGTTACACTGAAGTGCTCTATCATAGAATTCACGTCCCCGGGCAGAGTAATCGATGTACCTCAGGCAGAAGATGATAGAACGTTGATGATTTCAACGGCGACTTTGACGATGACTTGGGCAACTTTGATTCAGGTGTATAAAATAAAACTGATAGTGGATAATTTCAATAATTTCTCAAAGATACTGAATACTTCATGGGTCACTACTCACCAAATCAGTATCTCAGGAAGTTGCTATTATTTCGTTTGAATAATCGCTTGTACAACCTCTTTGAGAGTCGCTCGAGGATTGAAATAACGTAGACCAGAGCTACAAGTTGAATAAGTAGCAAAGAAGTGCTGGGAGAAAATATCATGTTACCATAGTTCTTTCGTGAATCTTACTACAGACAACTTCAGTGCAATGTATGTTTTTTTGCAAACAATATGAATTTCACAAATTCCACACGGGAATGAAGTGTTCTTTAATAAATAATTTCATGCTTATCATCCAAGCCCATCCTAAAAGGATTGAAAGGCGTGAAATGCAAAGAATTTATGTCCACTCTCTAACGGCGGGTGCACCATGTGGCTGTTTCACAGAAATTCGAGTCAGAGCTGGCATCTGAAACGGAGGAATTGGAGACCCGTTATCGCGGCTTCCTGCCCACTAGACTGAGTGGCTTCTACCTGACAACTTATAGCCATCTAGATTCCACCTTTTCCAATACCCCTCCCTCTTCAATCGGCACCCTTACCAAGCGCCGACCCGATTCTCGATCGACTCCAAGCTCGCCTACTCCATCCTTCAGTATTCCCCGGGTGACGCTTCGACTTGGTGGTTCAGATACGAGTTCGATCGGAACCGGGGGTTCTCTCCCCAGGAACTATGCACCCAAGAGTAAACCCGATCTACTACCTTCTCCTTCCCGCGGATAACTATTTGTCTCGTTTTTGTTGTGTTGTCTTAAAACTCATCGTGTTGTTCGTTATCTCATCTAAGTGTCGTCTCGCTTCTTAGAGGGGGAGTATTTGTGGAGGACTGCATTTTTGGAGAATCAGGGATCCGAGTTGGCAAAATATGAGAAATTATAGACATTTCAATATTTTCAAATTATCTGCTCATTTTTATCTGATTGTTGTTGATATTTTGTTGAAATTTGTTAGTATGCTATGGGCTCTGCTGTTGATTTATTCATAAAGAGCGATATCACTTGCCTCTAATTTGGAATACACGAGTCTTTGAGGTTGGTACTACTCGACTGTCAAATATTCTACCGTTCGCACTAGTAGGTCTTTATTTGAGTCAATTCTACTGGTCCCGAGGTACCACTTGTAAGTTACATGCGTTAGTCTCATAGATAGAACAGCTCTTCCAATTAAGGTGGATCTTGGTATATGAAATTTGAGATTTTTTGTATAATATCAAATCTTTGATTCAAAACATGTGCTAAATTATCTTAAATCTCCGTGATGCACAAGCCAAGTTAGAGTGTAAAATCCAATACTGTTATGAATATTTCAGTCTCTGCGATTCACTCAAAGCCTTCATATCATTCTATGCTCTCCGCGTCTGCTGGATTTGTCATGGTGAATTGAAAAGAATCAGATTACTTTTTGACAATCACATGCTTTAAGAGACGTTCATACTCGATGCAGCCATACGATCATTACGCTGAGCACACCGCGTTCTCGCACTTACCTGATTGGAACGAATCGTAGCGATATACAGGAGTCCCTTGTTATCCGCGGATTTTTTATCCGCGGATTTCGTTATCCGCGGTTGCCCGATTTGCGACCACCCCTTGCTATCCACGTGCCGAGTCTTGTTATCCGCGGGCCCATGCCCGTGATTGATATAGAATAAATCCATTTCTGTGCAATTTCACTCGTGGCGAGTGATGCGCGACCTTTCAGAATACCATCCGCCCCTCATGTGTTACGTTTGGATGACACTTTCCTACCTGAAAAGGCTTGAAATATGGATTGGCAATACATATTCTTTAGTCAGTCTAAGTTTTGAAGTATAGAGGACTGTCGAATTCGTCAAAATTGGTTATGCGCATGTTTACACCATCATTTCTGCAGTAATTCTATATATTATGCTCTGGCATTATTGATCAAGCGTTTGTTTTAATATTTTGACAAAGTTCTCGATATTTGAATGATCCTCCACATGTGAATCTAATGTTGACATCCTTCGAGCCATTTTCATCAATATTCAGTCTGCGTGCAATGTTGACACACACTGTTTGCTATTCTTGACCTTTATTCCTTTATATGCAAACTTTTTTTGAATCCTCGTTTACATTTGCTAGGGAAGATATGGCTCCATCTGAACGGAACAATTCAGCCACAACGTTGTGCGAGCTTCAGATTTGGCGATGGCTCGTGATCCAATCATGATTCGGAGTCTGAGCTTTAAGCATTTTCTCGATATGGGTGTGAAGATTCACGAGGAACTCCACAGAGATATTTTGAGACGAGCAAAGCAGTCGAAGATGATAGATTTTTTCGAGAAATAGATTTACTTTCGGATGAATTTTACGAAATTTCGTCCTTTTTATCCATTGTATATCGTCCTCATGTACTATTTTACTCGTCATTTTGTGACAACAATGTTGAATAAATGAAAACCATGATTGCATAACAATTTTTTTCGTGATTTGCACAGATGGTCGAACGTAACCCCCTATTTCCCATAAGACCAAGGTCTTATTATCCGCGGTTTTGTTATATGCAGTACTTCTTCCAAACGTAACCCCCGCGGATAACGAGGGACTGCTGTACCTCGATCGTCTTTAGCCCAATCATTTTTGTATTCTCCATGGGTGATCTCTTCATAGTCTCACGTGGATTCAAACTTTTCATTCAGCGAATAAACAACTTCATCCTGAGTTTGAACCCAGTCGTAGCTGATTGTTACTAGACAATCTTCGATATCCTTCCACTTGTGCATCGTTTGAGGATGCAATATTTTATCAATGAGGCCACTTTTCCCGTAGAATTTTTCATCAAGCCTACTGAAATGTTGAGTTTTTGATCGCAGCTCGTTATTGTCACTCTTTGGAGTTAGTTTATCGAAGTTTTAAATGTATGCTTTAGAGTGATACACTGAAACATATTTTTCGTTTATTCACTGTGATATTCGTTATTAGAGCCTACGATATGCAGTTTGCTGTCAAGTATTGTCTGCGATGAACTATTTTTCGACCCTTATGCACATCCACGAAAATATCATCATTCGCTACCCTCGCATTCCAATCACGTATCCCACGCTACGCGCCTCTTTTCATATTTATATCTTCTGTAACTGTCTGTAAGGGGAAAGGGGATTATTTGGTTATCATTTGTTTTGTCTCTCTCAATTCCGTTTAACGGCGATTGATACTTAAGAAAAATAGCCGGTCACGTGGTATAATCTTGAAATGTAAAAAAAATTCTAGATTCGTTTGGTATGGATTATATAAACTTCAGATTAATCCATTCAATCCAATTCTTAACCTACCTGGAGTTTCGATTTCGACAGAGATAGGAAATAGCGTTCGTTAACCGCTTCAAGTTCACAAGCATGAGCTAGAATTGTTGTAAGAGTAAGAATGTTTTTGTATATATAAAGCTCATTTGTTCAGATACGAATATTCTCTCACACATTTCCCCTGTAACAAAGAAAATTACCATTAATGATTAATTTTTGTGTTCTGGTCGTAAATATTCCGTTTGTCAGTATCATCATCTGACGAATAGAACAGTTAGGAAGTGTGTGATATAAATTTTAACCAATACCCATCAATGTGAATTCCATCAACTTACAAGGAGGGTGCCAGGCCTTTGGATCACCAATCCTCCTGGAACTCTAGGATATGTTTTTTTATACCAAAACATGTAACAAACCACTCTTATAACTTGCCAACGCTCCCTAGAATCATCCTGAGTACCAGGGTCAATATCCCAGCAAATAGGCCTTTTCCAGGTGGATTGATGCATCCATAGCACTCCATGAGCCAGCTATTCTATGCCGTGGGACTTTCCTTTAGACTAATAAGAATAGTTACATGGAATAGAGACTGGAAGGAACAAATTCCAGCCATATGAGACTGGTATAGCTCATCTCGACCATGGATGAGGGAAGTTGAGGATCAAAAAACTGGCAAAATTGAGTTTTTCATCGACGGAATGATGAGTCTAGGAGAATATAAGACTTTTCAATAAACCTACGATAATGAATATGATTTACTCACATTCGGAGACCATCACTTTCCCAATTAGTGTTGTCAAATAACAGCTGCACTGTGTAAACTGCCAAGGCCAGCCAAGGAAAGTCACAACCAACAGCAGATCCTGCGACTGACCTGTAAAAATTTGACAACAAAGTATCGTGCTCAACTCACACTCTGACTCTGCATATTTCACACTGATTCTACATGTTTTTATCCACCAGTTGATTGAAAAAATTCAATCTGAACTGATCTGAAATAGCTCTGTTGACACAAAGTTATCTGATTTCGACCACGTTTGGAACAATGTCACAAGCAAAGCCAATTCAGCGCCTCAAAATGAATACTCATCTGAGAATTCCAAACCACAGGCTATCTGCCACGGACTTTCAGGATGGTTGTCGACGATTTTAGTGATGAAAAAGTGATCAAGTGCGAGTTTCTCTCAAGCTAAACAAGGAGTGAAAAATACGACTGAATACGACACTTGTATGACTTTTGTCGTCTGCTCCTTTATAGCATGGCAAACTGGACGCCTGTGCAACTCGCAAACCATCACCCACCTGGCCTCATCCCCCCCGTTTATTAATCCACATCTGCGATAAGTGTTCACATGTATCGAATCGCTCTTTCCAGCTCGAAAATCGAATCGATTCTATGGATCGATCTGTTCGTTCGTGGAGGCCGCCATGTTGGCTCTTTGAACGTCGGTATGAAAAAAAAAAAAAATGCGTCGGTATGGAAGATTTCCATCGATATATCGGTTATCTCACTCTTGAAGTTATAGAAGATTCCTATTTATTCACTCATTCAGATTGAGGGGTTCAGATTGAAGTCGGGAAATTTTTTGGTATCTATTTCAAAACATCCCCTTTGACACATCGCGCGCGACGCGCGCAATTTTAGTCTAGTCATATAATTAAATGGCAAATTGCGATATCTCTCGAATATCGAATTATGGGGAAATTTGTCCTCAGAGTAACATCAAATGGTCATCTAGATGAAATTAGATGAGCAAGCACACGACCCCGACATCTATGAGGTATCTCTGTTCGGCTTCCAGCGGGTATCAACGTACGGTCTCGGAATCGATTTTAATCGAAAGGGTTCTCAACGCGTATGAGGTATCTCTGTTCGGCTTCCAGCGGGTATCAACGTACGGTCTCGGAATCGATTTTAATCGAAAGGGTTCTCAACGCGGGGCGCCGCGCAATCCTTTCGATTCTGCTTTGATGATTCGCGGCCAATTTCACTCGTCAGCTGCGACGCTCAGCGGTGTCGGCGCGAGATTTGAACGTAATCGGTGTAGGGTATGTGAATGATCAGCCCTGTTCCTGTAGATTTCATTGGATCCCAAGGGATATCCACAACATGTTTGATCTGACAAGAATTTGAATGATATCCATCTTTTTGTTTGCCGAGATCTAACTGAATTCTAATATAGAATCATACGAATGAAATACATGAAATCAAATAATGGCCATCTATTTTGTTCACTGAGAAGTAACTGAACCAAGGATGGATGATACCCCAAGAATATCAATCCATCGGACATTCAATGTCTGTTGATTTCATTGGATTTGGAAGGATATCCGGAATATCGAGCATTAATCCGTGAGGCAATCAACACACTCAATCCCTCACATAGAGTGGTGGCCATAATTTTGTTATTAGATGAAAACTTTTAATCCAAACCGACTAATCTCGATGATGAATCCAAAAGATCAAATAACCCACCATATTCGGAAATAACGGAAGTATATCATTTCATCAAAAATTCAATCCATTTGATTCTATTATTATTGATGTTAAATCGATACATGCAACCGATTGCTGGATACCTTTTTGTTCCCTGGAGAAAAGTGGAGATACTTCCTCATAAAAAGTATAATGTTTATTTTGATCAGAATTTAATTGGTTAGTCTCACGAATTAAGTTGAATCCAACTATTTCTTCCATTTCAACAGTCTCAATGTACATGGAAAATGTCCGAATCACGCGCGTAGCGCGTATCTCCGGTCTAGTATTCATTAGTCTGCGCTTGAGAGAAAATTACACTTTACCATTCATCGTCGAAAAGCATCTTGAAAATCCGTGGCTGATGGTCTGCAGTTTGAGGTTTTCAGATGAGTACTTATTTTTAGGTGCTGTAGAATTTGCTTGTGATATTGTTCTAAACGTGGTCAGAATCGGGTTAACTTTGTGTCAACAGAGCTATTTCAGATCAGTTCAGATTGAATTTTTATTCGCTTTTATTGAACTCGGCCGCGGCCGCGCCACCGAATTCTTCGTGTGAGTGTGTCACTGACGTGGAATTGCGTGGTATCCCGTGTATTCGTGTGGGTTTCCGAGCTCTGCGCGATTCAATATTTGTGTAAATGCAAATAGGTTTGTGCGCAGCGTCGGACCTCTCTCTCTTTCTCATTGCATAATTATGTATAGAGGTTTATTCGCGCGATCAGCAAGGGCAAGAGCCTCGCTTTAGAATATCACAGCAGCCGACGCAACTCGTCGATTCTTCGCAAACCCTACAAATTTCACTCTTTCTAGTTTTGATTAATCAAAACATAATGATTATCAACAAATAGAAATGAGATGCCTATCCTATAACAAGTATAACAACTGCCTGTAGGACCCATAACCTCCTCGAAGTGCTGCCACTGCCACGCGATGCTGTCCTGTCAAGCCTAAACTTGCCTAAACTGCTGCTGGCTGTGTTGCTGCTTTTAGTGCTGTTATTGTGATAATTTGATGTTTCTCAGTTTTCAGCAGTTTTCAGAGTGCGGTCGATCTCGCCTAGCTATTGAATTCTTACAAGTTTTCTGCATGCGGCCTTGCTATACCATGGTCTTATTATCAAAAGTTTCTCTCCACCACGTGTGACCAATAAGGTTGTGATTAGTGTTAGCAGATAATAAAAAATAATAGGTACCTCTAAGAGTTGAATGGTTTTATCTTTTTGCAAGCTCAGAGAGGAAGTTGAGGCCTCAGTGTGCAATCAAGTTTTGTGGTGTATGTACAGTAAGCGCGCTGAGCCAAAGTCCTGGTCTTCAAATCCTGAAGCACAATCAAGGTGATGAATGATATTTCATGAGACACTGTGTGCTTCTTGATTTGTCATTGAATTCAGACTTTCTCCTCACTCTTAGTATCGTATGCTTCAAGAATCGTCAGATGAATGACGGAATGGACTACATTCAAAAGTAAAATAGTCACAGTGGCTCTACGCGTTATGAACTTGTTTATTTGAACCATTGAGGATGCTTCCTGTCACTTCTTGATGCATCACAGAGATTCAACAGTCTCTTTGGATTGAATTTTCATGGGTCCAGCCATTAAAGTGTAGCATACCATGTGATATTGGGCTAAAGACTCATTCCATTTCTAATAAATTTCACTCTACTGATCTAGGAATATGATCATCCATGTTCGAGCTTTGGCATGTGATGTATCATATGATCTTAACGGATGGAGATGTCCTGATGATAAATTAATATGTCATTGGATGTCTTCATATTCTAGTAATAAGGGTAACACAGCCTCTTGAATGTGATTTGACTGTAGCTTGTGAATCAATTCAGAATTATCGGTATGCTCAACATGAGATGAGGAATTATTTCTGATCAGCCATAGCTGACTGATTTATTCCACTTTTTACCAATTTGCATTCTGAAGCGCTTGAGCAGAAATGAATACCCAAGGAACCTTAAGAATAATATCTCAACAATCTGGCTGATATTAATATCCTTCATTCGTGTTCTATATTCCAAGCGATTAGGATAAAACTAAAATTGAGAAAATAAAATAATTAAAAAAAACATTTTAAAAATTCGCTTTTATGTGAACCGTTAAGCATAATTGCATGTCAAAATTTGAAGAAAATGAAAACTGTTATCTATGTTTCTGTCATAAACAAAGAGTAAGTCAGTTGACGTCCAGCTTCACGAATTCCATAATTTCAAGATATCAAAATGGTAAAAGCGTGGGTTGTAAACTTGACACATCAAGAGTAGTTTTCACCAATCAACCCACGCTTTTACCATTTTGATATCTTGAAATTATGGAATTCGTGAAGCTGGACGTCAACTGACTTACTCTTTGTTCATGACAGAAACATAGATAACAGTTTTCATTTTCTTCAAATTTTGACATGCAATTATGCTTAACGGTTCACATAAAAGCGAATTTTTAAAATGTTTTTTTTAATTATTTTATTTCAATCAACTGGTGGATAAAAACATGTAGAATCAGTGTGAAATATGCAGAGTCAAAGTGTGAGTTGAGCACGATACTTTGTTGTCAAATTTTTACAGGTCAGTCGCAGGATCTGCTATTGGTTGTGACTTTCCTTGGCTGGCCTTGGCAGTTTACACAGTGCAGCTGGTATATAATCTCTTTGGTGCAGCTGCTATTTGACAACACTAATAGGGAAAGTGATGGTCTCTGAATGTGAGTAAATCATATTCATTATTGTATGTTGATTCAAAAGTCTTATATCCTCCCAGACTCATCATTCCGTCGCTGAAAAACTCTGTTTTGTCAATTTTTTGATTCTCAACTTCCCTCATCCATGGTTGAGATGAGCTATACCAGTCTTATACGACTGGAATTCATTCTTTTTAGTCTCTATTTCATGTAACTATTCTTATTTGTCCATAAGAAAGTCCCATGCCATAGAATAGCTGGCTCATGGAGTGCTATGGATGCATCAATCCACCTGGAAAAGGCCTATTTGCTGGGATATTGACCCTGGTACTCAGGATGATTCTAGGGAGCGTTGGTAAGTTATAAGAGGGGTTTGTTACATGTTTTGGTATAACAAAACATATATTAGAGTTCCAGGAGGATTGGTGATCCGAAGGCCTGGCACCCTCCTTGTTAGTTTAACTTTGTTATGTCTCATTAGCTCCCTTGTAAAATGTCTCAAGCCCAATCCATCCATTTAGAAATCTCACATCTCTGTTGGTTAACCAGGGTTTCATTTATATGGATCATACATTGTTGAATTCGATTTGAGATGTATTTTCATGTCTTTAGTTGATGGGCTAATGGTGATCATGGTAAATTGTTAAACATTTAAATGTCAACTGCCTGGGTGTTTGGATAATTTTGTGTTATTAATGAAGCCCAGAAAAAATTTCAATTTTCCTTGAACACTTCAATCCTAAGGCAAGTTTATAACGCCAGAAGTTGACATCTCGGGATTGAGATTCGAATCGGGGTGTCTTCGTTTCGACTAAATGAGAGGTTAGTCATTTTAAAAATATATTTGATCACCATTCGTCAAATTCGTCGATTTTTATATAATATTCTTTAGTTGAATCATCTCTAGAGTCAAGATTGATCACGTTATATATCTAGACATGAGAATTGACATTCTAGAGTATCAAATATCGTACAGGTTTTTATTTTGTAAAAAGCGAGGAAATCCATACATCGGAGAAAGATCTGTCAGATGTATCCAATTAAATCTGATCGATCACGTGAAGAGAAGAATTTTTTGAACAATATTCGTATTTTCTCACTAGTCTGTTGTTAAAATTGAATGAAAAATCTTATCCGTGACACAGACGGCTCTTTTGAGCAAGTATCAACGTGAATCTTATTTTTCACGATCAACATTTGTTCCGTTATTATGGAGTCTTCATGCTCAATATCCTAGCATATTTGAATGGATAGATATCAAAAATGTTATTCATTTCTTGGTTTTCATGAAAATTTGTGATATTTTACAGAGATTGGAGGAACAATTTGCATTGCAGCTTGAAGAGCAACAAGTCCGCTCGTATGGGTCACACTCTGTACCGATGTGTTTACCTCCAGACCTTCCCGACCTCACGCATCACACAGCCTGTTCAACTCGAAGTTTATTGTCTTCAGTGAGCAAAGCCTAGCTTTAGGTTTATTTCACCTATATGCCTATTATTGTCCCATTTACTGGGCAGTCTTTTCAACCAAAACTTCTCCTCAGTATTCGTTGTTGATGAACAATCACTGTGGCAGAAGGGACTGATTTTGTATCATAATGCGATTAGATCTTATCGTTCACGTAGAATATTGAGTGAGACAGATTTCATACTCTCGGGTTCCTTCTGAAAGAATCGACTGACAATATTTGCTAATCACAAAATCATTCAAAAGGTGTGGTTCACCAGATTTATAGAAAAATTACTCAATTTGATTGCCATTATAAGATCAAATAGCAAGCACCACCATTCGTTGAATATCGAAAAACCTTCAATTAAAAATATTAAACCACGAGATTCTTCGTCACAATTTAAATTGATGAGATGATGAAAACTCTTACGGGATTGAACTAACGAAAGTATTATCAAGAATAATGTTGATGAGACGTCTGCATTGAATCCTAGGGTCGTGAGAATTTTGAATGCTATAAATTAGATTCATTGCACAACAAGAGTGATTTCAATGTCACGAAATTACTGTGGTGTTTTGAGAAATATCAGTTGGTCTGCTCATCTCAAATAGTTCAAATGGAAATCCAATCCGTGGAACCATGGTGTATATTTTCACTCTATATAATCATGTACATATATACTTTTCAGTGACGATTGATAGCGTTCAACAAATACTTCAATCGTTCTTTCTTTCCAGATTTACATCAAATAAAATTTGTTCATGTGCATTTTATCGCTGATCGAATATTAAAATGTTCAAATCAATCCACTCTTATGTTTCTCAGAATTTGGCCGTATGATTTCCTAGATCCGTTTGATGAATAATTGAAACAATTCAAAAACGTCGAGAAGCATCCTTCAAACATTTCTCCAAAAGGATTGACCAAAAAATCGAACGTCCAAAGCGCTTGTCATCTTTGGAGGCTTCTCCATATTTTTCGCATGAAACGTGTGGTTAGGAGACAGCGCGCGTGGCATTCATCACTCACTCATTATTAAAACTTATAATTCCATTAGAAATCTACATATGTGAGCATGCTCAAGTTAAGTTGGTTGCTCAATTTTGAAAGTATTCATGTCATTTTATTGTTAAATTAGAGAATCCTGTTTGAACATTCGCGTATGTAGTCGACGTTGACTATTATTGTTATGAGTCTCTGTAAATACTCTCTTTTTATCTAGGTGTATCTTAATGACTCAATTGCGCTCTCCATTGTACATAAAATATTGTGCCGGTATTGAACAATAATTAATGGTGAAAAGCGCTTGTACATTGCATGTACTAACTTTTGAGATTCATAAACCTATATGTAAGGGAAACAGGTTTTACATTCTTCATCAAACAATTGCGTTTTGATTTTTGATTGCAACTGAATCCTGAGTGTTTTGAGTCCCATAAACGAGAGCTTATTATTGAGTGATTCCTACATTTCAAGAGAATGTATGTTATATTGCGAGCTGTGAATTACTCATTTCTTCATAGAACCCGAAAAATTTAAGAGGAATTGTGATTTCGGGTCTTTGAAGTTTGCGATATATGCCCACGAGGCCGAGTTCATCCATACAAGTCACGTACATGAAATGTAATCAATTTTGAGATACGCCGCCTATGGATTCCCAAACCCTTAAAAATCCGTCGTTTGAATTTCAGTATCCATCCGTCAGATGGGTACTGAGAGTTTTATCCAAAATTTTGTGGATCAAAAAGTCCTCGATGCGATTCACTGAAGGATTGCAAATTCCTCAAATATAATTGAAAAGCCGTAATTGCGCTTGTTCATTATCATCCTACATATTGCGACATCTTTCAACATGAATATACTACGATTATATTTAATTTATAAGCATGAATCTATTTTCTCCACGCCGTAATATAAAATTAGTTGAAACAATAAATAAATATTTCAATCGAATAGTGCAGTGCCTTTTTATTTGAAAGCCGTTCATCTTAAAATTCAGGGAAGCATATTTTTTTTAGAGGGATGGTTATTTGACCCTCAATCATGTGAGTGTTGTTCATCATTGCAGAACCTTAATGAACATCAATCCCAAAAATCATTCACTTTCTTGCAAACTTACTTACTCAAATAAAAAATTTCTCCATTCGTCTGTTATCTTATCTACAGCTCGGTGCTTGTCAAAGTATCAACTATCGAAGTGAACCAACAGTCAAATAGTTACATGAAGATTACCAATTCATCATCGGTACTCCAGATTGTGAATTCATTCACTCAAAATAGAGAAAAAACGTGTGACATTCAATTTGTCATGCATTGATCGCAGACTATGTTGCGCAGTTTCTACGATTCAATACCTACCTGTGAAGAGATAGGAAGCGATGACGCAATGAATCATCAGCAACAAGTGTCCGGAGCAGACGACAATACAATCGCGTCGTCTGCTTTTAGCTGGCAGACAAACTGACATTGTAAAGTCGCGCATTGTTGGTCGAAGAGTTTACCTTTCTTCAGTAGTGTAAGTCCGTCTATGTTCAGACCAACTCGATTCTCACCAAGTTTTTCCTTCATTCATAATCAAAAATAGTTATTAAGTAGTTCTTACTACACAACGTACTTCGTTATGTTCAGCTTATTCTATCTGGGTCATGACTATTCTGGCTGACATTTTAGTAGAAAAAAAGTTCGATAAACTCAGTCGATACGATTATACACACCTCGTTCAAATCATCACAAACAAAAGCAAAGTTAAGGATTAACAGATAAGAAAATTCAATATTGCCTCAGGTCTCAAAATGGATAGCCAACAGTATCAATTGAGGGAAGTATCGAACAAAAAGAAGCGAGTGTGTGTGGTTGGAGCGGGAGCAGCTGGTTTGTGTGCTGCTCGTCATCTCGCAGCAAATCCGAACGAATTCGAATTCATCGTTTTTGAAAGATTGTTAGAAGTGGGTGGTACCTGGATCTACAATGAAAAAACTGGCTTCGACAATGATGGCTATCCTGTGCACAGCAGTATGTACCGAGATCTCAGGTAATTCAACCCCGCATTCCAATCTTCTTACATCGCACTTCGTATAGACGTAGAGGATCCAATTTTTTTGGCATTGGAATATTTTTCACGGAATTTTTCTTAGTGACTTGTCTTCACGCTTATACAACCTTCGTAGATCCGTTGAAATAAGATCATTTTTTTACAACTAAATATACCCATTTCCAACCTGCTATAGACTCATCAGATTTGATGCAATACGTACTATACGAAACAAGTTTGAGCAATGAGTCATCAAAACCTGTTTGAAACTGCATTTTTTAAGAATAAATTGAGTGCAATTAAAATCACTTTGTCACGCAATATTCATCATAATCCGGCATATATTTATAACGCACCCCTTTATCTGGATCTCACATGTAGGGATTTGCGTTCTTGCCCAGGAATTTTCTTCATCTTATCTGTTTCATCGATGATGAAAAATGAGCGATTTGGTCTGGCTCGTGTAGCTTATAGCATTTTCCATAAGAAGCAAATAAGTCTCTTTATGCACTTTATTGTTGAAGTTCCAAAACCATACGAAAATGTGAGAAGAAAATATACTTCGTTTTCGGCGGTTTCTACGGGTCAAAATACATGAGAAATGATAGTTAGCATGACAATTTAGATGACGGGAACGTTCTTCGCCTTACTAAGCTAGTTTCAATACGAATAACGTCAAAATAGTAGCTTTTTCTTCATTCTTTCTACGAAAATTTCCAACGTCTTGTTCATTGAACAAACCATACATCCTTCTTGAAATGTCAAATTTTGGTCAATGAATCTAAACCGGTGTCTCCATCGCAGCTAAATAAGATTATCCGAGAGAATCACTCATGGATTGATCAACGAGCAGAGCACCAGATTTGCAAAACACTAATTTTAACGAAAGAACACGAATTCTTATTGTTCCACAATTATTTCAACAATAATTTTTAATCTTGATTCAGATTCGTAAAATGAAAACTGGACCAAATGAACATATCGCAAGGACACAAAATTACCGTTATTTTAAAGTGGATTTCTAACCATCGCTGGCTTGAATGATGAGCTGAAACACTATTTAATGATCAACCAGAATATGAAAACGATGCATAATTATCAATCCGATTTTACGAGCAGTATGAGGCTTATCTTCATCATTTCTAAGTTGGTTGTTTCACTTCTGCGAGCATCTCGTATGGACGCTCAAAATGCGGTTTTCCCAGATTATTTATTCAGGAACCACCCAAAGATCAGGATTTGAACGACATGATGAGAAGAATCACAATCCTGATTTATCATAATTTCATCGGAACTTTTTATACGTACCCGATCTTCATTTTTTCTTCTGAATCTCACTTTCGTGGTTACGAGTAATTGACCTGAATGAATTGAAACTCCTTTCACACTTTGTCTTTAATTTTATACACACATACTCGTGTCCATGCGTGGTCCATGCTCATGTCTTTAAGAAATAATTTTCCACATACGACCGATCAGGACAAATTTACCCAAGGAAGTGATGAATTTTCCTGATTATCGAAAAATCAAGGGAAACGATGAGAGTTGTGTTTCACATCAAGCCATTCTAGACTACTTGAAGGACTACGCCGAACATTTCTACTTGTATCGTTCCATACGGGTAAGCATGAAATTAGTGTTATTCACAATTCGATAGTTTAACTAATTTTATTTTTTAACTACCCAAAATCATTACAATTTGTAGTTTGGTACCATTGTTGAACTCATCGAGCTTCTAGAAAGTAATGACACATCAGCACCAGAACAGTGGAAAGTCAGGATTAAAAATATTGAGTCAGGAAAGATAGAGGTATTGATCTATGATGCAGTCATGGATTGCCATGGGTGAGTCACAAAATTGAAACTCGACCGGCCTAATTCAAGCAATAAAAATGATCTACAATTCCAGGATCTTCTTCGATCCATATATTCCAGAAATTTCTGGACTGAGCTCATTTCAAGGCCAAGTTATGCACAGTCACAGTTACAGAAAGCCAGAAACTTTTACTGGAAAGACAGTCATTTTACTTGGAGCATCTAGTTCGGGTGTCGATATTGCTTTTGAATTGTCTAAAATAGCGAATAAATTATACTTGAGCCACAATCATGATAGGTATGAGAAATTACATTACTGTGAACATTTTATTGATTTAATGACCCGCTAGGGTTTTTTTAACTTTTTGAATGAATAAAGCGTTAACATTTTAATCCTATCAGATTGAACATTGAACCAATGTTGGGCATCGTTCAAGTTCAAGGTATCGATAGATTTGAGGCCGGAGTATTTTTATTGAGGGATGGCTCAAATGTCACTGGAGTTGATACGATAATATTCTGCACTGGATACCAATATTCTTATCCGTTTTTAAGCGAGTTATGTGGTATTCGTGTGACGGACAATCAAGTTACGCCTCTTTACCAACACATGATTAACGTGGAACATCCTTCGATGTGCTTGATTGGTGTACCGAGATTAGTCACTCCTCTTCCCCTGTTTCATATGCAGGTAAATATCCTGATCATATTCTTGGCATTCTACAACTAAGTGAATCCTTATTTTCATTCCAATTCAAGCTGTACGTATAGTAAACATGTTGTAAGTTATACAACCATAGAATACATATATACTATTCGAAGCCTAAGAAGCAAAGAATTTATACGGTGGATAAATTTCTTAGGAAAATGGTCGAGTTGAGTAATCAGCTGTGATTCCTCATAGCATTATAAGAATAGCCTTGCACGAACGTCTTGTTAATATTCTCAAGAATTGAAAAATGATTGCTGAAGAAAAGTTGTCTCGTACTATACCGCGATTAGTTGTGTAAGAATGAGGACACTATGACGATACATGATCATGGTGTCTTAATATTTGGTGATTATTTCATAAGCTCACAAGATCCTCCGCCACTCTGGGCCCGTATTCTAAATTTTGCGGTAATATTTTGGGCAAAGGTACCCTGGCACCGAAATTGTGAGCTGTGGAAAATCCAAAAAGACAGATCGATGCACCGGAAATTCTACTTCCCGAATCCGCAGCCGGAAAAACTCTACCTTTTTTCATTTTGTTTGAATTATCAAAAAACTAGCTCATTTCACCCATTCTGGTGCGCCTTAACCCTTGATCGTAGCGATACACTCTTGGTCTCAAAAAATTCTACTCGGCCCAACAAAAATTCTACCACCTCGGTTTTTCACAATTTTCTATTGGGTTTTCCGTGATCAGTTGAAATATTTTCCAATCCCAAGCCCTGGTGTCAACGTGCTACATTAGGCCACGTTCACACCAGCAAGATGCGCCACACCACGGTAAATGTATCAGCTGACCGCAGTTGACAGTTGACCACGAGAGTCAAAGCCTAATTACTGCTAATCACGGAAAACCCAATAGAAAATTTGGAAAAACCGAGTTGGTAGAATTTTTGTTGGGCTGAGTAGAATTTTTTGAGACCAAGAGTGTGTCGCTACGAACAAGGGTTAAGGCGCACCAGAATGGGTGAAATGAGCTAGTTTTTTGATAATTTAAAGGAAATGAAAGAAGGTAGGGTTTTTCCGGCTGCGGATTCGGGAAGTAGAAATTTTAGTGCATCGATCTGTCTTTTTGGATTTTCCACAGCTCACAATTTCGGTGCCAGGGTAACTTTGCCAATATTTTGCCGCAAAATTTGCCGGCATCGGTGGCGCTGTGTCGGTAACATGTAAAATTTGCCTTTGAATTTGCCGCATTTGCTGCAGTTTGCCATCGCGGTCTGTCGTGCTTTTTCAGGGCAAATGCCAACGGCAATGCAAACACGGCAAACCGCGACGGCAAACTGCAGTAAATGCGGCAAATTTTACAATATACCGACAGAGCGCCATCAATGCCGGCAAATTTCACCCCCTGGAGTTGGGGAAAAAAAGTTAAAGGAAAAATCTGAGAAAAATCACCCTGGATAAGTCGTATTTTCCGAATCTATTGCAAATGTTTTCAATGATTGCTCAGGTCCTAATTTTTTTTAAATAAATAATGAAATCGTACCACCAATTAGTAGCGATATTTCCGCGTGAAGACGGAAATACGAGATAAAAATAATTGCTCATCATTGCTCACGATCAGATCTTAATCGCTCAGCCCTTCAAATTAATCAGAATCGATTTCTGTCATTTTGAGCAATAAAAAACTACAATTGCCTTCTTGTCACTGGACAGCGCGCAATGCGCATACGCTCTGCGGAACGCGGAGCTGCGGTACGGCCTGCGCGGTAAAATCAAATGGGCTGTTGAGGACCCTCAAAGTCTAATACCAACTAACCAAGTATTTTATTTGGACAATTGTTCTGAAAATCGTCGGTCTGTAATCTGTATTTCATAGGAAATGCTTAATCCTGTGTACAGTGGCTTGGAGTACAGCAAATCTCGGAAAATATGTACTTCATCTTTTATCTTCAGCTCGCGTTTTCCAGGAGACGCTGACGAGAGTACCCAGTGGTGCTCGACTCAGAGTCTCCTGGAGTACGACAGAGTCTTCAATGTCATCTCCCTGAAAAGTCAAAGGTATGTGCATAAAAGGATTCAGACTATCCCTTGAGATTTTTAAGAACAATTGAGGGGGTGCATGGAAGAAGGGCCTAATGGCGCTTAGGCTCTTTTTCCGGACACTCGCTTCTTTAAATCTCTGAACCATGATCTATCACCCCATAAAACTCGTTTTTTCATAGACTTTGAAAACCTCATAGATCGGAAAAAGGGCCTAAGCGACATTAGGCCCTTTTACGTATCTAATAAAGTGGCCTAATGGCCCTTAGGCCCTTTTACGTACTCGATAAAAAAGCCTAACATCCATTAGGCCTTTTTGTCGATTGTGTGATGGGAGTAAGGCCCTTTTGTCGATCATATGATGGGAGTTCGGGCCTTTTGTCGATTATACGATGGGATTTAGGCCCCTTTCTATATTATATGATGGGAACTTGACTCTTCGCATAGATATTTCACTGTTTCTTCATTTCGAACAAGTAGTACACCTCGGATCTATTTGTCTTTCTTATATTCCAAAAATGCGTGATCCGAGGTTTGTTTCATTTTCTATCCAGCAAATATGCAGATAGAATTCGGTTGGTGGTTCAAATGATGTTCGTTTATTATTGATCATTAGGTCCCATCTCTAACTTACGTCGATTTTTGCGTGTGAGTCAGGAAGTATAGTCGAAAGAATCGGGTGGCATTCCTTACCAATATCAGGATTAGATATACTTATATTAATCAAATCACAGTTTCAATGGGTTGGATTCCTCACTAAATCATTTTTTTGGAACTGAGTTCTTTTCGGATTTTCATGAATATTTCTACTGAAACCGTGAATCCAGCTAAGAAAGCCAGCTCAATCGACTTCACTTTTGCACTGTACGAAGCCTTTAACCAACACTTTGTATGTCTTTCAGTAAAGGAGAAAAAAATTCACTCAAGTAATGAAAGAAAAATTCTGTGAATGTTGATGGGTAAGACCTACATTGGCACATTCACAGAATCCACATCCGAACGAACATACATCACTGGTACTTCGAAAACAGAGAAAAAAATCTTGCGCTCACCATGAGAGATACTCTCAGAATCGAACGAGAGATTGAAACAATGAGAATCCCGAAGAAAAACTAATCTGACAACCAAATCTCAGCACGAATGTGAGTGTATGAAGGGGACTTATCGCGGAGACAGGTACCTAGAAAGCAATCAAGGCCACGAAGATTCCTCGAAAGAGCCTTTCGATCAGTATAGAAAGAAAGGGCTTAAGTGGAAGAGTATTGGTAAAAAGGGCCTAAGTGCAACAATATTGGTAAAAAGAGCCTAAGTCCCGGAGGAACTCGTTCAACTAACTCCACTATCGATATCGGGATAAAGGGCACAAGTGGTGGAGTATTGGGAAAAAGGGCCTAATTTTTTACGAAAAATTTTTTAAAGAATGCTCATGGCCTCCATGTCTCTTTTCTATCAATTCTGGCTATCAAATCATGTTCTTTGGCCTTCAAAAAATGTATTTTCATGCTCGCTAAGTGATTTTGAGTGACCTCAGTTTCACACACTCAATGGAACCATCTCTCACGTGCAGAATCGATGAAAATGCATTGAGACGTTGAATCGCAATCGGATATCTTACGTGACATACCCATAGATATGCTGATAAGATTTGGAGGTCATTGAACCCAATTTCGCATCGTTTTTAAACTTCTAGTGGAGTGATTGTCCCAAAAATTGACCCAGTATTGGGAAAAAGGGCCTAATTACATTTTTTCGAATGGCTGTATACCTCTCAAAATTGGCAGCAACCTTCCAATTCCTCATCAGTAATTTCAAAGATGTCATAATATTTAGAATGAGCCACGTCTGCCCATCGAATTATGCCACGGGCAAGGTACAGTTAGTTTTTATCGTTTTTCTCGAAATGGCCATTTTGTAATTAGACCCTTCTTCCATGCACCCCCTCAATTACAACTCGGTAGTTAATCATTGATATTAATGAGATGCGACTCTTTGCCTCACTTATAGGGTTAGCCAATGCAAATAAATAAAAAATGAGGCAAGGACTCGCTTCGAGAAATTCGGAAAGTATTCAACTCGAAATGAGCTCCATGCTGTTCTATGATTTTCTTCCTTCTTCTTTCATTGGGGCACTTCGAAACTTATATGGGGTTCTTTGGCTGTACAGAATCACGGAATAACTTTTTTCCAACTTTTCGATGTTTGGGAATTTACAAGATTGCAAAACAAAGGTATTCGCGCCTCTTCATGAGGTTACCCGCTTCCGAGAGATCAATTATCACCTTCGACTATGAGTCAGGCCGAAAACCAATTGCTCAGAAGCGAACTACAACCTCATAAATTCGGTGCGAAATGCACTAATTTGAGCAATTTTTTATATCCTCTATGAGAAGTTTAACTCATTATTCTGGTTCTACTGCATCAAGTTGACTTCAACCGGTGATTTTGTGAAAGAAATCCCGTTGATTATTCTCTAGAAATATATTTAGATCAGTAGAGGGCCATGTAAGCTAAAAAAGTCATTACCAAATATCAGCTCGCTATGATCAAACACAGCGTTCTAGAACACCATGTTTGTATATGTTCATAGTCTTATGATTTTTACATGGGTAGGCTGACTCAAAAATAATCCTCAAACTGTTGAAATTGGTTTTTTATAATTAGTCCCTAAAAGTTGCTAGGGTGAATTATTGGAATCGAACCGAATATATCATGCAAGTACTGATTTTGACAAGAAAATAGTCCCAAATCGATCTGAAATGGTTATTTTGAGTCAGTACAGAATAAGAGCGTATAAGTGGTTCATGTATGTGCCCGAGACTTCGAGAGCTTGCAGAGGTTTTAGTTTTTACACGGTCCCAATTTCAACAAATTCTCCTGAGAAAATTTTCTAAACCTCTGTCGAGACCGGATTCTTTCGAATTCGTCAAAATACATGAAAAACCTTTACTCGATGCGAATCCCTAATCAATACAGTTTTTCATTAATATTCACACATTTGTTCTCAGGTACAATATTTTTTAAACCTGTTGATGGGTAGATTCTCTCTGCCAGCCAAGAAGGAAATGCTGTTAAAAAATCAACTTTTACCAACTGTAGCAGGGAGGAGACACGCGCATAGTCTAGCGGAGGCGCAATGGGAATACTACGACGGACTAGCTCAAGAAGGTCGATTCAACCCGTTGCCACAATTTTACAAGCTTGGATACGACGCCTGGCGTGAATTGAGACAAACCCGACTTGCAGATTACAAACGTTTCATCTTGCGGGTCGAAAGTGATGATCGCACAATTCATATCGACCAGCCCTCAGAGCTAATAATAAATACTTAAATCGAAATTAGAGTAGATGGAAGTCATTTAAAATTTTTTTGGAGATTCTTACAAGAACATCTCATGAAGTACAGCGTTTTACCTCAGCCGAAAACATTTCTACGTATAAGATACAGGGTGTCCGAAGAGTGGTACCCCCCTCCTGGGTTTTTCAGAAATGGTCGGAAAATTCGATGATCCCCTGGACACGTGTTCCCTCGTTCTGAGGAAGATTTCTAATTGTGACCTTGATTTTGACTTCCGAGGTCATTTTTAAGGTCAATTAAAGGTCAACTCGATTTATTTGAACTTTTGATCGCACCTCATTTCTGGCAACTGCTGTGGTTCGTGAGGGTCCTGATCGTTTACGATTGAACTACTTTCATTACGAATGCTATTTTACTCGCTGTACGCAGCATCCTCCCCCATCTGTAGAAAGGGCAATCAGTAGGTTAAGCTATCTGATGCACCTCAAAACTGCATCCCGGACTGAAGAGAGACGGATAATCCAAATTGTAAACGAGGTCCCGCACAAAGCTCAGATGGTGAGATAGAATGCTTCGCCAATACGGAGTCAAGTGGCTGTATTTTACGAGATCAGTTATATGCCGCTCGCGCTTACAAGGTAAATACATAGTTCCCGGCCTCATTTTGAGGATTTAGAGAATCAATTTGCGGCGAATAAGGCGATCATTGTCAAAAATCTTCTAGCGATTCTTGATCGCTGTATTTTCGGCCATTTTTGAATGTGCGCCAGAGCTCTGTAGGGATGTTGCGTATCATATCGAGTTATTCATCTATTTTCAACCCAAAATCACTCATCGTTGATAAAAATTTGGCCGCAAGGGGTGAAAGTACTGCTTGGATTTCGTTCAGATCAGGATTTTTTGAAAAAGAGCATTTCTCCCAAAACCGAATTGAGAATCACCGCAACCTAATACTAATGCAATACCAGTCCAAGATTCATGCGGCAGTTCCGCAATAGCTCTCCAGAATTTGAGCGGTACCGTGACAGTACTAGCGCGGAAGCACCAGTTCAAGACTGATACGGGAGCTTCACGACACGTTTAAAAAACTTGGGCGGTACCGCGACAGGACTAGCGCAACAGTACCACTTCGAAGCTTATGTGGGGGTTTCCCGACACTTTTTCGGAACTCGGATAGTACCAAAATAGTACTAGCGCAGCAGCACCAGTCCGAGATTGATACGGGAGCTTCACTACACTTTTTAGGAGCTTAGGTGGTACCACAAGAGTTCTAGCGGAGCAGCACCAGTTCGAGACTGATACGAAAGCTCACCGACACTTCTTTGGAACTTGGATGGTACCGCGACAGTACTAGCGCCGTAGTTCCAGTTCGAGACTGGTACGGGAGTTTCACGACACGTTTAAAAAAACTTGGGTGGTAGCGCGACTAGACTAGCGCAACAGTACCACTTCGAGGTTCATTCGGGAGTTTCCCGACACTTTTTCGGAACTCGGATGGTATCAAAATAGTACTAGCGTAGCAGTACCAGTCCGAGACTGATATGGAACTTTGACGACACTTTTTCGGAACTTGGATGGTACCGCGACAGTATACTAGCGCCGTAGTACCAGTTCAAGACTAATACGAGACCTTCACGACACATTTAAAAAACTTGGGTGTTACCGCAACAGGACTAGCGCGGTAGTACTACTTCGAGACTAATACGGAAGCTCCACGACACTTTGTCGGAACTTGGGTGGTACCGCAACAGTACCAGTGCAGAAGTATCGATTCAACACTTGTACGACACTTCCGCGACACCTCTCCGAGGTTCGAATGGTTACCACAAAAGTACTAGTATAGTAGTATCATTCTTACGAACCATCCATGTGAGTTTTGTATTGGTACTGTCGTGCTAGTAATGTTACGGTACCATCGACGTTCCGAAAAAGTGACGTGGAGATTCCGTATCAGTAGCAAACTGGCGCTGCAGCGCTAATTTCTTTGAGGCACCGTTCAAGTTCCGGAGAGGTGTCGAGAAGCTGCGGTATCTGTCTCGAACTGAAAGTACCGCGCTAGTACTGTCGCGGTACCGCTCAAATCCCGTGGAACTGTCGTGGAACTACCGCAGGAGTCTTGGACTGGTACTGCATTAGTACTAGGTTGTCGATTTTAAAAAAAAATCATCCCATCTGAAATTCGAAGTACTTTCATCCTATGCGGGAAAATACACATATTTTGGAACACCCTGTATTTGAATTTTCCCTTCAATTTTTTCCTGACAAATTACACTATTTTTCTGCCAATGCTGAGAATGCAAAGTTGGGATTGAGAGAAAAGAGAGAAAAACCGGCACTTTCTGACACAAATTTGATCACAGTTTGATCAACTTTCGCCCGAATTTCTCCCAAGACGTCTCAATCGTTAGTTCTAACGCTCCCGTCGAGGCTTCCGTATCTCAAAACATCGCACAGTTCTTTTCTTGCTCGCAGATACAACTCTTTTTCAGGTGCCAATACTTTGTCACCGATAATAGACACTTGCATTAACGATCTTATTGAGAATAGAGATAAGAAAACCTGTAGTCATTCAGTTCACAAACAAAATTGTGAACATAATTTTATTCGGGATCAGACCAAAATCTCAGATTCTGAACCAAATTGTGGAAAATCGTTTAATTTCTAAAATTATTTACATTAACACGTTCACTGCGACGGTAAAAATCGTGTTCGGGTCCTGTGTGCGATGGGCCCCACCGGTGGGGCCCATCGCAGTGAAGGTGTTAAATAATCACATCAATAGAAAAGACGATACTCAAAATCTCAGTCGAATACATCTATAACCAACTGTGGAGAATGGCTGACGAACACAGGGTTTTGAATGGCCTTCTCGATCATTTTGACCTAAAATGGATGAAAAAATCCTAAAACAATTATTTTAGATAGTTTTTAAGGTCCTTAAACTGACCACCACGAGAGAACCTCGATTTTCCATTACATGTCTGCAAAAATTCACTTCAAATGGAGGCCCTCAAAAACGATTAAAATGTGCCAATATTCAGCGGATAACAAAATGCATTAGGAAGTGTTGTTAGACCTCGGAATCAATTTTGAGCGAAGGTTTCGCTCTTTCCCTTTGATTACATGTGCCGCGAAATACTCCTTACGTTTGTTAACATTTTGTTTATTGCAATTGTAAGTCAGATTTTGAGCGAGGCGTGACGGCCACCCGAGGGGGTCACGGTGGCCCCATGAAAACGGACATTCAGACCTAACCTCCCTTGCATTGTAATATGGCAAGTTCGGCCGCCCAGATCATACCCTGATCAACCGCTCGCATGGGTTCGTCCGACGAAAATTACTCTTGAGAGGAAATTCATTCCATAGAGATCAAGATTTTTGAGATGCGGGATGCACCAAGAGACTTGAGAATATCTAGAATAGTTCATTTAATCACACAAAGTGCTATTTCAAAACTGAAAGCAGTCTACCTCTGAAGACAAGTTCCGCAAAAATATCATTTTTCACTCATTTGTCCTTACTTTAGAGCAGCGATATTGAATATTTGGATATTTACTCTCTCAAACGTGTTACAGCACTTCATTTTCGTGAGAACTAAGGGTCAAAAGTTGATCCTTGGCATCGTCTGTTTCCAAAAATGGATAAATATAAGGACTGAAACTTCCCAAAAAATAGTTCTTAATTCTTTTCCACACGAATTTTCAATCACTTTCATGTCCCGCTAGACATCTCAAGAGAATTAAATGAGTAGACGCATAGAACAGAATTTTCCCGAACAAAGCGATTTCCACAGTAGTTGCCAAATTCGGTCGAAGTCTCATGGCCAATGTGCCCTACGTGAGGCATGGCGGCCACTTTAAGCAAATCATCTCTAATAACTCGTATTATTCGTCTTCAAAAAATTTTTTGGGCTCTCGTATCGTAATCTACAGGTTCTCAACTTTTTGAGTTTACCCTAAACGTTTATTCTCGCAGTGACGTGCGTTGGAAGAAAAAGTGGCCGTCATGGCCTATTCTCCTCTACGAGTGAGAAACAAGACCGATGACTCACTTTACTTACCTGTGTTGATGGGAGTTTCTAATACAAAATCGTTCAAAAAATCATGACGATCCAATGAATAACGTTAGTTGCGCCTCGTCACATTTATAAAACTATAATTTGTACACATCATATCATTTTTTTCATACCTATATGTTATAGAGAAATCTCAAGCCTGGTGAGGTCCACGACGCCTAGTGGACGGAACATCGTAATAAAAAATTCAATTTTAGGTGTAGAAGACTCGAATCGCACAAGGCTCTTGTATTTGGATTGAGCGATCCAGTTGGCCTCTGAATAGTCATGTGCTAGTTGAATGTGCGAGCTGAATAGGATTGCTAGTTCAAAAAAGTTTAGAAAAATTTTTAAATAAAAACGGCGTTTCGTGATAGATCGAGTCAGATTTTGAAAAAATTCAGTATTGAAATTCTGGGAATTCATTGAATTTGGCATCGTCTTTCAAGATCGACAAGGATTCAAACAATTTTCATATGAATCATCTTTATTTTACATAAGTCTGGATGTTATTCCATTTCCATGAATTATCCCCGTCATTTGACTCGGATCCACCATATCCTGTTGAGCCTCACAGGAAATGAAATAGAGAAAATGTTGTACTACTTACAGTTGCTTACATAGTGAGCCAAATTTAAGTTATAGTGAAGTAACAAAAAAGCGGAAATTACATTCTCTAATTTGAACTCTTCATTTCCGAGTATACAAACTATCAACCAATAGTGCGAATAAACGAAATTTCGAAACTTAAGTAGCTCAAGAACAATATCCAAATGCATTTCGGAAACCTTGCAGAGCATTCATAATTCAATTCAACAAAAGGATGCTATAAGACATAGTCTCACTTGATAAATAAAGGCGTATTCAGAAACTGATAATACGCCTCTCGGGAGCTTCCAGAAGCCGAGCAACGCGGCATTACGTGAGTTCATATATTTAGATTATTATTGAATTCCCAGAATCGTTAAGAACCAATTAAATACAGGTGTAATCCTTATTCAGGGTTGGCAGTATTTTACTTTTGTGGTCTTGGAATGAAGATTCCCATAACTCCTGAAACTCACGTTGACGACATTGATTCCCTTGGAAGCATCATCAGAGTAACTTACAAGGGGGACCCACGAAGTGCGGGTCACCAAATCTCACGAAACTTTTTTCACAGTCTCGTACCACCTAGAATATGAAGAATACTCAGTAAATCCGTCAAATGGGCTCCCTGTTCAGAGCTACGAGTAAAAATGTTAGCATTGTCAGTATATCCATATATGTCACTTTTTAACATGGGCCTATATGGGCAATGCTAATGTCATAGGCTGTAATTTCGGACAGAGGGCCAATTTGACGGAGTTACTTTGGATTCTTCATATTCTAGGTGGTACGAGACTGTAGAAAAAGTTTGGTGAGATTTGGTGACCCGCACTTCGTGGGTCCCCCTTGTTAGTTACAACAAATTACGTGATTAGTGTTGAATCGATTCTGGCACGAGCGCAAATATTTGAACCATAGTCAGAGTAATGTACATAATTTATTGTCACAGTATACCTCAACCAACTTTTAATGCGATCAAAAAACACATGAAAAATAGAACATGTTAAGAGAAGCCCATGAAAAAATTTTGGTCATTATTGATCGACTGGTTTTGGAGAAAAGTCGAGAATCGGTGTCTTCAACACTCATCAGTCTCCTAACCCCGATAACTCGAAGGCAATGCATTTTTACGGAGAATGAGTTTTATAGTTTTTTGTAGATGTTTGAGGAATGAACAAAGAAGATTTCCACAAATTCTTCTGTATGAGGCACTCTGTTCGCCTGAATGGAAGTATTCTCACGCGAATCATATCTCTTCACGGTTTTGACCCCGTCACTCAAAGTTAATGCATTTTATCGAAAAAAGGTAGAGCCGCGGAAGATCCAGATAGGTTGAGAATCCTTGGAGAAAACCGTCAATCATAAAAACAGGATGACTCATATAAAAAAATGTGTAGAGACCCTCGCCGCCCATTTTTAAAAAATGTGCAAAAAATGTACAATGCATATTATATTACTAATATAAATAACTAGTTTCAGAACGATTGTAGTCAAATTTTATTATTGTTGTAAGAGCAAAACGTTATTTCACAACAGACATTATAGAAAGAGGAGACCCGAAAATTGACTCTCGTCTTGCTAGATGAGTAATCTAGTCGTATAATGATTGTACTTGTGATGTTGATCGAGACCTGACGAGGGCAGTAAACTAACTGCCAAAACGTTGTCATAATAAACGACATTGACTCGTAGACCAGCCGTTAATTCGATTGGAATTAAAAATCTTAGCGAGTGTTTAACATGTTCACTGCGAAGGCAGTTTTTTGTAACTTTTGGTTGGTCATTATCAGGACCCTCATTCTCGGACTGATGCAAGTGCACTGGGAAAAATTCTGTTCTGACTCGTTATTTATACCCTTGATGAACTAAAATACCAAAGGAAATGGCTGTTGAGGATATCTTTTGAGAAAATATAAGCCGGCAAAGATTGAAAGTTGGAAAATTGTGGGCCCCACCGGTGGGGCCAATCGCAGTGAACGTGTTAATCATGAGAATGCATGTGGGCCATTTCGGAGCATTCCAGCCAGAGCCGTCACCAGGGGGGTCTGGAAAAAATCCCAAAAATTTTTTTTCTATTAGTACCATGTTTAAATAGTACGAAAAATTTTTTTTGGAATTTTTTGGAAGCCCCCCATGAGCCTCAAAGCCCATAAAAGATCCATTTAAGGCCCCTCTTTGGCCTATTTTGGAAAAATCATAGCTCTGTCCGAAAAATCGTTTTTCTTCTTTCGACCCCGAACCTGTGCGAATATGTTCTTCGATACAAATACTATCAATTAGAACAATAATCTGAGTGGGCCTTTCAATTCTCGATTTTATTCAGCCAATTCAAAACACCCTGTTTAACTTTTTGCTAAAAATGATCTCACAGGTGTGGCTAAAATATGCTTCCATCTGAAGTAATGTGCGCCAACCTATAGGAAATCACTCCTCAATGTACCCCCAAATATGTAGAAGAACTTCCGGAGGCGAGCCTCGAGCTAGATTCGAGCTGGAGGTCCCATTTTACGAGTCGAAATTGGACACTTTTTGTCTATTCAGGCGCAGTCGAGCGTGAGAGGGTTCTCATTCATTCTGGCTCACAAATGAGATCAGCGGCTGAAATGTGGATGCCAGTATGTTTTTCTGGCGCAAAATGATCATCCAAATAAGATTACATGGTCAATTGAGCTCTAAATCATTATCCGAAGCCAATACATCCAAAAACATGGAACTCGAGTGTTTTCTAGTCTGAGAGCAAGTGTCAATATTTGAGAGCCAAACTGACCCCCAGATCGTGTTCAGATGGTCATTTAACGTCAGAAAAACATATTGACATCCTCATTTCAGCCGCTTATCTCATTTTTGAGCCAGAGTGAAAGAGATCCCCTCACGCTCGACTGCGCCTGAATAGACAAAAAGTGTCCAATTTCGACTCGTAAAATGGAACCTCCAGCTCGCATCTAGCTCGAGGCTCGCCTCCGAAAGTTCTTCTACATATTTGGGCGTACATTGAGGAGTGATTTCCTACAGGTTGGCGCACATTACTTCAGATGGAAGCATATTTTAGCCACACCTGTGAGATCATTTTTAGCAAAAAGTTAAACAGGGTGTTTTGAATTGGCTGAATAAAATCGAGAATTGAAAGGCCCACCCAGATGATTGTTCTAATTGATAGTATTTGTATCGAAGAACATATTCGCTCAGGTTCGGGGTCGAAAGAAGGAAAACGATTTTTTTTAATTGAGCTCAATGTTTGGCATTTTCATGTAACTGCTCAATTTGTAACGACTGTAACTCCTATGAAAAGTCCGATAATCAACTTTTACAAGTGGTCAAATTGTAGCTTTTTCCAAGATCTCCAAAATGACCACTGGTAAAAGTCGATTATCTTATATGTCTAGTGGGAGCTAGATTCCTTTGAAGCAGGTCCAAAAATCGCTAGAATGTGATCTCAGCAAATAGTTCCTAGAAGTTGCTACGCTCAATTATCGCCCTTGGGCAATCCTTTTCTTGAAAGTCCCAGTTTTGAGAAAGAAAATGCGCTCAAGTACGTCTAAAAATATTGAGTCTAGTCGGAGCTATGATTTTTCCAAAATAGGCCAAAAAGGGACCTTAATGCGATGCGGTCACCGTGCATGCTGAAAGTTATTCCCACTTTTCTCCGATATTCTTGCGATTTAGACTAAACGACGAGAATGCTCATTATTATCTAACTTGAGTTCGTCTTCTCGTAGTTTAGCCCAAATCGCAAAAGAATCGGATAAAAGTGAGAATCACAATGTGCCTTTATTATAGGTTAGGAGGACCCTGCGGTCAAGTTGATCCCACTTTTCTCCGATATTCTTGCGATTTGGACTCAACGACGAGAAGACGAATTCAAGTTAGATGATAATAAACGCGGGTCTTCTCGTCGTTTAGTCCAAATCGCAAGAATATCGGAGAAAAGTGGGAATAACTTTCAGCGTGCACGGTGCACGGTGACCGCATCGCCTTAAATGGATCTTTTATGGGCCTTGAGGCCCGTTGGGGGCTTCCAAAAAATTCCAAAAAAAATTTTTCGTCCTATTTAAACATGGTACTAATAGAAAAAAATTTTTTGGGATTCTTTCCAGACCCCCCTGGTGACGGCTCTGGCTGAAATGCTCCGAAATAGCCCATGTACATGCTTGAGTTTTTCCAATGCTTCCTCGGTCAAAATAGTGGAATCGGGCAGATAAAATGTGTAGTCAGCTTGAAGATTCTTCAAAATCTTTTCATGGACTCGTCATCTTTTTCAAACCCCAATCAGAATTATCATGTGTTCTTAAGTTGCATTAAAAATTGGTTCAGGCATACCATGTTGTACTCAGAATCCATTGAATAAAATTGTTACAAACGCCTTATGATGATCTTTGGAGCTCAACCATGAGTATGATTAGGATTATATGGTAACTGACAAAGCAGAAATAGATTCTCATCCAACTAATACGAGTTGATTATACAGTCATAAATCTGATTCGTGAGTTTACAATCGGAATTGACTGTTTTAGAAACAATACACTGCGAGGAAGTTACACATCGGAATAACTTGGTTTCTTACTCTGATGTACTCATTCTGTTATCAATGATAGACGAGATAAATGCGTGAATGATCGAATAGTCTATCGATAATTACAGTCGCTACATTATTCATTCATGAAGTTACTTTCAATATCTTCAAGGAATAAAACGTCAAAGGCGAGCCTTCTCGATATTTGTGCACAAGAAAATGAAACTTTGTGACAAATTGAACTCATTTGTCTGGTGGATGTTTTGGCAAGTTTGAATTCTATCGAAGTTTATCAATCTAGTGAATCAAAAATTTTGAAATAATCCAAAATCAGTATTTTTCTGCAAGACAGTGTCTGAGAGACGTTTTTTCAATAAGTGGGTGGCTCGAGTTTTCTGAGCACATACTAACAGAAATCATGATAATACAACGTTCTCAATAAGGTCAGCGGATCAAAGATCAAAGGTGGAATTCTGTGGGATAATTTTAAGATTCCCGTATCTTGACTACTGTCAGGTGGTTTTCGGAAAAAAATTAGTGTTGTTGGGTATACTGGACTACCCCCCTTATTTTGGCGAAAAGCCAACGTTTGCGAGCTACATGGGGGTCTCTTTAGGGCTGTACAAAAAATTCCCAATATTTAGTTACATTTTGTGAAAATCTGATCTCTAAAGATTGAGAATTTTTTTTACAGCCCTGGAGAAACCCCCATGTAGCTCGGCAAAACGTTGGCTTTTCGCCAAAGTAAGGGGGATAGAGCAGTATACCCAAGAACACTAACTTTTTCCCGGAAACCACCTGAGCCGCCTGGGACCTTATTCTAATACATTTTTCCCGCGACGGGGTGGAAGAAAACCCAGCATTCCCAATTCCCACCCAGTTTACATTTAGTAAACAAACTAGTTTGCAACATTGATTGCTATGATGACATCATCGGAATTTACTTAATGGCGTATCCTTCCGAACCCTTAAAAATTTCCAGCACCACATAGTTCTAAGATTGGCCCAAAAGTCATCTTAACATGAAACTAAATCATTTTTTGACCTCAACATTTCCGCTTACTAACCTGTCACTTTGATTGTGATTGAAAAATGATCCAATTTCTTGTTAAGATGACTTTAGGCCCAATTTTAGAATTGTGTGATGTTAAAAAATGTTTGGGGGTTCGGAAGGATACGCCATTAAGTATGATCGAGTGATGTTTTTGTAGCAACGAACGTTAAATACTAGCTTGTTTACTAAATGTGAAGTAAGAAAAATTGGAAATTGCGGGATTTTCTCCCACCCCGCCGCGGGAAAAGTATATTAGAATAAGGCCCCTGGACAAACAACGTTATTATCATCTATTACCTGTCAGATGCTCAGAGAAACACCCAAAAATTCCCTCCCATCTTTGGATCTCCTCCAAAATAAGTATGTAGATACATACATATCTCTGTTCTAGAAACTTTTGCCTGGAGTTCCATAAATAGATGACATCACAATGATAATCGACCTACCTGAGCTATTCGGACTGGCACTCATAGTGATTGAGTTGGTTTACTGCTCACATCAATCACGTTCAGGTAATTCTTTAGGTAAACCAGTAGCGTCACATATTATACATGGTGATGCTGAATAGCTTGAATATGTCTATCAACAAGGTTCTGATTATTTTCTTCATTTTCTCAGGGGAATACCAGGGAAAAATATGTACGAGCCATGTGTGCAATACAACAGGTGAATAAAATGTAACATCACGTGAATTTACAGCGTGAATCTAACTTATTCGATATTTTTTGCATGACGACAGCTGCCTCAATTTTGGATGCAATGGATATGGAAACTCATCCGTGCGATGATTTTTATCAATATGCGTGTGGGAATTACATGAAAAATCAGACCATCCCGAAGGATAAGTCTAGAATCGATACAATACATAAACTCTACGAAAAAATTTTAACTCAACTCAGAGGAAGTATTTTAGATGGAAACAAAAAAAGCGATCCTCTGTCATTCAAAAAACTTTCTGCCTACTACGAAATCTGCTCAGATAATGGTAGGTTTTCTTAAAAGTTCTACAAAGTTGGTAATTATGAAAAGTACGCTGCTAAATGTAATTAGAAGAATGCTCTCTCACAGCGTTATATGAGGAAATCTACAGAACGTTTGACATTTAGCGTACCATATTTTAAGTCAATTAGATCGGGACTTTCACATCCTGGAAGAATGTTTTTCAGGTCGCTCCTATAGTCTTCGGGATAGTATTCTATCGATTTTTTATGACACGCACGTAGTGCTCTTGATAAGACTTGGAATATCGTCTGATTTCGCACTTTTTCAATGTAACTGACTCGCATTCCGATACTCTTCAGCCTGTGGAGAAAATAACATAGTTCCAAAACATCTGAGAAAATCTTCTGTGAGTCTTCAAACGTCTTTCAATCATAAAACATTCGGTCTGATAGCGACTCAGATACCTGGTCAGAATCGTGCCCCCATGAAAAGTGTAACTCACTTTTTGGAAAATACTCACTCCCTTCACTTTAATGGTAAAAAAATAACATTGGAGTTAGTATGAATCGGGTGGTGGGAAATTCAATTGTAAGAATAGACGATCAGAATGTTTCATCGTTTGGCAGCGACACATTATTCTGGCCGAAGATCTGTGACGTTGAACTTGCAAATTTTGTCGCGCCTACCGCTTCAAAAAAGAACATAAGCCTTTGTTACTCAATATTGCCCATTTTACTTTGACGTAAGATAAATCACTACGCACTTCAATGAGGTGACCTTAACGATTGTTATTTGAGGGAGGACCTCGGGAAACTCGTTCAGCCCCTGAAAGCTGATTTTCCGGTCGATGAAGATGCACGTAACAGGTCTAAATTATAGCTGTCGACTTCGTATAAAGTTCTCACATCATTTTCACACTGCAAGCTTATCATAATTCAAGTGGGAAAGCTTTGGAAGAGCAAAAATTGCATATACCTCCAACAACGTTGTGGATATAGGAAAAGTGAAGCTTGATGAGTATAACGGAAAGAGGCTCAATTCTGGGTCACACTATTTCTGATCCATCTACTCAGAGAGCTTTTAACAGTGACGAAAAAGTGATGGACAAATTCCACCTCACTGTTCTCAGAGGATTAACATGTTTCAAAGATGGTGGGCACAACGTTTTTTACATTTCGGAGGTACCAAAACACTATGGAATTAATTTCAAAAGCGACAAGGAGGAAAAAAATTTTTTCCCCCGGATGGTCCAAAAGTTGAAGGTTCGGTAGATTTCCTCATATGATGATAATCATAACGAATATCACAACCATGTTTTACGAATTTGAAAGAAAACTGGTATCAACGAATCGATTCAGGATGTCGAACAGGTGTGTCTCGTGGTCATTGAAAGTAAAATGAATGAGTTGTGGACGAAGATATGAAGAAAAGATGAAGAAAAGTATCGTGTATTCTTATTTGTTCTTTTCAGGGTCGAAGCGTTTCAAAGAGATTCGGACTATCTGAAGACAGATTTTTCCAACATTATCTATCGTTTGGTTGAGATGAAATTTTGATACAGTCGGTTAGAGATTATTAAACTGGAGTTTCTGGTGAAAAGTTTCTCCTTCTGAAAAAAAAACTTAATTTAAATAATGTTTTACGGATTTTCAAGAAATTTGGTATAGATCAAGCAATTCAGAATTGAGGGAAAATTTGCCTTTAGGTCATTGAGATGGAGATAGATCGGTAATTGAGGAAGTTACGAGGGAAAAATGAATATCAATAGTGATGTTCTACTATTTTTTGAGTTATTCTTTTGAGGAAGCTTTTCAGAAAAGATTTGAGCCATCAAGACTGAGGTTTGTTGAACAATATCTATCGTTTGGTTGAAACGGAATTTTCATAGAGTGGGTTTGAAAATGATTAAAATGGTGTTTTTGGTGAGAAATTGGATTTTTCTAGAAATTTAAAGTCTCTGAAGATTAAATAGAATTTCGGTATGAACCAATCGATAGATTTAATCGAAAATAACATGGTTTAGGGGATCCAATTCGCGGCGAGACTTTGTTTAAAATGATATTTGTGTATTAAGAGACGAAATTTTAGCAATTTTACTGTCAAAAGCCCGTGAATCAAATTTGACCGGGAGCTGAGAGCTGCCAAATCACTGGACTCTCAGGAATTTGATTTTCTCCAACTTGTAGAAACCCAAAAGTTGATCAGATGAACAGTAAAAGAGAAAGCGTGACCGGTATAAAACAACATACACACAGACACGGTCAAAGGGGAGGGAAGATGAGAGCCTCTAGCAGATTTGAGAGGCTACTAGGAGGAAAAGCATTAGCTCCAATTAATAGATTTTGGCGAGAGGAAGAGAATGGCTTAAGCCTTCTTCAGATAAACGAAATTTCGTTAAAGGACAGATTGGATTTTGTGGAAAATTTGATCAAATTCTCGTTGAGGTGAAAACGAAACTTTCTCTTTAGAGAAAGTAATATACTAGTGTCAATACCACGAGTCACGTCATGCGATGATTCTTGGATATGGTCCATTTCATAATTTTGCGAGGATAATATGATGATAGTATTTTCAGATCCGTAGGTGAAACCAAACAGTTTTGGATATTTTTCCCAAGCTGGAGGAGATCGTGTTGAAAGCGTCACTTGATTCCATTCATTACAGATCACTCTCAAACCTTTGCACTTATTAAGCATATCTGGATATCTAGTTACATGCCGTTGATCTCTGTACTGACTTTTTTGGATTTCTCTTGGTATTTGTAGAAAGAGTCGAGAACAATAGTGAAAAGGAATTACGTCGTCTATTCCGAGGCTTGGGTGGATGGCCCGTTCTAGAAAGAAATTGGAACGAAACTGATTTTGACTGGAGGAAAACAATGTACAAGTTTCGAGAATCTGGTCTGAAGAGTGACATGTTTATCAATGTCAAAGTCACGCGTGATTATCAAGACAATAAGAAAAATTCTATCCACGTAAGTACAAAGATTTGGTACGTGTGTAAGAATAAGTCAAATCTAGCTGGTCAGTGCGATTCAAATAAATTCTCGCTTGGGGATCAGAAAAATTAATTTTCTGTATCCTCGAAGAAACAATTTTTTCTATTCCGAATTCTGATCCCTAGATTAATTTGTCTCGGGTCATAATCTTGAAAAAATTTTGAGAGTTTGACGATTTGTGCAGTTGGCAGAAACATCGACCACACTCTCCCCTTCAACCCTAGCTCAGAATTCTTCATCTCAAGAGATGCAAGCTTATTTTGAGTACATGGTAAGTTTTGCTGAAACGTTGGGAGCTGGTCGACGAGAAGCAGAGAAAGACCTCCGGGAATCTCTGAATTTTGAAGTAAAACTGGCCGAGGTGAGGATACTTAATTCATGGAATTGTTCGAAAATCACGGATTGGACTACCCGGTAGATTACTACATGAACAATTAATGCGTATCACTTCTTTAGCTAAGAATCCAGGCAGCATCAGGTAACACAAGCAGACTCTACCACCAAGAGAGCATCGCCAATCTACAGCAGCTGTATCCTGACGTATCCTGGCAAGAATACTTGACCATCATGTTAGGCTCACCCAGACACATTCAATCGTCGGATTCCATCACCATCAGAGGCTTGCACTTTCTGGACTCATTTTTTAAGCTCTTAAAAGAGACTCCAACTCGAGTTCTTGCCAACTACGCTTTCTGGAATGCCGCTGCCGAACTCGCTGGCAGATTGAGTTTGCGACTTCGACGTCTAGAAAGTGACTTCCTCACCGTATACAGGGGCGGTCTAGCTTTGGAACTAGAGCCCAGATGGTCACTCTGCGCCAGGTTAGCCCAGAAGCGCTTACCCATGCTCGCATCGTCGTTGTACATTAGGAGACACTTTGATGGAAAGGCGAGGACAAAAGTGGTAGAGATTGTTCGGTTCGTCAAACAGAGCATACGGTTGACCTTGGAAAATGTAGGTGGTAAGGAAAAATTTTTCCAGGAGTGTTAAGGCGATGCGGTCACCGTGCAGGCTGCAAATTATTCGCACTTTTATCAAATTTTCCTGCGATTTGGGTGAAACGACGAGAAGACGAGTGTTTATTATCATCTAACTTGAGTTCGTCTTCTCGTCATTTGTCCCAAGTCGCTTAAAAGTGCGAATTACAAAGTACCTATATTATAGGTTAGGAGGTGCCTGCGTTCACGTTATTTGCACTTTTCTCCAGTTCTCTTGCGATTTTAGCCAAACGACGAGAAGACGAATTCAAGTTAGATGATAATAAGTATTCATCTTTTCCTCGTTTAGTCCAAATCGCAAGTGTATTGGACGAAAGTGCGGATAACTTTCAGCGCGCGCGGTGCACGCTGACCGCATCGCCTTAAGAGTTTATTGAAACATGATTTCGAAGTTGGATGCAATATTGTTTCAGGCTTCATGGATAGGAAATGGTACAAGGTTGGCAGCTCTGGAGAAGCTCGAAGCAATGCAATCGTTCATCGCATACCCAGAAGAACTTTTGGACAACAAGCTACTTGACAGATTCTACGACGATTTGGAGATTTACACTGGAAGCTTTCTTGAGACAGAACTTAGTACAATCGCATTCAATTTGAAACTTGACGAACTTAAGTTCAAGCACGCGATAGATAAAACTGATTGGCTTGATGATTTTGGCAATGCTGCTGCGATCGACGCATTCTACAGTCCCATCGAAAATGCCATAAGTAGGTTTCAAGCTAGTCGTCGTACTTGATAACGACCATAACTATCACTCAACTATACTGATCAGCAATTTTTTGTATCATGAAGTCTTATTCCGTTATATCAAGAAGAGATTAGCAACTATTCGATTGAAACTGTCCTCCTTCCTTTAAATGATTAAGAGCAGCTAAATCACAGCTCAACGTTTTTCAGCTGTGTTAGGAGGTATGCTACAGGGAGCATATTTTGATGCCGGTAATCCTGAATACTTCAATTTTGCTGGAATCGGGAGTATAATTGGCCATGAAATGATGCACGGTTTCGACGCCAACGGACGTCGTTATGATAAACGAGGGGACATCGTCAATTGGTGGGATCTTGTCACAGAGGATAACTTTCGAAGAAGTGCTCGATGTTACATACACCAATATCGTCATTACGGCCTGGTGAAGAACATATCCGTAAGACTTATTAGTTCACTCTAAATGTAATAGGGGTGGCATTTGAGTTTTCTCTAGCCAACATGCTTACTCGTCATAATTTCTCAACATGATTTGCAATATTCTTCTCGATATAGGGTTCAGTTCGTTCACGATGCAAAATTCGCAGTTATTTTTCAACATGCATTGATTGTTTTGCTGTTAAAAGTCCGTTCCTCCGGACGACCAATATTTATCTTATTACAATAATTGAACGCCCAGCCAAAATTTGTCTGTCCGGATTCCGCGTATCGGGTTGTCGCGAGGAAGATGTAAGGTATAATGGATAGTATGGGTCATGGATGGGTGGATAGGTTGGTGAGTGGATGAGTGGGAGATAGTCGGATAAATGGATGGTCTGGTCTGGTCTGGTCTAGAACGGCCTCATATAGTCAGGAATGATCTGGTATAATCTGGAACGGTATATGGAACGGTTTGGTACCGTCTGGGATGGTCTAAAGGCGGCCTGGTATGGCTTGAAACGATCTGGTACAAACCGAGACGTTCTGGTGTGGTCTGGAATGGTATAAGACGGTCTGCGACGGCCCAGAATGGTGTTGGGTCGTCTGGAATAGTTGTGTATGGTCTGAGACGGTCTGATCTAGGCTGGGCTAAGCTGATCTGGCAAAGATATAACACGTACCAGTGGAGGATCCGGTAGGTGGGTAGGTTAATGGTCTGCCGGGTGGGTGGACAGGTTGATGAGTGGGTGGCTAGACGGGCTGCGGTGGGGAGTTATGAAACTCAGAGAAAAGTACCGCGAGGCTTACAGTCGGGGTTAGGTTGAACATGTTAGTAGTGCTTCGGCAGCCGCTGCTTAATTACTCAGGCAGCTACTGACTCATAGACTTGAGCAGCACGCCGTATTTATTCCAAAGCATTTTGGGAATCACCGTGGTGTAACGAGACATGACTTGCCCGTCTCTATCACAACCTGGACTTGCAGGGACAACTCGGGAAAAAGCTACGCGGCTTCCAAACGCCTCCTATGCCTTTCTTTTCTCTGAGTGAACTATTAGCGGCAACAGTTTCACAAAATCCTCATCTTCACTAACTTCATGAGTAATCTTTTCTTAATAAAATCCACTAATCATTACCCATCAATTTACATACATGATTTTTGAGCAGAGAATCGCTCTAGGGGTCTCTGGCTTGTCAAGAGCATTTACAAGCCGAACGAGTGGTAGCGAGAGAGGCGATAACGCTAGTTGAAGTAATTAATGAGACAAATGAGACCTAAGAACGTTCAGTGATACTGACTTCATTTATTCGCCATGATTGTTTGAAGTTACTCGAAGAAAAGAGTATGAAATAAGCTAGTTTCGAGATCCATCAGAGCCCACAGAATGTGACAAAGAATACGAAACAAACATTTCGTGCTAAATTGCTTCAAAACCAACAAGGCATGTGTTTTTTATTAGACTTCGAGAAAAATCGAGACGACATGACGGTTTCGACCATTTTTGCTCTAGGACGAATCACATGGCCAACACTTAGATTATTATAAGAAGTCCAGTAAAATGGTGTCCTCTATATGATCATTCAAAATCGATATACTAATATCCATCATTCTAGCATAATCTTTCATCTGTGTGAAGCCACAGTATCAACCAACTCATCACATCTCTCAACAATAATTCTTATTTTTGCAGTCGAACGCAGTGGCATCTGAAAGCGAGAATATCGCCGACAACGCTGGCTTAAAACAGGCATATCTAGCATATAAACTCTGGTCAGCTGAGGAGCATTTGGAGCGGCCAGGATTACTACCTGGGCTAGACAACCTCACTCCACAGCAGACTTTTTGGCTGGCCCATGCGAGCAGTCTATGCGTGAAAGAGATTCCAGGATTCTATCCAGCTGGCCCACATGCACCCAATCAGCTCAGAGTTTTGGTGCCTCTTGTCAATTCGGACGATTTTTCGCGTGATTTTGCTTGCCCCCTCGGTAGCCCGATGAATCCTCGGACTAAGTGTTTCTTATGGTAATCTACGTGGATTGAACTGATTCAAATAACTTAATTGTCCTTAAGTTATGACATATTAATCAAATATATATATTACATATTGAAGATATTCGCATCTATTATTGATGAGAATACATTTTCATTATATCAGAACTGCATCTTTCGAGCATCGTAGAAAGTTTTCCATATCTCACAGAATATCTTGTTCAAGTCTACTATCTCAGTAGTTCTGTGGACGCATCATGAAACCATTCACCGTTCTCGGAGTTATTAACCTGAAATTCCAACAACAATTTTTGAACAAGGTAGCATCCGGCATACTGAGATTTTTGTTATTCAAAGAAAACAGTGTATTTTATTCGCTACATACGCCTGGGGCCGTTACTTTTTTGGTGACTCATTTATTCATTTGACTAAATAAAATGTGTACGTCAATAAAGACACGCGAGAAATCGGCCTATTCAAAACTTCAGTTCTGAGGTCATTAATCTTATGTGATATCGGTGACAGTATTTGATCGACCAAATTCCATTGTTTTCAAGCATTAAATTGTAATTCAACGAGAAATGAGTTGAGCTGGCATGGTCTTCGGTTTTCCGTTATCTGGAAAAACATCGAATTGTGGTCATATGAACCAATCGATTCAGCACCTCATAAAACCCTTACATTGAACGACTCATATTTTTCAAGGCAGGAGAAAATAGTTGAATAGTTTTCAAAATATGGAAAATTGACAATTTTTCAGAAAAAATTTCGCAATTCAGCAAATAATGATCGGGGGTCACTGAAAATGAAGCGTTTCCATCTCCAGATGCCACCAAACGTGTGCAAAATTTTATGGGGATTGGTGAAAACAGTGAGGAAAAAACCAGCATACATACACACATACACACAGACACAGTCAGGGGGTTTGAGGGGTTGTAGTTATTTCCCAAGGCGTCATCAAGAAAACTTGTTACCCAGAGTCGATAGATCTGGGGAAAATGAAGAGGACAGTACAATTTTTATGTATCCAAGAGCTCTATTGGAGGAGAAAAAAATTTTTCGAAAAAAAATTCAAGGAAAAATTTACTACCATCAAATGAAAGCTTTCTCTTTCGAGGAAGCAAAATAAGCTTGAATGTGAGTATATACGGAATGTGAGCATGAGCAAAGATAGTCCCGAATGTCGCATAAGGACTAGACTTGAAAGTATATGAAAGATATAGACAGGATCCTTTGTTCATTGCATCAGTGATTGATCGATATACAGTAGAACCTCGCAATACCGGTGTGACGTATGTCACTACGCGCCGAGCCTCGAATAAGTGCAACGCGGGCATCTTCGGATTCTATCTCTGGAGGTGTAAGTCGATGAGACGACGGAGGAATAGGCGGTCGTGGTCCAGTGGTTCGGACGCTTGGTTTCCGGGATACATGGATATCGTGAAGTCGAAGGTCCTGGGTTCGAATCTCCGCGGTTTCCATGTAAAATCGATCGCTTACTTTTTCACGAGTTTATCGACTTTCCACAAATTCCCACGTGACACCGGACACCTCGGTGCACCATGAAAGTGTCCGCTATTCCGAGGGTCGCCAAATATTGGGTCTTGCGTGGGAATTTCCGCAATGTCCATTGCATGTAAAGGTATCGATCTGAATCAAAATTATCCATCAAGTCTGAATTATCATTTGATATGATTGTGTTGGTCAATCATTCATTGTTCAAGTTTAGATTGTTCAATTGAAGAAGGAAATTGAAAATTGAGTGTGCAATATCGATACAAGACATATATTGATCTAATAATACAATAGCTAATTATTATTAGCTAAAATAGCTGTATAGTAGCTGAATTATTGATCATATCGGTCGATTCTGATAAAAATCAAACCCTAGACGTTTGCTCCATTGTCTTCTTTGAAATTACGTTTTGATGCTCTACCTGGGCTTCGAAGATTTTTGACGAAGATATACTTGAAATATTTTGAGCAAAAATTTTCCGCATTGTGAGCAAGCATTTTTCAGCATTTCCAATTACGAATACTTTTCGAGTCAGACTCAAAATTCAAGTGTCCGGTATATCGAGGTGAATTAACATGGGATCGATCAAATCGAGGGCGAAAAATGTGTCCGGTATGCGAGGTGTCCGCTATTGGTCTGTCCGCTATTCCGAGGGTTTAGTCCTATAGAAACCAAGTGAAAGTCAAACAAATCGTCTCAAAATGTCCGGTATTTAGAGGAGTCCGCTTTTCCGAGGTGTCCGTTAACCGAGGTTCTACTGTACCTTGCGAGTAGACGTTCAGCCATGACTATGAGTCTACCCATATATGCCCGGAGATGGGGTTACAGGTTATATTGACACTTATCCTCTCTATTGTCCCTATTTTTAAACGCTTTTATTCTACTTCGCCTTGGCCATAGTTCTGACACTGGTATTTTTTCCCCATTTCTGGAACAAGATTTTGGCTTCCTGTTTCTCGTTCGCTTAGGGACCCCATGATTGACGACTTCAATCAAGTGAGTAGGGAGGGTAGACAATTGAGCGTTAGCGGTCGCACGCGGTGGGGGCAGGGGGGTGGGGAGGGGGGAAGGTTGTCCTTGACTACAGTATCTGCTGCACGTAATGATGAGTGTGTGACATTCTAATACGAGACACCCATAGGGCTTATAGGCTATCCAGTGTTATACGCATAGTTTCTTATGTACCGCGATGTTATGTTTCTTATCTGCGCGATTCTTTTTTATCGGTTCCTCAAATTCTATCTCTATAATACACTACGCCGAGCTCCGACACGCCGTTTGGATCAGTGAATAAAAGCGTTTTTTAAAAATTCTTTTTAACCTTTACTTATTATGTTGTCATTTTCTCCTGTTGACATCCCTCCCTCCCTGATGATATATAGGACATCTTATATAACCTCCCGTATTCGGTATGGTCCGCTCGGTGGGTAAAAGTCGGATTTCACAGTCCCTTGAGACCAGTTTGGAGGTAATCCGGATATTCTTCCCAATAGACAAGAGATTTTCCTCTGTTTACACTCAAATTCATTTTTCTTCCAAAAAATCTTGACTCACAATGATTCAGCTTCAACCGACTTCTTTCTTCTGCACAGATCAATTGATTTTAGGTCGCACTTTTTGGTCCATGATCATCACTGGGAACAAAAATGAAAATTCCTAAGTGATCGTTAATATTTATGTACGTGCTTTATATCCTCCGTCTACGGTTTCTCCTCAACTCTTTGACCGATATTTTTAAGATTGATATGGACGATAGATGGCCACCCCAGAAGATGTGCTGGAAGGAGTTGGGGACTATCAAACAGTTTTCGATGTATGAGTCTTAGAGAAAAAAATGTCAGAATTTTCAGAAGATTATTTTGATTTTTCCAAATTATCTCCAAGAAAAGATCCTGAAGTCTCTTGGGGTGACCTGTTAAAATGTGCATCTCATCGCCATCCTTGATCGATTGGTTCATACGGAGTCACGTTAGAATGTATGCAAATAGAAATGAGCATGATTTTTTTTCATTGAAGGCAGGTTCATGAATTGGTGAGTAGAGATAGATATGAATAAAAGTTCCACATTAATCGATTGACAGAGGAGAATGAAAAAGCGGTTGTTTAGGTGACGCGAAATTTGATGTGTTGATTTTGAAAAAAGATATTTGAATATAAAATAATCAAGTTTTGGAAAATTTTGACATTTCTATTCTCGAAGACTCATTAATCGAGAACTGTTCGATAGAAAGATCTATAACTCCTTTCAGCACACCTTTTCGTGGTCATCCACCACCCCCTTAAACAGAAAAATCGGTCGAAAGGCTGAGGAGAAACCGTGGACGAAAAATTACGACGCCAGACACACACACGAACGGACACGGACAGAGAATGTTAAATTAATAGAGGACCAGGGATAAGCCTGGAGGAAAAACCGTGACTCACAATAGGAAGAGATCGGCGAGAGGAACAGAATGGTTAAAGCCGATTCGCTATGGATGAAGATTTTTAGGATGGAAAATTGATTTGAGTGAAAAAATTGAGTAAAAATATCTTGTCACGAATACAACCCTTTCTCTTCGAGAAAGCAAAAAGCAACAAAAGGGTCGATGGGACTCATCTTACTACAAATAAGTTAGCAAACTCTGAAATAAGAGGTTTTGAGCTTCAGAATGAGCGTCTGAACGTCCTTAGGTGGTATAGCATCAGAGCTAAGACTTTGAGAACCGTTCTCCGGAAAATGGGCCACGGGGTGACGGTTTACGATACCAATTGTACTTTGAGACGCACAGGGGCAAAAGTTAAAACGAGTGAGACCGGTGACGTAATATCATTGATTATATGTATGGTGCTTCCATTTTATATGCTCTTGAAAAAGAAAGTTAGTGATGTCGAGCCTTCATCAGTGTTACACAGAATTATCCATGAAAAATTCGGGAGACTTTTCTCTCCACTGACTCTGAATCCGGATACTGACAAAATACTGCGAGGTTTCAAGAAACTTCATACGGAATCCTTTGCCAGAATAACGTAGTAGTGATTTACGAAATCATCTCAGTTGATGTGAATTCAGCCAAAAGAACAAAAATTCGAGATCAGAAGCTTTTCCCACTTGGAAAAAGCGATCCAAAATTTGGTTGAACTAATTCGAATTCCATTGGTTTGAGGGATCAAAATTATGTTGGTTTGGGAATCAACATCAGTGATACTGAATATGAACAAATCATTCATTCAACAGGAATAGAATTAACAAAATTCAAACTGGTAGTTTTGATGAGATCTGAGACGATCGTCGGACTCAATCAGTTCCAAACACAGAGGGCTAAATATTTCGAAATACTCTCGGTATCGAGTTGAAATCATATAAGTGAACATTATAACGAAAAGTAACAACATCTTACAAAATATCAAGTGGAGACTCGCAGGGCTCCTTAGGGCCAATTGATGTCCAAAAATAAAGAAACAATTATTTGTCAAAAGCTCATTATAGTATTGATTCAAGAGATCATAGAATTATCAAATGAAATAATTGGTATTGAACATAACTGAACCGGCAAATAATATTTGAGCAAAACTGAAAAAGACTCCTTTACAGTTTTTCATTATTCGAACATAGAGTCCTGATGTTAACCTCAGTCCAAGGTCAAGATATCCCTTGCAAAGTTCTACGAGCATTTTTTCCCTTTTTTGAATAAGATCGTAAACTGTAAGGTTTCCAAAACCACGGACAAGGCAATGATCACACATTCTCATGAAATGGTTGCAACGGCAGTTGAGAGCTTCGACTAGCATCTCCTCTAGAAATATTAGAGTGCTGAGCAAGCTCCGCAGCTAGCTTTCCAACCTTTGGATTAAATTTTTGCACTCCGCGTACTTAACTATTTGGTCTCTTTGTTGCATTTCGCTGCGGATTGATATCCGAGAATTGTCTGAAAAAAACAGGCTGTAGAATAGAGAATGAATCTCGAATTATGTTATCGCCATATTCACGAAGAGGATTCGACTTTCATCTTTCCCCTACTTTACTGCGAAAATTACAGAAGTTGCCTTTTTTCGAGGATAAGCTTAAATTTGTTCACCGCATTCACTCACTCTTTTCAGTTGAGCTTGAGCTCTTGCCAACGTCAAAAGAATAGGGATAATTAAGGCCTACCAGAACTTATCGAACTTGTCAAAAATTATTCCAAAAGCTGGCTCGTGAGAAAAAATTCAACTCAGGCGTAGTTGAATTTCAATGCGGTTATTGAAATGTTTGTCAATTCCGTAGTTGGATTCAGATTAAAGTACGAAGTTGAAATTCAACTACAATCAATTGAAATTTCTTGCAGCTACCGTAGTTGAGTCAGGTTTTCAGCTACTGTAGTTGAATATTTGGTTGAAACACATTGCCATTTTTTACAGTGCAGGTTAGGGAACCAACCCCTTTCATGGTTATGGCAACACCGTAAAACAGCATGAAACTTTACTCCTGAAACACCTTTCGATTCGACGCGAACCTGTCGAGAATGTCGAGATGCGTTGAGATCACGATAGAGATTAATTGGACGGTAAACTCTGTAGCTCCAAGATCATTTATCGAGAAATGTTCAGGATTACAGTTGCTCATGGTCAGAACGAGAATGAGCTAGTGACCTTGGTCATCACCTCTAAAGTCATTTCCAAGGTCATACCAACGTCACTAGCTCATCTTTGCTCCGATCATGAACAACTTCCCCAGCAGCATTTTTCGATATACTGGTGACTCGTGGAACTATGGAGGTCGTTGTTCACCTGATTTGACCTCCAATTATCTCGCCGTAGTCACGTTGGATAGAAAAAGGTTCTGGACGAAAATTTCATGCCTCTTTACGCTCTTTCAGACAACGAGATCGCACATCAGTGTCTCCATTCAAAAAAATTTATGAGGCATGCTATGACCTAGAACATAACCCCCAATGTTAAAACGAAGGTCACTATCAGACATCCCCTTCAAAATGAGAGAATACGCATTCCAGGCTCTTTTGAAATTTCCAACCGTTTCCAACAATTATAGGGGAGGGGGAGCACTTACTTCTCGAAAACTCTGTGTTATACTGCGTGTACATTGCTTCAAGTTTTCGTAGCTCTTACAACTAGTCTCACGTATTATTGTTTGATTTGAGGTTTTTCTTTCGAACAATACCGAAATTTTTGTCATCACGGGTGGCAAGCAAAGACAAACATTGCGACCGCGTATGATATTCTCAAAATTCTTCACTCGAATCAATCGTGACTCAGAATTTGCACATTTTTGCTAGCAGTCAGTTGAAGTTAAGTTATTCTTACTACGTTGGCTCTCAGCGTTGAATTATTTTAGAACTTATCTGAGCAGCTCATTTGCTGCAATAAATGAAATTCAATCGCCAGGAGTATGGCATGTATAGGTAGCGCGTCTTTAAAAGTGTACACAATATTTTATTGCAATTTGTATGCATGTAAAACGAGTGAACACGACGTATACGTGCATTCCAATAGTGTGAAATATTCTGACGTTTGGTATAATAATTTACATTCCAATATGATCTCTACAGCAAATTTCGTTCTAGAAATTAGCGTACAAAATTCACTGTGATCTCATTTTACTCACGATTATGGAATCATAGTCCCGCATTCCGGTAACCCCTATGAATATTCCTTCATTACTTTAGTGCAAATGATTTCGATAAGGAATTCAGTTCTGTTGTCACCTCGAAACTATCGAGATATATATAGGATCCAAAGCTCAAGAAACATTTAATTTTGAGTCCCATCGATGCAAGTAAGATTCTAAGTGGAAAGTTCATGCAGAATTGATTAGGATTATTATGTTTGCTCTTATATTATTGGATTATTTTTGAATTACCAAAATTGTTTACCACGAATCTGAGCCAGGCATAATCCTTATTCAGAGCATTGGCAACATCTTACTTTCGCTGTCTTGGAATAAATATTCTCAACATTCCCCAAACTCGTGTTTTGAATATAGATTTCCTTGGAAGAATTGTCAGAAAAATTTAGTTACAACAGAATCATACGTGAGTAGTCTTGACTCGATTTTGGCACAAAACAAGTAATGGAACCTTAATAAGAGTAGTGTAATTTATTATGAATTAAGTCCATTGAACGAAATTGTTGCACCCCCCCTCTCACAATGATGTTTGGAGCTCGATTATGAGTATGATTAGGCTGTATGGTAAGTGATAAAACAGGAAGAGATTCTTATCCTACTGTATCAGACTGATTATGATCATAACTTTGATTTGTGAGTAGGTATTTCAAAATTAAGTGGGAGGAAGTTATCGGGTTGACTTGGTTCCTTACTTTGATGTACTCAAATTGTTATCGGCGGTAAACGGGATGAATGCTTTAACGATCGAATGGTCTATCGACAAACAAAAATGTTTTCCCATTCTCATATCATGAAGTTATTTTTGATATCCTTCAGAAACCAAACGTCATTTCTGAGCCTCCTCGATCTTTTTGAATAAGAAAATAAAATTATTTGACCAAGTGAACTCATTAGCTGTGCTGCATGATAGATGTTTAAGGAAGTCTGATTGACATCATAATTTGTCTATCAATTACTCAAAAGTGTCTAAAATATTAACCCACAAGGTAGGCTATGTCCATCTGGCATCCCTAGAGCCGGCTAGAAATAAAATTGATCCAATTTATGAACTTCTGATAATTTATCACGACGTCATCTGCATCTAATATTCTAACTAAACGTCTTCATTGAAAATGAAATTCATGGCACCACAAGACTTGAAGTTTAATTGAAGCTGCATATCCTCTAAACTTAGATAAACCTCAGTCGAATGAGAATGAGATAACTGTTCACTCAAAAAACTTGCTCGATGCGTAGATTCTGAACACGTCAGAGTGAATTTTTAGGTATTAAGCCTTATGTACATCAATTTATGAAATGACGAGTAAGGAAAGTAAACCAATTAGTATGCATTCTTTTTACTCATTAGCGGTTCCAAAGTTTAAATCAAGCATCTGAAGATAAGTATAAGACGCTCGTTAGAAATCAATCGATCGAGAATGAATATTCATAATTCCACCTACCAAAACGATGTCATGAGACATAATCTGGGTCATATCGTGATTCGATTTCTAAAAGCATTTTCAGAAACTAATACGCCTCTTCGGAACTCTCGCGAGCTGACTAACCCGAGTCATTGCGCTACTTTTGAAATAATCTAAAACCAGTATTTCCCTGCAAAATGAAATATGAGAGACATACGTATTGTAAATAAGTGGGTGTCACGAATCTGCTGCGTACATACTAGTGAAAATCATGAAAATACAGAATTTTGAATAATGTCAGTGAATGAAATGTTGGATTCTCTAAAATAATTCCAAGAATAGTTCCCGTATATCTTTTATGTCTGTCAGAGGCTCAGAGAAACAACCGAAACCTCATTTCACGCAGAATACCACCTTTGGTTCCGCTTAAAACAAGTATAGATAACTTGCAGAAACTTTCACAATTCCATAATCAGATGACATCACAATGATACTCGGCAAGCCTAAACTATTTGCACTGGCACTTATAGTGGTTGAATTTCATTGCTCTGATCAATCGCTCACAGGTAATTTATTAGGTAAACTCGTATCATTACAAATATATGAGAACTTTGAATAGTTGTTCACACATTCAAGTGTATCGTCAATGTTCTGATAATTTTTCTCATTTTCTCAGTAAAATACCAGGAGAAAGTATGTACGAGCCATGTGTGCAATGCAACAGGTGAACAAAATTTACCATCACGTGGCTCCACACCGTACATTGGAATTATTAAATATTTTTTTGCATGACGACAGCTGCCTCAATTTTGGATGCAATGGATATGAAATCTCATCCGTGCGATGATTTTTATCAATATGCGTGTGGAAATTATATGAAAAATCGGACCATCCCGAAGGATAAGTCTAGAATCGATACAATACATGAACTCAATGACAAAATTTTAACCCAACTCAAAGGAAGTATTTCAAAGGGAAAGAAAAAGGGCGATCCTCTGGCATTCAAAAAACTTTTTGCCTACTACAAAATCTGTTCAGATAATGGTAAGTCGTTTTTTAAAGTCCTGTGAAGTTGATAATTTTGAAGAATACTTGATTCAATACCATGAGTTTCGTCACACGATTATTCTTGGATATGGTACACTTCATAATTTGGTGAGGGTAACATAATGAAAGTATCTCCAGAATCTAAATACAAGCAAACGATTCTGGATCTTTTTCAATCTAGAATTGATTGACTTGAAAGCGTCACTATCTTCCGTTCAGTACAGCTTACTCTCAAATCAATCATTTTTCGTAACCACTCATAACCTTCATGGAAAAAGTATTACTTACCATCGAAAGATCTTGGGGAGATGAACAAGATGATGAAACCAAATTGCTTCCTCTAAAGATTTTTAGAGTGAAAAATTTCATTTGTGAATAAAATTCACAGATTATACTCTCATATATTCCTTTTGAAATCATCATTTTTCGTGAACACTGATCATCTTCGAGAAAGAAGTATTATCTCACGATTCGGTTGAACTAGCACTTCCTTATTTGGAGTTAAAATCCGTACATTATCCTACCAATGGGAGGTTCCCATATATTCGATACCCACACTCACATAAAGGACTCACAGATTTGCATACACACAAATGATCTCGCACTGACAATTTCCAGCGCGAACGCATTCCTATTCTGCTATCGATGAGCGTTCCTTTATAAATGATCATTTTTCTCGAGCATCAATTATCGTTGAGGGGAAAGAGTTGCCCTACGATTGTAAGATCTCGTGAAGTGGAACAAAATGGTAAAAACAAATTTGTGTTGGTGACGATTTTTATACCGAAAAATCTACGGGTCTGTTGATATATGTATCACTGTGTTCTTCTTTGGTCAACGCATTCTCATCAACGCTTCCAACCGATCTTCTCGAAAATTATATGGATAATAGATGGCCTTCCAAGGATGTGCTGAAAGGATACTCCATTTCATCAGGCCGTTTTCGCTTTCTTCGTCTCAAAAATTGGAAATGTCAAAATTTTCGAGAAATCGATCATCTTATTAACAAATATCTTTTCCCAAAACTCACTGATCCAATGCCAGGCAACCTACACAACCCACTTTTGGCGATTTTTCATCAAATAGTTGATACCGAATCCACATTCTTATCCGATTCTACCCGGCAAATCATAAATTTATCCATCATCCAAAGTAAAATTAGGTGCAATTCCTTCTCTATTCATTTTAAACGAATTCCCATTCGACCAACCGATTGATCATGTAGATATAAAAAGTTGATTAACTTACTCTGGATTACAATATAAAGTCTTTTTAGAAGATTGACGGGGCTCGGAATTCCGCGTGATGGGAACCTCGTCAATGAGAGTGGAAATTCACTCCCGCGTCTCGCTGACCGGAGACGAGTTCGTAGATGGTTGAGCAGTCTTGTTTCGTGAAGTTGAGGCCTCGGCTTGTAACGCTCCGAGCAGCGCCAAGCGTTTGGCCTGTTGAAGTCCGTAGACGATACGGCGATGTTCCTCCTCTGAACGAGGAGTATGCACCTTGGACTGTTTTCGATTTTGAATTGAGCGATCCATTCGTCGCACTCAGAAATTGACGTTACTCCGAAAAAAGTCTTACGATTTTACTCGAGAATAGCGTATACTCGAAGTGAGTATGCGTAGTCCGATATCAAGTGCAGGTCATTGGATATTCAAGGGAATAAAGTCAGTTCAAAGTTCCAATTGCGACTCGATACCCAACTGCAAGTTCAACACCGCACACACTTCCACTATGCACAGAATCGAGGTGGATTCCCGGTCGCGACGGAGGCGCGACGGGACAATGGCATCGTGTCGTACACTGTAAAAAGTTTTGTTGGGGAAACCCAGCGTGGCGTTGGTCGGATTTTTGCTTCGTTTTGAAGACTGGGTTTTGACAACGCTGTCGGGAAAAGTCTACGCAGCAGTGGGAATTCCCAACACCGTAGTGTGTTTTTCTAGCACGCTTTTACGCTTTGATAACCTAAAATCTCAAGTGGAAAAGCGGTAGACGCGTTACGAGCTGAAATGCATTTCATGCATGGATATTCTTCAGCTCCTCCGAAAGTCTTTCTCTGCAAATAAAAGCTGAAAAAGAATGCATTAAATTGTAATTTTTCAAGACTCGGAATCATCGATTTGTGTTCCTACGAATTTCACATAGCATTCGAAGGCCGAGACAGCAATGTCACCTTAGCTCTCTTTTTCTAAGATCCTTACGTTACAAAACAATGATTAACCGTGCTCAAGTTACCATTTCGAGCTCAAAGGACTCATTTCTCACGCTTTGCTCGGCTATACTCACTTCTAAGCTGAGGATGAAATCGAATCGAGAAGTCCTTTTGAGCACGTGTCCGACTTTTATTCACACTTTTAGGTCGATACTTGATTATTAAGTAGAAATTTCAAAAATCAACTTTGGTCATTTGAATGAGCCATGACACATTACTTTCTAATCCATACGCTCATTTCGACGATGAGATATTGCGTTGCAAATAAAGAAAGAAACATTTTCACCTTAAAAAAGTTTATTAGGATAGTACATGGATAATTTTATTCCTGCGTATTGTTCACTCCATTTGAAGGTAGGTTCACGATGTCACTTCTGTATCCTGAATGCTACAGGATGATTATTGAATATGTGAAGTCGTGACCCTTACATACATTTATCAACTTTGGACTGGTGCAAGTATATATTTCTTAGTGTTAGTATCGCCATGACTGCCAACTATACATCGAGGTAAGACATAAATCACAGATTACCTAACAACTACAATGACGAAATGTTATTCTTCGGAGAAGTTGATTCACTAAGTGAAATCGAGACAGCCACATTCATCCTTGATAATTTTTCGGCTAAGAAGAAACAAACCCACTATGTACACGAACGACTACTTTTTATCTTCTCTCTTTTTTTGCTCAACAAAAATGTTCAACCTCTTTTTCAAAGTTTGGACTTTGCTAGTCAAAGCTGCGCGTCTAGATCTTGTGTCACTTACTGGAACAATTTCTAAATACTGCTGCTGGAGGAACTCTAAAAAGCAGGTTGCTTCTAAGGGATAGTTCCTGTTGAAAACATAGTAAGCTCCAACAAGAAGCTGCAAGGCTTCCAAAATATCACTAGTGCATTCTACGGCAAATTTATCGACCATCAGATAATACTGTTTTGAAGTGTCGTTCTTCACGTGATCCCAGAAGCTTGAATCTACGTTTTCACTTCTACCACCTATAAATTATCAATCATTGAATCATTAATTTATGCTATGAAATGGAACAGAATGACACGTCTCATCAAATTTAGCATTCAACAGTGGTAACTCACCAATAATGACAAGGTGCGGGTGCGTAAACTCGACATCAACTGTATCCAATAGAGTACCTTCCTAGAACGAGAATGCCACATACAAAGATCAGTTCATAATCAACTTTGGGAAGGAAAAAATGCGCACGTATCGTTTCAAGCTCAAAAATGTTGAAGTACTTATGTACAAGAATGAAAGCACAGTTGGAAATCGGGATTGCAATATTCTCCAATGCTTTTTGATAACTGATTGAACCAAGGAAATTTTACCGTGATTTCCGATTTAACTAGAGAATTTTACCACTATGGTCAAAATGGCCCTTACCGGTTGTAGATTGAAGATATTTTCTGGATGATCATTGAACTGTTTATACATCACTTGCACCATGGCCCAAATTTTTTGGTCACTTGCTGGTGATCCTTCGTCATGCTCTTCAATCCAATTCCTACTATAGCCGAAATTCAAAAGATTCTGCCCATCATTCGAGACCAGCTTATCCTTCAGTGCACTTACGTTTTTGCCAGTCAGTAAAGTAAAATGCTCGAACATGAGGTCTTTTTTTAACAAGCATGGCCAGGCCTCCTTGATCTCTTCGATACTGATCCCACGTTTTTTGGTAAGAAATTTCTTCTGGAGTGAAAACGTTCCTTTCAATGCAGCGAGTAGCTCCTTCTCAGTTATGTCCTTGCTGTCATAGTCGCGGAGAATCTGGAGTTGCTTTACTAGATCTGTGGGCTGGTTTTCATGGGCTCCGTCAGTACTCAAATTCGAATCATCGTCCTGAGATGATTCGTCGTGGCAATGGTTCCTCAGTGCCGGTAACACGTCTTCTAGCTTCTTCTGTCTGTTATCTTTCCTCTGTCTTTCTTGGAGATGAACTTTTAACTTCGTGTAAATGGTATAAATACCTTCGCCAGATCTAGTTCCATCGCTCAGTCTATCTTCAAAAGAATTTGGATATTTTCTTATCATCTGTCGAGCCACTTTCTTCAAATCCTTGGCTTTTATATTCAGGTAAATATGGCGCATTTCTGCAATTACCAGACGGACTACGATTTTTATTACGCCTTCCTCCCTTGACCCTCTTGCTAGAGCGGCCAATGTTTCACTGTCAATTTTGTCCCATGGTACTGAAAAATTAGCAAAAGGAGACGTACTTGGAGACGTCAGTACGTTCTCGATGTTTGGACTCGAGTTTTGAGATTCGATGGAATTTTCTTTGTTTTCTTGACTACTAGGAGAAGAGTCATCTGTCTCCATGACAGTGTCATCAGGTGTATCATTTGATTGTGGATTCTGATCTTGATCTTTGGAACTTTGTACAGGAGTGGCCTCAATCTCTTGTAGGACTGATGGTTTAGACCATGATTCGTTGTCCTGAAGGAGTATTAGAATTTCATGTCTAGCCAATTCTTGGAGAATATCGTCATCGTCGACTGGAGATCCGGTCAATTCAAGTACTAAGTTCTTGCCGTTGATTTTCAATTTTTCACTGGCCTTAGCAATCAAGTTCTTAATTTTCAGATTCGAATCGGTCAAAGCATTGAGTGACTTCTTCTGTCGTGTCACATCCCACACGTCGAACAACGGCATCTGAAAGCACATAGACGAGTGGATTAGAAGTTGAACGAGGTTGGGTGTTGAATAAATGTGAAAGCGCAGATTAGCAGAGATTGTTATCTCTCAATGTTTTTGAACGGTGTTTGCGAGACAAAGATAGAGAAACGTTGAGTCGTTTCTCTTTTTACATGACAAAGAGTTTTGATTCTAAGAGTAAATTAATAGACGTCTACACTTGGGTGCAGCCTTCGCAGGGAATGATTGAGTTTCAATCGGATCACGAAATTATAAATGGGGCACACCAGAGTTCCTAAGGCGAAAAATATACTATCACGCAAGTACTTACGAAGACCATTATATTAGATCTGGATCAAAAGGGGCGTGCTTTGTCAGTAAAACTGGCATTGATTGGATTTCGGTTCGTAGAAAGGGTTCAGGAGAAAGCAAGTTAGAGTATGGGATGATAGACAGTTCTTCGCAACGAGCTTCGTGCCTTGCAGATCTGATTGTTTCATATAATCCTAATTCGTGACATTCTAGTATTTCCTGGGAGTAGCCCAGGAAGAATATCTCATCACTTGCTCTCAAAATCAAGATCAAAAGTATTCTACAAGTAATGAAATTTCCATACTCAGATTTCCCGACACAGATCAACATATCCTTCGCATATCTCACTCCGCGAAATGTAACTTCATCACATACGTGCAATTGATTTGGCAGATCTTTACCAAAGTACTCATGGACTTTAGTCTTAACTTGTTCATCATCGCTGGCAAATACTTTTGATCTCAATGGCTCTAAGAATGATTCACAAGAGTTGTCGTTGATACTCTGCATTCTTTCGTGGTGCTCTGCGAGGGTCTGAGTGATATTTTTGAAATTTTTCAGTTGTTTAGCAGTTTGCTTGAAATAATTATGCTTTGCCTCAAATCTGAGCGTTGAGCTATGCTTCAATGGACCAAAATGATGAATAAGATCGAAATAGTGCATGAGATATTTATGTTTTGGTCTCAGTTTGAATTTTTTGAATTGAGTGATTCGCAATCGAATGTATTCATGGCAGTATGTCTTCAATAATGATACTTGACCGTTCGAAACTGAGGGAGCAGATACTAAAGAGCCAATTGCTCTCATCAACAACACCATTCTCCATACCGGATCTTTGAAGTTTCTTATTCGGTCAGCTATGACCACGGGAAATGTGTTGAGCAATCTTTTCATCTGACTTGCAGTACCAGTTAATTTACCTGGCTTTTTATTCTGAGTTTTCAAGCCAATTCTTGGAATGAAAACTTTGCCTTCCTCGACGAAGTTTAAATCATTTAGTCGGAAGTTGAGTAAGCCGATCCTGAACCAACCTTTTTTTACAAAATAATCAATGCACAGCCACATATCAAATTTCACGAATCCTTCATACAAATCATGATCAACACAAGGTGGCAGGCCAGGGTTTGTGACTTTGTAGTGATCTAAATCATTTAGAGCTGAGCAGTTCTTCACACCTTTGACGATTGAGTTTTTCTTTTTCAGAGCTTCTTTCACACATTCATTATAGTCCTGAAGTGTACGAAAAGGTCTTACAATGAATGGATTTTCTAGGAATTCAGAAAAAGTCATATCACAATACCGGCATAAATATCCGTCCTTGCTAAAGCACTCGCAAAATCCCCCAAGACTATGACTTCCTAAATTATCACCAAATACAGCGACAACGCTGCCTTTGAAGGTAATGCGAGTGCCTTTACCGCAGTCTATCGTTATACCTTCAGTTTCCAAACGCTTCAAATCTCTGACAAGGACGCGTAAAATTTCATCCCAACCATAGTCTCTGATAAGTTTCTTTGCATAACAAGATCAATTTTATGTACTTCAGTTTCGAGCGAAGATGGGGCGGGAGATTCAGAAGGGTGAAGTAAAAGCCTAACATCTTATTCTTTTTCTTGTAAGATCCTATTGGGCTACATAGCTCGAACGCATCTTGGAATATACCGAGATGTATGACGTATTCTCGCAAAAAAAATTCATTTCCTTGTATGACAGCTCCATCTTTGAAATCAAAGTAACCTCGAGGATCTTTAGTCACATTTGGACTTGTGCAGTATCGTCTGATGTCTTTGTTTTTCAGCATTAAGGTGAGAGTATTCAGAATCGATACATATGAATAAGTGAAAGTTGTCTCTTTACCATCAGAATCGCAAATCGGAACTATTATCGGTGGGTTATAGTCGAAGTTTTTATTAAAGTAAGACTTGCGAGTGAATGTACTTCTAAAACAACCTTCTTTAGGGTCGAACATTTCCGACATACACGAGAAAGATTCTTCAAAGGAATCGAGAACATTTTTTTTTTCGTTACAACTTAGTGAGGAACTCGAAATAGAATTGTAAAATTCGTCCTTACACTTCATAAATACTTTGTAATTATTACCAATCATAGTTTGGATTGTTGGCTCTGTCACGTGACTTTCGGAGCTCAAAGACACTAAGCTACTTGCGTACTGTTTTATGATACTGTTTTTAGGCTTATTCATTTTTGAATCTTCATCCCGAAATTCGTTACGCTCGCTTTCAGAAATATTGAAATTTTTCATCTGCTCATCATGAATGAAAGGATCATTAGCAAAGAGATGAACGTCTTGCCCATATACACTCGTGCTTGGGCACCCTGTAACCTTAGCGAGATTGTTCTGAAAATCGTCTGCAATTCTCCTCGAAATCGTGGTTTCAGATGGAACGATGAGTGAGATTGGCTCTGAGCGGTAATTTGGGGGATCTTGGTTCGAACTCGCGGGGACGAACGAATGAGACTGATATAGATCATTATGATTCTTACTCACATGAGCATTGTATGACGAGAGAAGATTCAAGATCTTCCGTTTGGGCCAGCAGTAAGGGCAAACGATACCATCAGTTGTTGCCATTACATGTTGCTTATAGTGTTTTTTTAAGAGACTAACATTTGGATGAATGGATTTACAATCCTTATAGAGACAACGGTAGGAACCTTCACGGGCAGTTTTATGAGAGCGTAATAAATGTTGTTGAAAATTAAGGTAAGATGAACTCTGCGACTTACACTTAGGATACAAGCAGACAAATTTAGAATTCTTGTCGTTACTGTGCAGTTTTTGATGTTTGTTATATTGGTCAATTAGTTTGAAATCGCGTGAACATGTCTGGCACGAAAACATGTTGCTTAGAAGAATAGCGAGGATGAGGTTCAGGAAAAGGAATGTTGATCTCATGTTGAGCAATCGTCAGCTTGCGTTGTTGGGCAGAGCCTTTGGAGCAGAGTAAACTCTTAGGTCACTCCTCTCCCCATTTTCTGAAAATATAATTTAGTTGTGATAACTGCTTAATTCAAAGACCTAGGTCTCATTATATGCCATAAAAGATCAGGAAGATTAATATTTAGGGTAATCTTTATTTCGGATGCTTAGATATTCGTGTTCGAGTATCCCTGGATAGAGATATTGCAGGAGTAATTCTTCATTTAGAACCATGCAATGATTGAAAAAATCGAAGTGGTTTTGTCTGGCTGAAAGTATAATGCATAGGATCACGATCTGCAAAAGATTTGAGTCGGCAATATTTGTATGAGTGAATTTGGAGGCACGTTTTTCAGTTTACCTTTGAAGATTAGTTTTATTAGTGGTGGTATTACGAAAAATATCAAAGGTCTCAATAAATCTTGATTGCAGCTTGAGATTGGTCCATTAGTTCCTGATAATACACTGCTTATGCTTGCGATGTTATTCACGGTATAGCTTTGGTTACATCGTGGTTTTTAGTTTTTGGAAAATACTTGTTCATGTACACTATTCCATTCAATGAATGTTTGGAGTGGCACGTTGGCACGAAGATTTTATCAACTCAGTTACTTTGGAATGGTCTTTCTGTTTCAGGAAGATGATGAAATATTATTAGCACGTATCCCAAGCCTTGAAAAAGCCAAGAAATGAGAAATGAGGCTTCTCGCGACTTCATTCGGAATTTTTTCCTGCCTCGTGGTAAAGATCTACTCACGAATATCTGAAAGAACGCTTCTCAAACATTCATAAGATTAACTCTATTTCCCATCATCCATAAAGCCAACCATTACTACGTGTCATCGGATATTGTTTCCACATTTGTCGAGTGAACTGAACAAAGTGAAACAATGAGACTACAAAAAAATTAGTCGAATGATTTCGATAACTGTCTTACCTTAATAGCTTCTTTGGATGATCAGCCTGTCTGCCAAACCAGTTGCGAAATGGTGTGTGAGATCGTATATACTGGTTGTTCATACTGTTGAAAGGGATTAAAACTTTATTTTAGAGAGATTTTTTTGATTTTCGGTAAAATCAAGAATTCTAGGATTTTTTCATTTAGAATAAGGACACATTTTGCAACACCGATGAAGCTATTGAGTTAGGAACATGAAAATGAAACGTTATGAAATTCATACGCGTCAAGCCTTCCACAAAGATGATCTGAAATAATCTGTTTCTATACAAATAAATATCTTTTTGAACTAGTCAATCGGAGAGAATCGATCTCAATCCGTGAGACTCATGAAGATTCAATCTCGTTGATTATCAATTTTCAAAGACTGAAAATTCTTCAGTAATGCACTTTTTCAAATACTGAATCTATCTACAATCCATAACAGAAAAGGAAATTCCAGCAATTTTTGTTAGTGTGAAATACCAAGTTTATCATCATGATAGATTGAAAAAAGTTCTTGAAAAATCTCACAAAGGATTATTTTCAATGCAGATCTCAATACATATTTTCTTGCCCATGCTCTAATTATTCATGGTATGGAAAAGAGCTACAAAGAGATGGTTTCAATTTAATCAGTGTGGGAATCAAAGAGCTATGAGGGTTTATTAAGTGAAAATCCAACAAAATCACTCCGCTGAGCTAATTGTTAAATTACATCCATTCTCATTCACTCATCACCTGGAATGGTACATACCAAGTGATCTATTGGCCTCAGATATCATGTTACTTTTGTCAGAATATAGAGCGTTGATCAAAAGGATTTCCCTAAAAGTTATATTTGAGACTTGCTGAGGTTGGATATTCACTTCGCATTGCATGATCAAAGTATGATCACTGGTCAAAGGGATCTTGCCTCTTTGTATACATGTTTGCAATCTTGAATATATGGAAGAAGGTGAAGAAACAGAGTAAAGAGCACAAAAGATTACTTGGTATTCCATATTTTGAATGAGGTAAAATTCACCCAAGTGTCTTCACCAAAGTTATTTTGACTAAAAATGGCTGATGATTGAGTACCAGAGTTATGAGTGTAGGTAAAAATTTGAGATAGTCTCAGCACAGCCAACACTACTGAATATTACCAATGATGTATTAACTTGAATCAGTATTTGTACAATCATTTCACAGAGAATTGATACCGTAAAAATATTCCAGACATTCTCGTCTACTAATCAAACCACTGGAATGGTTAGACTATAGTATCAAGGAAACAAATACTCTTCAATATTACTGATAATGTATGAACTTGAAGCAGGATTTTCACAATGATGTCTACAGGAAATTGATATCGTCAAAATATTTCAGTCATACTCATCCACTAATCAAATCACTAGAATATTTTGGCTATGAGTTAAGATTAAGATAAATGTTCATCAATTTCATATGTATGCCAACAAAATATACTTGAACTGCTGGGTGGTAATTGAATAGAATGACGTACATTCAAGAAATGTTCTTTCCTATTGATGTGCTTCCTCAACTCTCATGATGCTTTTCACCAAGATTAATCTTGAGGAGGCATAACTCCACAATCCTTAGCAAAGAAGATCACTCTCTCTTTAAAAACCACATATGTTTGATGCGAAAACATGTCAAGTTTGGAGAGTAGAAGTTTGAACATAGATTGATGTGACCTTATCTCATTGTTCAATAACTGTTCAATGATTTCACTCCACAAAAACAAGCTCTACCACAACTTTTGATTTACAAGTTGGCTGAGCTTCCGCCAACAGAAGTCCTTTCTCGCCTCTGTGGGAATAGTCTCAGGAAGTTCTACATATTAACTCTCTTTCAAGGAGATAGGAAACTGAGTATTCACAATATTCATCATGATCTGACAGAATAGCATTCAGTTTTTTATACCACTCACTGGTGAAGGTAATGGATATGTGTCAGAGGATCATAACAAAACAAGAAATTTAACCTCGATGAATAAGACCATGATCCAAATCAGCACGTTGATATGAGGCTTATTAATCTGATCTTACTCAACACTTCAAGTGCACTAACACTTCTGTTGAACAAGAATGATTTCTGCAGAGGTCGAGCTGCCGCGAGATTCTGCGAGTTTCTTGATAATTACCTGATATTCAGCTCATCGGTATACTTCTGCAACTGTTCTAGACCAAGGTCACAAATGCACGAGAGCAACCGGGGAGTACCAGGAACTTGATCAGTAGAAAATTGGCGAACTTTACACTGAGAAAATCAGAGAAAATCTTGCGAGAGCTCACGCGGCGTGCGTTCCAGCTGATGTGCTCGATCAGGCGCAAACAAGTATGGGCGGCCGCGACCGCCGAGCTGCCACCGACGCCGCGTAGTGGAGAATCCCGCAATCCATTTTGTATCCTTACAACAGACATGAGGAGTTCACGATTCGGTGTTGGGAAGACACCACATCGAATGAGGGAAATACCGTTTTCAAGCTGAGGCAAAAATCCGACCAACGCCGAGTAGGGAACTACCAACGCGACATATGAAACCCCACATTTTCTGGGATCTCACATGTGTTGCGTTAGGATTTCCGCACACTGCACAGGGTGTTACCATTGACACTTTTTACTGTGTATCGGAGCAACGGAGCAACGCGACGAGTGATGGGACTCGTGCGAGGCGACGAAGCGCGTCGAAGTGATCGCGACGGTGGACGTGGTCCAACTCCCCTTTTTCCGGCTCCGGAAGCCGGTCTTATATACCCAATTTCTACCATTGATGAAATATGGGTGATACGTTACATTGTTGTAAATGAAATGCGTGAGCGCGATTCCATTCCGGTATTAGTTATTGTTGGATTCTAGGAAAAATGCATTTTTATGATCTCGGGTGAAACATTGTTCGTGTATTACATTGTGCGTAATGAAACGTACGAAGTGTATTTCATTGATCGTTTGTGTACTTTTCTAAGATTGTGACATTTTATGACTTTGAGTGAAATGCGGCATGTATATTTCATTGTGAACAATGAAATATGCAAAGCATATTATATCGATGCTTTACGTGTTTTTATGATTCTAGGTGAAATATTGTTCGCGTATTACATTATGTGCAATGAAGTGTACAAAGTGTATTTCATTGATTGTTCGCGTAATTTTCTAAGATCGTGAAGTTTTATGACTTTGGGTGAAACGCGGCACGTATATTTTATTGTGAACAATGAAATATGCGAAGCGTATTACATCGATGCTTGACGTGTTGATGCTTCCGGGTGAAATATTGTTCGAGTATTATATTGAGCTAAATGTAATACGCGATGCCGGTTACACCTAGTTTTTACGAAAATAATAATGAGTTTGCCAAAAATGGAAAAATACGGGGGCGAACGCGCACGTCAAGATGTTCTTGGAGAATCAAATCAAATTTTTGATAAATTCAGTTTTCTATTCTCTAACAAAAGTACATCGAAAACGATTCAATATACCTCGCTGTAAATCCTTCCAGTTCATCGTTGGGTGGTCATCAACCATCCAAAGGAATTCGCAAAGATCGGTCGCAGGGTTGCAGATGGACCGTGGACGAAAAGAAAAAGAACGCACGCTAATGAATATGGACGATCCTTGATAGATTTTCAGTTTTGTTCCGCAATGATGATGATGGATGAAAAAGATGAACTAAAAACTAATTTTATAACTTAAATCAGTTTTTCAATCTGAAAATCTTCACTCGCATGAATTCAGTCTCCACTGTTTGTTCCTTTCACCGAGATCTTCCCGTTGTGAGTCACAATTTCTTCCACGCTTCTGGTGGTCCACTCAAAATTGATCCTTTGTTAGTCATTGCATGACGGTCTTTGTTGGTTTCATAAATGGTCACACTTCGCTACACTGTAAAAAATATTTATGTAAATTTACCACTCCCAGAGGGGGTAATTCTTGGATACCACTCTGGGAGTTGTGATTTTACAAGCGGCTTGTAAATTATTTCACCGTCCGACGGTAAATTTCATACAGCAGCGCCATCGCTTCGGTCAGCTGAAATTTACCGTCGTGGTTGTAAATTTCTGTCTGCTGATTTTGTTGTTTTTTCCTCATTTCAAAGAGCACAAATGGATGAGAGTAAAGTGTGAATATTGTGTAAAAATATATCGAATTTATTAGATTATCTGAAGACAGACATGATATGAACCTATTTCAGAATATTTGGAGAGAAACACATTTTCGTGAAAGCTAGATAACCTCAAAACCAAATTCTACTCCGGACGGAACGCCCGCACACAATAAAGTTATGGCACTTGACTTTAATTTTGAAATAATCAGAGCAGACCGGATCGCCCTGGACTGCTTGAGGATGTCGTCCGAGTCACAGACTCCGTCTGCAGCGACAACCTCGCGATGGCGAAGAGAGGCAGGAACAGTTTAGATGTTGATAACAGTTGTGCTGTTAGTTGCTTTCTCAAATCGCGAGTCTTCTGCTCGCGAGTCTTTCCCATCAGTTTACTCGCATCGCGCACGCGCAGTGCATACTTCTGTGGGATGAAATTTACCAGTCTGAGAGTGGTATCCAAGAATTACCCCCTCTGAGAGTGGTAAATTCACAAGCGCTTGTAAATTCACAAAAATTAGCTGAAATTCACAACTATCAGAGTTGGATAGTTACCAACCTGGATTGTAAATTCACATTAATATTTTTTACAGTGTATGAGAAAGCATTCGGCTAATTTCTTTTAGCAGCGTATTTTGGATTCTTCTTGGTATTTGCAGGAAAAATCGAGAACAATAGTGAAAAAGAATTACGTCGTCTATTCCGAGGCTTGGGTGGATGGCCCGTTCTGGAAAGAAATTGGAACGAAACTGATTTTGACTGGAGGAAAACAATGTACAAGTTTCGAGAATCTGGTCTGAAGAGTGACATGTTTATCAATGTCAAAGTCACGCGTGATTTTGAACACAATAAGAAGAATTCTATTTATGTAAGTACAAAGATTTGGTACGTGTGCATGAATAAGTGAAATTCATAAGATTCATATCAATTCAAATCCCGCTGAATCGGGGAGCAGGAAAATAAGTTTTCTATATATATATATGTACTTGGAGGAAAAATCTTTTCCCTATTTCGAATTCCGATCCCTAAATTAATTTGTCTCGGGTTATAAACTTGAAAGTTGAAAGAACTTTGAGGCTTTAACGATTCGTGCAGTTGACGGAAACATCGCCCAGACTCTTCCCTTCAATCCTGGCTCGAAATTTTTCATCTCAAGAGATGCAAGCTTATTTTGAGTACATGGTGAATTTTGCCGAAACGCTGGGAGCTAGTCGACGAGACGCTGAGAAAGACCTACGGGAATCTCTGAATTTTGAAGTAAAATTGGCCGAGGTGAGCATACTTTATTCATAGAATTGTTCGAAAATCACGGAACAGGCAACCTCGTAGATAACTACATGAACGATTAATGCGTATCACTTCTTCATATCAGCTGAGAATCCAGGCAGCATCAGGTAACACAAGCAGACTCTACCACCAAGAGAGCATCGCCAATCTACAGCAGCTGTATCCTGACGTATCCTGGCAAGAATACTTGACCATCATGTTAGGCTCACCCAGACACATTCAATCGTCGGATTCCATCAACATCAGAGGCTTGCACTTCCTGGACTCATTTTTCAAGCTCTTAAAAGAGACTCCAACTCGAGTTCTTGCCAACTATGCTTTCTGGAATGCCGCTGCCGAACTAGCTGGCAGATTGAGTTTGCGACTTCGACGTCTAGAAAGTGACTTCCTCACCGTATACAGGGGCGGTCTAGCTTTGGAACTAGAGCCCAGATGGTCACTCTGCGTCAGGTTAGCCCAGAAGCGCTTACCCATGCTCGCATCGTCGTTGTACATTAGGAGACACTTTGATGGAAAGGCGAGGAAAAAAGTGATAGAGATTGTTCGGTTCGTCAAACAGAGCATACGGTTGACCTTGGAAAATGTAGGTGGTATGGAAAAATTCGCCCAGAAGTCTTCAGAGTTGTGATTGAAGTATGATTTGAGAATGGGTTGGAATATTGTTTCAGGCTTCATGGATGGGGAATGATACAAGATTGGCAGCTCTGGAGAAGCTCGAAGCAATGCAATCGTTCATCGCATACCCAGAAGAACTTTTGGACAACAAGCTACTTGACAGATTCTACGACGATTTGGAGATTGAAACCAGAAGCTTTCTTGAGACAGAACTCAGTACAATCGCATTCAATTTTAAACTTGATGAGTTAAAGTTTGAGCAGGCGATAAATAAAACTGACTGGGTCGATGAATTCGGCAATGCTGCTGCCATCAATGCATTTTACAGTCCCATTGAAAATGCCATAGGTATGTATCAAGTTATCAATAAAAAAAGGTATCAAGTTAACTGATCCACATGGTATCATTCGTGATCATTACTCACGAATGATGTCATGTACATCTATGTATATTATACTGTATCAGCCATTTCTTCTGTATCATGGCGTCTCACAAGATATTCACAATCTCTCAATTGAAACTTCCTTCCTTCCTCTCAATTCTTAAGAGTAGCTAAATCACAGTTCAAAGTTTTTCAGCTGTGTTAGCAGGTATGCTACAGGGAGCATATTTTGATGCCGGTAATCCTGAATACTTCAATTTCGCTGGAATCGGAAGTATAATTGGCCATGAAATGATGCACGGTTTTGACGCCAACGGACGTCGTTATGATAAACGAGGGGACATCGTCAATTGGTGGGATCTTGTTTCAGAGGATAAATTTCGAAGAAGTGCTCGATGTTACATCGACCAATATCGTAATTACGGCCTGCTGAAAAATATATCCGTAAGGCTTATCTCTGATTCGCACATATCCTAATAGAGATGGTACTCGATTTTTTTCTGACCAACATGCTTCCTCGGCATAATCTTGACATAATTTTTGGCATCATTTTTCGACATAATCTGCAATATTCTCCCGATATAGAATTCATTTCATTCACGAGGGCAAGTTTGCTACTTTTTTCAACTTGCATTGATTTTATTTTTCGTTGAAAGCTCGTTCCTGTAGACGACCAATATTGATGAGAAAAATGAAGCTCGAAGGTATTGATGAAGTTGAATAGTTCTGAAAAACGATACAATTGACGTTATTTATTCACCATGATTTTCTAAGATTAGTCAAAGGAAGGGATTGGAATCAGCTGCCTTACAAAAAATTCATTCAGAGAATTTCACCCACACTGGTTGGAAAATCAACCACGTGGTTGGAAAAAAGATTCAACCATCTGGTTAAAATGATGGTTGGAATTTTAAACAATCTTTCACCGTGTGGTTTTCAGTTTCACCAGAGACCACGGGATATCTCAAAGGATCTGAAACTAATCGTTCGCGTTGAAATTGGTTTAGAAGTACCACGGACTGTTTTTTGCGACTTTTCGAGAATTTTTGGGATGATGGTTTCGACCATGTTGCTTCAGGACGACGCATGTGGCTAACATGTAGATTATTTCCTTTATCGTTAAGTCCCGTAAAAGGGTGACCTACATTATATCTCAAAAACTATTCTGATTCTTACAGTCAAACGCAATGGCATCACAAAGCGAGAACATTGCCGACAACGCAGGTTTGAAGCAGGCTTATCTAGCCTATAAACTCTGGTCTTCAGAGAAGCATTCAAAGCGGCCAAAAATACTACCCGGGCTAGACAACCTCACTTCGGACCAGACATTTTGGCTGGCCCATGCGAGCAGTCTATGCGTGAAACAGATTCCAGGATTCCACCCAGCTGGCCCACATGCACCCAATCAGCTCAGAGTTTTGGTGCCTCTTGTCAATTCGGTTGATTTCTCTCATGATTTTGGTTGCCCTCTGGGGAGCCCGATGAATCCTCAAATTAAGTGTTTCTTGTGGTAATTTTCAAGGATAGAGTAGGTTTAAGTAACTTGTGTCTAAGTAAGTCGTTGCGCTTTGATTGAATAAAGTCATGGTTGAAAGGGGAACTTACTCTTCAGTTCAGCATCCATCATTAATTAGAGCTAGCGAACTGCCTCGCGTTGCTCGGCTTGTAAATGTTTCAGGTTAAGGTACGGGACATGAAAAGTGCATTAGTCAATCGAGTAATTACCGAATTTTCATTCGTATTCGGTGGTGGCTCTGGTGTCTTGAAAACCCAAGGTCAACTCCTATTTGAATTGCATATTATCATTTCGTTAATCGATTATTCAGTCTTCTAAAATTTATCTAGCATTCCATATTGATGCGGGTAATTTTTCATCGTTATTCATTATGTTATCTCAAACTGACTTTTTGAAGTTCTCGTTTGTATTTGAGTGATTATTCTTCAGTCTGACCTACAGACGAGGGGATGAATAATCATATAGAGGCGTAATACTACATGAACATGAAGTACCGTTAACCAGGGAGAACTATGGACATTTTTTGAAATTTCGCTCGTAGTTTCCCTGGAACTTGTACGTCTTACATAATAATGGCATTATGTCTAGATTCAATTGAAAGCTTATTGTCTTAGTTTTTGATTAGGCCGCAGCAAAGTTCAATTGGATGTTGTTGGCGGAAGTTATGAGCATTTGAAGTTAGACCCCCTGATTGGGGTAACTTTGAACACCAGATTAATTAAACGTTAAACCTTCGATAACGGACATGGTAATGCTCTGTGTCTGTCTTTATGGGATACATTTGTATTCAAAAAAGTATTATAGACTCAATCTAAGTTTTCTGAAGTTGAAACGAAGGCTCGAACAATGAATGAGGTGTTCTAAGAAGTCTTCTGAATCGTGATCACAATCTGTATTTGAATTCAAAAATCCGCTTACACAAAGTTCTAATCTCATCCAGAAATTTCTGGTCCTTCATGTACGATAATCCAGAGAGTGATGTAGGGCATTTTTCAAATCTAATGACCCCAATCACAAATCTCAAAATCGAGAATTATCGGAATACACGGAATAATTTGTTTGATCTAGAGTTAGCCCGAATTTCAAGGGACTACGGTTTTTTGCTGTGATCAAAATTACTCACCATGTCATAATCTTGAAATAAATTAATTCGGATTGAGAAATCTAGATCTCCAAAAAAAATATGCAGACGATAGCGGGAACCTTGCACGCTGCGCATTCGCTACGGCATGCATACGCGGCACACACGTTTATATAAACGCAACCAATGCCAGACATGCAGACGGCACTTCAGTTGCGCTCATTCAGCTGCGCTCCTTTACAAAGAAGACATACACGGGAGCTTGCTAAGCGCCATTAATTTTTCCTGTGTATCGGATGGGTGCGGAACGAGGCAGACACGCAGACGCCGACCTGCCCGCGCGCACTCATTTACAGCCTCTTTAGTGAAAAAATTAAGGCAGGTCTGCTGCTCGTCATCAGTCTTCCCCGGACATCGGACAGGAGCGGGACAAGGCAGACCTGCAGAACGCCAACTTATCTGCGAACACTCAGCCACGAGCTTCTATAGCGAAGAGGTTGACGCGCACCCGCTGCTCGCCATCAGTCTTCCCCATACATCAGACGGGAGTGGAGCGACGCCAGACATGCAAACGCCACTTTGGACGCTCTCATTCAACCGTGCGCCTTTACAAAAAAACACACACGAGAGTTCGCTGAGTGCCGTGAGTTCTTCTTGGGCATCAAACGGGAGTGCGATGAAGCCGAAGAACAGATGGCCACCAGGACGCGTTCATTTCATCACGGGCTCGTGCGCAGAAGATATATACGAGTGTTTTGTGCTCGCCATCAGTCTTACCGGTGCATCAGACGAGAGTGAAACAATAGCAGACATGCAGCAACAACATGGGCACGCAGAATAAGCCTCGCGCTTCTACGGAGGAGAAATATACGCGTGCTTGCTGCTCGCCATCAGTCTCCCCCGGACATCGGACAGGAGCGGGACAAGGTAGACCAGCAGACGCCAACTTGTCTGCGCACACTCAGCTACGAGCTTCTATAGCGAAGAGGTAGACGTGCAACCGCTGTTCGCCATCAGTCTTCCCCATACATCAGACGGGAGTGGAGCGACGCCAGACATGCAGACGCCGCTTTGGAAGCTCTCATTCAGCCGCGCGCCCTTCCGAAGGAGACATTATCACCAAGTGCAGTTCAACAATCACAGAGAGTAAGTAAATTGTTTCACATTAAATCAGGAATTATAAACCGATATTCATCGTTTCTACTTTCTTTATTCACTGCATGTCCATCGCCTCAACATTTTTTCATCGAGAAATAGTGAAATAATAAAAAATCTATGATATATTGTCTTGATTCTCGTTACAAGAACTTCTGTTTAATATTGAACGTATTTTATTCCTTCCTCTTCTGCCTACAGGTACAGTTTCAGTCTTTCCCATACATCAAACAGGACTGGAGCGATGCCAGACATGCTGAAGCCGCTTCAGACGTGCTCATTCAGCCACGCGTCTTTACGAAAGAGACATCATCAATAAGCGCAGTTCAACAGTCACAGGAGGTAAATTAATTATTTATGCAACGCTGTGCGTAAAACTGTGCGAAAAGTCAACTTTCTATGCAAGGTACCCGTGCCGAATGAAATGCAGAAAAACATTCTCGCACGGCTAAATGTGCGAGAAAGTAACTTTCTCACTATGTTTGACAAAACATAGTGAGAAAAAGAAATCTGTGCAAAAATGGATTCATCGAAATTTTCATAGCGAATTGGAAATTTAGATAAAAATTCAATGAGTCAACCTTGCATGTCAATCTGTTTCTAGTAGGCGGATTCCAACCCTTCGATAAATCATCATTCTATATTTTCATCTTTACTTGAAAAAAACTCTCACTGGATAGAGATATATATTTATCCATTCGAGAGCCACCTTTTCAAATGTATTTAGATGATTGATCATCATCATAGCTGTATGAATTATCATAATTGAATCTTTTGAAATTCGGCGATATTTTTGAGCTACGAGGTAATACGCGACTTGAGCAAGAGGTTTTTTTTGATACATTTTTCAAAATTTTATTACAGTCGGGGGGCGGAACCCCCCCGGGGGGGGGGCTTTGCCCCTGCACCCCCATCAGCCGCCCCTGGACCCCGCTCCGCGCCATGGTTGCCCATTCCCTACCGGCGACTTCCCCGAAAAGTTTGTCGAATAAGTGACTCTGACGCATTATTAGAAATGGTGAAAACGTTGTTTCAGTTGAAAAAAAGTTATAACAAAAGTCCATCTCTCACTTCACCAAAATAATTGGATTCATTTTGGAGGTCAGTTGACATCCCTAGAAAAGTGCCATCGATTTGTATTAGATCAAGGTACTCGGCAATGAGTACCTTTTTGTGATTTGATTTTTAGAATACTTATTGGTCTAAAGGATACTTATTTCAATTGAATAAACTCAGTATAGGATAATAATCGTTACCATTTCATTCAAGTGCTGACCGCCAATTGTTTCAAAAGTTATGGAGGCACAGTTTTCCGCACAGGTTGCATAAAATAGTATAAGCAACGTGGGCGAAAAGTTTCCGCACTCGTGTCCGGAACCGCGCGAGAAAGTAACTTTCTCGCACTCTTTCGACTTTCTCGCACGGGTATTATGTTGTTCTCGCAAAGCGAGAACAACATAATAACCTTGCGAGAAAGTGGAATCGTGCGAGAAAATTACTTCCTCGCACTCTTTCCGGACACTCGTGCGGGAATCTTCCTTTCCACCCATGTTGCTTGATGTACTATCCAAATTAAATCAGAAAACATGAACCAATATTCCCCGTTCCTACTTCCTACATCTACTGCATGTTTATCACCTAAAAATTTTTTTATCGAAAAATATTGGAACAATAACCAATCAATAATATATTATCTTGATGCATGTTACGAGAACTCCTGTTTAATATTGGGCATAGTCTTTTCCTTTCTTCTTTTCTTCACAGGCTCAGTTAGAGTCATACCAAGATCACCCGGAAACAATATGAGAGAACGATCGGTTCTTAATCAACCACAGCCGTTCCAGGTTGTCAAACGTGGAAGTACAACACAATCACATGGACCAGGAAATGAAAATACTACCGGTCATCGAGAACACCAATCCAACTCCAAACCAAGATACAATCCGAACGGGATGCGGTACTTTAAAGTGTGAGTTAAAATCATCCACCCCTGTTACAAGACAACCGAACATAACTTCGATTAGTTGTACAGACATGCAGGAATATTTTTCAAAATTTCAGTACGACTATTTAAATCACTTAGAAACGTCGCACAGTTATAATTTATAACATTTCAATGAAGATTTTTAATGTTATTTGACTTTTCATATTTTACTCGGAAACTCGAGTCATTGATGAAATCATACTATACCATTAAGATATTTCGATGTGTAGCCTGCTCACATCATTCAACTCGAACCAATATTGTCGCTAAAAAAGATCGAGTTATCCCCGTCACACATTCTTCTAAGAATCTTCACAATAACATCACACTCCTCACATCTCTGTAAGCATCGATCATATTTACAAGTTGCAACAGTACTGTATGATGCCATGGCTCGCATAGAGATCGAGACTTTCATCTCTGAGATCGACAGAGTACAAATTACCGTTCCCTAGCTACTGTACATATGAGAGGTTCTACAGAACTTTTGACATTTGGGTTACTGCAGAATGAAATTTTTTTTTTCATCGCACGCGTCTGGAATCAATTTGAGTGGTAACTAGAACCTCAAAAAGGAGTGGAAAAGTGCGTGCCCACTAATTTGGGGGAATGTTATTTTTGTACCAACCAAAAACGTTCACAGACGTCCAAAGGACTTTTAGATACTCTCAGTCGAATGTAAACCCATCGGATCATTCGCGCACTGCTAGATGTGGTTATCGGTCAGATTTTTGAGTAATTCTCACTGAAGAGCAACGATTTTTCTGCCTCGCCAGCTCGTTATTACACCACGAGGGGTATTCAAGGAAAATGGCTCTGGAAACTAGAATCATTTCAACGCGTCTTTGTATGATTCGGGATCGTGATTATATATATATATATATATATTTGAATACTAAGGTCCCAGAGTGTTTTTCGATCGACAGTATATGGGTGGTGCTGATGGCGAGAGTAGTGATAATCACGAGGTAGAGCTCCATATTTTAAGAAGATATGGCAAATGCTATTTTTTTTCTTTTTTCTTCTCCAATTGCTGCTCTTGCTCCTCTCGTTTAAGTCTCGATTTTTCCCTCTTGACTCGAGCATTGTTTTCACTATTTTCCATGAATCAATAATATTGAATATCCTGTCACAATCGACGATCTAGCACCACGCAAGCTATTTCCCATGTATCTAATTTTAAAATCCTTCCAAAATGGTTATAATAGTCGATTTTCACAGAGTTGTCGTCAAATGCCCGAAACCGATATTGATAGTAGAGCTCAGAATCAGGAAACAACTATTTGCGCGAATAACTACAAGCCCCCCCCCCCGCTGCCGTACACAGTCGTCCAAAATTCTCTACAATGTTTACCGGTGAGCACAAACATACACATCTACAGCGTAATGCTGTGTCTATGTTTGATAAGCCTGTACGACAAGCCGGAGCTCTGAAATTCCTTCTGCTCAAGATCTGGCGCCTCGTCCGTAATTCTTCAATTGACCGTAAAATTTTTGAATAAAGTCTATGGTGGCATTTGAAGGTAGAATGGGTTCTCTGGTGTGATTAATCTGTTTCCAAGATGATATGAGCGATTGCAACCTCATAGAAGTGCTGAGACGGGCTCGATCACATCGACCCATTCGATACAATTCTTGTAATGCTTTTCACTCAAATAACATTCCATATCAGGACATGAGAACTATGGGATATTGTTCAAAAATAGGTGGAGAAAAATGGGCAAAACATTCCAGGAGCGTGCCCCCCTTCTCCCCCTCGTACCGTGGAAATTTGACCATTTTGAGTCGAGTGGGCGCATGAACTGACCCATCTTCTTGATGCTATCATTTAAACGCAATTGGTCGCACGCACCCAAACCAAACGGGATATTATTGGTGTTGTTTCAAGCTATTGAAATCCGTTTCGATCATGTAACTATCGCAAATGTTATTTTTTTTATAAGCTCAGTACGGGAGATCTCAACTTTTCGTGAAAACACGGTTACGCGACTTCGACGTTTGTTTATGAACGCCACGTTGAAGGCACGCGTCTGAAACCAATCTTTTCTCAATATATAGGGTGCCTAAAATGTCACTGAATTTTGGCAGAATTTTTCGAGCAATGTTATTTTTGCAGCAGGCTGAAGAAATCAAAAAACGGCGCGAGTACGCTAAGAGATACCCAAAGAATGAGGGTTGCGGGCCGTGCTGTGGATAAACAGATGCTTTTGACAGAACAGCGAATAGAGTACACATTCCGAGGCCCTCGAACCTATTCAAATCAACTCCGACACTTTGATAATCTTTTGAAGGTTCAGAGATAGCGTGCAGTACGCCTAATGTCAAAAGTTCTGTAGAACCTCTCATATAAGAGAGTCAGACTCACTAGAGATGTTGAAAGACAGCACAATATACTAACGCAGCTCTTAAAAATGGAATTGATGGATTTTTTCTGTTCTGAACATCGATTTTTGGCCCGATATTGGAAACCAAATAGCGTGTCAGTTTCATCTGAACATGTCTCCTTCAATTTCTGTGATGAAGAGTTACATTACTACTCAAAACTAAAAATACTATACAATCCCCACACATCTTTTCGTGTACACGAGCCAAGAATGATTGATCAATATGAGTATATATTGATTTCAATTAATTGATTACCATTATAAAATCTTCAATGAAACAATATATCATACATAGTTCAGTTTTTGAAAAAATTAACCATTCAATTAAATAGAGTAATACCAACGATTATAAATGAATTGAATTAATTCCAAATAATAGTATAACTCAACTCAATGGATCCTAACAAATTAAGATAGTATTGCATTCTAAATACTAATCGAAATAAGATATTTGTATTTTAGTTGTAAGAAATACTTTGTACGTGCTGTATGCCACATCAATCTCATATGTAATCATACTATGTCAATTTCTGCATCTCAAAGAATTGAATAAAAAAAATACGATTTGGTTGGGGGATTGTCCCCAACCACCCCCTGTGTCCATTTACTCCCTCTATCAAAAGCTGTTCAAGAAAAGTACAGCATACTATTACATTAGTCTTTCTAATCATTTTCGAATTTCACGATATTTTCAATTCCAATTTCAAAAAAATCAAAGATAAATTATGGAGTAACGTTAACTTCAAAAAAAAACCAACACATCACATTAAATTTTCTGGTCAGTTGTAGATTTTCCGAAACTTGTTTGATTTCAATTGTGAAAAGATCAACAAACGCTTACGAAGTATTCATCAGAAGTTTTGTATATCTTGTTAAAATGAAGTCGTTCGTCACAACAATTCAGATTTCAAACACGAGTCCTTGATCGTTCAATTTTATTCAAACTGATTTCGACCATGCAACAAATCAATCCATCCCGTTACACACATTTTTCAGAATCTTCACAACAACATCACACTTCTCACGTCTCTGTGAGCATCAATTATATATTTACAAGTTGCAACAGGACTGTATGATGCCATGGCTCACATAGAGATCGAGAATTTCATCTCTGAGATCGACAGAGTACAAATTATTGTTGCCTAGCTAGTGTCAATATAAAAGAGTCAGACTCACTAGAGATGGTGGAAACAACACAGTACACTAAAGCCGCTCTTCAAAATGGGGTTACTGGATTTCCTCTGTTCTGAACATCGATTTCTTGGCCCGATATTGGAAAACCAAATAGCCTGTCAGTTTCATCTGAACATGTCTCCTTTAACTTCTGTGCTGAAGAGTTACATTGCTACTCAAAACAAAAGATACTTTACGATCACACGTCAATTTCACCCTATATATATATACTCACCACGAGGATGTTAAACTATGAAGTTCCTTGAATTTAGTAGAACTCAAATCACCTCTTTAATGAAGGACTCTTCTAAAATTCAATTTTTTCGATTTAATATTCCATATGAAGAACTTCAATGATCTAAAAAAACATTAATGATTATCTCATGTCGATGCGAATCATGAACAATCACGATAGATCGATTTAATCCTCACTTCCTACTTCATTGATGAAGATTTATTAGGCTTAGTCTAAACAGTCACTCTTCATTTTCGAAGCTTAAATAACAAACCAGTTTTCCGCCTCAAACGACGAAGAATAGTAAATAGTAAATCCTAGAATTCATCTTTCACTAATTGAAGAAAATAACGATCTCGTTGTTGATATTCTTCCAATCACTCCCCCCCCCCCCCCCCCGTGTTAATCCAATCTTTCTAATATAAGCATTCGAGAAGAACCGACATAACATTTCACCAAGTAACTTGGCAATGTTTCACATTCCAAGTAATTGTTCAATTCCAACTTCAGAACATTTTAGATGAATGTACAGTAAATTTTGCTATCTTTTCAATTCGATTACCTTTCATTATATTAGACCAATCATTCTTTTCAATGTCAAATCCTTACTTTGAGAATCATTTCAAATAATCGCAAGATTCAAAAAAAATGTCCATCTCACTGTGGACGATTCAATACATTTCCAATCTTGATCATCTTATCTGTTACTTAAAAAAATCGAATATTATCATATTCATTTTTCACAACAGTCAGTTCAACCTTTACATAATGAGAATTGTCCTATCTCAAATACCAAAAAAGAAAAAAAAACAAAAGATATTAAAAAACAATTTGAATAAATCAATTTCGAACACCAGAATAACGTCACATCTGAAAGTGAGGCAGCCCCGTGAACCGTAAAAAGTTACTCGGCTGCCTTCGATGCTGACAATGACGGTGTCTCGAATTCTTTTAAAAAATCATCTAAAAAGCTATAAAATCGTGTCTTTCATGCACGTAATACGAATATCTAAACAAATTTCATAAGAATCGATTGCTCCTAACCTTCGCCAACGGATTCGGAAGCTTGGGCAGTGTTCGAAAGGGCTCCGTGAGACCGATCAGCAACCGTTTTCACGGCAAGAATTAGCAGCAAATCGAATATCTAATATCAACTTATAAATACATATAACAAAGTCGAAAATCCATATACAAAAAATTCGAAGACACGTCAAAAATACGTAAACGACACTTGAACACGTGTTCTATACATCGCGGAAAAATCCAGGGACATTTGATCTCGCCTAGGGACATTTGTAACGTGAGGTTGGCAACACTGATTTTTATTTTATGTTGGCAAGACTGATATAGGGATTTGGGGGGGGGGGGCCTGGGCTGAAACTCTGGAAATAGTCTTGTTTTGGTGCCAAAAGATGAATCCCAAAATTATAGACCCTAACGCTCAAGCATTTCCAAGCTACAGTCAAGGACATTAGCATTGCAGGTATACCTATATATATAATTTTTAACATGAGCCCATATGGACAATGCTATTGCCTGAAGGTGTAGCTCGGAAACGCTTGGCGTTAGAGTCGATAATTTTGGGATTCATCTTTTGGCACTAACAGAAGACTATTTCCAGAGTTTCAGCCAAATCCGTGATTCGGATGTGATGATCTCTCCTGGTAAGACTGCGTATTTTAAGCATCGGAGAGATGTTCTCACAAGACACAATCCTACTAACTCATTCCAAGCCTATCATGTGAATTAAATTAATTAAGTGCCTGTCTAATTTCATCCGTCCGGATGCCTTGTATCGTGGTGGCGTCGTTGGTGCTGTTGGTGGGTCGGTGGGTTAGTGCCGGTGGGTCGGTGGTCCCGGTGGGTCCAGTGGGTCGGTGGATCGGTAGGGTCCGGTGGGTCCGTGTTGGTATCATTGGTGTTGCGTGTGTTGCTGGTGATGGGAATGCTTCAAAAATAATTCAGCACACTGTACTGAGTTACAATTTTGATTGCTTCATTTATTACATTACGTACACGTTTCACGAGCAAATTGATTCCCGATTGTTAGTAGAAATCATAAATTGTTGTGATGCTTTGGAGAATACATAATACCTCAAATTCAACACTACACATGTTGAGAAATGATAAAAACTAAGAAATTCGACTTGAATTGGTTCAAGAGCTATACAAAATTCTGAGTTAATCACAGATATTTCTGGATACACAACATTCGTGGTATAAACCTGAGTTCCTGCGAAAGGCGTTTCTGAAAGTATTTGTTCTTTGCTCTTCTTAGCACTATTTTCCATAACAATTTTCAAATTTTCTTTCGATGTGACTCTTGATAGAGCAACGTATAATTGCCCATGTGCAAATACTGGTGCCGGCAAATATATCCCAACGCTTTCGAATGATTGTCCTCGAGACTTATTTATAGTAATTGCAAATCCGATTCTGAAAGGGGATTTTCGACATACCATAGAAAACGAGATTTCATTCTTTGAGGATTTGACGTTGATTCTTGGAATGAATACAGTATCGTTTTTATTTTTCCCGTTAATAATTTTTGCAGAAATCACCTGGGTTTAGGTTTTAGGTCGGTCTAATCCAATAGTTCACTCTAAATGAGCCTCATTCGGTCTAGTCCAGTGTAGTTAAGTCTAAATCGGCCCAATCCAATCTCATCTGGTTTCGTTCCGTCCAATCAAGGCTAGCTCCGTCTAGCTCGGTTCAATACATCGTAGTTCGATCTAGTTTGATCTAAATTGAGCTAATTTGGACCAGCTTGGTCTAATTCGGTATAGTTCGCTCTAGTTCGGTCAAATAAGGTCGAGTTCGATCAAATTAGGTCTGATTTCGTCTAGTTCAGTCTAGTTCGGTCTAGAATGACCTAATTCGGTCTAATTCAATGCAGGTTGGTCTAGATCGGTCCAGTTCGATCTAACTCGGTCTAGTTTGGTCTAATTGAGTCCAGCTCAGTCTTGCTCGGTCTAGTTCGGGGTAATGAGTTCTCATTCGGTCTCGTTCGGTTGAATTAGGTTTAGTTCAGTCTAATTTGGTTTAGTTGAGTCTGGTACGGTCTAATACGATGTGGCTTCATCGATTCCGGTCTGGTTTGGTCTAGTTCAAGCCAGGTCGATCTTCTTCGTTCTAGCTCGGTCTAGCTAGGTCTAGTATGGTCAAGTTCCGTCCAGTTTGGCCTTATTTGGTATTTCCATCATAAAATATCATTAAAGGCAAAATTTGTCCATCAACATCGTGCGTATCGCTTATGTGGAGGGAGTGAAGTTCAATGGGTGGCCGTATGGGTCATGGGTGGGTAGATGGCTGGATGGGTTGGTTGGTGGGTGAGTGGGCGTTAGTAGTCAGGTGGGTGGGTTGGCGAATGGATGAAAGTACTTAAACTTTAGTGATTTCAGTGGGAATCACCAAATTTTAGTGAGATTTCAGTGAGATGTTCCACTGAAATCCCAGTGAATATCACTAAAGTTTCAGTGAACCTTCCACTGAAATTCCAGTGAAAATCACTGAAGTTTTAGTGAACCTTCACTAAAATTCAGTGAATATCTCTAAAGTTTCAGACTGGGGCTAAGGCTGAGGCTGAGGCTGGACTGAGGCTGTGGTTGCGGTTAAGGCTGAAGTTGTGACTGGGACTGAGGCTAAAACTGTAGCTGGGATTGGAGCTGCGGCGGTGGAGGGGGGCGTGGCTGAGGCAGGAGCTGGGATCGGGGCTGAGGCCATCACTGGGGCTGGCCAACTGGGGGAAATTTTCAGATACTTACCGGAGATTTTCTCCTTCACTATGCGCAACATTACACCGATTCAATAGTTCTCAATCAAAGTTACTAGGTTGCATCAAGGAAATTGTTTCCTTCGAGTTCACTGTATTACAAAATCTTCATGTTACATTGTTGAGCTACAGAAGCATTCCAGGGGCTCATGCCATATCAGAGCCACTTCCAAGCCGGACGAGCGTTAGCGAGGTAGGCAATAACGCTAGTGCATTATGAAACCATTGAATATTTTCAAGGGCTTTCGTCCAAAACTCCAACGGGGATGCGTGGACAAAGTAGAATCTGTGATGCTTGAACTTTTGTGGTTCAAAGGAATCATCTATATCATTTGCTTCGTTGGCTATGACACGCGCCTCGCGTCATTTTAGCGACTTTTATTCATTCGACTACATAAAATGTGTTCATCAGTAAGACACACGAGGAATCGGCTCATTACCCCAAAAACTATAGTCCTAGGTTCGTTAGTTACGTGACGTTGGTGATGATTTTCGATTGACGGAGTCTTATTGTGTCCATTCATTAAATCTCTTGAGCTCGGATAATCATCAGTTGTTCTTAACCAGGGCCAATACAATAAAGACACGCGAGGAGTTGACTAGTTCTGGGCTCGTTAATGAAAGTGCCTCCAGTGAGCCATTTTTTCGATAACTCAGGGATAATGCGATCCTCACAGATTCAAGACGGGCTATCACAATTTTTCCGAAGAGTGATCTTTTAATAGTTTTTAAAAGGGTGTACCCAACAATCCCTCTCTATTCGAAACGAAATAAATCGTCAATCAAGTGCACACAATCGGTCTTATGGGCAAATCCTCGAAACGCGGCGATTTAAAAGAAAAAAAGTTTCGAGAGAGATCCTTAACTCAAATCTCTGGGGTTTCTCATACTTGTAGTTATCGGTGACTACAAGTCAAATCTACTCTGTAAAAAATATGCAATGAATTTTCAGCCACATGGTTGGAAAGAAATTCCAACTAGGGTGGTTGAATGTCAGCCCTGGTGCTCGATTGTCCGAAAAGACGTCAACTCACGGTCTACGCGTTCGTTGCGCGCGCAAACGATATAATTCTATGTACATACTTATCCAACTGTGAATATGGTAATCGATACGGGACCCATGAGATTGATAGCTGGTGGTCTTCGAACGGCATTCATTAGGAGGATTTCGGGATATCACGAGATTCAAAAAAAGAAACTTTCTCCAAATATAATTTCAGAAACAGCATTTTCAAGTCGATTGACAAAGTCGATCAAGATCCGAGTCAAGATCGGTTAGACTGATTCTCTTTTACGTAAACAGACATTGCAATCTCAATAATGTAATTGAGAGCAGAACAGTGATTTATATCATAGGACTAAAAAGAGCACAACTCTTGAAAGGTAATAGACTTTTAATGAATCTGTAGGTTTTCCTCCTTGAATGAACACTCAAGAGCCTAGAGAGAAATTATGTGCCTGGTAGAGGTGTGATACGAGAGGAAGTAGTGAGAGTTTGCCTATTTCTATAAAACAGGTTAGAATAGAGGAATCGATCTCACTTGAAAAACCTTCGACAGATCTCTTTTGTTCTTGTCGAAATATCATCTTCATCAATCTCTGATATCACCCTTAAATTTAATCCGCAAGAATTCGTTATGATCACACAACTTTCACTTCCACACCTCTTTGACTCACCGTGTACTAACTAGGCCTCCACAAATAAGTGTTTTCTGTTTTCAATTGATCGGGTATTATTATGAGAGAAATTTGACCATTATTTCTTGGGAATTTCCCACATAAAAACCCGATTATACATGCTTTGTTCCGCTAGCTAAAGTCAAGAGTTAGATTTACATGACCATCAATTTCCTTAGCACCAAAGTTCGTTTGTGCATCAAATTTTGATGTGAAGAAACGGTAAAAAAAAATACTAGAAGAAAATATGGAACACCATAATGAATGGACCCTATTTATTTTACGTGAAATTACTCAAATGCATGTATCTCGGAATCATTGCATGCAATCGTGAGTATTATTACTGTTCTTCAGAGCATCGAAAGCTTCGATATAAATGAGAATTGCATCGTTTAGCAACCTGTCAAGCTGCTTGACTCGAATTCTGGAGTTCGAGTCGTTCTCATAAATATTGCTTGCTCTTATTAGCCCTAGTTTAGCGTCGTGTCAATCCTCCACGTACTCTCGATATTTAATGCTGATCGACAATTCAGTGTGTAAGAGTTCGGTTATCTCGACTATCGTTCTACTGATACAGTCGAAATCACTTCTGGTCAAGATCGCGCATGTACGTAATCAATGATAATATGCTTAGCGTTAATCAATTATCAGTGCAGACGTTGGCCAAAAAAGAGACATCATTGTCACAGATGGAGGCAGTTCGCCACCAGGTACCTTACAAAAAATGGCTGGCCGTATTAGCTAGTGAGGATTGAACAGTAGTTCATGCATAAATTTCGAACTGAGACTGAGAGGTGACATTTGCACAAGTAAAACGAGCTTCGAGTCGGGTGATGAAGCCACAGATTTCAAAGTGGAGAGCCAACAAGGCGATTCTTTAGAGTAGTCACGAGAAGGAATACTTGGAGACCTAAGCTACGATTGCTTCTGAAGATTGATCAAAAGATCTACGAGAATAGTTAGCCGATCCAGCTGTATCTGCCTTGAGAGTCATAACAAATGCAATACCGTCAACCGGGGTAACTTTGGAACAAAAATTGCATTTTTTTCCTTAAACCTCGGAAAACTTGTACATCTTACATCAGAAGTGCATTGTATCTTGTGGTCAATCGAAAGCTTACAATTTCAGCTTTCAATTGCGGACTTTCTAAGGTCCATTTGGACATCCCTGGTTGGAGCTATGAGTGCTGAAAGTCGTGTTCCAAAGTTAGACACGGACTGGGGTAACTTTGGAACAGAAATCGTTATCATTTTTCATTTGTCAATTAATTCATAAACTAGGTCACGCAATCGATTTTCACCATCAGTAATCGAAAGTTGAGTGTCATCTTAGCTTTCCATTGACCTATTATAAAAGTCCATTTGGTTGAATTTAACTTCTACAATCGAGCATAGACACCTCTAACATCCCTCGCACTGCTCGCGTAGCGGCTAACTCTCGAGGAGGAAAATACCTTCACAGACGGTTTTCGCCAAAAACTGCCATAACTCTGCTTCCGTGGGTCGAAATGAGAAGTTCTTTGGCTCATTTTGAAGCTCTCATCAACGGCTACTCAAGTATATAGAATCCGAGGATGATATGAATCTTGGGAAATGATTGAAAGTACATGGATAAGTATTCCAAAGTCACCCCGGTTTCTGAGAAAAATACATACTTGTCAGTTTTTACTCTACAAAATTGAAACTGGCTAAGGATACTCCAGTGTAACAATGGTTTCATCCAGATATGTGTACAGACAAGTGAAATCTAGCTCAGCTACCTTCGACTCGACCTGCTAAAGTCGGAACCACACCGCTTTTTCCGAGAGACTGTTTGTTGGATTGAAAATGTCCTTTTGGAGGAGTCAGCTTATGAACGGATTAAAAATTGGTGGAGGCCCTCGCGCCAATGCAAAACATTGTTTATGCTTGTCCCAAGTAGAGGGAACCGGTATTGAGGCTTGAGGATCATCTGCCTAGCCCACTGTGCGTGATAATCACTCTTTTATGGGTTGTTCCAAAGTTACCCCCGTGTTCCAAAGTTACCCTGATTGACGGTATCTGAGAGAATTCGATCGATCTCACCATCGAGAACTCGAAATCCTGTAATTCGGATGTGGACTCCATGTCAGTCGTCAGTGATGGCTGATTACAAACATCGTTCATCTTCAGCCAAGTGAAAGGTCAAGATCGGTGAAAATGCTGGTTTCACTCCATTTCACCCTCGTCTTCTGAGATGGGAAAGTACTGTCATTAGATTCAGTGAAAAAGCTACGAGTTTGCGTTATCGGGGCTCGTTCAGCCGGCTTGAGCGCCGTTCGTCATCTTGCAGCTCACCAGGATAAATTCGACTTCGATGTTTACAAGAGATCGAACGAGATAGGTGGAACCTGGCTTTACAACGAAAAGACTGGACTCGATGACGACGGATATCTCGTGCACAGCAGCATGTATCGGGATCTCAGGTAATTCGATCATTTTCAAATTTCGTTCTGACTTGGATTGGCATATGAATATGCGGATATTTTGTACAGGGATCTCTCAACCGCAAAGGGGAGTTACAAGTCCCGAGGTGTGACGACCCTCCGGCCCCAGTAAAAGGGACTCTGCGCGCCGCACCTGGGCTTCGGCCTGAATTCGGTGGGATGGAGCCTGGTCCCGAGACTGGTGCTCGGCATTACCTCGGCCCCTCCCGTAAACCCGCGATGAACTCCCGGCACTAGTCAGCACCCGTCAGAGTGTGGAGACCGCACATCTCTATCCGGTACCCGCACATGGTTGAGACTAGGGACTTGTATTGGAGCCGTCTGTGGACAGTCACAATGAGATCCTGGGGGATTAATCGAACAGCCCGAAGGGCTCCCTGGGCTTCAAGAAAGCCTGAAAGAGCATCTAACCTCCCACCGAGGGCGGGGTTTACCTTTGTGCTGGAAGACAAGTTCAAAGCTCGGTAGTCGGCGAGGAGGAAGGGGTCATTGCTGAGCCATCCGAGGCTTGGTTATGGCTGCCTTCCGAACCAACACACTGGCAGAGCGGATCCCTGCTCCGATCTCGTTGAGGATACCGGGGTCGAGACAAAAATCGGGGGTCCAGTACATTATTATTAATTTTTGCAACTGTGTGCGCGAAGTTGTAAAAAAATGAGACTTCTCTTCATTATTTACAGTGCGAGAAGTAATGCGTGAATGACTTCTCGCACAGTTTTACATTTACGCACTGGTGGAGTGTGCGTGAATGTAACTTCTCGCTCCAATGCATTTTCATTCACGCACAGTTCCAAAATATGATGTCACGTCATCCCTCTGAATTTGGCCTTTCTTGAAAACTTCGTTTCCAAGATAATCTTGCTCGGACAGTGGTGCATTTAATTACAACTTCGCGCACAGTTGCAAAAAATAGTATACGCAACACGTGCGAGAAGTTTCCGCACACGTTGCCAACTCGCGCGAGAAGTAACATTTACGCACACTTCGAAACTTCTCGCACACCTAGAAGTACATATTTACGCACGCTCGCTTCGCGAGCATGCGTAAATGTGTTCTTCTGGGTGTGCGAGAAGTTTCGAAGTGTGCGTAAATGTTACTTCTCGCACTCGTTTGGCAACTTGTGCGGAAATTGACCTTCTCGCACTTGTTACGTAATATACTATTATTGAACCCTTTTAGGTTATAATTCTTACACCTTGATACTAATTTTAGGTCTAGCGTTTAACTTACTAGTGACTTGAAAATAATAAGTTGATCCGTACAAAAATAAACGAAACTCTAGCTTTGTATATAGCTTCTCTTTTGTGTGATTATTTGTTGGCACAAACTGAAAATTAAAGTTCGTCTGAAATTGCTTTGCTTTCTTTTCTGTTGCTGCTGCTTGTTCTTTCCTCTTAGATATCTCCTTCTTTCCTCCTCTTCTCTTATCTTTTACTGCTTATACGCCTTCATAGCTACACTGATGGGACTGCCAGCGTACCTTTCTTCCTCTGCGTTCCAAACCAATTAGTCCGGGAGCTGGTGAACTTTTTTTGTGTCACATTTAGTAAAATCTAGAATAGTGTTTAAAACATTGTTCTCTGTCTCCCGACCCCAAAACCGGCGTCAGACGGCCTAGTTTTGGGGGGTTATTTTTTTATTGATTTTCAAAATGATTATTTTGACAGGTTTATGTGTCATAATCCGTGAAAGCTGAGTATTTTGAGGATGATAGTTTATGATTAGAGATGCCCAAAAATGGCCGTCAGACCGCTCCGGAGTGGGGGGATACGCGTCAGCACAATTCTGAAAATCGATATACGATAAGATCGTGTGCCATATTTAGTAAAACTTGGGAATTTGTAGTATCGTAGATCTCATGCTCCTTAACAAGATTTCAATCGTCAGACCACTCAATGGTGGGGGCTTTCCAAATCAGACGGCCCACAAGGTGCCGGGTAAGGTCACGGGAATGAGGGGTCAAAATATCAATAGAGGTCCGAAAAAATTCAGGCACGCTCTTTCTACCGTGAAGAATGGAATTCTCTTACTTTAGACCAAATTCTGTGCGAAACATAACCTACAGGAATTATATAATTTTCCAAAATTCTCTGAAGGTATATTTTACGAATGAAAATGTCTGAAAACAATACTGCTGGTTATCCTTGTACGCATCTACGACGATATTTCATATATTTCTTCAAATATCTCATTCCAAAATTTATTGATTGAAAAAAATTTGAGATTTTGAAGAAATTCCCAGGTTATTTCACCATATAAAATCATGCTTTTCTCCGACCTTTTTGCGGTTTTCCCATTATCGATCGAAAAATATTGGTTTTTTAGAAAAACTTGTTGAGGGGAAATTTTAGATTTCTAAACGGTCTATAAGATGAATTCATACACTTTCCCCCGTAAAATGCATCCTTTGGGAGTTTTTCTTGATCAAAGTTATGATCGAATTTGTTTAAATGAATTCGCTAAAATTGTTTATATTGGGTCCAAGTTATTTTTCCTAAGTAACAGAATCAATTTTAAAAAGAAAAGGTCTCCTGGTACTCTTTCCTAAGTTTGATCGTTTCCGAGTAATAAGAAAAGAAGATTTCGCGACTCCCAAGTCGAAGTGATGTAGGAAAGTACCGCAATGAGGGTGAGAAGTTGCAAAATTTGCTTTTTCCATTACTTAAAATCGATGAAACTAAGGCAAAAATACTAAGAGACCTTTTCTCTCCTAAATTGACTCAATTACCCAGGATAAATAATGAGGACCCGTTATAAACAAATTTAGCAAATTTATATAAATAAATTCGATTATAACTTTGATGAAGAATAACTCTAAAAGGATTCATTTCACGGGGGAAAAGAGTACAGATCAATCTTGTAGATCGTTTAGAGATCTACAAATCCGATGTTTTCCCAAAAGACCGATATTTTCCGATTTATAATGAAAAAACTGAAAAAAATTGGGAAAGCATGTTTTTATTGTTCATTCATGCCTTTCCCCAATTTTTGAACAGGAATTCTCAACTTCTCCATAATGTACTATTATAACCGATGGTATAGCGGGGACGCAGGAGACCCTTCTCGTTTTCACATTTGCGAGTAATTGCGAGCGTGGCGTCACAAATTTAATCGACATTCCGAATCGCGAAAGATTCAAGCAGAATTTGTTCTTACTGAACAAATTGTTGAATACGAGATTCAAAAAAAAAATATCGTAAATGCGTACAAGGATAACCAGCAGTAATGTTTTCAGACATTTCCATACGTAAAATATACCTCCAAAGAATTTTGGAAAATTAAATAATTTTTGTAGGTCATGTTTCGCACAAAATTTGGTCTAAAGTGAGAGAATTCCATTCTTCACGGTAGAAAGAGCGTGCCTGAATTTTTTCGGACCTCTATTGATATTTTGACCCCTCATTCCCGTGACCTTACCCGGCACCTTGTGGGCCGTCTGATTTGGAAAGCCCCCGCCATTGAGTAGTCTGACGATTGAAATCTTGTTAAGAAGCATGAGATCTACGATACTACAAATTCCCAAGTTTTACTAAATATGACACACGATCTTATCGCATATCGATTTTCAGAATTGTGCTGACGCGTATCCCCCCACTCTGGAGCGGTCTGACGGCCATTTTTGGGCATCTCTAATCATAAACTATCATCCTCAAAATACTCAGCTTTCACGGATTATGACACATAAACCTGTCAAAATAATCATTTTGAAAATCAATAAAAAAATAACCCCCCAAAACTAGGCCGTCTGACGCCGGTTTTGGGGTCGGGAGACAGAGAACAATGTTTTAAACACTATTCTAGATTTTACTAAATGTGACACAAAAAAGTTCACCAGCTCCCGGACTAAATCTGAAGATCTTGCCTCCTTTCTCAGCGTATACAATTTCTCCTGTTCGTTTCACTTCATATCCAGGTGCCCTCATCTTTCTTATTGCATGTAGTTTCCTTTTTCCTCCCATCTTCTCTACGCTTCTTTGAATGCCTCGACTATGGATTCTTCTTCTCCAACTTTGTCCATTGTTATCCAGATTTTGGCAATTACTCACTTGGCTACGGGATTTGAGTACCCATGCATATGCTCTCTGTATGGCACCTTTTTTGGCTGAGCTCTCATTCCACCATTGATTTTCTTCTTCGCTTTTGTGACTTAAATGTGACTTTCCCCAACAAGAATAAAAAAATATCTGTGGAGCCGTTTTTGAGAAAAATTGATTTGAAAATTTCTAGATTATCGTTACTTTGTCTATCAAACGAAGGTGAAAAATGATCCTCCGTATGGATGTACTACTTCCCATGTAAAAAATGAATGACTTGTCAATGGCTTGTGTATAGCTTGTGAATAGCTTGTGGATAGCTTGTGAATAGACAAAAATGGACAGCGTTTGACAAGTCATTCACAAGCTATTCACAAGCTATCCACAAGCTATTCGATAGAAAAATTCTGAAAAAAGCATTGGCGAGAGTGCTATTGTTGCTGGATATCGTAGTGAGATCGGCGCGGGTCCAGCTCAAACTACCGCAACTTTGCCTACACTCTGCTCGGGTGTGCAGTGAGGGGTTGGGTGTGAGCATACAAATTGGTCTTCCAAATTTGATTGAGTAACCCGTGAGGCTGCCGCTATCGCTAGAACTGAATCATATTGGCACGGGTCCATTTGAAATGCAGGTACATCCGCCCACGTGGGCGTGCGTGGGTGGATGATGCAGGGGAGACCTGAGGCCTATACGAAGTGATATGCGCTCTGCGAAAATGATGCTGGGCCTAATTTTTGTATTGGCGCATGCCTACATCACGATCTACACTCGGTCTGGCTCTGGCTGCAGCATGCGTGGGCGGACTGCGCGGGAGAGGTCGTAAGCTCGCTCGAATAGTTCAGAGGGTTAGACAATACATCGGCGAGGTTATTGTTGTTGCATGGCCTTGCTGCAATATTGGCTCGGGTTCGTCTCGGAATCTGGCACCTGTGCGTGGGCGGCGCTGGAACCGCCGGGCACCTTTGAAAAAGCTGCAATGACATGGTTCCGAAGAGGAGGTAAAATAAAACCTTTTCGAGAGAGCCATTAATAACCGTACACCGATGTGGCATCAATTATCTTGCTGGCAATGTCTAAACTCAAATTCTGGTGCAACTACCCGCACACGACTTCGACGAGCGCTACGGGGGAAAAGCGTGAGATAAGAAAATTCTTCCCTCCTATAACAAGAGCAAGAGTCTGTGATAAGGCCAGCACCATCTCAAAGTTAGACAGTATCGAGCTTTTAACAATGGTATAATATTTGAAGCTCGAACCATGCGTTCTAGAGCTACTTTATTGGCTTAAGAACATAACTATAGAACAAGTATACAACATTGGAACATAATCGTAAGAGCCTCATTCGAAATATTCAACAGTTTCAGGGCTATCTTTCAATCGACTGAACAATGGATGTGTAAGCATACAACAATGCAATCTCAAAACTTAATTGAATGACAATGATCCAGCTGCTGTATCTTAGGTTTGACTATATATTGATCAAACTACTGCACGGAAAAATAAATCATCAAAAGGAGCATGATGGAAGCTGATTGTTTGCTTTTGCCGTGTCCCTCGTTTCGGTCAATTTGTTCCTCATACTTGCCATCACTTTGGTGTCATCCACGACCCACTTATTTAGTTTCCCTTGGTATCGAACGTAGGCTGGAAAAAAATTCTCCGATAAAGTGGTCATCCCAACAATGAAGATTGACTTGCTCTATCCATCCTGCTTGACTTACTCAGTATAGCTTCTCTTGCACCTTGATGAAGACCTGGGCGCACCGTGTACTCTTTTGGTTTGTAACCTCCGGCCACGCGCCCTGTCAAAGAACAATTCAACAGAGCCTCTTGAGTAAAAACCAAATCCATCAGTTTTCGGGCTAGAGACGTTGGTGACATATCCGTAACTTTTTCCAGCACTGAGCCTAGTCCGTATTTATCAACGTAAATATTCGATCCGGCAACGAGTTCCTGGTTCTAATAGAAAATCAGCGAATATTAGAGATGAAAACATGATGGAAAGGAATTTATAGAAAAATTCGCAAAGCTTACGTACGATATTAGTGTCAGCTTTGACTGACTTAAGGGTCCATAATCCTTTCTGGTCCGGGGCGTGACCTGAGCTCTCGCGGATTTGACCTCGACCACCATAAGATGGATTTTTGGACTGCTTACGGGCTTCGTCTTCCTTGAGTTCATCGTTCAATGTTTGACGGAAATTCGTAATTTTCTGGAATCAAACATAAAAAAGTTCACATTCAATTGAGATAGGAGCAAGGTAATTCGCTCGTCCCCTCTCTTCCTCCCTGCCAAATATAGGGCGAATTTTGGACTGCCAGTGCACTAGGTATCAATTTTGATCGTATGATAATACACTGAATTATACGGAGAGAGAACATCACTTTTCTTCAATTTACCTTTTTCAAAGCTTTCAATGCCCTAAGAAGCTCCTCGGTGTTTCTCAATTTCTCGTCAATTTTCTTGATCGACTGACGAATGAATAGCTTGAAACCTGGCAAACTCAACTCTCGATGAGAAACTCTCAGCTCAGTCTCTTTCTCCTCAGTTGCTGCTTCTGTCAAGGCATTTTTAACAGCTCGCAATTTATCCAAAATTTCTCTGTCTCGCACACTTCCTTTACGATTCTTCTGTTTTTTTTTCTCAGAAACTTTTGAGCCTGGGACCTTCTGATCCTCCTGATTATAGAGTTATTCGTATCATATCTCTAACGAATAGATTTGTAAAAGTATCCTCAGCAAGTACGAGTTCAGATGTTTCAATTTTACCTGGTTTCCATTCACGCGTGTCTTCTTGGACTGGGTAACCTTAGCTGACTTATTCTTTCCACGCCGTGACGCTTTCTTTTTTTTATTCAATTCGATTCGTCGATCATGTTCTTCCCACAACATACTCACCAGCTTTTCTTCGTCAACTAGACAGGGAGTTGGTGACATAATTACTGTTTGGAATTTCAACAACTAAGTGATTTTCAGTAACGCACCTGATTTTTTCATTACCACTCCGTTCCATATCTCCTGGTGATCTGAAGGATCTTCTGGCCAAACAAATTTCACTGCATCCCCTTCTTTCACTTCATCAAGAGATTTTTCTACGCGCAAAGATTTTGCGTAGATTACGCAGAGAGTGGAGTCCTCGCAATCAATCAGATACTGAGTATTTTGAGTGACTTTCATCTTTTCTCTGAAATTACGGTTGACTTGAAACTTCGAATCATTTACCAAATTTTCTCAAAATTTTAAAAACTCCACAAAGGATTATTTCTATGAAGAATGCACACATGAAAATTCAACAGTCATGCGACTTGAATCGAAAATTTTTTCAGAGATTATCAAATCAAATTCGGTACTCGTTAACTCAATTCTGCAACAGCATCTCATCAAATTCCGCATTGAATTAAACATTTCAATGACTCGATCGTCGACTCTACGTCGAACAAGCAAGTTACCATTTGTAAGGAATAATCCGTGATAATATTTCTTAGAATATGCTGGAAAGTTTCATAAAATACCTGTGGTTGATGGAGGTTTTGGTTATTATTCTTTAATCAATTCATCTAACAGCTTATTGCATGGAATATTCGTGGCTGAGCTTCAATGTTGTCACTCGAGTATATCTCCGAAACGTACGTTAGAAGCGGTGCTGACTGGTTAGAAGTCGAGTGAAGAGTTAGACAAAAATAAACAACTTTTTTGAGGTTATATTCGTCAATGCAAACATCAAGGAGTGGAAACTATAGTCATGCGTCGGGGAAAATCGATAAGATAAATAGAAAGGCTTCAGGCAGCCCTCGCATTTGAACCTTGTTGCGATCAGTATGAATGAACGTAAAATCGTCTAATTTTCCAACTCAGCACTTTGATTATATACAATAGAATTAAAAAATTCTACCGAGAAAACATATTTTATAACACAAAGGCTAAATCAGCCAAATAATTAGCATAACTTGATTGTATTCTTGGAAATTCGTGACAAGTGCACCTACGGAGAATGTTGAACTTCTTTTTATAATGCATTTATTGTATACAAATACTATTTACATTTAATGGTTCTACACATATGAACATTTTGAGGTGCTCTGACATTCACATCATGCCGTCTTCTTAATAGCATAGGAGTTCCATTCAGAGTTTTGAAAAATCGATGCACATTTACAGTTTTTTCTCGACGAAGTTCGGAGACATGCATAGATAATTATTCACACAAATCATCTTTCCTTCTATCTCACTCACATTTAGAGCATGCATGATGTAAGTCTTTTTGGAAGGTATAATGTACATAGATAAATCTAAAGTGAATCCATAGTTGAGGATCACTCTATTTGCATTGATATCTCGAATGAGTTCTTGTACGATAGCAAATAGAACTCCATTCAATTGAATATAATATTTCACTATGCCATACTTTTTTCCATCGTTCCAAAAGATGTAAAAATTATTCCTCTTCACCTGTCGTTTATACAACTGAGAGGTGTAGATCTCGTTTCTAACTCTACATCTGTAGAATACATATATTTTGTCACGAAAAGCAAGTTCTCTTACACTTCTATCAGATATCAAGGACAGACAAAGTCTGCTATTATCGCTATCCAATAGTTTGACCCTTCCCAATCGCATAGATTCAATACGCGCAGGAGAAGAATTCATTGACAGTTTGTGTCTCAAGATCCAATAAGCATTGACAATTTTCATCGTGTTCAACATTTCCCTTTCTACTTTATTTGGTCCATGAATGATTTTCAAGAAATATCTGTTACCATCTTCGAAGGAGAACGCCGACCAAGCCCACATAGGGCCCCACAGTCTGACAAACATAACAATATGCGTCAACAGGTGGGCATTGAAGGACGATCTGTTCAAACCATAGAGCTTTGGGATGTCAGCAACAAAGAAGTAGTACATAGCACCTGCGAAGTCTAGGTCTTCATTTGGTATCTCACTTTGAAGCATTAACCTTGTGGCATGTGACAGAAGTAAGAAATGATTGTAATATTCCTCCTTCAATCTTCCTTTCAAAACTATTGGGCCATAAAAAAGGAGGAAACTCCGTAATTCGGAAGCTTTCCAATACTTCCTGTGCTTTAACTTTCGAGGAGGTCTTGGAATGAAATCAGGAGGTTTGATGCTCGCCAGTAAAGCATCGATCTCTCGCTGATGTTTTGGCTTTATGTACCAAGGCATTCTATGATTGCTAGAATCAAAGAATAAGGATAAAAGCATCCTCACAACTCCCAGAAGAATAGCATGCATGTAATCAGGAACAAACGACAGAGCAAGACACAAAAATGGAATCAGAGCAAGAATACTAGGCCCTTTGACACCTCGTACATGGCTGTAATTACCATTCACTGCTTCTTCAGCCTGAGCTTGCATCCTTTCTCCCGTTCGCAAAGGGACATCATGGCCGAGAATAGGATATACCCTATTGTGACCACCTTTATTTCCCGTTTCACACGATTGGCCAGGATGCTCGCAGGTGGAGCAACCATACTCTCCCTGGTGGCCCTGAACATTCTGACAAGGAGCCCTTGCGACGGAATCCATAGAAGCAATGGGGGCAACCACTTCGCTATGGTGAATCTCACGCTTATCTTTTTCGATCCAATCGATTCCAAGATCGTATAACTGCTTCATCTTCTCAACAAACGGAGTCAAGAATGTGTTCATGATCGCTTTTTTCTCAGAGCTGTAATAAACTCCGGAAACAAATTGGTAGTTTCTCCTATGCTGGGGTGCTATATTGACAACTTGGACTTGCACTGTACATATCTGACCATTTGAGCTATTTGACACAGGTGCTTCGTCGACGTTCCACATCATGAAGAGATCGTAAACTCCCGGAATGAATTTTTTAATCCTCTTGTATCCACTGCTCCCAACTATATCAATCAAACCTGCTCCCTCCGTTTCAGCCCCATAGCTCTCGACTAATTTTGCCAAATCTCTCGTTTCGAGTGCATCCTTCAACAACCTAGCAAGATCGTATTCAACAAAAAGCCCTTTCAGTTTTGATCCAGTACAGTTACAACATTCTCGGATTGATTCCGTTGAATCCCATTCACCTATGAAATATGAGCACTCCTCACATACTCTGTATTTCTTGATGACTTCATTTTCATTAGGTATCAATGTTTCCAGAAGCTTGTCGAGGAAATACTTCGTTTTTGGCATATTATTGGGTTTCGGAAGAACCATATCGTATAGCTTCAATGCACCACCTAAAGCTTTTTTTGACAAAGAATTACTTAAGAAAAATTCAAGAAGACCCAATACTGCTTGTCCAACTGTTACTGGACTATCTCGATAGAGTTCTTGGCTTATCCAGGAAGTTTCTGTGTCTTCCTCGGGTGGAGCGATATCAGGGTGAAAACTGACTTGCTGTGTTTGATTCTGGAGGATAAACTCAGGGCGTGTGGGAGAAAGCTGAACAGGATTTGATGAGATCGATGGTATGGAACTTGATGGAGGAAACGCCGAGACAGGCATTGCTGCTCCGTGTCTAGGCCACAAATCATCGGACTGCGAAATGTTGCAAGAGCTTGGAGTTTCAGAGCTGCTTTCATTGCAAACCTAAATTGAGTGGGAAAAATTATGAGCAAATGCTGACAGATGGTTATTGGATTGTTGAGAGTTCTCGGTGCACTTGTCACAAGGAAAATTCATAAGTCGAAGAGAATGAGAATCACTATGGTGTTTGAGTTTGAGACGTTTTAATGCAACGAAATGATAAATTCCAAGAAAAAGAAGAATTTTCGAGACTTATAGTCCATTAGCCATTGGTAGAATTTAGTACACCGAGCGTTGCTTGTTGTTGTTCAGAGGAGAAAAAATCTCAATTTATGTTCTGGAAACTATCTGAGGGCATGAGCTAATGTATTTCTTTGTATCCAATTTTTTCAAACTTCAACACCATGAACTGCTCTTATCAAGACTTGAATAAATATACTGATATATAGAAACAATATCTCAAAGTAACTCGACAATGAATCAAGGCAAGTGGTTTTTGCTCTAGGGAGAGTATGTTTCTAATCATTCGTTTACTTTTCGGAATCTCAAAACGCTACAACCTTATCAACACAAATCGAAGGTCAATATTGAATGTATGAAAAGCTACGTAATTATTCTCTTGAGAAATATATGTCACTATTACCCGCGGTGTACGACCATGCCGTCTCGTAGAATTCACGACGATGAAGTTTTTTTTCTTCCAACGCCGCACTGTAGTTCTCGGCATCCATTGCTGCTGGGATGATAAAAAAATGTGCGAATAAATGGGTCATCTCCAGATTCTTCTAAAAGATTTATGAAGTGCTCGACTCACTTTTTTATCAGTCCTCATTTTCAATGCATGACGGCGATTCTCGAAGTGAGTGTTTGCGAAAATATCTCTTATAAAAATTCAATGTTATGATTCGCGTTTATACATTGTCGCGTCGGTAATGGTTAAATTCGCAAGAAATTCAAATTTGTCAGTTTATTATGCTAACTTCTGGGCGTCAAATGATTCGAGGGTGATGTTTGTTTACTACTTGGAAACATAGCCTAACTTTCATTCCATGACAGTGATTTGAGATTGGATGAAAGGATTCAATGATGGCAAGTGAAAAATATTTAGTTGATTTCAATGACGGTCAAAGCAGAATCATCGAGAAAGATGATATCATCTCCCGACATTCGAAAGTGGGGTTAAAAAAGGGCCAAGAAATCAGTTTCTGGCTATCTGAAGACGGAGAAGAATCGTGCAATATTGTGAAAGGGGTTATCTTCGCAGTATCGTGTAAGTTCTATATTTTATTTGTTCGCTCATATGTACAGTAAACTTGTGAATTTGTATATTCGTCTTGCAGTCGACCACAGTCTACTTGAGATCTTGATGAATGCGCGGGGTGGAAAATCGACCAAATCTAGTGAGAGAACTCGGCCGCTGACAGCCACAAAATGCCTTGAGCCGATAGAAATTCCTGTGAGAATACAATTTGCTTTCGTTTTCCTTATTATTCTTTCCGATATTTCATGCTTGATACTTTCAGTAACATTTACATCATGCAGATCGTTGTGTTTCTCAGGTCATGAGTGATTCTCAAAAAATTCAATTCCAGGCAGCCTCAACTTCTGCGAGAATTGTCCACGAAAGCAGAGTGAAAAAAATTCTCGATCATCAGAAGATTACTAAGGAGTCTCCATTGAAAGTGAAAGCCTTGCGGGATAATCAAAAAGATAAAAAAGGCCCCAACTCATGGATCGCGGATCAAGTCGAAGATCTGATGCGTGATCTCGACCAAGCGATCGCTCTCGAAGAAGCAGGCAAGGAAATGCTTTCTAGTGCCAAACAGGTAATCTAGACAATCTAATTTTCTCCACGTTTCTTTCTTGCAATTTCGCTTTTTCAGTCCTTTCTCTCATCTTTCGTCATTTTTCCCCACTCTTAGAGCCGGGGACGGGGCACTTTCTTTCGCGAGGAAATGTGCCAACGACGTCGTTGTTTTCGTTCATAATTGGGTATCGGTTGAAAGATCGACCTCTCTTCTATTGTCAAAATCAACATCTCATTTTGTATTGCATGATTGAGACCGTTATTAACCTTGATATCAAATGATTTTTGTTGCAGAAATTGATATTCATGAATGACGCCATTTACGAGCCACCCAAAAATGAAGCGGTGGACTATGCAGGATCACAAAACTCAAAACCGTCGTCACCAGAAATCATCAATGATATCCGACCTACTTCTCGAAGAGTATCGTACAAATTGCCCTCTGATTCTGATGAGGTAATCATATCAAATTAGGACAAAAGTCTTAACTTCAATTACGATTTTAGCGTGAAATATTTGCCAAAAAACTAGAAACTGGGGTTTTTGAAGGAGCTTATTCTGGTATTGGCCACCTACTATGGGGTAATACACCAGTAACAGTTCCATTCAAAGATTTGATCAAACCGGAGTATAGATGAGATCAGAATACTTCTACACGAACCTTTTATTCAAACCTCAAAGTCAGCGTACGATGTCGACTTCATTCGCCTGAATTTCTGGAGGGAGCTCTTTTTTCTCTTCGTTAATGGTTCAATAGCATTTTTAGACTGATTCATCTCAAATGGGAATTCTAAATATTAACGTCACTCGATTAACACTACTGTCAAGATGTGAATATTATATGAGTAATTTTTTTAATCAAGCACAGTACTTTTTTGTAGCTAGTCAGCTGGTGTATTGTATATCTCATTATATGAGTAATGTTTCTCTTTCGTAGGAGGAAGAATTGAATCCGATTCCGGCGAAGAAACAAAAACTTGTTGGAGATTACGGTTCATCTGAAGACGATTCTGATGAGAATTGATGTCGGGCCATTGATTTGATCACAACTGATGTTTTGAGGGTTAAATTTTCAAATCAATTTTCTCAATTTTTCGATTGTATGTTTTCGATCGAGGTGTATTGGACCTAAACTGTAGAAGTTATTACCAAAGGATTATGGTAATCATCGAGATATTGTCACAATCCAATTTTTTTTTACTCACAATGTTCCCATTTATAAACATTAGATAGACATCAATTACTCTCATGAGAGTTTGTTGTGATCGAGTTTTTTTCCCTAATTTTAATGCACACAGTGATTAATCCTGGACCAAATTATTAGATACTCGTGCAAGTGAAAATAATATCTTGGAAAATAACCCAACATCAGCTTTGACAATAATTTAAACACAGTAGTTCGTACAGTCTTAAGGTTTAATTATCAACCAACTAAGTGTCAAGATTGGATTGTTATACCGAATGAGGCTCTTACGATTATGTTCCAATGTTGTATACTTGTTCTATAGTTATGTTCTTAAGCCAATAAAGTAGCTCTAGAACGCATGGTTCGAGCTTCAAATATTATACCATTGTTAAAAGCTCGATACTGTCTAACTTTGAGATGGTGCTGGCCTTATCACAGACTCTTGCTCTTGTTATAGGAGGGAAGAATTTTCTTATCTCACGCTTTTCCCCCGTAGCGCTCGTCGAAGTCGTGTGCGGGTAGTTGCACCAGAATTTGAGTTTAGACATTGCCAGCAAGATAATTGATGCCACATCGGTGTACGGTTATTAATGGCTCTCTCGAAAAGGTTTTATTTTACCTCCTCTTCGGAACCATGTCATTGCAGCATTTTCAAAGGTGCCCGGCGGTTCCAGCGCCGCCCACGCACAGGTGCCAGATTCCGAGACGAACCCGAGCCAATATTGCAGCAAGGCCATGCAACAACAATAACCTCGCCGATGTATTGTCTAACCCTCTGAACTATTCGAGCGAGCTTACGACCTCTCCCGCGCAGTCCGCCCACGCATGCTGCAGCCAGAGCCAGACCGAGTGTAGATCGTGATGTAGGCATGCGCCAATACAAAAATTAGGCCCAGCATCATTTTCGCAGAGCGCATATCACTTCGTATAGGCCTCAGGTCTCCCCTGCATCATCCACCCACGCACGCCCACGTGGGCGGATGTACCTGCATTTCAAATGGACCCGTGCCAATATGATTCAGTTCTAGCGATAGCGGCAGCCTCACGGGTTACTCAATCAAATTTGGAAGACCAATTTGTATGCTCACACCCAACCCCTCACTGCACACCCGAGCAGAGTGTAGGCAAAGTTGCGGTAGTTTGAGCTGGACCCGCGCCGATCTCACTACGATATCCAGCAACAATAGCACTCTCGCCAATGCTTTTTTCAGAATTTTTCTATCGAATAGCTTGTGGATAGCTTGTGAATAGCTTGTGAATGACTTGTCAAACGCTGTCCATTTTTGTCTATTCACAAGCTATCCACAAGCTATTCACAAGCTATACACAAGCCATTGACAAGTCATTCATTTTTTACATGGGTTGCCTCATGAGATAATCTCTCTTTAAGGATCGTCGGGAAAAAATAAGATATTCTCTAAAATTTGATATAATAATTTCATTGTGGATGAACGAATAGAATAATTCAAATATGCGCACTGTCTCAAAAGTTTTTCATTATACATAGGGTTTGTTCCCGCAACCTCCTACTCATCCCAAGTCAGATTGAAGTCAAAATGTGCAGATTCATGGATTGTTCGCTAGGAAATCCTAGACCAATCTTCCTCATTTCACAGAACTGTTCCACGTGAAAAAGCACTGCGTGAAGTTTTGGAGTAACCGGAATTCTCAAAGTCAAATAGCTTTTTTGGAAATTTCTCAAACATGATTTGTAGCCAGACTTTAGATAATTTCCAAAACACGAATGCACAACTTTTCCAAAATCCTTGAAATTTTCAGAAAATCTTATTACACCAGGTGTTTTTTTGGGTACGAAAATCAGTTTTGTCGAGGAGGTTTTTGCAAGAATTGCCTTTGGAAGCAGGACTTCCTCGAGTTATCTCTCGTTAAAAGTAACAAGCATTCGCCCAAGCCAATCCGTGAATAGACATTCTTAGCAAAATACTCCGCTCGTCGAACATGCAACGATTTTCACAAAAAAATGGGAGAGGGGGGGGGGGTTACCCAAACTCGTGATACACTCACATACACACACACATATTACGACATGATTTCAACAGAATGTCTAGACAGTCGACGAAGTCAAAATCGATGGCCCAGAGTGTTGTGTATAATCCGTGAAGTGTATTATCGCTCACTATTAGAACTCGCAATTAGATTCACAAAAACCGTTGCAAAAGTGTCCAAAACATGTTCACGTCAGACGGATCATCGTCCAGAAAGGCGAAATGACGAGTCTTGGAATTATCGCTGTAATTCACAGTCATGTCAACAGTAAAACTGGGAAATTCCGTCATAATAGTATATTACGCAACGATGTCGAAAAGTTGGATTTACGCACGAGTGTGAGTCTTTACGCACTGGTGAGATTCTTTACGCACGAGCCGCGTAGCGGCGAGTGCGTAAAGTATCTCAACAGTGCGTAAAGATTCACATCTCGTGTGTAAAGGTTTTCCGAGTGCGGAAACCTTTCGACAGAGTTGCGTACGATATTTTTCGAAATTTTGTGCGGAAAGTTAGTATTCTGTCGGTCACCTCAAACGCTAGTAACCAAATCGCGATCGGGGTAGGTGGGAGAAGAGGCAGCAGAGCGGGGTCCAGGGGCGGAAGCCCCTGGTGGGGGTGCAGGGGGCGAAGCCCCCGCCGGGGGGTTCGGGGGGCGGAGCCCCCCGACTGAAAAAAAATTCTGAAAATGTATCAGAAAAAGATCTTTTGTTCGATATATCATATGCTATCGCATAGATTGAAAATATCGATCTAAATTCTCAAAAGTTCTAGTAACAAATAAGATCAGAGATATGTAATTTCATGAGATAGTATGAATTTGGATTTTGAGGAAAATTATTACAGAGTTATATGAATGTCACCAAGGACGGGCAAAACTGAATCAACGGATTGGTGGAATAATGTTGTATTTCCTTGGTTCGATATAGACAGAACTTGTCAATTATAATGATAATAATAATGTTCCGAATACACGGGATAGAAAGCGCCTCTGACAGAGGAAAACCTCTTTCTTATGAAAAATACGGGGATCCATCACCGGCGCTCTTTAATGAGGCGAAGTGTCCGAAAAGTGAATTTACCATTTCCTTTGAACGTACAGTTCAAGGTAGATTTTGAACCACGCAAACCACGGTTGAAGCACTTCAGAAAGGTCTCAGTCGTATATACATGTTGTACTGAATTGAATTAGACCCATATTCTACCGAAGCGATCGATTTCCATGTTCAATTCGATGACCAACCAGGATATCCAATCGTATGGACTTGCCGACTTACTGAGAGAAGAAAACTGAAGCTTAACAATTTAGAGAGCTCATAAGTATTCATTCTATCGAGTGGAAGAAGTCATTACAGCTGCTTTGGACAGCTTCGAATCAACGATTGGAGTACTTCGATTCTACAGAACTAAGACAAAGATCATTTTGCCAGTCAACGCAGAAACTTCAAGAGATGTCGCAGGATATCAGGCTAGGAAGAAAATACGGCAGTGCGTAAAGATACGTACCGGTGTGTAAAGACATACCTTACGCACTGTTGCTAACTTTACGCACAGGTCTTCACGCATTCCGTGCGCAAAAATTTCTTTACGCACGGAAAAATGTTCCTTACGCACTAACTTTACGCACATGATTTCGAAAAATAATTTTGTTGACTTTTCTCAAAAACGGCTCCACAGATTTTTTTTATTCTTGTTGGGAAAAGTCACTTTTATTATGTACTCAAAGCCAGTTCAAAGAAATTCAAAGTGCAAGCACCTTTGGGTTAAAGCTAGTTCAACCGAACCGTGCAAATGTCATGATATGAGGAAGTTGGGAAATCATACGTCTCTTGAATTTGTTCACCCTGAGGCTATAATCATTGACGGCACTTCCATAAACTCTTCATTGGGGCAAAGAACTTGGGAGTATTGACAACTAAGATTACTGTAAGAACAGGTGATTTCCACTCCCAAAATACGTGATGGCACCTGTTTTTCAATAATATTTGCTGTTTGAAAATTGTGGGAAAACATTCTCGCTTGCGGAGGGTATCCAAATATGCTTTCCCGATGCATAATGACTATCTGAATACGATCTCATGGTCCACTTTGGGCTACCACATCTCGACGACCTCAGCATTTTTGTCTAAGTTGGAGAAACCTCTAGAGGAACAAGTTTTTGCGATTTCGGAAAAATCCCGACCTTTTGAGGCTCGAATCCGGTTCTAGCGCCAGAAAATATGTAAGAAAATCATGATCCGGTCATTGTGACATTTTGACCCCAAAGTCTTGTTGTACAGTAATATTTGCTTTTACACGTATATATCAACAATCAGCGAGAAATTATGATCGACGGTAAACAACTTGATAAGTGGGTAAATATTGAGTTTTTGCTTACCCTTATTACAACACAATTATCGGAGGAATCTGATGAAGTTCAATACCATTTCAAATATTGATGGACTAAGTCATCTCGCTTATGTACAAACGATATCGTTTTTGAATCAGTGTTGATATGAAAATATATGGGTATTCTGGACTATACATTTACTTTTGCTAAATCGCCAACGTTTCGCTGACCTTCGTATCAGTACCTTCATGGCTATATGGAAATTGTAGGTTTTACAATCAAGTCTCAATCAATAAAATTTGAAGTTCAAATGAACAAACTCACCATGTTATATCTAGTATGACACATGTTCTCTCACATTGTCACTTGTCAGGTACAAAGTATTGGCATGAATAACCAACCTGGTAGATTTTTGGCACACTCAAAATTTTATTGGCGCCGAAAACGCTGAAATTTCCTGTTCGTGACTCGGGACTTGGGTGTGAATTCATATTCCAACGTTCTGTTACAGGTGTGACCCCCCCCCCCCCAAGATTTTTGAATCCATTGTTTCTCAAATAATAAACAAATCAAGTCCTCAAAATCCATCGTGGGTATGAGTGAAAATTTTCATTTTCTGTAATATACACTCAATTTCAGCTCCATTCGGTCATTCAAAGTCTATTTGTTAAGACAAAATCATTTTTGAAATTGAAATTTGCAACTTTAGATATAATTCCTTCAAGAATTGTTAGTTATCTTCAGCCTGAACTCCAGAACAGACTCCACTGAGGGATTTTTCAGGGGTATTCAGGAACTCCCCGACCATTGGAGAATTTATAAACTGATCCTTACATAGACAATTGAGCTTAGAGGGAATCATTTCTTCATTCCATTCATTGTACTCAGTTTTGAAGATTGGATGAATTCAAAAAGATGTGCGAAAAATATACCTCGTTGGTTGGAGTGTGACTTCATGTCACGTTGGTAATTGAGGATCAATACAGAACTACATTGCAAAACCTAAAATCGAATACCGTAAGCCGGGATGACTTTGGCGTTTTGGAGCTTCTAATCAAATGCCCATTGCGATTTTCTGACCAAACTTATATGTATTTTAGGCCATCCGACGCGTTTTGACTAATTCTCTAGAATGCCGAGCTCAGAATTCAATTTCACCTATTTGCATTCTTGAGAACTATAAAAACAGGGTGGCCACAGTCATCCCCCTGATACCGAGGTGGCTGTCCGCCGAGCACCACGAACTTTATGTGTACTCCCAACACAAAAACGGGTATTCTCCCCTCGAAACAAATTTTCTGATCAAGAATAAGTGCAGAGACAGAATATACCATCTCATAAGACTTCGACATGATTTTATGTTACAACATCATGTCGATGAACTAGAGACTTGCCATCTTAGTTTGAACAACGAAATGTAGTCGGCCACTTTGGGGTGGCGAAAGTCACCCTGCACGAGTGGAAGATTCAAGAGAAAATAGAAATGATAAGTTACGTTTAAATTTTTGTTAGAAATGTTAGCTGAAGTGGCCAGAGTCGACGTGGATGACCCAAGAAATGACAAGTGGCGAATAGGGTGACCACAGTCATCCCGGAAAAGCCAAGAAATTACAAGTTTTCATTGAAAAATTCGTTCTAAATGATCATGTAGGAAAAATATCAAAGGAGTTGCACTTCATCATGTTCCTTATCAGCTGTTTTGATGTGACACTGTATATACAAGTGAAAGAAATTTACAAGTCGTAACTCGATTCGAGATCAATATTGCCCACAGTTGTAAATAAATCATCTCAAGAGCAATGACATCCTTCGAATGAATGGCATTCAGATAGTTTAGCTTAAGTCAATGAACTCGAGCAATTCGGGGAATTAGTGTGGCCCATAATTACCTTCATCAGTGCATCAATTCGGGACAATCATGTTCGCTCTTGTCCCAGTGAGCTTGTTTAGCAAATCACACAAGGTAAACAAGATTTTCAGAAAATGTATAGCCCTTTCAGCTCCTCATTTTCTGTCAGCATTTAGAGTCGTCCTACAATGCTGCTGATTCCCTTGCCCGGTTTTGATCTTTATGGTAAACTTGATCTGGAAACTTTGCTTCATTTGTGAGCTTGTTTTTGAGATATTCTCTCGTATCTTACAGCGTACATTTTGCCAAGTATCGGACTTGTTACACTACTTTTTGGCTAATTTTCTTGGGGATGATTTTCATTTGGTCAATGATGTCTTTACGGTTGTGTAGCTTTATCTCTTGTGAATAATCAGTTCACTCTCTAGATGCAAGAAACGTGCGAGGAGCTACTTGAGATGCCCAAAAATAGCATTGCATTCAGCGTGGTTTCGAGCTCGAGAAATCAAATACTAGTGAGTTTCGAAGAAATATTCCTTACTGGAAGGTCAGAAATATGACCAGCGATCGTTGCGACTAAAAGGTATGCATTCACCTAATAAAACAATTTCAACGTATGTTTGAACTCACCCGTGAGCATACATCAACTCCAGTGAAAAGTTTTGTTGAGTTCATGCTTCTTAGGACAAAACAACAAGGATAGGTGATGCTCCTCGGTGAAGCTGCTTCGAGTGTCTCGAATTACGACGCCCAAGAGCTTAACTAGTACCAAGGTTAATAGTGTACCCAACTTGTCCTCATATGTTGATCTCAGGAATGGGCACCCATCGACCTTCGCAATGATTTTGTTTTACATTTGTTGTATCAAAATATGAGAAAAAGTGGTTTGAACAATCCCAAACGAGTTCTACGATCCCAGAAAATTGATGGTCGTAGTTATACGCTTTTATTCTACTTCACTTTGGCCATATTGTTTCATGCACAGGCATCCGGTACTCAACTAGTCAGCAGGCACGTCTCTCGCCGTAAGAGCAAGAGAGAGAAAGCCTTTTCATACACGCGGTTCCGGTACCGAGCTAGTCAGCGCGCGTGTGAGCTTTTAGGGCGAAATTACATGGACGGAGTAGTGCGGAAAAATCAGAGAGGAGCGTAAAATCTGGCAGCCAATCACAACACACGAGTTTCAAAATATTGGCGCGCTCTCTGAACTCAAATGTTTTGTCCGCAGTTTCAATGAAATTTCTTGATTCAGTTGAAATTGAGGAGATATTCGTGCAACTGAGTAATTACAGACAATAACTATGTGAGTAGACCGCATTACTTCACTTTTCTAATCGTAAAATTAGGTCATATCTCAGTAGACGGTTCTATTTCGAGGTTAGGAAGCGATTTCTTCAAGGCTAACTATATATTTGAGCTGCTTAATTTTCGTCCGTTGTTTGAATAATCACTGAGCGTTGTTGAGATTGTCCATATTATTCTATCTAAGCTCAAATATAGTCGCATCTGAAAAAATTTTGGCGATTGCGACATCAATGCGAGAACCTGAGCAGCTGCATTCAGCAGACGACACGCTGTTTTGTCCGATCCCTCTTTCGCGTGGTCCCCGGTTTACATGGACCGTAGTTTTGACGAAGTAGCGTGAAAATGCAATCTTCAAAATTTTCTCTGAGGACTTGAGAAAGCCCAAATCATCATTGACAACTTCATATTCTATCAATATTCACGACAGAAGATGATGAGTTTATTGGCACGAAGCATAATTAATTAATTTTTGAGATGAAATATTTTACGCCGTGTTTTTTTCCTCTCTCCTGCGCCCATGTAAACGGGGTACCACGCTGTTGGAGGGAGCGGAAAGTTAGGAGCGCTCTGATTGGCCAGCACTTTACGCTCCTCTCTGATTTTTCCGCTCTACTCCGTCCATGTAATTTCGCCCTTACACTGTAAAAAATATTTATGTAACTTTACCACTCCCAGAGGGGGTAATTCTTGGATACCACTCTGGGAGTCGTGATTTTACAAGCGGCTTGTAAATTACTCACCGTCCGACGGTAAATTTCATACAGCAGCGGCACCGCTTCGGCCAGCTGAAATTTACCGTCGCGGTTGTAAATTTCTGTCTGCTGGTTTTGTTTTTTTTTTCTCATTCCAAAGAGCACAAAAGGAATAGATAGAAGCTCGAATGAGGAGAATGTGTGAATCTTGTGTGAAAATATATCGAATTTATTGAATTATCTGAAAACAGACATGATTATATAAACCTATTTTGGAATAGTTTGAAAGAAACACATTTTTGTGAAAGATAACCTCAAAACCAGATCCTACTCCGGACAGAACGTCCGCACACAATAAAGTTATAACACTTGACTTCAATTTCGAAATAATCAGAGCAGACCGGATTGACCTGGACTGCTCGGATATGTCGTTGGTGTCACAGACTCCTTCTGCAGCGGCAACCTCGCGATGCCGAAGAGAAGCGAGGGCAGTTTAGATGTTTGAAACAGTTGTGCTGTTGGTTGATTTCTCAAATCACGAGTCTTCTGCTCGCGAGTCTAGGTCAGCTTACTCGCATCACGTATGCGCAGAGCATACTTCTGTGTGATGAAATTTACCAGTCTGAGTGTGGTATCCAAGAATTACCCCCTCTGAGAGTGGTAAATTTACAAGCGCTTGTATAATCACAAAAGGTAGCTGAAATTCACAACTATCAGAGTTGGATTTTTACCGACCTGGATTGTAAATTTACATTAATATTCTTTACAGTGTAGGTTAGATTTGCTCTCTGAAATTTTCCCGCCCGTAAGCTACATCTCTTTTTTTACTCTCTCTCTCTCTCTCTCTCTCTCTCTCTCTCTCTCTCTCTCTCTCTCTCTCTCTCTCTCTCTCTCTCTCTCTCTCTCTCTCTCTCTCTCTCTCTCTCTCTCTCTCTCTCTTTTTTTTTTTTTTTTTTTTTTTCTTCAAGGTGGTTAGAGGGCAAAATCTGCCTCAGGATCCCTCGGATCCGTCCCCAGACACCGGACTGGTTCAGCATACGCGGACTACGCATAGCCCACGCAGGCCATACCAGGCGGGACACGGGTTTGGGTGGGGCCCACCGAGAGGTGGGTCCGGCCGTGTAATATCCCTCTCCCCTCGATGTCCGATACCTAGGGCATCGGGCAATCAAGAAGGAGATCCACCTGCATCTACCATCTCATCCCGGAACCGCGTGAGCATTACTTCAGGATGAGCGGCATGTCTCGCGCTCGATTGCGAGCGTTCCTCTTCTCCATCTTCTCTCTTCGGCCACTTGTCGGCATCTTCTGTTTTCACTCTTCATTGTTCCCTCGCTTTCTTCTCTCTCTCTTTTTTTTTTTTTTTTTAAGGTGGTTGTAGGGCAAATACGCTGCGACGTACGAAGGAGAGGCACCGGTCAGCCAAACACGACTGGCCAGCACCTCCCCAACAGTCCCGGGCTGGAATCCGCATCGATACGGCCATCCGAACCGGGTAAACCCTCTCTTCCTTCTCCGTTGGCGCCGGCCATTGGACAAGGGAGAGATCCACCAACTTACCAATCCGGCCCCGGCACCGCGTGAGCATTACTTCAGGGCCGGCGGCGTCTCGCGCTCAGGATCGAGCGTCTCTCTTCTCACGACTCGCAGGTGTTGTTTCCCTTTCTTCGATCTTCTTCCATCTCTTCATTCTTCATCTTCTTTCTTCTCTCTTCTTTCTTCTCTCTTCCCTCTTCAGTGCATCAGATTCCTCCTGGAATCATTTCATTTGGGCCTCTTCTGTTTCAATCGGCAGAGTCACTGTGATTCGCCTGCTTCGAGGCGCCTTACTTCCCTCTCTTTCTCCTCTTTGCGGGTCATCACCAGCTTGATGTATCCGGTGAGTCTATCCCATGTCTCCTGGTTGCGGAGCAAGTACGGGACGAGATTCTCAGGTGTTAGTTGAGCACCCAGCCATTCATCCAGCTCGGCGCGCTCTCTCCGGGTGTTGCTGCACTTGAACAGGGCATGTTCGGCGTCATCCCATTCGTCCCCGCATGACTGACATGCTGGGGTCGTCCTCTTCTTGAACCTGGTTAGATAGGAACCGAAGCAACCATGATCGCTCAGTGCCTGCGTCGTCCAGTAGTCCATCTCTCCGTGGGTGCGTTCCGCCCACTTGGCTACGTCACGGATCAGCCGGTGCGTCCATCTGCCGTTTGCAAATGGCGAATCCCACTCAGTTTGCCAATGCTCAAGGGTGGTTTCCTTCTCGTTGTCGCGGATGATCTCCTTCATCGTCGGAGTGAGTACTCGTTCGGCTCCGATCACTTTCTGGCGGTCCCAGATCCTCACTCGCTCCGCGACGAGCAAGTGGATGGGCGGAGTACTCGCCAATACGTAAGCCGCATCTCCTGACACAGTGCGGTAGGCACGGATACTCCTCAGGGCCGCTCTTCGGTGGACAGGCCCCATTCTCTTCTCGATGATGGTCTTCTCTACTCTCTTCCCCCACACGGGTGCACCGTACAGCATGATGGAGGTAGTGACGGTGTTGAGAAGTGCGCGCCTCTTTTCCTTGGGTCCTCCGATATTCGGCATAAGCCGCTGGAGCGCCGCACCGACCCTGCTCGCCTTCTGGGCGGCTTCCTGGATGTGCTTCTTGAACGACCACTTGTCATCGAGCCATACACCGAGGTATTTCAGCTCTGTCTTCCGTGGAATCTCTTGCCCGTTGATATGAAACCGGGGTAGGTCAAACTTCCTACGCCTTGTGACCACGATTGCCTCGCACTTCTTGACAGCGAGCTCCAGAAGCCTGCTAATCATCCACTCGTAGACTCGGGCCAGTGCTTCGTTCGCGCGTCTACCCAAGAGTTCCTCGTTGTCAGCCCATACTATGAGTCCCGCGTCGTCCGCGAAAGCCACTATTATCACTCCTTCTGGCAGTTCGATAGACAGTAAGCTGTCATACTGGGTGTTCCAGTTGAACGGCCCGGAGACCGATCCCTGTCCGATTCCGGCGGACAGTACCCGAATCTCTTGTCCCTCGTCGGTGTCGTACACGAGGGTCCTGTTCCGCAGGTAGTCACTCGTGACGGCTAGTAGATAGGGGGGCACTTTACCTGCTTGGGATTGATAGACTCGCTCCCAGCTCGCGCAGTTGAATGCGTTCTTTATGTCCAACGCAATGATGGCACAGAATCCTCCTCTTCCTTGGTATGGGTTCCCTACCGACGCTTGAACCCGTTCTTGGACCGCCTCGATCGCGTGCACAGTGCTCCGTCCCTCCCGGAACCCGAACTGCATTGGTGATAGCCCACCGCCTTCTTCGTAGGCTTTTTCCACCCTGTTGAGCACCATCCTCTCGTACATTTTCCCGATATTGTCGAGCATGCTGAGAGGGCGTTGACTTCCTTGACCCTTAGGTATCAGGACCAGCTTCTGGCGTTTCCACTTGTCCGGGAAAGTTCCCGCGCTCAGACAGATGTTGAAGAGGTCGAGGAGTAGATCTGGCTTGTATTTGAAGACCAGTTTCAGAGCCTCGTTTGGGATGCCATCCAGGCCAGGGGCCTTGCCGTTCGGCATTCTCTTCGCCGCTATGAGTAGCTCTTGCATAGTGAAGAGCGGGATGGGGTCTTCGCTCTCCGTAGGGAATGTAACTCTGGGTTCTCCTGCTGGGAAGAGGTCTTCCACGATGGTGCGCAATGTTGCTGCATCGGTCGGTGCTGGGTTGCCCTTCCGGGGTCGGACCTTTGACATGACCACGCGATATGGCGTGCCCCAGGGGTCTTCGTTAACCATGTCGCACAGTTCACCCCAGGACTTCTCTTTGCTCCTCCGGATGGCTAGAACGAGAGCCTTCTTTGCTTCTTTGTACGCTCTGTCATCTTCCGCCAGCGATGGTCGTTGCAGCTTCCTTGATCGCCATGCGGTCCTCCTTTTCTTGTTGCTCGTTCTTCGTAGAGCCTTGATCTCATCGGTGATCCAGTACTCTGGTTTCCTCCAGAAACATGGTGTTGTCCTGCGAGGCATCGACGCGTCGCAAGCTCTCGTGATGGCGGATGTTACCATCGCCACAGCTTCGTCCGAGGCGGAGTTCATCGGGAGATCTTCGACTGTTTCTATCGATTCCCGGAATTTCCCCTCATCCAGCTTGCGTACCTGCCACCCCGTCGGTCGCGGTCTGTGTGTCGTCTGTCTCTGTCTGTCAGTCCTAAGCCGAAACCGAATATGTCGATGGTCACTCAATGTTTCCGTGTCCAGAACCTCCCACGATGTCATACGTCCCATGAGCGACGGGCTCATGAACGTCAGGTCGAGGACCGAAGACGAACCTCCCTCCCTGGACCGAGTGTCGTGTCGGTGGTAGGTGATAATCCCCGTCTCGTTCGCGAGCACTAATCCCAATGCCTCCATGGCATCAGCGAGTATTACCCCCCGTCTATCACGCGGCCCCCCGCTCCAAGTCGGTTCCTTGGAGTTGAAATCCCCCGCGATTATAACTGGGCCCCCCCATTGCCTCACATCCTCTTCTAGGTCATGGAGCTTGTCTTCGAATTCGTGCATCTTGAGCGACGGCGAATAGTAGCAGCTGTAGACTGCTGTGCCCTCTATGGTCTTTCGAGCGAAACCGCGGCCACTAACAGCTGGTCCAGTCTCACGGATCGCAGGATTCATAATCTGGATTACGGCTGTCCTCCAGTGATCGAATGTGGATCGAGAGAATTCGCGCTTCCGAGGCGGTTCGGAGATAATCAGAACGTCGATCCCTCCTTCTTTGGCTACAGCGTGTAGGAGATCGTCTGCGTCCCCGCTCTTCCTGAGGTTGGCTTGGATGAAGCTAGCCATTTCTTCCCTTCCTGCGTCTATATGTGGTTCTTGCCCTCTGGTACGCAGTGCAGTTGCTGGCCCCAGATCTGTGGTCAGATTTGGACCCGATCGCCACATAGCTTAGGCATTTTGGTTTTTCCTTGCAAATCGCAGCAAGGTGCCCTGGTTCGCCGCATTGGAAGCAGAGTTTTGGTTTCCGTTCCTCTGCCTTCTCTTTTTTGCACCCCGAGGCCTTGTGCCCGTACTCTAAGCAGTTATAGCACCGTGGGATGCCACCCTTCTCGCGGATCCTGACTCTGCCCCATCCAACCTTTGGCTCCTTCCAGTCGAGGAGATGGTGGGCCAGTCTCGTTGCGATCGAGACAACAGCGGTTTGGGTGCCGCGGTAGCCACTCCGGATGGACTTGACTACAACGGCACCCTTCTCGTTTTCTGGTAGGGCCTTCGCGAGGGCACCCCGCACCTTGATTATGTCGACATCGTAGTCGACTCCGAGAACCTCGAGGGTCGTGCTGTTTGCTAGACAGTGGACAGCTCCTTCTTGCCCGACGACTGGTGCCAAGGCTGCCTTGACGGCGGCGACATCGGTGCCCTTCTTGAGTTCAAGAAGGACTTGGCCTTCTAGGGTCTTGCGGATGCCCGTGACCTTGGAGCCCACTTCTTCATCGAGGTCATCCGTTTTTATCCTGCGCAGCATGTCTGCGTAGGTTAGCCCACCTTGTTTGTCTCTCTCTCTCCACCTCTCTCTCTCTCTCTCTCTCTCTCTCTCTCTCTCTCTCTCTTTTTTTTTTTTTTTTTTTTTTTTAAGGTGGTTGTAGGGCAAATACGCTGCGACGTACGAAGGAGAGGCACCGGTCAGCCAAACACGGCTGGCCAGCACCTCCCCAACAGTCCCGAGCTGGAATCCGCATCGATACGGCCATCCGAACCGGGTAAACCCTCTCTTCCTTCTCCGTTGGCGCCGGCCATTGGACAAGGGAGAGATCCACCAACTTACCAATCCGGCCCCGGCACCGCGTGAGCATTACTTCAGGGCCGGCGGCGTCTCGCGCTCAGGATCGAGCGTCTCTCTTCTCACGACTCGCAGGTGTTGTTTCCCTTTCTTCGATCTTCTTCCATCTCTTCATTCTTCATCTTCTTTCTTCTCTCTTCTTCCTTCCCACCTTCCCTCTTCAGTGCATCAGATTCCTCCTGGAATCATTTCATTTGGGCCTCTTCTGTTTCAATCGGCAGAGTCACTGTGATTCGCCTGCTTCGAGGCGCCTTACTTCCCTCTCTTTCTCCTCTTTGCGGGTCATCACCAGCTTGATGTATCCGGTGAGTCTATCCCATGTCTCCTGGTTGCGGAGCAAGTACGGGACGAGATTCTCAGGTGTTAGTTGAGCACCCAGCCATTCATCCAGCTCGGCGCGCTCTCTCCGGGTGTTGCTGCACTTGAACAGGGCATGTTCGGCGTCATCCCATTCGTCCCCGCATGACTGACATGCTGGGGTCGTCCTCTTCTTGAACCTGGTTAGATAGGAACCGAAGCAACCATGATCGCTCAGTGCCTGCGTCGTCCAGTAGTCCATCTCTCCGTGGGTGCGTTCCGCCCACTTGGCTACGTCACGGATCAGCCGGTGCGTCCATCTGCCGTTTGCAAATGGCAAATCCCACTCAGTTTGCCAATGCTCAAGGGTGGTTTCCTTCTCGTTGTCGCGGATGATCTCCTTCATCGTCGGAGTGAGTATTCGTTCGGCTCCGATCACTTTCTGGCGGTCCCAGATCCTCACTCGCTCCGCGACGAGCAAGTGTCTCTCTCTCTCTCTCTCTCTCTCTCTCTCTCTCCGCCTTTCTCGTGCACCCTAACCTAACATGCATCAGCCGCGCGTTTCCACTCCGTGCAGTAGGGGGGGTAGAGAGAAAGCGGCCCAGGGTTGGCTAAACAACCAAACCAAACTCTACTGCAGGGCTTGGTAATCCATACGTCATTTTCGATGCATTTTTACTGGCAGCTGGCGGCGCGCGCGCACACAGGCTCTCGAGATGAGATGACTACGGTTATTACAGTTTCATATTTTTTTAGTGACACGGATATGCTTTACGCATAACCATCCGACTAAAAAATATAAAATAAAAAAAGGTTAGAAAAAATGAAGTTTTTACGATACGCTTTTATTCACAGCTCTAATATTTTTCTCAACAACTAAAAAGCATAAAATAATCTGAAATTCCATCAGTCAGCCCAGTTCATTTTGAGAAAAATCTTATGACATGCCGTTGCCTACACCCGTTATCTCAGAAAATAATTGTTGTATTCGGTGTTCATCTATCTCTCGGGGATCCCTCTCGACCCATCATGATGAATCTCGGAGAACATTCACTGTACCATAATTACAGATGATAAAAGCGTGGAGTGCTATTTTCCCATGATCCAGATTCTCGATTGCTAATGAGAAAATGTCCATAGATCATGCACTTCTTGCCCGGAAGTTCAGCACGCCACGCTTTTATCATCTGTAATTATGGTACAGTGAATGTTCTCCGAGATTCATCATGATGGGTTGAGAGGGATCCCCGAGAGATAGATGAACACCGTATTCAACAATTATTTTCTGAGATAACGGGTGTAGGCAACGGCATGTCATAAGATTTTTCTCAGAATGAACTGGGCTGACTGATGGAATTTCAGATTATTTTATGCTTTTTAGTTGTTTAGAAAAATATTAGAGCTGTGAATAAAAGCGTATCGTAAAAAATCCATTTTTTCTAACCTTTTTTTTATTCATTCTTCGTGATTGCACAGCTAAGAAATCATGCACCGAGGGAATTGCTTTCAGTAATACCGGTGCCAATTGTTTCTAGTTGGCTCAATCTCAACGTTCTTCACCGCTCTTGATTTCTTGTCTCAACACCTTCAGAACCCTATTCCAGAGTTGCAAAACTCGGATTTGGAGCCAATCCATGTGCAAAACACGGAGATGATTTGTGGAACAAGAACATCGGTGTGTACCCAACATGCCCTAATATGGTTATCTCGAAAGAGCGCGCAGTAACGACTTTTTGATCACTCAAAACGTGTTCATCACGTCTAAATAGGTTGAAAATACGGGTTTGAATTTGAACTGGCGTAAAGCTCCAAATGTGGTTGCACGGCGATGAAAACGGATGAAAATAAGTCTTACGCCTCATGATTTCGATGTAAAATGATCTCATCTCTCGGAAATTGCTATCAGATGCCGGCTAGAATGTAACTTACGAATACTTTTCCAACTTTGTTCGAGAAATTGGACTTATTAGAAAATGGCCTCTTTACGTTATGCCCGAGCTAGAATCTGATGTCATTTTCTGAGATATGAGATCATTTCACGTCAAGATCATTCGGCATTAAATATCTAGTTGTATGCATTCTTGCACTAGAATAGAGCGAGAGGAAATGAAATATGTGCCAGCCTCGGTATCTCCACGAGCGCCCAATGTAATCTGCAGGTCAAACAGCGGTTGTCTATCATCCCTGAGCTCACGGATTTGACACCTCGGAGACCTTCATTATTCGAATTCAGCCGGATAGTGCACCAAATCGACTCCATCAGGGGGTAATTTCGGAGGAAATTCTATTCAACCATGTGCATGCGCAGGAATAGCCAATGACTGGGAGAGAAATTTGGCTTCAAAATCACCAATAATGGCTCGTGAGGCAGGATTAGAAAATTTTTTGCTTGTACTGGAAGTTTTTATCTCCATTTCTGTTCATAAAAAGGTCCTGTAGGGGGTGAAGGAGTCCATAAAAAAACATTAGGAAATAACGACCACCCTACTGTATAAAGTATGCTTTTAGTGAGCGAAATGACCAGACATAAGGGAATAGCAATTTAAATTCGGGATAAAGTTACAATCACAGATCTTTGAGCGATCGAGAGCGAGAACAAAGAGAATATTCTGCAAAGAGTTTAGAAATGTCGTGGCAATATGCAAAAGTTAGACGCGTGTGATGAGCCTGAGATAGTTGAAGTCCTGTTTGAGTGATTTGAAGTACAGAGAGATCATAATATTTCGATTACTGGCCCAATCCTGAAATTGAGAGCGAGAAAATGTGGTTTTTATGGAGTAAATATGAGTTGCATATCACTAGTTCTGGCTTCACTTATGATATCCTGGCGATTTGGACAAGCCGGTTTCAATGAGCACCGGATATAAAGTGCAATTTACTCTGGCCACCTGGACCTCGTTATAATCAGAAGACACTAAGTTACCGTCATACTACCGTCAACTTTGGAATTAAAAAAAAATTTTTCCTCCCAATTACTTCTTAACTTGTGCGTTTTGCATTAGGAGTGCATTGTATCTTTAGTTGATTGGAAGCTTAAAGTTTTAGCTTTCAATTGACGGACATTGAAGTACGTATACGAACATTCCTTGAAAAAGTTATGCGTGCTCAAAGTAGTGCACCAAAGTTGGACCCCGATTAGGGTAACTTTGGAACAGTAATAGAGAAACGTGAAAACTTTTGACATAGGTTTGCTGTACGGCTTTACATTCATTTCTAAATATGAAAATCCTATATTGACTATAGTTCTACTGTCATTAAGGCTTCTATCTGTCATTGGGTATCTCGTGAAAAAGGTTTTCAAACATTATCGCGTGCTATCTGTAGTTCAATCAACGAGTGTTCCAAAGTTACCCCGACCATTTTACGAAAGTAGCTTCTGTTTTTGGGAGTGTTTCCAAGTAAGTAACTCCATTCCTCGACCACGCATGTACTCTCGATTTGGGTGTTTCAAAGTTAGGTGTTGCAGAAAAAAACGGATTTTCCAGTTTTCACTCTACGAGTTCCTGTCAGAGTGAAAACACACGAATGTAACGACGAAATCGTCAAATTATTAGAATGTTTCAGTGGATTCTAATGTCAGTAGCTCGGTTTGGTCCCAAAAGTATTCGAACGAGAATAGTTGTTTGAAACATTTTTTTCGCCTTCAAATCATCCTCTTGGAAAAGTTTATCACAAATGTGCAGACAGCTGATCGGGGCTTCCACGTCTGTTTAAGAACATTGTACACGCATGCCAATAACGTACTGAATTGTTTCTAGAACTACGGAGCAACCTGCTTTTGCTACCGGAGGAATATACCAAGTATTAGACCCGCTCCAGCAATGTGCAAAGAATCCTCGGGAACGACGGACTCGACCATTGGGTATAATAGGTTTCCGGTGTTCTAGGCATCAACTCTTATGATTATATTCTGAAGTTTAGAACACCGATTCTAGAGCACAAAAATAAACTTCACCCTGGTAGAAATGATGAGCATCTTTTGGACGATAATTGGCAAAGTCGCATTGCTACTGGCTGTGGGTGGCCAGGAAAAAATGGTTACATTTGTACCAGGGTATCAATGGTCATATTAAAATGAGTGCGCAGAAAAATGTGCGGCATCCTGATAATCGAACGGTCATACTACAAAAAGTCACCCATGATATAACGAAGAGTGCGAAACCTATCTTCAAAATATTTATTCCCTGAAAACTCACACAATTTTCCATGGGAATAAGTTTTCTCAAAATATTCTCAGAATTCAGTTTTTGTGGAAAAATTGAGAAGTTATTTCCGCGGAATCTCCCATACTCAAGCGTAATTACACGACGATCAATTATGAAGACATATTTTGATAAGAATTTTTCTCAAATTTCTAATCCACCTAACCATGTGGCGATATCTTCTTTCATTTCAGACCTAGAGCAGTTACATTAGTGAGAGTAGCCAGCTCTTTCTTCATCCACAAAAAGTCAAGAATTAGATTCGCATGCTTGCTAGCTGAGCGAAAAACAATCTGGAGGTCCTGTGTGAGGTTTAAAACCGGTATGAAACTATGAAAAAAAGATTGGGAACTTTACAGTCTATTGAACATTTGATATCGAAAAACCGAGGGACCATTCTATAATTATGATATGTATCTCGAGGTCATTGCATCCAACCGGAGCGAAATCTACCTAAAAGCATCGATATCTTTGGTATAAATGAGCATTAAATGGGTTAGCCTGACTCAAATTCTAAACATTTTATGGCGTGTGAGATATATTGCACTTTTACTTTCATCAACGCTAGTTCAAACTCGAATAAATATTTAACACACAACTTTCAATTTCTCGTGTCAATCTACATGGGATATTGAGTGTGTGAGAGTTGGGTTATCTCGACAGCAAGTAACGACCGACTGATACAGCCAAAATCACTTTCCGACGAACTTTCACAGATACGTAATCGATTCTGATGTTATGTCCGGAACGAATTCACTGTCAGTTCAGTCGTTGCTGGAGAAAGACGCGTTTCAGTCATTTTGCTGGTTCGCCACTGTATTTGAAGTGTAAATGTACGAACCAAGTGGGAATATGAGAGAATCTAGGTGATTTGACCGTACTGGTGATTTTGTGACAAAAATTTTTCATTGTTGCCTTTCAAAAAAAAAAAAAAAAAAAAAATGGCAGTTCGTATAAGCTAGTTAGGATTGAACAGTAGTTCATTTGTGAATATTAAATTGAGACTACGATGTAACATTTGTACAAGTGGAACCAGATTCGAATCGGCAAGATAAAACCACAGATTTGGGAGTAGAACGCCAAGACAACTCAAAATAGTGGCTACCAGGAGTAATACTTGGAGACGTGGGCAATACTTATTGCCTCTAAGGATTGTCCGAAAATATTCATTAGAATAGCTCCAACCCAACCGTATCTGCATTCAGAGTCATAAGAAATCCAGTATCTCAGTGATTCTGATCGATCTCAACACCGAGAGTTTCAAATCTTAGAGATCGGATGTGGATTCCCTCGCAAATGGCAGTGATGGCTCATCACAGAAGACATCATTATATTCAGCGAAGTGGAAAATCAAGATTGACAAAAATGCTGTTTACACTTTTTCTCATCCTCATCTTTTGGGATGGAACAGTATTGTCAGCTCAACCAGTGAAAAAACTACGAGTCTGCGTTATCGGGGCTGGTCCAGCCGGTTTGAGTGCCGCTCGTCATCTCGCAGTCCATCAGGATAAATTCGAGTTTACTGTCTACGAGAGGTCGAATGAGATAGGCGGAATCTGGCTTTACAATGAAAAAACTGGCCTCGATGACGATGGATATCCCGTACACAGCAGCATGTATCGGGATCTCAGGTAATTCAGCTATTTCCAAATTTCATTCAAATTCAGGTAGGCGTACAGACATAGATGAGGTATTATTCATTTATATCGATGTTTGGTCATGCATGGTCAATAATATGATCTGAAAACATCATGACGTTTAGTCGAATGCCTTCAGTTTCCGCCTGCACGTGTATTTTGTGATCAACGAGGTTGGAGACTTCAAGGGATATTTTGAGCGTCATTATACAATTTAGTGCGTTTACTCATTGGGAATCTTTTCTGACGCATCTTGAACCGGTGATGGAAAAGTGAACTCACAGCAGTATCCTTTGCCTGGACATTTTTGAAGTGTGGGCATATTCATGGGCTACAAAAATACTCTAATTTTGGAGGTTTTGGCATAAATTATGCAATTGATGTCCTGTTCTTACATTCAGATTAAATGACCGAGTATGATGAGTCTAACGATGATACAGTGGAACCTGTCTAATTTGGGCACCTTTAGTTCGACTCTGACCCACCCATAATAAAAAGGTGCCCGAAATATAGACTGAGAATATCATTTGAGCCAATGGAAAGATAAAATTTGGCTGAGGTGCCCGAAATTTAAAGGTGCCCCTAGAGACCGGTTTTACGGTTTTTGGTACATTCTATTAAAAGAAAGATGTTCCAATGAGGAGCGAATATGAATTTTATAGAGACCTCAGCCCAACAGGAGCGGTTAAAATGTCCTTACCATGGCATGTCCTGAACTGGAATTGCATATTTCAATCGAATAGTTTAGCGAGATATTTACTCAATTCCAGTTTCGCGCCACTCACAAGGGGAACATCAATCTTGTGGGTCCTGGATCTTGACGAAACTTAGAGAATCTTCTCGTTTCGCTGAGAAATGAAAGTACCCAGGAGGGTTTCGTCCAATGGGGCTCCTATCCCAAGATACAGCCATGGAGATTAGCACAATGATTGTCCATATAGGCCCATGTTAAAATGACCCATATATGGGCGGCTCCGGATCAGAACGGTATAAGTCCATTTTGGTGAAAATTGAGTTTTTGATGGAAAACGACAGAGAATACATATGAAAACATGTATGCACAACTCCGGAATTAGAAATCCAGTCTGAAGCATCACTTGCGACATGGCCGTTTTTGTCTCGAAAAAAGTTTCGACTTTTTTTCCGGATCAGAACGGTATAAGTCTATGTTCCCGCTCAATAATATCGCTTTTGGGTCATCCACGTTTAGCTGTCGTGCTTTTACAAGTAGTTAGAAGTGGTGGCTATTCCCAGAAAATACGAATTAGGTTTTCTATGTTGTCCAAATGATTGCATCGAATGGTTTCGAAGGAGGTGGGCCGACGTCCGATCACTTCTTTTTGACGCATTTGGACACAGTCAAGCCCTTACGAAAATGAACAACCTCGGGTCAGTACTCCCATGGGCCTGGAATGTTTCTCTTGGAAGCTCTGAAGTCTTTTTTTCTTATCTCTTGTTATAATTGATAACCGAGTTGTTTAATGATGGTTCGAAAAGCACAGTTGTGAAAGCGATCGGCACTGAGCCTGTAAAGAAATTTGATTTTGCATCATGTTTTCAGGCATCTTCTCTAAAGAAAAATCAACTACGTCCGTGATACGCCAAACTCAACTAAGCTGTGCACTTCCTCCTTGGGAACAATGCCAATGGTAAAGAAAACCTAGCTTCATTACAGAAATTCGGTTACAATTTGACTATGAATGATTGTGATCTATCAACTGGGGTTCTTTTTATTAACAGTCATCCGGCCTTCGGTTCGATCTCCCGCCACTCGGTACGAGTGAACCTCATTTGGACGAATCTCGTAGGTGAAGAGACTAGCCTTCCCGAATTGAGCTAACTGCAACGAATTTCTACAGTTGATCAACAACCCTTCTTGGTTGTTGAGTGGGGATCAATCCGAATTCACCGTTTGGATTCCCTGGTCGATTAAAGTCTCTTCATTACGAATCTTCTTATACAATCTCAAACTGTCTCTGACTCTTTGAACTCAAGCTGCGTGCTCTGTGGTCCCTAAAAAACTAAATTTTGGGACTGAGGTGGTTGAGTAAACTCGTCTTGACCGGACTGCCGTTTCCAAATAGACCCTTGTTGACCTCAATATTAAAAATATATCTTTAGTCACGATATCCTGAATGAGATCTCTTTGCAAAAAAAACAGTCTTGGTTGTGGATGAGATTCAATAAAAGTCATCCTAGATTAGAGAGGAGCTTTGTTTACTGAGAGAGAAAGTCGAGGATAGTCATAAAAAATCCGAAAAATTCTCAATTTTTACCGTTCTGATCTGGAGAATTTTTCCACTTTTCTCCTGGCTAAAATAAATTGGCATGAGTCCATGGTTTCTTAACATTTTTTGATCTCAAAGGTGAAAACTCATAGTTACTCGACATTTTCGTATTTGAAACGGTTGAAATCCATAATATCGACTACCTCTCCCGACCTAAAATATTAAATGTAAATTATTTTCAGAAATGGTGGACTTATACCGTTCTGATCCGGAAAAAAGTCGAAAAATTTTCCGGATCAGAACGGTTTAAGTCCATTTTTTATTGCAAAATGAGATGTAAAAAGTGTAAACAATTGATAATCAATATGCCCCACGCGAAGAATGGCATGAAAACACACTCACTACACGGTAGAATAAGAATATTTACTTTAGATGGTAGCTCGAATTTTTCATATCACAAAAACTTTGAGGCGCATTTTCCAGAAATGGAAAAAATGGACTTATACCGTTCTGATCCGGAGCCGCCCATATAGATATACTGACAATGCTAACCGCCATTGCTGTATCTCAGGATAGGAGCCCCATTGGACGAAACACTTTTGGGTACCTTCATTCCTCACCAAAACAAGAAGATTCCCAAAGTTTCGTCAAGATCCAGCACCCGCAAGGTTGGTGCGCCCCTCGTCAATCATCAAAATTGGGCCATATAAAGGTTATTAAGTGAGTATCAGGTCTCTTTCTAATCGAGAATCAAGTCTTTTTTTAAAATACTCCGAACAAATCCGACGTTGCGTCCTCAAATTTTGCAAATTTTCCGAATACTTTTCGAAAACTCGACGGTGAGCTTGCGAATCGCTTCAGACGACTCTGTATTGACAGAAATCTGTCTCGCACACCAAAGAACAATATTTTACAACTAGCGGAGTGATGAATAAGAAAAGCAGCTTCCTACGCGATGATTTGAGAACAAACAATTTTTTTGTCGCAGAATGAGAGTTGTCCCTACGGTGGTTACTGGCTCTCGAAGGCTGTGCAATATTATGGTCCAAAAGTTCTTCTACTGTCAACTCTCACCGTGAAAAAGTGGTGTGTATTCGGAAGAAAATATCCGCCATGTGTCAAAATAACTTCGAAAATTCCTTATATCTTCAACCCGTTCACTGCAAAATCGCCTCTAGTATCGGAAATTCCATATTTACTCACCATAACATGTTTCTGGAGTGAAAAGGCGGTGAGGAATTGTGACATTTAAATTTTCACAAATTCTCGTTTTTTTAATTTTTTTCTCTCGCATAATCCCACATTGAGACCCCAATGGTGTTTCATTTTTTTCCTTGGAGTGACAATAATGCCTGTCATGTGGCTTCCACCTTTTTTGATCAGAAAACTTTTTTGTGGTCCGGCGTTATATTGTTTTCTTAATATAAGTCCACAGACACAATGGTTCATCTGCTCTCAGGACTCTACCAATATTTTTGTGGAGAACCACCTTAAGACTGAACTTCTCGGATCTTCGAATTCTCTGCAAGTATGACACTAAAAAAACCTCAAAGCCTCTGTTAGTAAGTGAACCTGAAAAAGTACCGAAAACATTGAATATATAAAAATGTTCGAAAGAGGACATCATAAAAACTGTAAAATTCTAACAGGAAAACAGCACACTAATTACATTTCGACAAGATAAAAGAGTTTTTGCCAAGATTTCAAAAGATCTCGGCTCGAATGAAGAATCTTGCAAAGTGGGAGTTCTTTGAAGAAGATTCATATAATGTTACCGAGGAACTTTGAATAGTGGATTTTCTAAAGAAATAAGACTGCCAAGAAGGACCCACGGAGTGCGGGTCACCAAACCTCACCAAACTTTTTTCACAGTCTCGTACCACCTAGAGTATGAAGAATCTAGAGTAACTCCGTCAAATGAGCTCCCTGTTCAGAGCTACAAGTAAAGATGTTAGCATTGTCAGTATATCTCTGTATATCACTTTTTAACATGGGCCTATATGGGCAATGCTAATGTCATAGGCTGTAACTTCGGACCATTTGACGGAGTTACTCTGGATTCTTCATATTCTAGGTGATGCAAGTCTGTGAAAAAAGTCTGGTGAGCTTTGGTGACCCGCACTTCGTGGGTCCCCCTTGTGGGTCGAACAGATATCTTTGAGCTCCTAATTGCTCACCCTCACGAAAACAATTACCGGTTGTATCACCCGGACCCATGCCCGCTAGCACATTCCTGTGGGTTTTCTCGCGGGAAATGGACCCAGCAGGGGAGTCCCACGTTCGAATCCAGGCTAGGCACCACTGCACTGAGATTTTTTCACGTCGGTGTCGGTGGTTCGGATCCCATCTGAAATTGCAGATCCCCCTCACCTGAGGTGAGAATCAGTAGTTAGCAGTATGCTGACGCGCTGGTTCAGCGTATCTTGAGACGTTCACTGCGATGGGCCCCACCGGTGGGGCCCACGATATTTCGTTTTTCAATCTTTGCCAATTCATATTTGTCCGAAAAATCTTTCAAATAGGCATTTTCCTAGGCGTTTTAATTTGTGAAGAGCATAAATAATGAGTCAAAACAGGATCTTTTCCTATATACTTGCCTAAATCGGAAAATGAGGGTCGAGATGAAGACGAACCAAAAATTACGAAAAATTGCCTTTGCAGTGAACGTGTTAACCTCTAGCACACAGGTGCCGTCTAGGTGCGTGGTGAGAATATTCAATCTGAAATCATCGTGCAAAGGGACCCGATTCTCCAACTTCATCTTGTTCTCACTAAAAGTTTACTAATAAGACTTTGCAGGACTTACCTTATAAATTGATCAACGAATAAGAATATGTGAAAGAAAAAACAAGCAGATACAGGCAAACCTCCGTTTTCGCGAGTTGAGTGTTCGCAAACTTTATTTGTTTGCAGTTGGCCATCTATTACCATCCTCTTTGTATTCGTGGTCTCTTTATTGCTCATTCACGATTCAGAGCTGGTATTTAGAACCGAATTCAAAAAATACGCAGTTTGAAACCAGTCTGTCCGAGAGGTACATTCCTGGGCCTATCTTCAATGATCTCATTGTTATGTCGAGTAAGAAATGTTGTCGTTTTGTGTTTTTTATAGTATTGTAATTATGAATCCGCCATGGCTCCACCTACAGAAGCGATTATCAAAGGAACAGATCGAAAATTTACCAATTTCACTATGAAGTTCGGGACTCTTGAATTATGGAGTAGGTAGAAGTGAAAAAGTCAGTGTTGTCGAAATTCTTCGATGGAAGTTCAAATGGCTTGAGAAATTGATGATGAAAGCTTGCGAGATACTGAATCTGACAAATGTTTATGATATTTTCCCTGAAAATTCAAGACTCGATTCGAGGAAGTATCTTATTACGATCATTCATAAGGATGTTTTTGACAACTTCTACGAACTTTTCAGTTGAGATGATGACTCCCAAATACTTCCATAATGAACCTACCATAATCGATCCACTGACACAGCTTCTTCTATCGATCGAAGAATGTGACCCCCGTTCTCCCATGTAGGCAATAATTCAGTACTCGCAGATTTCGTATTCTCGGCACGTTTCCGGGACATAACTTCCGTGAATATCGAGATTTGCTTGTATCACTCAGTGCCAAGGTCATACCGGTTCCCGGACCCATTCTCTTATTTTCCGTGATGCTCAGGCTGCTAAAGGAAAATTTCCTTCTCTTGTTAATGCGTACTATCGGAAAAGCCAATTTTTTTTCTGAAGTCATTAATGACAAAGATTTCATGAAACAACCACAATCATCAAAAGTGCCTGAGTGAGTGAAAAACTTTCCCTATGTTTCCATTGAATTTCACTGGATTGCATCCCGCGGAGTACTGAATGAAAGAAGGCGTGCATGATAATCGACTCTGACATTCATTATTATATCCGCACACTATTCCCGAATTATTCATACTACTATGCTATTCTTCATATTCTTTTAAATAACATTAGGATGGAAGTCATGATTCTTGAGCATACTGTTGATTCCAAATTAAACATGGAAGGTTAATCTACCAATATACTTCAATTCTGATCAAAATTGAACCCTGAATGAATTGATCGACAATTGATCATTCTCTTGAACAATTTTCTTTTCTTTTTTATTATTCTCTTGAACAAGATCCATAGTTTACCATCATCAATTGAACCATTTGACCCACCATTGTTACCTGTTTCATAACCTCCAGAGCAAATGTTCCCATGGTACTGATGGGCTTCCCCGATTATCGAAGGAACAAGGAAAGTGACGGAGCTTGTCTGACGCATCGAGCAGTTCTAGACTACCTGATTGAGTATGCCAACCAGTTTGACCTTTATCGTTTCATACAAGTAAGCATGAGACTAATGTTATGAGGAGGATGGACAATAAGAATAATCTAAAGAATCTTTGAAGTTTCATACAGTGGTGGAAAGAGTGGAATTTGAACCACTGAGTGGAAATTACAACTCAACGAAGGGAAAATGGAAAGTGAAGACGAGGGACACAAAGTCGGGTCAGATGAAGGTATTTTTCTACGATGCAATCATGGTTTGCAATGGGTGAGTTGCTGATTCAAACTCTTACATATCGAATATTGTCACTAATTACTCCTTTTGCATCCTAGACACTTCTTCGAGCCCAATATCCCACAAATCCCTGGTTTGGACAAATTTGAAGGTGACGTGTTGCACAGCCATGACTATAGGATGCCAGAGTTTCTCTATGGAAAGAGAGCCATTGTACTAGGAGCAGCAGTTTCTGGCGTCGACATTGCGTTAGAAATATCAAAAGCTGCGGAATTAGTATATTTGAGTCACAACTATCCAAGGTTAGTTCATTTTATTGGCTCTTGAGGAATTTCGTCCGCAGGTTTACGAGATTTCAGAGGACTCGGAAAGTAGACCGATTTCCTCCTTTCTCGAAAGATTGATCCACCCTTTTTGGCGGTGTTTTCCTTCGCAACAGATCATTACAGAAATCTTGCAGCTAATTCAAGATATGCACTCGCAAAATGCTGCGTCGATGAGATTATGAGACTCAAATTATGTATTCGATCTTATAACTTGAACACTCTGATCAAGCAAAGAAGTCGGAATCGATCGGATTATCTGATGAAAAGATGCCATGCAAATTGGTACACGTGGCATCTTTCTATAAAACTCAGCCGAAATTTAACAACTCTATTTTACTGTGGCTCGAATCATTTGGAAAAGTTCGATCAGTTACCAGTTGCCTGAATCCATCACAACCGACCGAGATACTTTTTATTTCGACGAAACAGAGCATAGTTGTCTGCTTCGACAAAAAAAGGGATATAAATTTTCTATTTTTTCTCTAATTTTTTTTTTTTTTTTGCCTACCGTGTCTGATCGATTGAATTATCTCACCTATAACGAGAAACCTCGAATTCTAGATTTTTATCGCCAGCCCCCTCGTGAAAATTTCTTTGTTCATATGAACTTTTTCTGAATATCAAGTTCAGAAAAATTTTATATGAACAAAGAGAATGGGACTATCCCGCACTTGACTCGTATTTCTTTCTCTGAAGTTTAACAAACTTCTTCTGGACTTTGGCAAGCTTTCGACCAAGTTCAGAAGAAGATACGACAACTTCAGAGAATGTTCATTATTATTGGCGTGGATAACATGAAATCAGGCCTTGCAATGTGTATACGACGCATTCCGAGAAAAAAATTCCCCGAAACCGTGCACCAGCCGACCCCGAAACTTGAGTCGGTGATCCTCCTCAAGCGTTTAGCGACGACCGACTCGTCTCCACGGCTCCTCACGCGGCAAATCCCATTCCGTGCAGTCGAACTGGACATACGCTGTTTTGTCTCCTGCAACAAAAAAAATTCACCACTAAGTATCGTGCTGGGTATGATCGAGAAGTAGCATTAATTAGACATAAGTTGCCCCCAAGAAGTTCAAGATGAACAGAAAATTGAGGTTACGCAGGCATTGCAGCTATTTACGAGAGAGTTATGCACAGAAATTGGTACTCATTCGAATAGAAGCAGCTGAAACCACGCCACCGCACTCCTGGATTTTTTCTCACTATCCGCAAGCTCATCAGCTTCCTGCAAAAGATTTCACATACAGAAAAGCGCCACAAGCCCGCTCGAGCCGTTGTTGAACAGGTTACGGTCTGACAATGTTGTTGGTGCCCAACAGAAGAATCGATATCATTGGTCGTTGCCAACCAGCAACATTGTCAGACCGTAACCTGTTCAACAACGGCTCGTGCGGGCTTGTGGCGCTTTTCTGTATGTGAAATGTTTTGCAGGAAGCTGATGAGCTTGCGGATGAAGAGAAAAAAATCCAGGAGTGTGGTGGCGTGGTTTCAGCTGCTTCTATACTTCTGTGCATAACTCTCTCATAAATAGCTGCAAAGCCCGCGTAACCTCAATTTTCTGTTCATCTTGAACTTCTTGAAGGCAACTTATGTCTAATTAATGCTACTTCTCGATCATACCCAGCACGATACTTAGTGGTGAATTTTTTTTTGTTGCAGGAGACAAAACAGCGTATGTCCAGTTCGACTGCACGGAATGGGATTTGCCGCGTGAGGAGCCGTGGAGACGAGTCGATCGTCGCTGAACGCTTGAGGAGGATCACCGACCCGAGTTTTGGGGTCGGCTGGTGCACGGTTTCGGTGAATTTTTTTCTCGAAATTCGTCGTATACACATTGCAAGGCCTAATTTCGCGTTATCCTTGCCAAAAATAATGGACAATCTATAAAGTTGTCGTATCTTTTCTTGAACCTAATCGAAAGTTTGCCAAAGTTCAGGAGAAGTTAGTTAAACTTCAGAAAGAGTTCACGAGCCAAGTGTGGGATAGTCTCATTGTTTTTGTTCATATAAAGTATTCTTGAACACGATGTCCAGGAAAAGTTCATATGAACAAAAAAATTTTTACGCGGGCCAGCAGTCCACTCTTTTTTTGGAATCGAGTCAGTTGGTCACTCCCCCACGGATGAGTAGGAAAAAAGTGATGTTATTAACCTTCAAAATTTTCAATCCTAACCTTGTATGGTATTGCTTGATGATTAGCAATGATGCCGGATGTACTACAATCATACATTCACCTTAGGAATCACTCCAGAAACGTCATGTCAATTGTTTGATGCGGCTGTGTTATTGTTTCTGCGTGACGACTGAATTATTAATGAATTCTTGACAGACGCCTGCTATCGAGTATCAAAAAAGTTTTCATGGAACGGTTCTGTTGTGTATTTTGTTGAATATGGTTCGAATGTGTATTCAGTTGGTATGAGGGATTGAATTCGGATCGAATCCGCAGCATTATCAACAACGTCTCGAATGCAAATTAGAATGATGAAGATTTGGATATCAAGCTTGTTGACCGGTAGATGTATATGTCCTTTAATTGAATAATATCGTCGATGAGCAAAATAAGTTAGATATTCGAGAACTGTGATTCTTATACTTGCCTGATGATCCATTCTATGGAATTAGATTCTGTACCTGTCTATCGAGTCTCGAGTGTAGCTTGTATTATAATCATTTTTTTTTATATATATATTAAGACTTGGAAAAATCCAATTCGGTAGCTCGACCAATTTTGTCAAAATCAAGTTTGGATCTGAAGTTTTCCCTGGGTACGATTCATTAGCATGGTTGAAACGAGCGTTCATCTACTAGCTCATCAGATGAGGTAGTAGAGACTAGTGGTTAAATAACTTGGGTATGTGGGACTGGCTGATAATTGAAGTTCTGCAAACTCAATAGATCAATTAAATAAGTTTTAAGTCAGACGTATCATTGAAGAGAATCTTATTTGTTATCTCGTTTCCATCCTTTTCACGAGCCAAGGCGAATTAAATTCACGACTTCGAGATGATGAATGCAGATTTCGAGACTTTGGAAGAAATTACATCGGAAATATCAATAAATGTTTACCGATCATTCATTCCAGGAAACTGAATGGAAGGTCATCGAATATAGTGGAAATTGCAGGAATTGACTCATTCAGAGATGGAGTATTTATCTTGAAGGATGGATCAAATGTCACTGGAGTGGATGCCCTAATATTCTGCACTGGATACCGATACTCTTACCCATTCCTGAGCGAGTCAACAAGTGTTCGAGTAATAGATAACCAAGTGATGCCACTTTACAAACACGTTATAAACGTGGAACATCCTTCTATGGGTTTCATTGGCATCCCTCAGTCCATAATCCCCATGCCCTTGTTTCATTTGCAGGTAGAGTATTGAACATCCAACAACTCAAACTGAAATTTTAATGTCCTCAAAAACCAATACATGTCAGTGTACGTGATCACGATTTTTCGATCGGCCAAATTCGCTGTATTGTGAATAATAAGCGAAAATCTTCCTGATAAAAATTGGCAGGATCTGAAAACTTGACGAGCGTGTAAAATAAAATCAGAATCACTAATTATCCATTGCAATCTCAAACATGTCTTAATTTATTCGTAGGTCCAATACTTTGTGAGTCTGTTGATGTGTAAGTTCTCGCTCCCGTCCAAGGCAGAGATGCTGTCGGCCAGTAAGATTTTACCAACTTTAGCAGAAAGGAAACATGCTCATGATCTAAAGCAGACGCGATGGTTTTATAACGATCAATTGGCTAAGGATGGAAAATTTGAACCCTTACAACCCTATTATAGAATTGGATACGAAATGTGGGAGAAGCTGAGACAAGACCGAATCACTGACTACAAGAACTTCTTACTGCGAGTCGAAAGCGATAATAAGACGGTCCACATCGAACATCGCCCACAGCTTCTTACCTGATCCAACTGCTCATGAACAACCCAGCATACATTGGTGGAGGAATTAATGTGTGTATCAGTATTTTGAATCGTGAATATCGATAGAAATGTATTCAAAGCACAGAGGTCTTGTTTTTTGATCCAGTCATTTTTCTTCAAAGATCGTACAGCTGCATATGAAAATCCAATCAAAAAGTTCAGTTGATGATGCATCATTAGAATCTCTGACATTCAAAATCTAAGACACAACTGCGAAGTACACTTCACGATTACAAAGATAAAATGACATTATAAGTCGAAAGTCTGAACAATATAAAAAGTTGAAAATATCTGTTCGGACGCTCCAATGAGCAAACAGAGAAATCAAGTCTATTGATTTGATATCCCTTGAGTCTCATGTGAGATGTTGACAATTTTTGTTTTTGAAAATGATAATAACAGCTACATTGAAGAACTATCGGTCGGCTATTGGTGCCTGGCGAGTTCACCCCTCCGACCGATGCGTATGGTCGAAAAACTGACCACGGGATTTCGATAAGTGGTATTTTGTTCTGGCGCGAGCGGAGCGTCTGCTTTGCAGCGGAACGGATGCGTTCGAAGTTTTTACATTTAATCAAATTGATTTCAATGTAATACGTCACTAAAAGATCATGTTTACTCCACACTATTATAATTTTCGGGTATTTTGGTTACTGAATGTGCTCGATATGCATGAATTTTCAAACATAACCTTGAACGGTTTTGTTTAAAAATTCTCCCACACTCCCGTTGAACACTCTCATCGAGAACGACAAGTCGGATTCTCTAACAATACATCTCATTTTGGTTTGTAAGATGATAGACCGCAACAGCAATGCCGAAAACTCAAGCGTCCCCGGGGAGCCGATGAACAAGTGCGACATTTTTGGCTTACCATATTAGAGGGGTTCGTTGGTTGAATGAAAAGGTCATGGCTTCAAATCACACTTTGATAAAAATTTTTTTCTCGCGAACACTCTCTTATGTGCTGAAATACTTTTTGAAATACTTTATGAATATGTTCTGAAATTCCTTTTGTGCTTCTCTGGTTAACTTAGATATTCCCTGTCATTGGTCTAGAATGAAGGCACGACAGAGTTTTGCACTCAACTTTGTCCCATTTTCAATTCAATTCCTGGATAGACTGTAACTGTCAATGTTGACATCCTTCGAACTTGATTTTGGACAGTTCCAATCTCCTTCAGATGGAAAGTATGGCCTGACAGAAGCTGCAAATATTTCTAACGGGCAGTAAACGTTACAGCCTAGTAATTTCAAAGGTATGGTACGTGGTATCTGTTCACCAGTGCGCATAATCATCTGAAAAGTAACAATTTCTATCAAAGTACAGTTTAATAACGTTTACACGTCATCATTTCAAGTCTAATTTGGCAACCCAGAACTATCAAATACAGGAAATGATTTTCCCCAAAAATACCTGTTATCAAAACCACGGATTGTAGAAGACGATATCCAAAGAATAGGGAGTGAAATTTATCCATTTGTGATTGAAGAAAGTACCCACCCGAACATAAAGTCGTCCATCTTTTTTACGGAGTTTCTCAATTCGTATGCAGCTGCCGTAATCAGGAAGTTCCGGTGCATTTTCGAGGCCTAATGTTTGGACCAACGCCATAAGTTGAATGTCGTGAGCACTATAAAGATGCAACCTTTTCTCATCATTGTCTCTAGTCTCCATATTTTTCAAAAACCGTTGCAATAATACTCCGCCAGTAATCCGTTTCATCCAATCATTGGACCCCATACACTTTACGAACAGTTTTGAAAATTTCTCTATGTAGGAACAGTCAACCTTGGAACACCACTCAGGCTTTGGAAAGCCCAGTCTCCCCTACAACATTTTGTATATCAAAGATGAGTGATCGGAGCATTACTGTTGATTCTGAAATATGGTGATTTTGCGGGAGATCTTGATGGAACAAGTATGAACCAATTTCATTAGAAAGGTTGAAAGCGTTGTGATTCAAACTGATCGATATTAATTTAAAACTCACCGTAGCCTTGAGATTTGGGCTCAACCATACCATAGCTAATGGGGTTGGAGGTACTCCGGTCAAATTTGCTACAAGTTTGATATCAAAATTTTTGAAATCCTTATCCTTCAACTCCTTCACAATCTTGTTCAAATTTTGTTCTATCATCCCCAGGTATTGTCTTCAGTATTATCATACGAACAAATTGTAAAAAAGCTCGTGAATAGATCTATAGTTCCCCTAATTCAACCACAAAAAATTATTGGGGTTGCGTGTACTCACGAGCTGCATTTTCCCACCAGTCCAGCCCGCAAGAAATTCAACGAGTCGTTATGGAGAGTCAGGGACGATCTGTGCTTTTCCTCAGTTGCAAATATCAAATTTATTGACGGAAATAGTCCTGCGAGTACCAGTCGTAACGAAGCTTCGGTACGGTTCCATCCCGTGTGGTATGCTAGAACCTTCTCTGTTTCATTTTTGCCAATAAAATCGCTGTACAGTTCCCTTAGATAGTACCCAAGCTGGAACATACGTTCCTTCCCTGACTGAAACATACTAGTCTTCATTACTCAGATCATACCTTTAATAACGTTACCTTCAGAAATACCTTTTCCCTGGCCGTTTTCGAGTCATGGCCATATTTATAAGTCACAAAAGTACTAAGGTACGAAATTTTGCAATTTAGAGGCAAATTGCAAATTTTTTAAGCAAAGCTGATAACGGAATAGTTTTTATTATCAAATTTTACGTCGAAAATGAATATTTCCCAAATTTTTGTACATCCTAGGGAGCTAGAAAACCCCCTAGATTACTTAAATTCCCTAGTCAGGGTAATTTCATCCTACACCAAAATGGTCGCAAGTTAGGTCAAAACTAAGGATGAGATCGGATTTTGCATCGAATTTTACGATAAAAACGTATGTTTTGGAAATTTTCAGCACTGTTAAGAGCCTGAGATGAGGGTCAAAGCAAAAATTACTAAGAAAATCACCCAGCATCACTTCACTGATCCGGAGCCTGAAATGTGTAACCTTTCGCTCGCGTTTTCTTTCAGCTCCCCAGCATCGCTGGGAATTCCCAAAAGATACGTTTTTGATGTCAAATTTGACGCAGAATCTGATCCCGACCTTAGTTTTGACCTACCTGGTCCCCATTGTGGTGTAGGATAAAAATACTCCGCCTAGGGAATTTAAGCTCATCTCGGGGTTTTTCTAGCTTCCTAGGATGTACAAAAATTTCGGAAAAATTCATCTTCGATGTAAAATTCGGTAATAAAAACTATTCCGTTATCAGCTTTGCTTCAAAAATTTGCAATTTGCTCCTAAAATGCAAAATTTCGTACCTTAGTACTTTTGTAACTCATAAATATGGCCATAACTCGATAACGGCCTAGGGAAACTGTTGTTCTGATCTCGGATTCGTGTTCAACAGCTCAAATTACGTCGGAAACGACCTCCACCTTCTCTGATAAAATTTTTTTTTTATTTTGTGGGACCGTGTAATTAAACATCCTTTAACTTCAACTTCTGCACTTGTGAAAAATTCGTACAAACTTCCAAGTATGAAAATTCTTTCCCAAATAATTTACCGACTGCCGATTCGGGCACAATAAAAGTTATACCTTGGGAAGGTGAATACCACATACTCACATTTGTTAACACTCCGTATCCAATCTTGGAGTAGGCCATCTGGTATGGATCATTTTTGTAGATCTCTTGCTCACGAGGTGTTCGCTCTCCATGTCTGAATAACTACATCAGAAATGGTTCCAATATTGCATTAGGGAACGCTGAATAGGTTTGTCTAAATATTCAGCCTCAAGAATCGATCGATGCTGAATGTATTATCAAACTACGCCCGCTTTACAGATGATTTTATACTTGCAATCACAACTTTGCGGCAGTCAATCAAACAATGAAATTGAGATAAGAATCATAATCTAGTTGGCCATGGCGTCATGGACTTCTCGTAAGGTTTTTCCAAGATAGCATCACCGAAATCCATTCCGGTGAATCTGACACGAATACAGCTGAAGATGTTGAATGATCAACTTCGAACTCACCACTTGAGCTAATTCCAACTTGTACTCATCAGGATCAAGATCGTAGGAGTTGTAACTGATAACATCTAATCCGAGCACGACATTTAGAAAGACCAGGCAAAATGTGAATTTCATTTTTGTAGATCTGTAGGTGCTCTCGATGGCTTCGATACAGAGATGATGCACCGGTAGATTTTCCTCAATTTGGACTCAAAGTTCGGTGTAGATGTTCTATAAAAGACAATTTAACTCAAATCACCTCAAATTACTGATTTTTCATGAATGATGACAATAAAGCTGAATCCAGCTCAAGAGTGGCATGTTGTGCATCTATCAGTTCTGATGAAATAGAAATTTTCAGGATTAAATATTTATAGCCATTTTAGAAACTAGTTTCTTCCACAATGGCCGATTCCAAATGCGCTCGATCTATTGAGTGAAATAGCACCAGGAAAAAAATCAAAGTTAGTGTGGGCGTGACGTTCTGAGAGATGAAGAACTTATGCAGGGTACTCTCTCAATGTTTAGCCTCAATCAAATTTTTCGGCATTCAGATTGAGCTGTTTAAAAGAATTAGCAGAATGTTTTTCCAGATTGACATGCAACTCGTTGTGAAAAATAGCTCACCTTACAAACTATTATGCTTGATTCAATATGAAAAAAAAAAAAAAAAAAAAAAGTTACCAGGATTTTGAACAGTGACACAAATGTATCACTCGATGAACCATATTACCTCTCAAATATTCGTCTCCTGTGGCTGAAAACTCAATGAACTATGTCTCAATGCATCGTTTTTCCAACGGATATGTTTTCATTCAACTCTTATCCGGATGATAAATTTTGTCATAACAAAAAAGCTTTCCCCACTAGTCTTTTCTACTTCATAAGTCTCCTCCAAGCAAACATCACCTAGCTTGATTGATAGAGTGTGAGTATAGTTTGGATATTTTTCTTTGCTTTATGTGCACACTACTTATAACATAGTCTCTTATCGCGCTACCATTTCAGATTATTTTTTTGAGATGATTCCAGTTTTTTTGTTCCGTCACTGATTTCGATTTTCTTCGAAATTCGTCAAAGATGATGAAAACTATTTTGTTTACCCAAAACCGAGATTTATTATATCGGGATTGTGATCACTCACATACTTGATAAGATAAAGATGAATCGATTCGAAGCATCCTAAAAAAGCAAAAGTTGAGTACAACTACGCAGTTGGCCCACGATTATCTAACTAAGATGAGGAAATTGCAATAACCGCGTGCGAGAGTGTATTCGATGCAGCCAACCATCCTTTCGAATCGTTATTCGAACTTGACGTGTATTTTCACCAGCCATCATCATTACAATACCAAAATACAATTACTATAATCCGTAAGCACTGAATAAAAGAATTTATTCAAAAAATCGTACCTCTTCCAAGTCACTGTCATAGGCGATGACAGGGGAATAAAGTTTCTGTAATGTACTTCACATCGAGGGCTGTTCAACTGAACCTGTCCGCGCAAAAGCGTCGTCTAAATAACACGGAGACAAAAGAACTCCATAGTATTCAAGATCAAAAGCATTTGTCATTGAACTCTGTATTTTTGAGATTGTACAATCATTGAGGGAGTTCTGCTACCGATCAAGAGCACACTTCACTCATAATCAAGAAATGTCAATTTGATTCATTTGAATGTTATTTCGTTTCATAGATAGTAGCGATCACTCTTTCTGACTTGTGCGAGATTGTTGCTAGCACAACTTTTTAATCATACATGAATGTGAGATTCAATTTTTTGTGTCTCGACAAGGCAACTGTGCTTGTCGATGACCGAAAGCCAAGTGCGATTAAGAAAAATCTGTTCGAATCCAAGTCCAGCTTTATTCTGAAGTCTTTTATCGTTAGTTCAGGCATTGGGAGAGTGGGGGCTCTGAATATACAGATCATCATCTTCTATAGGGGCTTTTTTCTATATAATTTGAAGTACTCTACAAGGATAGGTCATGATCTATGGGTCATAGATTTGCCTGGAACATTGTGAATAATCCCTTTAAACCCTCTAGCGTCCAAGGGAGCAGGGAGAGGGAAAGTATTTTTTTTTCTTTACTCAAAAGGTCTCCATTCGACTCCTCGATAAGTGCCACAAACTGTAATTTTCTCAAAATAGTCGGAAACGTCATCTTTTCAAATGGATCCTATAGGACCCATTGGGCGTTCGGGGGATTCTATTAAGTACACAAGAAAATCCCTTGCTTTCGACGGAAGTGCTTACTATTTTGAACTTTGAGAGTAAATCGACGAAAAATAAAGTAACAAACATGGAACAATGAGAATACCATGAAATCACTTGGTTAGTCTCAATTTTTACTCGATAGACAGCTGACCTATCGATTGCTGGAGCAAGTATAAATTCACTGTAGCCGACGAAAGGGTCCTGCAGGACCCATTTTATGCACAATTATATAAGCAAATATCCTTTGCCGTACAAAATTTCTATGCATGGATACAATCAATACCCTGGAAGCTCAGTGGGCCCTGTGCGACGCACTTTTCGAGTGGCTCATCCACTACACAATTTCTCGAGTTGGACCATTCCAATGCACAGATACCTTCGAGGAGGGCTCAAAGAAGATGATATAATTGGTATCGGTCACTCAGAAATTATAGCCATCTTTACATGAATCTATTTAGACCGTAGACTCACTCTCATATCGAGCGTCGCGCGAGCGCTGAGTTTCGCGTACGCCCAAAAATTATGTGCGTGTCATCAGGGTTCCCAATAGGTATCTTGCATTTTTTCTGACCCCCTGAAGTAAAGTCACACTCTAGAGCAATTTCAGTTGAACTTGATGCAATTTGAGAAAAAATTCTCAAAAATGTTCCCATCTTGAGCAAATTTTCCCAAAGCCGAGTGGCTTCAGAATGACTTCAAGTGGTCGAGCCCCAAATGACGTCATACCGACCCAGATCTCACTATGCCCCATAGCATAGGGGAATCCAAAGTTTCATTCATCTGATGGACCAACTGTTCAGAGGCATATCACAATTCATATGGCGATTGACCCAAATGCTAGACTAATACTTAAAAAGAGTCAGATCGTTCTCAGATCTCGAGAAAATTGATTGCTCTATCTAGTTATTGACAGTGAAACAATCAATTTCCCTGAGACGTGGGAACGGTCTGACCCTTTCAAATATCAGTCTAGCACTCAGGTCGATCGCCATATGAATTATGATATGCCGCTCAACAGTTGGTTCACCAGATGAATAAAAGTTTGGACTCTACTATGCTAAAAGCATGGGGCGTGATAAGATACGCGTGTCGGTATGACGTCATTTGAGGCTCGACCACTTGAAGTCATTCTGAAGCCACTCGACTTTGGGACAATTCGCTCAAGATGTGAAAATTTTCGAGAATTTCTTCTCAAATTGCACTATGCCCAACTAGGATTGCTTTCAAATGCACAATCTTTATTTGAGAGGGTCATAAAAATGCAAGATACCTATTGGCACAGACAGTCAGTTTTGACCTATGAAAAGCCTTCAACTATGCGTAACTGATTGAATATTGCGACGGAACTTGATAGTCTACATTTTAAAAGTGAATCCCATAGGAACCTCAGGGTGCTAGAAGGTTAAGTACCATAAGGTGATATCCAGAGATGATTCGAAGCCGCAAGGTCATAAGCTCAAGTATTCCAGCGCAGGTGCTAATGTCTCCATCTGACTTTACTCTTTCACTATATCATCCATCGTCTATGGCAATTTTAACTGGAAAAGTGGGAATGAATAATTCGTCGTCTATTCCTGAATGTAGATATTTTTTTTTTATAATACAGGGTCTTCCATAAAAAAGAGACTTTTGACTGTGATCATAAATTAGCGAGAATGGTTACATTTTGGTCTTTTTATAATAGCGGACCGAAATCTCACCAGTTTGTGGTCCATTACGTTGGATCAGAGAGACATTTCCACCAAGATACCTTCAGTCTCATCTTCGTTCTTTGGATAGGTATTATATAAGCACTCCATACAAATATATTCTGGGCGGATTTTAAAGTAACTTCCATTCATTCCAATGTAATATTTTTATTATGCACCTGTATACGTATTACCTCATGTGATCTTCATTTCTGAGAGCTGAGTCCCTTAGGAGTCAATAAATTTGCATGAATTGCAAAAAAAGCATTTGTAATATCAGGAAGTCTCGTCAACGGATGCTCGTCCAGTCCATCGAGATTTTTGATCAAATTTTTTGGACCAAGAGGAATTCATTCAAGCGAAAAAGCTGTACAACGGTTTGGTCAATGACGATGGAACTAATGATCGAGAAATATAAGCTGTCCTAAATATTTTCAAAATTTCTGTTACGCTTTCTTCAAAGAATCCTTGACGGCATTCTTAATATCCTTGGATCTTCGTTTCCTACTATTGATGACTCTATCTTCACGAGTCCTTGGGATACAAATCGTATGGTAATTTATAATCTTCTTCGGCTCGTAATACGACCTCAACGAGCAAGAAATGTACACGCAGTATTGGCCATTCTGATCTCTTATATGAACTTTGATCTTATCTAAATCTTCATTACATTCAATTTTTAAAGGCCTAATACTCCGAACCAAGACTTTTTTCCCATTGTCTCGATACTTTTCTACTGTTAGGCCTTCGCAACTAGGATTCAAACGGCTCGAACATTGTAAAGTGAGCAGAACAAAACCACCTTTTGCCAAATTAAGAACTGAAATTGGACCAACTTTTGAAGAATAATCAAAAGTTGTTTTGACTCTGGGCCTCGTTGCTCCGTACTCAAATTGTTCGCAATAAACCGATGAAACCACTTGTTTTATTTTATCTCCAGATTTTTCCCGATCGGCACTGCAAATTGTGATATTATTATGCAGCGTCGAAACTGAATACAATAACCCTTTAAATCTCCCTTGGATATTCGTCAGCAATCGTTTCTCGATGCCGGTATTGGTTACAAAGCCGGATTTGGTACCTTCAGCTGCGGAGGACATTTCACCAAGAACTAAAAATTCTTTCGGGGACAATGCCGAAGACATTGGCGTGGTTTTGAAATAGTGCAAACTCGTCCGGAATGGTAATGGTTTTTGAGTGATCTCTTCTCCATCCTTGTTGTAGGTAACTCTACATTTTGAATTTCCACATCTTTTTTTATCAATGAAGATCAAATCGAAAGTATTCTCGTACACTATTGGATTTGTAAGTACAGCGTAACGATCGTTATCGCTTGGTAAATTTGGTGACAGATATTTGATTTCACAGTTTGTAGAATCGATTATGAGTGACTTTTTAAAGATGAGGCTGTAATCGTGTTTCATCTCACTCCAACTGACTATTATATTCGTCGTTTTTCCCAGGAATTCAATCTCAAGGGGAAACTGTTCATCCAAAAGTTTACGATCAGGACCTCGAGATAAACGTAAATCGCAAACTCTGTCGAATGGTGAACCACTTATGGAATCTGTTCTCACATTGATTTTGCAGTCTATCATTTCGGGAATTTTTCTGTCATCGCAGACGCTAAACACAAATAAATTATCATCCCTTAGGATATTCCGGGTGTAGGATATCCTGGCGTTTCCATCAACGCTAAATTCTGCACGCTTGGTAACCACTAAATCCTCTGATCCATGAATCGATGAACTTTTGCAAAGGAAGATGCAGATAGCCAAAATTTTGATAAAGCCCTCCATCGTGTGTTGTGATGCTCTCAAATTTTGTACCGATGTTGTGAAATAGTCTGAAAGAAATCCATTAAACAAGTCAAAATGGATGAATATTCGGGCGTAATGACATATTGATCCTCCAAATTTCAATTATGATGATCTTAGAGTTCCTATGATGCTCTATAAAAAGATCGCGAGTGTGTTAAATGTCAGGAAACCTGACCAAAGATGTAGGAATAGTGCCAAAATCTCTGATATTAATGCTAATTGTACGGTGGAATTGGGGTACTAATACACCATGGATAGATCGATTTGATTCGCGATAAAAAATAGAAAATGGGTTATTTATTGTTTTGGCATGTCTGTATCCCAGTTCGAGACAGTAACCAAGCATTAGTTTGTACATACGAATGGTTTATTGTGGTGTCAGTGACAGTGAATGGCTGGATAGAAAAGGAGGATAGTCAATAAAAGCAAATTGATTCATTTTTATTCCTTGATACAAAAAATCGCAACGCACCTGTTAATGAATTAAAGCATTATACATGAATTTTTGACTCGATTCTCACTCCTTCTCACTCGATAGCCATGCAATTGTAATGAGATGTACATACAAGATTTGTGTGTCCATTAACCCTTGGGGATGAGATAAGATAAAATAAAGTGAACTGATTGAAATTTAGTCAAAATTTTCTGCACAATCTTCAGTCGTAATGAGAGTTCCGCTCGCATATTTGGTGGAATTCCGTGTAGTTGATTGAATTTGATGCATTCCAAGAAATGCAGTAATGTACAGAATGAGCAGCAATGACAAAAATTGATTGAGTTCAACTCACAGAATATGATTCACCAAGGCAAGGAAAGAAGCGTCGAGGGAAGTATACCTGTCCTACATTGTCATAGTCTTCATCTTGACTGTGTTGTGTAAATTTTGAATCGACTCAAGAACTAAAAAATGGTTTTCAGGTTTTAAGCATGACTGACTTAATGCAAGTCAACATTCTTATCTATAAGTGATTATAGTACCTGATAAAAATGCCACTCGAAGACATGATAATTTGAATTTAGAAGAAGTGAATTCACGTGATCTGTATGTGTTAACTTTGAATCCATTGATTTTACACCCCGAGTACCTCGACTTCTGCATAATCAAGTATGCATAGACATATGTAAGGATTCACACTCCAGAAACATTCTTATGTACATACTCATAGTATGCTCGGATTGTCAAAATTCATATCAAATTACGCAAATATTGATTTTATTCTTTGCTTCCTTCTTGTTGGAGAATCGTCACGACACATTTTTACGGGCTAGAATTCAGCAACTACTCGGATATACTGGTGATTGGGTTCGAGTTCATCCTTACGGAAATAATCACCATTTTCCAATTTTTATATACAATTTTGTTTTTTAACAAAAAATTTTTAAATCCAATCGTCACTGCTTAATGCGGAAAATTCCCATGGGTGTTACACAGGGATTTGCTGGGTCCAAATCCCGCGAGGAAACCCTCAGGGATTCCCTAGGGGGGTAGGGCCGGGTGGTACAACCGGTAATTATTTTTGAAAGGGCAATTCTGTTCCAGAAAACTTTCCCTTTCAAATAAAACCTTTCTGTGGAACACCTGGTCAAAAAATCATTGTCCTTCTAATAACATGCAGATGCTGATGGCATCAGTCAAATTAGCATTTTTTTCTCATGAGATGAAACCCTCCATTGTGATGACAATTCACTAATTAAGGACATTGAAAATTCTTGCGGGGAAAACCAGATTTGAACAAAGCACTTTGAAGAATAATCATAATATATGCACATCTCATTCGTCTTATTGTTGGTAACGAGGACAAGTACTCGCGTTAATACTATAAAGGAATTTCCGAGGAAATTTAGAATTTTATGATTGGAGAATGCTCCAGAATCAGTTTCATGGGTGATCCAAATTGTATGGCAAATGTGCATACATAATATGGATCACATATATTGCGAATGTTCTTGATCCCAACGATTTTCAACAATAAGTAATCAACTCTCTCTAGATCAATGATGTTCCAATGGGATTAAAATTTCATGATTGAGTTCAACCGTAGTCACATCTTTTCAAACGCATTCAATCCGACAAAATCGCAAATTCAATTAATTTGGTATTTCATCCACGAGTAGCGTCAATCAGAGTGAGAAAAAAATGAAAATTTGAGACACCTTTCATCGTAATATGGTATTTCTTTTCGTTCGATATCTTTCAAACTTGTCAAAAGAGTTGTTCCGGGTGGGTTTTTTTTTTTTTCATCTGACGTAACCTGACGAGACTGCACTTCGACAAAATGATCATCACGGGAATATGTTCAACTTTGAGCAATGGAAAAAAAAACCCAAACTTCTTTACACTCGCACGGGAACAAAATCCATCGAGATAGATGAGGATGAGCCTCGAGTTTTTTTTTTAGTGAACTCTACTCGAATGAGATGAAAAGATTCTTGTATGGACATAGAATTTACCCCCTAGCTTTTGTTACTCGGAAATAAAAAAAGCAACCTTTGGAAATTCGATGTTAGTTATGAAAACAAAAAATGGGTGACACACGTAAATGTATCCTTTACTATGGATCTCCATATTCAGAAATCAATTATTATAAGTATCATCCTCTGAGAATGATCATCATCGGAAGAAGTAGTTTTTTTTCATACTATATTTGGAATTCTTGTCCCAGTTCAAATCAACATGGAACTGACGCAGTTACAATCATCGATTTCTCACCATTGGGAGTAAACCTGTTTTGAAACGCCACCATCTTGGACCCGCGTATTTCTTATGGAAATTTTTTTAGATTCGCGGCCATATTAAATCTTTCTGCCATCTAAAATAACACAAAGACTCACTCCGAATAGTAACTATTAGGCTATTGTGTAACTAGAATTGTACCGTTGAATGCTGTATGGGACGAGTTGCATAATTATAGGTTCTTTTTTCAGAATTTTTCTTTTGTAACGAAACTTTTTAATAGGAGTATTTCTATTGTCAAGAATTTTCTATTCTTTTCTTCATCAATCGTTCATTTCAAAATCATCCATAATAAAACCATCCCAAATTGAGTCTAAAGAGTTATTGGTCATAAGGATGCATATTCATCAACCTCCTCACTCGACTCATGATTTGTTTCCAAGTCTTAAGCGCATCCTGTCTGTACTAAAAGAATGGATCTGAATGTTTTTTGAATCCAATAATAGATCATAGACAATACTTACACCAGAGTTATTTGGGATGATCTCATAGTAGGAAACTTTTTTGATTAAATGCTTCTTCTATTCTAATGGGATGGGCAAAATGCGCACAAGCTTCAGATGCCATTACAAGACACGATTTTGCGATACTCGTCGGTGAGCTACATATGAGAATTAATCACGTCAGCCCGGACTCTTACAGGTGCGAATCTGGAATTAATTGGATGAATATGCGCTTGGTTACACATATGATAAGTGCTTCGTACTGAATATGGATTAGTCGTTGGATCATTCGGATAAATCTTATTAATATCAATCAGTTAAGTATAGCTTGAAATCATGACGAGTGCATTCATTAACAGTTCGATAACCCTTGCTAACATCATCATGACTGACCTACTAAAATGCTAGAGCGACTTTAACGCGTAGGAGAAGCAAGATTCTTGATATAAATTTGATTTGGCGCATGAGTTAAGAAATTTGAATAATCCGAACACATTCTGGAATTTTTCTTTGACAAACGGGATATAGCTGATCATTGATCGATCGTCTTCCGATAGAGAAATTGAGAATACTTAGCTTGTTTGATCAAAGCAGAATCTGATGAATACTAACCTTACAGAGTGAGGATTTTATTTCTCGGGCTAACATCTCATAGTTGTGTATTATGCAAGGCTTGAATATAACATCGGCATTGATGGTTCGTCCGGATGTTGACAAGGATGTATGAGATTTAACGATTCAACAAAAGATTCTTGAAAATCGGAAAGACACCATAATCAACCACATACATTTATTGCTATTCAGGTTTGTAACTCAAACAACCAAACGTTCGTACTGTTTCTTACTCGGTAAAATGAGATAGGATGGATTCAGAAGGAACAGGCATCTGTGTGACGATTGATTAGATGATTGTTCTCAGGCTGTATCGAAGAATCTATAAATTCTCGATTGAAAAAATCCTCTAGTGAAATATCGAGCAAGAAGTTGAATCTTTATTTGATCAACGTTCCGCGTGCCATACTTACGCGGGCTTCGTCACGGTGATGTGAAACGTCAGCATGTCAGTAAATGTAAATTATGTATCTGTATGTAGGTACAAAAGTCATTTTGTTTAATGTCACCAGGTTTTTGGTCGATGGTCAGTGATTTTTCTGTAACTTTTGGTATGTGTTTGTAAAGTTTTGATTTCAAGACTTGGGGACCAGCATAACTCTACAGGAGCTATTGAAGGTATTTACATCTACGGATTTTTGTGGATCATTATCACCAGGCTGGTGAACGAAAAACATATCTAGTATAATGGGCAGAACACGCGGTGGGGGGTTATGCAACTCAATCAAAACAATGCTCAGCAGACAATTTTCGTGGTCGCCACATAAAATCGATAATCATTTTACACCCGCGAGAAAAAATTTCGCGCGCGCGTTGCGCCGTGCGAATTGCAAAATTTTTACTTCAATAGGTACCGCGAAATTTTTTCTCGCGGGTGTAAAATGATTATTAATTTTATGTGGCGACCACGAAAATTGTCTGCTGAGCATTGTTTTGATTTAGTTGGCCCCACCGCGTTTCTGCCCACTATACTAGATATGTTTTTCGTTCACCAGCCTAATGATAATGATCCACAAAAATCCGTAGACGTACCTTCAATACCTCCTGTAAAGTCATGCTGGTCCCCAAGTCTTGAAATCAAAACTTGATGTTTCTTTGAAACGGCTCTTGGGTGTCATGTAATTTTGTTGAGGTGCGTGTTGATATACGCAATATGCATGTCACGATCATTACTTTTTGTGCAATATGACTCTACTCGATAAAACCAAAATATGATTTTACTAGGGTATCTTAATAACTTGTGTAATTATGCCTTCTTCCCTCAGAATTTGCTCAAGTTCAAACTATGATGCTTGGGTATTAAGCTACATATCAGCCAATTAAATTAATTTTAGATGGATCATCAATTCAAAGAGTCAACAGATATCTCCAGGGATTCAGACAGCAGGCAGCTTCGGGAGAAAATTTTTAGATCTGCCTAAGATTAGTGTGAGAATCAGATCAGACATGAATTATTAGTTGGCTAGTGTGAAGTTCAATACTCGAGTATCATATTCTAAATGACGCCAATTTTGAGAAAAAGAGAATTGATGTTGAGAGTGATTAAAATACTTTAGTAGAATTATATTTTGGTTCTACCTATTAGTAAAGTCATATTGCACAAAAGCTGATTGATCCATGCATATTGCGTATCAACTCATCAATCTGCAACTCAACGAAATCACATGCATCACACCTAAGAGCCATTTCAATGAAACATTAATTTTTAATTTCAAGAATTGGGGACCAGCATGGCCTTACAGAAGCTATTGAAGGTACGTCTACGGATTCTTGTGGATCACTATCACTAGGCTGGTGATCACGAAAACATATCTAGTAATAAGCAGAAGAGTACGCGGCGGGGGGTTATGCATCTGGATCAAAACAATGCTCAGCAGACGACTTCCGTGGTCGCTACATAAAATCAATAATCATTATACACCCGCGAGAAAATATTTCGCGCGCGGGCTGCGCCGTGCGGATTGCAATATTTTTACTTCAACAGGTACCCAGGGCTGATGAGCAGCCCTACTCTATGCGATCGCTACAGCCATCATCCGCGTGCGCGGGATATCGGATGTGGGTAAATTGGCAACGAAAAATTTTCCGGTACGCGAAGAATAATCTTCTTCCGAGTATGCGTAACTCACCGCGTCCCGAGATCGCGGCTATTGGTTGCGTGCGAGAAGATCCGTGATTTGGGACGAGCCATCCCCTGTTCCCGTATGCAAATCCAAATAGTACTTTCCGCGTGCGCAAAAAATTAGTGACATGCACGAGTGAACTCTCATTCGCGTGCGCAAAACATCTGGAAAATGATGGAACTTGTCACCGGTTCACGCACGTGACATTGAGATGATGAGCTCCACTTCTGCGATTGCACTTATTATCATCAAACCTAGCGAGAATGAATCAGGCACATATCTTTCTACAGAATTCCCATAAATCTGGGCAGGTCTCGCCGCGCTGGTGTGACCCGTCGCACACAGGGAAGTATGATACTTTTGTTTGCGATGAGTCTAATCGGTGGAGCCCGCAAAAATTTTTCGAATCCGAAGGGAACTGATTCAGATGATCAATCCATCAAATCTAGTACCCGAAGAGTGCAATGGCGGTATCTCTATTGGCACGACTTAACAAGAATTCGAATTCCGTTCGAATAACATGGGTAGGGAGAGTTGCGGTAGTAGAGTGTATTATAGGGAGGGGGACGAAGCCTGGTGCAGTTTTTTGGATAGACAAAGCAATTCATGAACGCTCTATTGTCACTCTCTTTGCATATTCTCGATGTAGGTTCTACCTGTACCAAAATCGGATCTGCTACCTCAGCTTTTTCACACCTATCAGGCGTAATCATACACAAGATACAAAAATGTGCTTCACGGCATTCGAAAGGACTTCAAAGAACCCCATCGAAATCGGTCTCGTGGAGTTAATGTTGAGTTTATGGACGCCTCCGATGAGTAAGGAGGCGAATTGAATGAATGGACAAGATGGAGGACTATTAACGAGTTTTGTGGGTAGCTTGAATGAAATTTTTTATATGTTAAAATAGTACATTACCCGTCGGGTGCTGGAAACATTATTTCCTTTGGAAAACCGGGCTGGACGTGGGCAAAGGCAACTTCCAGCTCGATTTTCCCGAAGGAAGAATGTTTCTGCACGAGACGCGGATGCAGTTGTATGAGTAGTTCCGCGGAAACTTCGATATTTGGGGGTTGAAAATGTGCCAGCGTTAAGTCTCGGTTCCGAAGGTTCTAAGATGTGTTTTTTTGACTTTTTGAAACATATAAAGTGTGAATAAACTCGCGCACGAGTGTAAATTTTCCCACTCCTCATCAGTACCATAAGGATAATAGCATGGAGAGACGCGGTAGTGCGGCACGGACCTGACATTTTCACACTAAAATTGATCTCACGGCCAAACGGTTCAACTTACAGTCTTGAGGTTTGAATGAGGTTCATTTGGCCACCAAATACTTTGTTAAAAACCGACTAGGACCTCCGGGGTCATGCGTTTAAGGGTCGCACAGTAGCGCACGGACCTGACAAAAATTTAGCAAAACTAGATTTTGGCGGAAAAACTGCTCTGCGAAGTGGGAAAATAAATTTTTTTCGCTACTTTGGAGCATGGAAAAGTTGCGCCTGACGATTTACTTTAAGAATAAATTGGTGCGGAAAAGCTTGGACCGAGACAAATTCACTTTTATCGAGGGAAACTGAAGGAATAAAGTTTTAAGTAAAATTGCGCCACAAAATGTATGTGCTCAGCACACACACAAAAAGTGGTCTTTGGACTCTCATAGCAGTGGGATTTGGTGCTTGATACCATGATATTTGATGTATCAGCTCGACTGAATCCCGTACGAATTCTACTACGGCACCTCACGCTCACAAAGGTCGAAATAATGGAAAACCACGCGGCACGGACCTGACATTTTCACCCTTTTGCTTTCTCTAAAGAGAAAGCTTTGTTTTCACCCCAACGAAAATTTGATCAAATTTTTCATTAAAATCAACATATTCTTCAACAAAATCCCTCTTATCGAAAACAGCCAACGACCATTCTCTTCCTCTCGCCAAAAGCTATCAAATGTAGGTAACACTTTTCCTCCTAATGTCCTCCCAAATCTGCCAAAGACTCATCTTTCCACGCCATTTTCCGTGTTTGTGTGTGTATGTATGTATGTTGTTTTATATTGGACACGCTTTCTCTTTTACTATTCGCCTTATCAACTTTTGGCTTTCTACAAGTTGTAGAGAATCCAATTTCTGAGAGCCCAGGGATTTGGCACCTTTCGGCTCCCAGTCAAATTTGATCCATGGGCTTTTTGAACAAAAAGTGCTCAAATTTCAACTTTTAATACATAAATATCTTTTTCCCACACACTCTCACAACGAATTGAGTCACCTAAACTATGATTTTTTCTGCGAGATCTATCGATTGGTTAATACCGAAATTTCATTTGATCTCTATAGATCTCAAATTTTCAAAAAAATCAAAATTTTCACCAAAAATTTTTTTTTGAGCCTTTTTAAACCTACCGCATCCAAATTCTGTCTCAACCAACTAATAGATATCATCGAGAAAACCTAAGACTATATGGCTCAAATCCTTCTAAAAAGCTGCCTCTAAAAAATAATTTAAAAAATAAAGGAAAATTTCCCTTAATATTCAATTTTTCCTCCTACCTTCCTTCATGACTCATTTATCTCAATCTTGATGACCTAAACTATGATTTTTCCTGCGAGATCTATCGATTGGTTAATACCGAAATTTCATTTAATCTCTACACATCTCAAATTTTCAAAAAAATCAAAATTTTCACCAAAAAATTTTTTTTGAGCCTTTTTAAACCTACCGCATCCAAATTCTGTCTCAACCAACTAATAGATATCATCGAGAAAACCTAAGACTAGATTGCTCAAATCCTTCTAGAAAGCTCCCTCCAAAAAATAATTCAAAAAATAAAGGAAAATTTCCCTTAATATTCAATTTTTCCTCCTACCTTCCTTCATGACTCATTTATCTCAATCTTGATGACCTAAACTATGATTTTTTCTGCGGGATCTATCGATTGGTTAATACCGAAATTCCATTTAATCTCTACAGATCTCAAATTTTCAGAAAAATCAAAATTTTCACCAAAAATTTTTTTTGAGCCTTTTTAAACCTACCGCATCCAAATTCTGTCTCAACCAACTAATAGATATCATCGAAAAAACCTAAGACTAGATGGCTCAATTCCTTCTAAAAAGCTCCCTCTAAAAAATAATTCAAAAAATAAAGGAAAATTTCCCTTGATATTCAATTTTTCCTCCTACCTTCCTTCATGACTCATTTATCTCAATCTTGATGACCTAAACTATGATTTTTTCTGCGAGATCTATCGATTGGTTAATACCGAAATTTCATTTAATCTCTACAGATCTCAAATTTTCAAAAAAATCAAAATTTTCACCAAAAATTTTTTTTTTTAGCCTTTTTAAACCTACCGCATTCAAATTCTGTCTCAACCAACTAATAGATATCATCGAAAAAACCTAAGACTAGATGGCTCAAATCCTTCTAAAAAGCTCCCTCCAAAAAATAATTAAAAAAATAAAGGAAAATCTCCCTTAATATTCAATTTTTGCTCCTACCTTCCTTCATGACTCATTCATCTCAATCTTAATGACCTAAACTATGATTTTTTCTGCGAGATCTATCGATTGGTTAATACCGAAATTTCATTTAATCTCTACAGATCTCAAATTTTCAAAAAAATCAAAGTTTTCACCAAAAATTTTTTTTTAGCCTTTTCAAACCTACCGCATCCAAATTCTGTCTCAACTAACTAATAGATATCATCGAAAAAACCTAAGACTAGATTATGATACCTATAAAAGAAGAAGCGAATTTGAAATTTTTTTATCAAAATATGGTTTGAAAAAATGTCTGAAGGACGGAATACCAACGACTAATTTTGATACACAAATAGATACAATTTTCATTTCTGAAAATTATTCAAACTTTTCGGCGGGTACTTATGAATCATATCTCTCTGATCATAAACCAATATACGTATCGATCGATGAAAGAGAACTGGTGGATACTTCAAAGTCAAACTCATTCGATGGAGAAATTGATTCAAATCACATTGAAACTGATGAAAAAAGTTCGGAAGGAATGGAAGGGGTTCAAAATCAGTTGAAACAACAATCAAATTCCATTGTTGTGAAAAATATAAAAGTAATCGAGGAAAACATTCTAACAAATGATTCTTGGTTATCTGATGAATCTATTAACGCGTTCTTGAATGTACTGGGCTCGAATTTCAGTGAAATTGAACCGATAAGTACATCAGTGATGAAATTTAGTGAAATGATTATTGGAACAAACAAAGAGGATGTTAAAATAATACATAGGGATAAATACAAGCACTGGAGATGTCTCCACTACAACCCGCCATCACTATACATTTATGACAGTCTCTATTGTGATGAACATGGATATGAAAATTTGGATCCAAGAGAAAAAGCTACCCAGAAAAAGATATCCAGAACTAGACGTAAAAGAAGTGATATTCAAAAAAGTACAAAAGCAACTATACCAAAGTTCATGCGGTCTATTCGCAACTGCTTACGCAATCACTGTATGCTTTAAAAATGATCCCTCGTTCACTATGTATTGCAGATATTCAGAAGTAATGAGAAGACATCTACTGAAAATTATAAAATCAGGAGTCATAGAAGAATATCCAAAGGAGATTTTCATAGGATTAGATTTTGCTTTGATGTAAAGTTCGTCAAGTGATCGATGATTTGATAATTTTGAATTGGTATTGTAATTGTGAGAATGTAGAATTTTTTAACGAATATCTGATTTATGACATTTATATTGATATTAATAAAGATACAAAAAAGTATAATATAGTTTCAATCATCATGTGGAAAGGAATTTCACATTATATTGTTCATACAATTTTAGAATGATGATGGTCTGGTTATTCTAATTATCATCATATGACGCTTGGAGAAAGCTTTCTGCTAATCACTTTTAGCAGCGTATGGTAGTAGAGCATAAAAAATACATTGAAAATGACTTTTGTAATTGTTTCCTCAAGCGTTTTGAGGGTTCGTACAAGCTGGCACACGTTATTTCAAAGTTTCCACAGAACTACTCGTATACGTCTGTACGCAGAAACAGCTTTTCGGCTGCCCATCTCTCTTCGCGCTCGCAAGAATTTGCTGGCGCGCGGCTGATGGGAGCCTTCAAGTACGCGAACCAGACAATTTTCACGCACGCAGAACGGCTGCTCTTCGCGTAGGCGAAACTTCGCGGACGCGAAAATCTGCAGGCGGGTGGCTAGTGGAAACCTTCGCGAACGCGAACCGGGTAAATTTTCGCGTACACGAAAGAAAGTACTCTTCCCGTACGTAAAAACTTCCCGATTCGCGTACGCGAAGGTTTTCACCAGCCACCCGCCTGCGAGTCTTCGCGTACGCGAAGTTCCGCGCACGCGAAAAGGGCCTTACCGTTCACGTACGCTATGCATCCTCCTAGGACTTGCCAAATTAGCGCCTTTGTCGGCGCGCAAAACGGGCGTTCCGCGTACGCGAGTCCGGCCGTATAGACAAATCGTTTAATTGATTGGATCCCTTAGTTTTTCGATTGATTTTAACCATTTTAGAATCCGAAAAAATATCCAAAACACATAATTCGGCGTAAAACAGCTGAATTTTACGAAAAAGACTACCTTTGAGTTCGGAAAAGGTTGACGTAACCCCAAAGAAGTTACTTTTTTTGCAAAAACGGATTTTTCTCCCCTTAGGACAAATTTTTTTCGAACTTTGACAATTCTATCGTACTCCTCGTCAACTCTCACCTTGATGACTATTTTGAACGGGGTGAAACTCGGACAGGATTCGCCACTATAACTACAGCTCTTATAGAAGCAGGGCGGGTGAAAACAGCGCTAAGATGCGTGTTTCGGGATAGACTTATTTCACCGGACAACAAAACTTTGGTTGGGAGATAGTGCATTGATCTGACATTGACTTGTTCGCGTATCTTTCGACGTAGGAAGCGAATCCGACCCCAGTTCTGCACCTATGGGCGTCAAGATTGTTTCAAATCGCAAAACACTGAATTTCGAAAGAACGGCGTTTTCAGCATTCTTCGGCTAATTTTGTAAATACATGTTTTTGCTGGTGGATCCTCGTGTGTATCTTCAGCGTATCTGAACAATTATGTCTCACATAAATTTGAATTGCCAAGCGCCGGCAGTGGTTTTAGAGGGCTAGCATGTGTTCGAAACGAATGACAAGCTGTTTTTCGAGTTATCAGGAGAATTTGTACAATTTCGCAGTTAATCTCAAAGTCCTCACGAAATCGACCAGAGACATCTTTTTCGATTTCGAGAGTGCGCATTTTTTTGCATTCGTAGATACAGCGAGGGAAAGTATTTGCAATCGCCTGAAAGTAGATGAGTCAAATATACATGTTATATTCTTGAGAGACACTTTTGATCTATTCTTTGGGTAAGCTCAAGCCTCCTCGTAGTGAGTTAAAACTCGGGTATCCGTACCGAAGGAGCCACTAAAATTACTTAAATGGTCTCATTTTGTCGCTAGGATTCGGTATCAGAAGTCTCGGAGAGCTATATTTCGTTTGTGTCACGGAACCTACTTCAATATACTATAGATGTAAATAATCAAGTTTACATCGTTTCTCATCCCAATATCATGTGGGGACTCCAATAGTTCGATTTCGGAGACTATTGAATATGAACATTCGGCATCAAATGTAGCATCATGCGCTGGCTGGTAAGGGCTATCTACCTATATGAATTTGGACACACGCTATACAAGGGAACCGCAAATTCGACTCATTACGAGGAGGATCGAGCTCGACCCAGGAAAAGACCAAAAAGTTCTTATCGGAATAATACCTATACATTTGACCCATCTATCTCTAGGCTATTCCCAATTATTCTTCCTCCATGTGTGTATGAATACAAAGAAGATGCCCTCTCGTGAGCTGAAAGAGGATGTTTCTGGTTGATTTCGTGAGTGTTCTGGGATTCATTGCAATGTTGGTCAAATTTTTCGGGAAGTACGGCGACAAATTAGCTTGTCACTCGTTTTAAATGCATCCTAGCACTCGATTTTTCAACGGGTTCGTTGTCGCTTTGCGATTTTAAACTATTCCGTAGAGCAAAGCACAAAAATATTATATCGAGCATCAAATTTACAAACCGTCGCGCTAATTTTGCAATGCTGCTGACATTCGCCTTCGATCCAGTAATTGTCACAAATTGGTAAAAACCTGATGCTTTGTGTATGATATTGTATTTTGCAGATCGAGGAGATGCACGCGCCTCGACGTGGCTGGCGGGCGATCAAAGGGCGAGGACCATTTCGTCTTCGGGATATCGGAATGCATGAAGATCTGACTCTTCCGTCAGCAGAGTGTAATAGCAACATATCCAGCCAGTGCGACTACAGCTGACGATAATTCACACCCTGAGGTGATGTCCGGTGTGCTGATTTCATTCGTAAAACATTTGTCACAGCTAACGGGATGCTGAATTATTTTTCTCAGAACTATTCGACATTTAGTGTAATCTTCGAGGTAATACTTTAAACCATTTTCTAGTTGAATTGATAAATTGCAGTGTGAGGCTCGTGGCAAATCACCATCTTGACTGTATTCTCCATTGCAAAATGTACTGATGGCCTGTAATGTGAATCAAGAGCGAGACTGGAATAAAGCGCAAGAGTTGAAAAAATTCATCTTCCAATGGCTATATCCCAGATAAAATTTTTTCAAATCTTTCGATATGCAATATATCCGCAGTGTATTGCTTAGTTCTGGAAAAAAATTTTCTTCGAAAATTTGCAATATGTTGGCAATACAGGGCAGCATGATCTTTAGCGAAAGTTTGCAATATATTGCCAATCGCAGTTGGCAACACTTTGCCAATGTATTGCGGATATATTGCCGATCTAGATGGCCAATATATTGCGGCTATATTGCCAATTTCTCAAATTCTTACACGGGCCGGGCTAGTCATTCACATACAAACTAAAGAGGAGAGGCCCGAGAACGGACCCCTGTGGAACACCCAGATTGGTTTTGAGCCAATCAGATTTACCTGCTTCCGAAGTGATTTGTTGGATGCGACCCTGTAGATACGATTCTATCCACAGGAGTGCCGATCTCGAGAAGCCGAGATGTCGTAGCTTCCTCAGTAGTTTGGATGGTGGAATTGTGTCGAATGCTTTGCTAAAGTCAAACAGTAGGAGCAGAATGATCTTCTTCCTGGCAACTTCTACTCTGATGTTATCTGACAACTTCAGCAGTGCCGTCTGGGTACTGTGATGTTGCTTAAAATCAGCTTGGAAGGGGTCAAGTGATTTCTCAACTTTCAAATAATCCGTGATGTGGTCATGTGCGACTTTTCTAGAACCTTAGAGAGGACGCACAGCAACGCTATGGGACGCACGTGGAGTCCAATGAAACAAAGTGAAGTGAGTAATCCCGTAAGACTTTATGGATGAATTCGGATTTGAAATCATTTGCCGCCATGTTACAATATAGATCACCTGTAATGAAAACTTTGGGATACTTAGGGAGTAAAGTGGACAAGACTTCGACAACTCATCAGGAAGACGCGCATCAGGAGGTCTATAAACAATGGAAAAGAGTAAAGTATCATTGCCTTCTTGGATCTCACAAATTATGAATTCAGGATAATGCTTGCGCAAAGGGCCTGATTTCACGAGAACTTCACGATTCACTGAAAAATAAATAGATATTTTACCGCCCGAGCGACCCACTCTATCACTTCGGACGATTGTGAAATCTTCTACTCCAACACTTGTATCAGTATCAAGTTCATTAGGGTGACTCTCAGTCATAGCAAAAACATCTAGAGAATTATCACAGAGAATAGCTTCAACGTTATCACGATATTTTACAAGACTATAGACATCTATATGAGAGATACCCAAACTAGGTGAATTCCTCGTGTGCAACTGTTCGTCAAAACCATCTTCTGTATGTCCAAAGCGGACGTAACAGAGATTCTGTCTGACTGAGCATTCTTGCGAACAAAGTCTGATTTATTCCTCACCCATACTCTTTTATACCCACGAGACTTGGCAGCGGCACAAACTTTGCCAAGAAACTTATAAACCTGCGGTGTAAGATATTCATCAAGGAAAAGTTCACTCTGAAGGCGATCGGCTAATACTGGGAAAATTTCAGCCACTGGCAAGTCACCGTGGAAGAGTTTGAGACGCATAATTTCATTACGGATTTGGGACGACTTACACCTAACAAATAAAGTGAAGAGTTCTTGACTAGGGGCACTTGCTGTATCAGCGTTTGAACTCTTCTGATTCCGCCGAGTAACTCTAAGTATATCGGGTAAAAATTTCTCCGACTTGATTTTAAGGAATATAGGTTCAACAATTCCATTGTGAGAGAGGGTGGTATCTTTATTATTATGTCAGCGTTGGATTCTTGTCCCAAAACAAACGTTTCTCCTTTTTCTAAATTCTCCATTTTGAGATGAGCTTGAGCCGATTTAGCTTCAAGATCATTCAATCGGATCTCTTGACCAGGAATCGTCGTGGTAAAGGTAATGATTGGAGATTCAATATCAGCAATGCGACTGGTATTCTGTGCATTGTGGTCCACGATTGCCAAAACATTGTGAAAAATTGCATTCATCTTCTGATCAGAGTCGAGTGCAGCGGAGTGAGCTGATGTTTCATCTCGAGTTGAAGGTTGAGCAGAAGATAATACTGGGACAGCTTTTTCAGAGTTTACATTGTTCGGCAAAGGCGGCGAAGAGGATGCCCAACGGCAAGGCCCCTGGCCTGGATGGCGTTCCAAACAAGGCTCTGAAACTGGTCTTCAAATACAAGCCAGATTTACTTCTCGACCTCTTCAACATCTGTCTGAGCGCGGGAACTTTCCCAGACAAGTGGAAAGCCAGAAGCTGGTCCTGATACCTAAAGGTCAAGGAGGTCAATGCCTTCTCAGCATGCTCGACAATATCGGGAAAATGTACGAGAGGATCCCGGGGAAAACGCAATGGGCCGTGACCCCCGGGGGGTCACGGTCCTGTGGTGGGCCGGGGTCACGGTCCTGTGGTGGGCCGTGGCCCCCGGGGGTCACGGTCCACCAGTATGCTACAAATTCTCTTCGCTCTATCCGGGTCTTCGACTTGCCATTAAACACTAGGATGAATCAAAATTCAATTTACCTCGCTTCAGTAATATTCTACTGTTGCCTGTTAATAAGAAGTGTATGAGAAGGCTTACGCTGCTTGGCTGAAAGGTGGCATAATCAGGTGGAGGTAGAGCCTTAAAATTGTAATGAATTAGTTATGAAAATATGTATATGATGAATTCCTCGCCAAGCGACCTTCGGAAAGGAGTCATCTCTCAGATTCTTTTTTGACCTTTTTCATTCGATTCTATGGCCCAAAATAGGAACTTCGGACCACCTATGGGGTCCAAAAAAAAATTTCTCCTCTCCATTGCACGCACATACGTGAATAGACTGAAAATTCATCGTGTAAAAATCGATGCTCTTTTATTCACCAAAATGGGAATATTTCGAGTTTTTGGATAACTATCGAATTGCGGGTTGCGGCATCTGAAAGGGCATCAGAAAGCCTATTGAAAACGTCATCGGAAATTCTTTCTGTGTGATTTGGGGGCCTTCTGAAGGCAAACAAGTGTTTTTCACAAAATTGTTAATTCCTCAAAAAGCCATCTTTTTATTTTTCGAAAATCAGATATTTGACGTGAAATTTTGCGTTCCTGGGAAAAAATGGGTCCCAGAGAAGTTTGAGGCGGTCCAAGTGACTTATGAGCCATTTGTTGAAAATTTGATCTTTTCGGTTCCAGAAAAAGGCGATTTTCTGCGCATGCGCACAAACGTAGACTTTCAATGGAAAGCTGACAAAATTTCCTATAAAATGACTACCCGCAAAGTTGAAATTCATCACTGAAACGGGATTTGCAACGATTAATTATGTCGAATCAGAATCACATGAAAATTCAGTCCATTAACACCTTCGTGGCGCCTGCTGAGATGACACATTTACGAGATCTTCTCGGGACTCAATTTTGAGTACGAAATTGACCTGAAAAAAATTCGGACCACATGGTTTCAACGTAAAATTGTATGAACTTTCAGAATATGCGATGAAGAACCCCGTTTGAGGCGAACCCAAGGTGCTACATTCGATTCTTGCCAGAAAATACTATTTTTCACATTCAAAATTGCATAAATATGCGATGAATTTTCCATCGCATATTTTGAAAGTTCAGACAATTTCACGTTGAAACCATGTCGTCCTCAAAATTGAGTCCCGAGAAGATCTCGTAGATGTGTCATCTCAGCAGGCGCCACAAAGGCGTTAATGGGCTGAATTTTCATGTGATTTTGATTCCATATAATTAATCGTTGCAGATCCTGTTTCAGTGCATGAATTTCAACTTTGCGGGTAGTCATTTTATAGGAAATTTTGTCAGATTTCCATTGAACATGGCGCCGAAAGTCTACGTTTGTGCGCATGAGCAGAAAATCGCCTTTTTCGAAACCGAAAAGACCAAGTTTTCAAAAAATGGCTCGTAAGTCACTTGGATCGCCCCAAACTTCTCCGAAACCCATTCTTTTCGGAGGAACGCAAAGATTCACGTCAAATATCTAATTTTCAAAAAATAAAAAAACGGCATTTCGAGGAATTAACGTTTCAGTGAAAAACACTTGTTTGCCTTCCGGTGGCCCCCAAATCACAGAGAAGGAATTTCCGACGATGTTTTCGATAGGTTTTCTGCTGCCCTTTCAGGTGCCGCAACTCGCAAATCGATAACTATCCAAAAACTCGAAATATTCTCATTTTCGTGAATAAAAATCGATTTTTACACGATGAATTTTCGGTCTGTTTACGTATGTGCGTGCAATGGAGAGGAGAAATTCTTTCTGGACCCCATAGGTGGTCCGAAGTTCCTATTTTGGGCCATAGGATTGAATGAAAAAGGTTAAAAAAGAATCTGAGAGATGACCCCTTTCCGTAGGTCGCTTTGGCGTGGAATTCATCATATAAGACCCATATCTCCACCCATATCTCCTATCACTAGGGTCTTAGATCCACCATCTCAACAGCATCATGAGGAGAACAAAACTCAGCAGGTGTTCGAACGCCATAACCTTGGAATATGTAGCTAAGAGATAATAATTCGGGTATATAATGGGATACGGGGCGTTCCTTACTCAGGATTATCAAGGGTTTGTAACGGGATATATTTCCAATTCCGTTGGATTTTCTTAAATTTAAATAATTATTAGAGCCATATCACATGGAAATATTGATCTTTGGGTGTCGAAAATGTGCCAGCCTTAAATCTCACTCCCGAAGATTTTAAGGTGTATTTTTCGACTTTTTGGAATATATATGAACTCGCGCACAAGTATCGATATTCTCGAATATTTTTGGCCTGTGCAAAAAATTAGAATCATCAAATACTGCGCGATTTTGCATTTTATCGCATTTTTTGCTCGTGGCTCTTCTGTCTTGATATTTCGATTGTTCTATGTAGCACCATATTGTAGACAATGAAATTTTCTAAATATTTGAAACAAAGTTCATCTTTTTATCTATTATGTAAGTTACTAAAATTGGCAAAAAGGCGAAAAAGGACGAAATTTTCTTTGATTGTTCATTCCGAGAAAAGGCAACCGATTAATGTGTCACTGCCGGGGCATAAAGTCCTCGTTAATCTGAATATGGGCCATTTCGGAGCAAATCGAGGAGCAAATCATCGAATCCCGGCACCGGGGGGTCTGGAACGAATCCCAAAAAATTTTTTTCCCGTTAATACCATGTTGATATAGTATTTAGTATTTAGTATTTAGTATTTATTTAGGAAAATTCACGGGCCTGATGGCCCAATATGAACATATACATATACAATTGAAAAGAAGAATATATATATATATATAAATGACACAATAGTAAACAAGGCGAGAACGAATATAATAGAATATAAAAATAAAAATTTCGGAATTGTAGAAAGGTAAGATATCACAGTAAGAGAGCTGAGAAATATGATTCAAATATACAACTTAACATAGAAATCTCTGCAACATTGTGAGCTAGGAGTTACACAGAATTTTGATCTTAGACTTGAATGTAATATCACTCATTTCACAGACATCGTCAGGTAGAGAATTCCACGCTTTTAGACACCTACAAAGGACAGAGTTTGATCCACTTTTGGACTTGTAAGGAAGATTTCTGAAAAATGAAGTTTGCCTAGTGCTGTAATGAGATTGAATTCTTCCTAACTTAGAGTGAACATAGTCGATACTTGGGATCAATTTGATGAAAGATCTAAAAAAGAGTAAATCATTATAGTCGTGAAGACTTTGAATTGTATGGATATTAAAGTGTTCATACAGGTGATCATAATTGTGATCAAAGCGATCAAAGTTAATCCTACATTTGAAAGCAAGATACCTTAAAAATCTGTGATTCATTTTCTCCAAGTCATACTTCAAATAATCAACGTGAGGACGCCAAATACTAGATGCAAAACCGAGTTTGGGTTTGACAAGTGACGAGAAAAGATATTTTATACAATTGATATTATTAAAGTCAGTGGTCATTCTCTTGATGAAACCCAAGGTTCTACTACCAGCACTTATGATATCCTCAACATGATCCCTGAAAGACAACTTAGAGTCAAAGATTACCCCAAGATCTTTCACTTTGTGAACCCTAACAAGCTGTTCAGAACACATATCGTAATTGAAAGAAATGGGATTATGATTACGAACAAAGCTCATGATATGGCACTTTTTGACATTTAATTTGAGTTTGTTAATGCGAGCCCATTCAACTAAAACATCCAGATCTTTTTGTAGTTTGGAACAATCAAGAACACTCTGTACACGGATATAGATTTTGACGTCATCAGCATAGACTAGGACAGAACAATATTTCATAATACTTGTAAGAACGTTTATAAAAATGATAAATAATATAGGACCTAGATGAGAACCTTGGGGAACACCAGATGTAGATTCATAGAGATCAGAGACTGAATTGTTCAGTCTCACAGATTGTTTGCGATCAGTAAGATATGAGGCAATCCAATCAATGAGCTCAGGACAAAATTTATAGTTATATAGCTTATTAATAAGGATACCATGGTCAACTGAGTCAAAAGCTTTGGAGAAATCAGTATATACAGCATCAACTTGATCAAAATTTTCAAGACAACTTGTTATGAAATCAGTGTATATAGCAAGATTGGAAACCACTGATCTCCCTCGCACAAACCCATGTTGTTCTTGAGCGAGAAATTGTAGGAAATAGTCATATACTTTATGAGACATTATGGCATCAAAAATTTTAGAAAAGACACTAGAAATAGAAATCGGTCTATAATTTGTAACATCAAAACGGTCACCAGATTTAAAAATAGGAGTAACATATGATAGCTTCCATTTACTTGGGAAAATTCTCTGACGGATTGATGTGTTGAATAGTAAACACAAAGGCTTGATTAGTACACCACACAAATTCCTCACAAATACTGAGGGAATACCATCTGGGCCCGCAAAGTTAGATTCTTTGATGGAGTTTATAACATTCAAAATCTCATTTTCTGTGATAAGTAAATCAATATCATTATGTATATAGTCTTGAGAGAGTAATTTGGTTATTGGGTTAGACCCAGAGTAAAAACTACTAAAGTAAGTTGCAAATAAATTAGAAGTTTCAGAATCATTTGAAGAGGTCTTTCTTTGGAATCTAACTTTGTCGGGAATACTGTTATTAATTCTACATCTATTAACATGTGACCAGAAAGCTTTGATATTCTTCAATATATTATCCTGCACATTCTGAAGGTATTCCTTGTGGAGAGATCTAGATAAACGAATGCACTGAGCCCTAAGTTTCTTAAATACTATGTAATCATTGGGATTATTACTCTGAATCCAATTAGTGTGGGCGGACACCTTATCACCTATAAGATCAATAAGAGCTTTGTTGAACCAAACAGGATATTCCTTTGAAGCAGGTTTCTTCCCAAGAGGGACATGTTTATCAATGCAGTCATTCAAAAGGCTATAAAAAGAATCAAGAGAATTTTCAATATTATTGTTGTCAAAGTAATTATCCCAATCAATGTCACACAGAGACTCATTAATAGCAGCGTAGTCTGCTTTGAAAAATTTTCTATTCAAAACTTCACAAGTATTCTTAGAGTCACTAGAAAAATTATCAAAATCACAGGAAAACACAGCAGGTACGTGGTGTTGATCAGTTTCAAGAAGGTGTTCAAAATCAGCAATATGTTGTACTAGCCCTTTGGTGGAGAAGAGCAAATCTAAACTATAGGCCTTAGAGTGGTGACTAGGGAAACATTCACATAGGTCCAGCATCGAGAGTTCAGAAGATATGTAGTTAGCGGCGTCCCTTAATCCAGGAACAATGTAGTCAGAAAATTGGGCACTGATATTGTCACCATCCATCCATCTCACATTTCTTAGATTATAGTCACCAAAAAGTAGTAACTTAGTGGAGGGGTGTTCTCTGACTAAATTAGTAACTGACTTAATATGGTCCTTATATTTGTCACTAGTTGATCCAGGAGGAATGTAAGTACACCCAACTATGCACTGAACTTTATATACAGATAATTGAACAAAGACATGCTCTACATTGATTGAGACTGGCCAGATACGTTGAGATGATAAATCATTCTTGACTGCTATTAGAACACCTCCACCTATCTTTGATGAACTAGTGTTTGAATTTCTATCCATGCGGTACACACAAAAACCATCCAGTCCAAGCTCGTCATCGGTGACATTAGACAGCCATGTTTCAGTGAGAATGAATATGTCTGGTTGAGGTGAGAGACTGTGCCAGGAATGTCTAAGAGATGATAATTTGCTATTTATGCCCCCAGGATTCTGGTAATATATTATGATTTTTCTGGACCTTGATTTCCTTGAGAGTTTTTTGGGTCAACTTTTGAGGCATCAACTAATTGAGGAACTTTGTTAACAAATTTTATAGTCATAGGGTTGTTGGGGAAACGGTTGTTATGTTCTTGTAGCTTATGACGCAATTCTGCCATGTACTTCCTCTGACTTTCAGTTAAATCAGCAGCTGCCTTAACAGGATCAGGAAGTTTGAACTTATTCTTCAGTACACACAGAGCTTGATTGAAGGTAGTAAAGGTGATGATAATTGGTCGAGTCTTGCCTTCTACAAATTTCCCCAGCCTCTTACAAATAAATGTGGAGGACTCCAACGACACATCAATTTTGGAGAGATATTCACTGACTGTTACATTATCTTGAATAGATACACCATCAGGCACATTGAACAGAATAATATTATTCTGTCTTTTGTACCTTTCAGTTACTTCAGAGAAGATTTCTTCAGTATGTAATAACTGAGAAGAGTTTGAGACAGATGAAGAGAATTGGGCATTCACTTCTGTAAACTGAGACTTCAACTGCAACAAATCTTCTTTGACATTGCTTATATTAGATGAACATTCCTCGAGTCTTGCTCCATCAATCTTAAGAGCATCAACTGCATCTTCTACTTTCTTGATTCTGTCCTCAAATTTAGAAACACTATCTTGAATACTAATGATGGAGGACTTCACATCAGCAAGCTCATTCTTCAATGTTTGCTCCATATCATTTTTGGAATCACTGATATTTTGAGTCAAATCAGACTTCATCTCAGAAAGTTTACCAAAAAGCTCACCCAGTAAGGAAGTTTGCATATTAAGAAATTTATCTTCTAATGAGCTGATCAGACCATTTGGTAAGCTATTGGCATCACCACCAACACCAGAGCCAGCATTGTTCTTAGGTTGCACATTGATGTTCTTATTAGTACCATTCGAAGCCTTCGGAGAGGGCAAAAGTTGGCTATTATTTTGTTCGGGTGGCTTTGATTGCATAAAACAACACTGGAAAACACCTATCTTACTTGACACACATCTTATTGCACATGCTTGATCATACACATTTGAACACTTTTTACATGCATATCCATATACACATGGATCTTTGCAGTGTGCACAGTATTGATTGTTAAATTTTGCAACAGATAGAGAATTCAGCCATTGCACAGTAGATTGGCGGGTGATCTTCTTATTGTTGTCATCATTCATGTTGTTCATTGTAAAACTTGAGTCTTAGGTTATACACAGATGGCAATAGGCACAGATCAGACCACTGTCGTAGTACAAAAAAAATTTTTTGGGATTTTTTCTGAGGCCCCTGTTGGCCCTGGGGCCTATAAAAAGTCCTTCTAGGCCCCTCGTACTTTCTTCCTTCCAATACCTACCAATTTCTATGAGCTATTTGCTGAGAGAACATTTTAACGATTTTCGGGCTTGCTTCAAAGTGATGTAGTTCCCAATTGACTTTTACCAGTGGTCATTTTAAAGTTCTTGAAGAAAGCTACAATTTGACTGCTGGTGAAAGTCAATTATCGAACTTTTCATAGGGGTTACAGTCGTTACAAGTTGACCAGTTTTGTAAAAATGCCAAACTTTGAACTGAATTTGAATTAAATCGTTTTTCTTCCGTCGACCCCAAATCTGTGCGAATATGTTTTTTGATACAAATAATATCAATCAGAACAATATTTTGGGTGGGATATTGAATTCTCGATTTTATTCAGCCAATTTAAAACACTCTATTTTGACTTTTTGCTCAAAATGTCCTCACAGGTATGGCTCGCATATGCTTCCAACTGAACTAGTGTGCAACAACCTGTGTGGGATTACTCTCCAATGTACCCCCAAATGTGTCTGAAATCTCCCGGAGGCGAGCCTCGAGCTAGATGCGAGCAGGAGGTTCTATTTTACGAGTTGAATATGGGCATTATTCCGTTTATTTGGACGCAGGCGAGAGTGGGATTTCACTCATTCTAGCTCACGAATGAGATGAGCCGCTAAAACAGTTATCCAAACATGTTCTCCCGACTCCAAATGACCATTTAAACACGTCCTCATGATCAATTTGGTTCTTATTCATCTGAAGGCACTCCATCGAAAAACATATAACTATAATGTTTTCTAGTCTGAGAGCAACAATGAATATTTTGGAGCGAAACTGACCCCGAAATCATGTTTAGATGATCATTTTGAGTCAGGCAACCATGTTCGTATCCCTCTTTCGGCTGCTCATCTCATTTGTGAGCTGGAATGGATGAAATCCCACTAACTCTCGCCTGCGTCCAAATAGACGGAATAATATTCGACGGTTTCATTTTCAACACGTAAAATAGGATCTCCTGCTCGCATTCAGCTCGAGGCTCACCTCCGGGAGTTTTTAGACACATTTGATTGGAGAGTAATCCCACACAGGTTGTTGCACACTAGTTCAGATGGAAGCATATGCGAGCCACACCCGTGAGGTCATTTTAAGCAAAAAATCAAAATAGAGTGTTTTGAATTGGCTGAATTAAATCGAGAATTCAATATATCCCACCCAGATTATTGTTCTGATTGATATTATTTGTATCAAAAAACATATTCGCACAGATTTGGGGTCGAAGGAAGAAAAACGATTTAATTCAAATTCAGCTCAAAGTTTGGCATTTTTACAAAACTGGTCAACTTGTAACGACTGTAACCCCTATGAAAAGTTCGATAATCGACTTCTACTAGTAGTCAAATTGTAGCTCTCTTCAAGACCTTCAAAATGACCACTTGTAAAAGTCGATTATCACATGTCTAGTGGGAGTTACATCACTTTGAAGCAAGCCCAAAAATCGTTAAAATGTTCTCTCAGCAAATAGCTCCTGGAAATTGGTAGGTTCAAGTATCGACCTTGGGCAATTCTCTTCTCCGAAGTACTAGTCTTAAGGAAGAAAATACGCCCAGGTACGTCTAAAAATGTAGAGTCTGGTCGAAGTTATGATTTTCTGGAAGTAGGCTAGAGAGGGGCCTGGAAGGACTTTTTATAGGCCCCAGGGCTCACAGGGGCCTTAGAAAAAATACCAAAAAATTTTTGTACTATATCAACATGGTATTAACGAAAAAAAATGTATCAATCTTTTCGTGCGATATGGCTCTAATAATTATTTCAAATCAAGAAAATCCATCGGAATTGGATAATATATTCCGTTACAAACCCTTGATCATCCTGAGCAAGGAACGCCCCGTATCCCGTTATGTACCCGAATGATGATCTCTTAGCTACCTATTTCAAGGTTATGGCTTTCGAATAACTGCTGAGTTTTGTTCTCCTAATGACGCTGTTGAGCTGGTGGATCAAAGGCCCTAGTGATAGGAGATACGGATACTAAGGTAAGTATACCCAACTTGCCTCTGTACCCAACTTGCCCCCATATCCCGATCTTGGGAATGGGCACTCCTTGGCCCCCGGGCAACCCTCTTTTACGTTTGTTATATTAAAATATGAGAAAGTAAGTAGTTTGCATCGACCCCGAATCATTCCTGCGTTCTCCAGAAAATCTCAAGTGATTTTTCTATTTTTCGTGATTGCTTAGCTAAGAAAGCACCGAGGGAATTGCGTTCAGTAAAATCGGTTCCAAATTCTTTGAGTTCAACCAATCTTAACGTAAGCGCATTCGATTCCTTGTTTTAAGACCTTCAAAATCCATTTTTCAAAATTGCAATATTTGGATCTGGAGCTGATTTATGTGCAAAACACGGAGACGATTTGTAAACAAGGATGCCAACATCGAAGTGTACCTTACATGCCCCCATACGTTTATCTCGAAAGGGCGTGCAGAACGACTTTTTTTACCACTCAGAACGTGTTTATCACGCCAAAATAGGAAGGAAACAGTGTTTTGGACCGGTGAGAAGCTCCAAATGTGCGTATACGGCGATAAAAACACTGTACCGCCGATCATAATGGATTTTTGAAGAATTGAGACAGTTCGGATCCATTTCATCAAAACGAGACGTAGCTCAGTGCATTTTAAAGGACCTAAAACAAGCTTCAAAATAAGGTTCAATACGTAGGAAAATATTGACGTAGACTAGAGTTGTTGGGGAAGTGGCTAAATGGGGGCAAATTGGGTACGTTATTTTGTAAACTCTGAAAAATCACTTTTTGGAAAAGTTAAGACAGTTCGGCTCCATTTGATTGAATTTGAACGTACTTAGATTCATTCTAAAGATCTTAGAACAAGCTTTAAAATGAGCTAAAGCGCGTTGAAAATTGTTCAGGTAGACCAAAATTATCAAGAAAATGGCTTAATGGGGTCAAGTTGGGTACACTTATCTTATACATATTTTTATCACTGATTCATTACAATTTTAAGGCTCTACCTCCACCTGATTATGCCACCTTTCAGTCACGCAGCGTGAGCCTTGTCTGACACTTCTCGACAGGCAACAGTAGAATATTACTGAAGCGAGGTAAATTGAATTTTGATCCATTCTAATGTTTAATCTGGTGATGCCGGCAAGTGGAAGACCCTCATAGAGCGAAGAGAGTCTGTAGCATACTGGTGGGCCGTGACCCTCGGGGGCCACGGCCCACCACAGGACCGTGACCCCGGCCCATCACAGGACCGTGACCCCCGGGGGTCACGGCCCACCATAGGACCGTGGCCCCCGGGGGTCACGGCCCATTGCGTTTTCCCCGGGATGGTGCTGAACAAGGTGGAGAAAGCCTACGAAGAGAGCGGTGGGCTATCACCGATGCAGTTTGGGTTCCGGGAAGAATGCAGCACGGTACATGCGATTGAAACGGTACGAGAGCGGGTACAATCAGCGGTAGGGAACCCGTATCGAGGAAGGAAAGGCTTCTGGCCATCATTGCGCTGGACATCAAGAACGCATTCATTTGTGCAAGCTGGAAGCGAATCTACGAATCCCGGGCAGACAAAGTACCCCTACCTACTGGCCGTAACGAGTGACTACCTGCGCAACAGAACCAACGTATACGATACTGACGAGGGACAAAAGGTTCGAGAGCTGTTCACCGAGATCAGGCAGGGATCAGTCTCCGGTCGGTTCAACTGGAACACCCAGTACGACAGCCTAGAGGAACTCTTGATATAGCCCGAATCTACCAGTGATGATCAGCAGGCTCCTAGAGCATTCTGTCAACAAGTGCGAAGCCATAGTGTTCTGGAGACAAAGGAAGTTCGACTTGCCCCGTTTTCCCATCAACGGGCAGGGGATCCCCTGCAAAACAGAGATGAAATACCTCGGTGTATGGCTCGACGACAAGTGGTCATTCAAAAAGCACATCCAGGAAGTCGTTCAGAAGGCAAGCATGGTCGGAGTTGCGCTCCAGCGGCTGATGGCGAACATTGGAGGACCTAAACAAGAGAGGCGTGCACTGCTCAACGTGAGCGCTTCCATCATGATGCACGGTGCACCCGTGTGGGGGATGAGAGTAGAGAAGACCATCATCGGGAAGAGAATGGGGCCTGTCCACCGAAGAGCGGCCCTGAGGAACAACCGTGCCTACCCCGTCTTGGTGGGGAGGCCACCCATTGCTCGTCGCGCAGAGTGAGGATCTGGGACCGCCAAAAAGTGATCGGGGCCGATCGCACGCTTACCCCATCGATAAAGGAGATCATCCGCGTCAACGAGAAGGAAACCACCCTCGAGCAGTGGCAAACTGAGTGGGACTCGCCATTTGCACATGGCAGATGGACGCACCGGATAGATTACTGGACAACGCAGGCACTGAGCGACCACGGTTGCTTCGGTGCCTATCTGACCCGGTTCAAGAAGAGGACAACCCTAGCATGCCAGTCATGCGGGGACGACTGGGATGACGCCGAACATGCCCTGTTCAAGTGCAGTGACACCCGAAGAGAGCGCGCCGAGTTGGATGAATGGCTGGGTGCTCAACTAACACCTGAGAACCTCCTTATGTACTCGCTCCGCAACCAGGAGATATGGAATAGAGTCAGTGGCTACATCAAGCTGGTGATGACTCGAAAGGAGGAGAAAGAGAGGGAAGTGAGGCGTATCAAAGTAGGCGAATTACAGCGAGTCTGCCGACTCAAACAGAAGAGGTCCATATTGTTCCAGGAGGAACATGATGCACTGAAGAGGGGAAGAAGAAGAGAGAAGAATGAAGAAAGAAGAATGAAGAGCAGGGAGAGGGTCAAAGAAGGAGGAACAAGAACTGTGGGTCCTGAGAAGAGAGCTGCTCGATCGAGCGCGAGACGCTGCCGGTCCTGAAGTAATGCTGACGCGGTCCCGAGGCCGGATTGGTAAGTTTTGTGGATCTATCCCTTAACCAATAGCCGACGCCAACGGAGGAGGAAGAGAGGGCTTACCCGGTTCAGATGGCCGTACCGATGCGGATTCTAGCCCGGGACTGTTGGGGAGGTGCTGGCCAGCCGTGCTTAGCTGACCGGTGCTCCTCCTTCGTACGTCGCAGAGTATTCGCCCTGCAACCACCTCAAAAAAGAGAAAAGAAAGGGAAGGGAGAGAGAGAGAGAATAGATTGATGGCGAATGATTTTAATCATCAAGACAATAACAGCTACAGTAGTTACAAAAGTGATCGCAGACGTCATGGAGGGGAAACTCTATGAAATTGATTCAAAATCCAGTATCTTGCTACGGTTCCACAGTATAAATCACTTGGCCCACGTTAAAACTATTTTGTGACTTACTTGAAGATTCACCTTGGTCATGCTTGACACTCTGAATATTTCAGAATGAATTGAATTCTTCATGTCAAGCATCGATGCAATAGCATCCCTCAAAATGAGTGTATATGCAGAAAGGAAGGTTTGTCATGGAACTATCATTGTCATGATTCCCTTTGTTGTACAAATTGATAGATAATTCTTCATAAACTTCCTGATTCGCATGTATCTGTTTCATTGTGACTCACAGTAAATTATTTTTGAATGCGGACTGCTCATTTGTAAATACAATTTAAGCTGTTCACGATCCGAGATCGGCTTGGTGCAAGGCCGTTGTGTTTTTTGCGAGTTGTTCAGTAGTTTGTTGTACCAAACCCCGAAAATCGAGCTTGATACAAATGGGGTTGTACTGTTCGCGGGTTTTACGATTGCGGTTATATATGCATTCTCGAGAAACATAATACCTTGTGTGTGTTCTGTAAAAGTATTATTGTTATACTGTGAATGAAACATTTTGAGGACCATTCACACCACCCTGATGAGGCCTGTGTAAACATGACAGGCGAAAAGTTGGTCGAAAAAAAAACTTAGCTTTTTGCTCGATACTTTGCGAGAAGATTTTTTTCAATCAAATAAATTATCTCGTACACAAGAAACTATCGTCAGAGCTACGAATAATTTTACTAATCTTTTACAATATTTGGGCATTCAACGCTTCTTATCAATCGTTCAACTACGAAATTTTTTTTGTCAATTTCATGGTGAATAATTATTCAGCTTCGATACTAATAATAAGTGTCTTGCTTTGTAAAGAAACCTGATATACACGAACGACCGCGCTAGTACGCCTTCGGAAAAAGCTATTCACCATGTCGCAATCGAACTACCCACAATATTGTTTAGATCAATGGACCAACTGAGCGGAAGTTTTGTTTGATTCCAAATTTTTGATGTACTTCAATTCAAAGAAAGAATATTCGAGTTTAATTATGGAAGTCAAATCTCAAAACGCCGGAAATTTAAAGAATCTTTCATCGCACAATGATCTTGAGGGGAGTGATAAATTTCCATTATAACACCTAATGGGTTTATACAATGATAGCACATACTTGATAACCGCAAAAGGTTTGACGTGGAGAATTTCTGGTATTGTCGCAGTGTATACGCGTTACATTTGGTTGTATTTGATCCTCATTAACATGACAAAACCCGTGTTCCTGTGAACTTAGATCACTAAGCTTATGACGAGGACTTTGAATTTTACCGAAGCTCTAAGAAATTGAATTCATAAATTATGAATCGATTAGTATTAGATTTGAGTATTGTCCTCATTGCCATTTAGTCACCTGAGGGGCCACTAAAGGAATCATTGTTAACGTAATTGACATTCCTAATTTCTTGCTGGAATAAGACCCGCGACGATCAGTTTTCCACTACTTGTAGAGGTAGGTAAGGTGTAGAAAAATATCACAGAATACTTGGTTTTATGTTTATTCTAGGCGTTAACGATCTATTCGCAATTCATTCTAACTTGGGCATGTATAATATTGCAACACGATTGTACAGACAAATACCTGTCAATTTCTAGTAATGTAAGGGAGTTAATCTGACGGTTCATCTGATATTTTGTCGTGACCCCGATTGGGAGCAAAATTGAGTCTCATGTACAGATATTGAACAATCTGATCACTACCCTTCACTTCCAAGTATATGAAAATTTTCTCACTGTGAAGTCAGATGCAAGATGAAGTTGTGTTCTTTGTCTGCAGGCCCGGGAAAAATTGTAGACTAGTGCACAGTGATAGTTTGAATCATCAATGTTTCATAAAATGATTGATCAAGTGTTTATTCACCACAGATCAGACTTTTTGAATAAGTCTGTTGTTTTTCCTTCGGTCTCAGGCCACAATTGAGCACGGTTTTCAGAAAGATCTTCAGTGTGAAAGAGTTGTTGCCCTCACCAGTCATGAAGGTCATCCTCTTATTCCTCACTCTCTGCTTCTCTATTATGTCCGTTTTGACCATGGATCCACCAAGAGATGTACCATTTCAAGGTATGTATTCTTGATTTTTTCCAAATTCATAACTACGTTTCAAAACCACTCATTCATTACATGTCGCACACTTTCCGCGGTCTGGTGAAATAAGCTCCTCACAACCAATGCAGAAAGCTTGGGTTCGAGTTTCGCTTCGCTAGACAAACGAATTGTCCTAGTGCCCAAAATGTGCTACAGCGCTCAGTGCGAAAATATAAAATTACATCACCGCAGGCATTCTATTACTCCATGAGCAAATCGTAATCATGTGAATCACAGATATTCTGTAAACGATCTATAAATATTCACGACTATTTCAAGATTTTCATCCAAAGTTTTAAGTCAAAAAGCTGGGATAGCATTACGGCCAAACATAAAAGTTGATGCTCCTATCTATACATATATTTTTACACTAATTGTTGTTTATCTCGAACGAAGGAGGATTTCCAGAATGGAATGAAATATGCAGAATATTGAGACTTATGGAGCAAACAGACCCAGATTTTAGAACTTTTGTACAACAAATACTTCCAACCAGAACTTCGGCAAGTCACAGATTAGATCAATGTCGGGCAGAGCCGAATTCAACTCCAACGCCTGAAGGTATGATCCCAGTAATCACCGACAATTTCTCAAAGAAAAAACTGAGTGACTCAAGCCACTCTTGGCCCACCAAAAGAGTTACGCGAGTGTCAAGCAAATCTGAGTTATTGAAGAGTCCAAAGTATCCTTGACCAATGATGAAGCATCGGCTACAAATTTAAAATCGATTTTCATCAAAATCATTTTCAGAGCAACACAATCACGATCTTTGGACTTTTATGCGGGATCTTGTAACAAATCTAGTCAGTTTCAAATATGAGCTAGAAATTTTACAAGGAGAGGCTGCAGTTGCACCTACTTTGGAACGTGAATTTTTGGAAAGTTACGAGTGCCAGGCCGGCCCAAGCACGTCAAACGGTAGAGCAGATGGTGAGTTTTGAAAAATCTATATAGATCTGCGAGAAAAAAATTATACACAGAGAGTTTACAGGTTTTGATAGGCCCCTCAGTTTCACCATGGAAAAAATTCCTGAATTAATGAATCATTTAAAATTTTGACCTTGTATACTTCCAGTGGTTATCCACCGGCAAGCCGGATTCTATCAAGATTTTATGTACACTGTACATAAAATCTTGCATTCAAGTTGACATATTATAGAGATTTAAGCTCTCAATACAACCGCGGTAACCTTAACTGCATTTTTGATCCATTACTCAAACTTGCATTCATTCATATGATATCTCGACATGAATACGAAGCGTGCCATATAGTGAATTTGATTCAGTCACGGGAATTTTCTGACTTCGATGCATTTTCTAAAGCTGTAGAATCATTCACAGTAATAATTTGACGGACAAAGGCAATGGTCCCAATTCCATACGAATTTGAGAAATCCCGAGCGAAATTGCATTGCATTATATTATTACGCAGAATTTTGAAGCTTTTAGAATAATAAGAGTGCTCATAAATATTGAGACACTTATGAATAGAAATTTTCCCTCTTAGTGCTCCAGGAAACTTTAGACAGAATAAAGAATCTGTCGGAATTAATTGAGGAAATGGAGAGACTATTCCAAGAGCTCTTCATCCATTTGATCAGCTATCAACCTCGCGTTGTTGTGAATCCTCCAGCCACGGAGGAGACAAATGTGCTACATGCACTAGTCACAGGTGAGACTCGTGAGATTGTTTGAGGCATCTTTTAATGAATACCAACTCAGATCGGAGGAGTTTCGAGAACTCATAAGATCTCAATACAGATGTATGTGTATTCCATACTCGACAACATTATCGAGTCTAAACATTTTTCGATGAATTTTCGAGATACCGTCAACCGGGGTAACTTTGGAACAAAAATTGCATTTTCTCCCTTATAGCCTCGCGAAACTTGTACGTCTTACATCAAAAGTGCATTGTATTTGTGGTCAATCGGAAGCTTACAGTTTCAGCTTTCAATTGCGGTGTTCATGAGGTCCCGTTAGACATCTCTGGTTGGAGCTAAGAGAGCTGAAAGTCGTGTTTCAAAGTTGGACACGGACTGGGGTAACTTTGTAACAGAAATCGTTATCATTATTTATTCGTCAATTAATTCATAAAATAGGTCACGCACTCGATTTTCACCATCAGTAATCGAAAGCCAAGAGTCTTAGCTTTCCATTGACCTATAGTAAGAGTCCATTTGGTTGAATTTAACTTCTACAATCGAGCATAGACACCTTCAGCATACCTCACTGTCTACACCACGGCTAAGTCTCGAGTGGGAAAATACCTTCACAGTCAGTTTCTGACGAAAACTGTCATAACTCGGTTTCCGTGAGTCGAAATGAGACGTTCTTTGGCTCATTTGGAAGTTCTCATCAACGGCTACTCAAGTATGTAGAATTCGAGGATGATATGAATCTTGGGAAATGATTGAGAGTACATGATCAAGTGTTCCAAAGTTACCCGAGTTTCTGAAGAAAAATACGTTCTCGTAAGTTTTTACTCTATAAAATTGAATCTGGCTAAGGATACTCCAGTGTAACAATGGTTTCGTCCAGATATGTGTACAGACGAGTGAAATCTAGCTCAGCTGCCTTGAATTCGACCTGCAGCATGCTGAAGTCGGAACCACACCACTTTTTCCGAGAGACTGTTTGTTGGATCGAAAACATACTTCTGAAGAAGTCAGCTTATAAACGGATTAATAGCTGATGGAGGCCCTCGCGCCAATGCAAAACATTCTTTATGCTTGTCCCAAGTGGGGTAAATCGGTATTAAGGCCTTAGGATCATCTGCCTAGCCAACTGTGCGTGATAACCACTCTTTCATGGGTTGTTCCAAAGTTACCCCGGTTGACGGTATCACAGATATTAGAACTACTCCTCATAATTCTATACGTCTCAACGAATGGACGAAGATTTTACTCCCCGTGATACTCTCGAAATTCATGGAAATATCTTGAAAGTCGAGAATTTCGGTATTCGAAACATCCAGTGGAGTGAGAATGGTCAAAGGAGGAATTCCATTTCGACCATGCCTAAGTGAACTAAAAGAAATATACCACCCGCCATTGCAAATGTCGACATAATGATGGACTGAATATCATCAGACTCGTGGCTCGTCTTCATAGCCATCGGAATTCTTTTCTCGAATCAAAAATAGATATCAAATCTCAAACTTGCCCCCTCATGAATATTTGAGAAAAGGAATCACTCGAGTTACTTATTCAAGAATCACAAAGAATTACATTACAACGTAGCCTATGAGTTAATTTGACACTAGGTTTTCATCATTTTTTAGTCCAATCAAACCCCTTTTCCAAAATTTCACGACCTTACAGTGAATTTATCCTCGGCCACTCGTAAATAGATCGTTATCCCATACGAATACATCTATACATATTCTTTTCAGAACCTTCCAACGGAATCTCTGAAGATAGGGCCTTGGAGGAATTAATAGGAAACACATCAGAACTGACACGCCAAAACACCGTCATTCAACGAGTTATCCAATTAGTATACGAAAGTTTGGGAGTATTGAATACTATGTACCATTGATTTGCTTATTCACTGTGAACACTCACCGTTTCAAACTCTCAAGGCTCACACCGTGGAAGTATAACTCCACATTAGTTGTATTTCTTATAAGTGTAAAAAGCAAGATTCTCTTTATCAATTAGACTCTATAACCCACAAATATCCAAATGAGTCAAGGGAACTTCACCAGGAATTCATCATATGTATATGCAACTTCTCCACCAGCTGTTTGGCTATCGATTCGGTATCTCATTCTTCTCATTGTCGATAATATCTCTGGGATTTGCAAATAAAAATGTAGAAAACCGCATGAACTTCAATTGACGAATAAAATGCATGCCCCTGTTTCCTTTATTCAATGAAGTATTGGAGTGAACATCAGAGCTTATCTCGCGAATACTATAATTCAAACGAAAGAAATGTTTTGAATAGCGACAAATTGTGACAACTCCCAAAAAAAGTTGTGATTTGGTGACATGAAAGATTTTTAAAAGAGCCACAAAAGTAATCAAGGATTCACTTGACATTGCTCATGAATTCTAGGACTTGATCCTTCATGATGACTTTGATAGTTACCAAAACTCACATTTAGAACTTGGTAATCGGTACAAATCTCAAAATCTATATATAGTGTTCTGACTTGTTCGGCATGTTTCAAATACTCAAAGAGATGTGAGGGAGAGAGGAAATCGATCGGACTGACGTATACATCCGTGCCCAGCTCTCAATACACTTACAAGGAGGACGTGAGGGGTGCGGGTCACGGATTCGGCTGAAACTTTGGGAATAGTCTCCGTTTAGCATCAATAGACATAATCCAAAGCCGCGCTTGCCAACGCTCAAGCGTTTTCGACCTGTGAGATATAGGTAACCTGTGCATTGTTGTATACCTATATATATATATATATATATATATACATCTCGCGTATTGAACACTTTTTTCTCTCAGATCTAGCGTTTTGAACACTTTCTCGGCGTATTGAACAGGTGTTCAATAAGTCCTATACTGATCTCGCGTTTCGAACACGCGTAAGTGTTCATTACGCCCCCATATATGTTCATCTCGCATTTTGAACACTCTAACCCGTTAAAAAGTTCAGTACAGTGGGAACGGTCTCCAGACATGCTTCTATTCTCTGGGATGAGTGTGATGGAATCATTCCATTGCATTTAGGCAGCCATTAAATCACTAGAGCTGGAACTTACAGTCATCTTCCTTACCCATATCCTTACGAAGTCCGTAAGGCCAGTTTTTCATAATGTTTCGCGCCGTTCGGACGGTGTTTATAACGTTTCGCGACAATGTTGCAGGTGCTCGTCTATCTTAGACCAACTAAGCTTCGTTAATGCAGTTCGTCTATTTTTCTGAGACCAAAATCAGCTAGTATGCTTGCCAATCTGCGAAATGGGACAATCGAGACGATCATTTGCATACATTGTTCCGGAACGTTATTAGACATCGGTCCTAAGGTGCCGTGTGGAGGGGTTCGTGAAAATTTCGGACGAAGGGAATGGCTATAGATTCCACACCATACTAGCAACGCTGCGGGACAATGCTACAATGATTAGCCCGACTCAAATGCTACGGTTATAATACTAGTGCGTATTCACACACGAATTCTCACTTTCCCTTGAAGAATTTGGGGAAGATCTAAGATATTACATCCCAGCCATGAAGTTAAAGGGCCACCACTAGCACGATATACGAAAATACTAGAATTCCGTATTCCTCAAGTTCAAAAAAGACTGCTATTTGTCTGTGTTCATAATCTAATTTTTCTGTCCAGATCTCAACCTTATCATTGGTACCTTGACTAAGGGGTAGAGACTCCCCGATTCCCAACCGAAATATACTAAACTGCCCCAGTTCTTGTTATGAACATGACGTTTCCTCGCAAATGTTTGACTCGTCGAGTCTGGTCAAATCCTGCTACATCGCACAATGTCAGTGTTGAGTGACCTGAAATCGAGAGACATCAGACAAATCGCCCTTACGTATTTGAGAAGGGATTTTAGGTGCTGAGCTGTGAGCGCTTCCCAGGTGTGGGAAGTACCAGACTTCAGGGTGTACCCAGTGGGTAGGATTCTAAGCTCATATGGTAGGACTGAAGAAGCTCAGGATTTTCTCGAAGTCTTCCCAGAATGGGATAAAGTAACCTATCTCCGGAACTTATCTGTCCATGTACGAGTGAACAGAACATATTCAGAATATTGTATCTCACTGTGGGTCAACTTCGTCATCTGATTAATAACAATTTATATTTATGAATGACCTATCAATTGCTCTTGCTGTGAACAGCTGCTTGAGCTACTGCGCTGATTGTGTCTAGATGACTGTATTGGTTATATAGCCCAGCAGTGAGGTGCTCATAACTTTAGACGGGCAGATGAGATCACACCATTGAACTGGTCCACCGTGTTATGATTTAATTCCCCACTGTGCATCGCGAAACAAGTCCGACGACGCCGGGACTCGAACCTCGCTTCTCTCGATCGATAGACCAACGATTTTGTTTGGATGCCCAAACCTGCCGTACTGCTCCGCTACTGTTATTCATGATGCACTAGATGGGTGGGCACTTGAGTCACTTGTACCCGTATCACATCCCATGGCCAAACTTGACAATGTCCTCATCGCCTAGACTTCATGTCATTGACTCATTTTGTTGCCGCCTATTTACAACCCAAGTGCATCTTGTCGGTATAACAGGTCTACGCTTCGACAGTACCACTCAGTAGTACCACTCATCTTGAGTATCCTCCGAGTATGCAGTCGAATCGTGAGCGGGATTTGTTTCGTTTCCTGACACCAGTTTTTACGAATTAAATATTTAAGAATTAAATAATTAAGAATTAAATATTCTCTTGTGTGCATCGCAAAAAGTGCGACGGCATCGTGACTCAAACCTCGCTCCTCTCGATAGACAGACCCACCCTTCAGTTTGCACGGCCTCACCCACCACATCGCTCGGCTGTTGTTATTCATGATGCACTAGATGCGTGGGCGCCTGAGTAGCTTGAACCCGTAACAACTGACACTGTGGAGCAATAATACAATCGGTACAAGATTTAACAGTTATAATGAACAATGTAGAGCTCGAAGCGGTGCTAGAGCGAAAACTACTGGAAGGAGACAGTATGCCTTATTATATCGTCGAAATGACGTCTCGGCGCACAGTGAAACGAGAAAACCTTCAAAATTTGGTCACCAAGGGAAGCTGAAACAGATCGCGAGCGTTCTTCATGGAAATGATATTGATGGAGGGAAAGAACCTTTTTTGCCTGATATCGTGACATTCTGTTGAAGATTCATGTGGTAACCAGTGGTTGAGGAACCTCCTCACCTTACTGTGCGGTGGCAGGGATGTGGCTGCGCCCATTGAGGCCTCTGCTTGGTCTCTGGTAATGCGCATATTACTCCCGTAATCCGCAATCACGAATCTGCGTGTAGCTACTGAGTGCGGAGGAGTGGTGCTGTCGCGTCAATCATGTTAGGGCCCTCATGACATTGGGAGACAACATTTTTTGACCAGGAGTGAATCAGACAATGTTTTTCTTGATATTCTTTGACGTAGGAACCAAATTCGACCCCAGTTTGGTACCTGTCAGGAATCATTCTTAAGATAGCAGAATAGTTATTGTCGAAAATACAGAATTTCATTGTTATTCTCCGGGATTCTAGCCTGTTCAGCGTGGTGACAGTCTCTCGTAATGTTCAGAGGAATACTTGGAACTATATTTTCCTACGCATTTTGATCCACTGAACAAGATTGTGGTGGCTTCAGAGGGCTAGGATGCGTCCCAACGCCAGGTCAATCTTGCAAGTAGCTACCAGTGAAATTTGAATGATCCCGCAGTATATCTCGGATTGCTCACAATTAGGCGAGCGGCACCTTCTCGAGCTCATGGAAGGCATTTCCTTTGTTCCTATACAATTATAGAGAGAGAATTTTTTGCGATAGCCCAAGAACGAATAGGTGAAATCTGAATGTATCAATCCGAAGAGGGTGTGAGGGTCAATTCTTGAGGTGAGCTCGAGCCTTCTCTTGATGAGAGAAATTTGAAGTGTCCTAGCCTAACGTGCTCCACAAACCAGACCAAGTGGCTCAAGCCACTGTGAATTGCCCAACGGTGGTCCACGAATCAGAATCGAACAGTAAGAGAGCGGATTGCGCTACACGAACGCATCCCGTAGCCAGGTCGCCTGTAGAACTCACGGTGCAGAAAGTTTTGGTTCCAACCACAAGACCGGAGGGATAGTCTCGACTGGTCCTGGAGTGGACATGTGCCTCGGCTTATCCGCGGGTCTCGGTATGACATCCTGAATCAAATATGGCCCAGAGAGCTAGATGGAATAGTGAGATAGCGAATTTCAGTACAGGATGGGGTACCTTGGGTGATGCTCCTCTAGCCCGTCGAGTACAGGGATGGTTGATCGCATCGACAAGGATCACAGATGAGTCTGAATCGTTCCTCGAGCGGACATGCGCATCGGCCCATCCGAAGGATCCGGAATGATTATATGTATCAAATATCGCCGAATGAGCAGGATGGAATAGTCGAATGGTGGATTGCCGTGTCCAATTGCTGTAAAGATACTGCGGTTTCTGTTGATACAGTATTTACAGATATATGGTTGCAAGATCGAGATTTGTGAGTATAATTCGATGGTCCCGCAATTCGTGTTCCGCATCGGTTCTTCCGAGAAAATGAAAGGATTCTCTTGATCGAGATCGTCCAGAGAGCAGAATCGAACAGTGAGAGGGTGAATCGCAGAACACGACAGCATCTCGTAGGCTCGGTTTAACTAGGACTCACGGTACGGGAGGATTTGTTTGCAATCACGAGACCGAAAGGATAGTCACGATTCGGCCGAGAGTAGACATGTGCATCGGCTCATCCGCGGGACTCGGTATGATATCCTCGATCAAATATGGCCCAGAGAGCAAGATGGAATAGTAAGATGGCAAATTTCAGTACAGGATGGGGTACCTTGGGTGATGCTCCGCTAGCTCGTGCAGTACAGGGATGGTTGATCGCATCGACACGGATTACAGATGGAGCTGAATTGCTCCTCGAGCGGACATGCGCATCGGCCCATCCAGAGCATCCGGAATGATTTCCTGTATCGAATATCGCCCAAAGAGCAGGATGGGAGAGTGAAATGGCGGATTGCAATGGTCAGTGGCTGTAGAGGATCTCCACTTCCGGTTTATACAGTATTCAAAGATTCATGGTCGCATGATTGTGATTTATGAGTTTGATTCGATGGTTTCAGAATTTGGTTCCGCATCAGTTCGGCCGGGAGGATTCGATTATCCCCTTGTTCAAAATCGTCCAGAGAGCAGAATCGAACAGTATCAGCAGGAAATTCGATGATTCTCTTGATCGAGATCGTTCAAAGAGCAGAACCGAACAGTAAGAGAGCGGATTGCGCTACACGAACGCATCTCGTAGGCCCGTCTCCTATAGTACTCACGGTGCAGAAGATTTTTGTTTCAACCACGAGACCGAAAGGATAGTCTCGCATTGTCCTGGAGTGGACATGTGCCTCGGCTTTTCCGCAGGTCTCGGTATGAAATCCTGGATCGAAGATGACCCAGGGAGCTAGATGGAATAGTAAGGGCCTCGACAGAAAGTGCTTACATTCTCTTTTTCTCCTCTCCGCTTCTTCCCCTCTCGTGTATGAGCATAGGCGCCATAGTTCCATCGCCCACCACGGGGGGACAATGGCGCTAGTTCCACGGGGGAAGAAGAGAAATTGCGCACTTTCTGTCAAGGCCCCAAGATGGCGAATGGCAGTACAGGAGGGGGTACCTTGGGTGATGCTCCTCTAGCCCGTGCAGTACAGGGATGGTTGATCGCATCGACAAGGAATCCAGATGAGTCTGAATTGTTCCTCGAGCAGACATGCGCATCGGCTCATCCGAAAGATCCGGAAGGATTTTTTGTATCGAGTATCGCCGAAAGAGGAGGATGGAAGAGTTCGAAGGCGGATTGCCGTGGTCAGTTGCTGTGGAGGAACTGCACTCCCTGTTGATACAGTATTCAGAGATTCATGGTCGCATGATTGAGATTTGTGCGGTTGATTCGATGATTTCACGATTTGGTTTCGCATCGGTTCGGCCGGGAAAATTCGGTTATCCTCTCGTTCAAAAAGGTCCAGAGAGCAGAATCGGACAGTAAGAGGGGGAAATTCGATGATTCTCTCGATCGAGATCTACCAGAGAGCAGGATCGAACAGTAAGAGAGCGGATTGCGCTACACGAACGCATCTCGTAGGCCCGTTTCCTCTAGAACTCACGGTGCAGAAGATTTTGGTTCCAACCACGAGACCGGAGGGACAGTCTCGACTGGTCCCGGAGTGGACATGTGCCTCGGCTTTTCCGCGGGTCTCGGTATAATATCCTGGATCGAATATGGCCCAGAGAGCTAGATGGAATAGTAAGATGGCGAATTTCAGTGCAGTATGGAGTACCCTGGATAATGCTTCTCTGTCCCGTGCAGTACAGGGATGGTTGATCGCATCGACAAGGATTATAGATGAGTCTGGATTGTTCCTCGAGTGGACATGCGCATCGGCTCATCCGAAACATCCGGAATGATTTTTTGTATCGAATTTTGCCCGAAGAGAAGGATGGAAGAGTGAAATGGCGATTTGCCGTGGTCAGTGGTTGTAGAGGAACTCCACTCCCGGTTGATACAGTATTCAGAGATTTATGGTCGCATGATTGAGATTTGTGCGTTTGATTTGACGGTTTCAGAATTTGGTTTCGCATTGGTCCGGCCGGGAAAATTCGATTATTCTCTTCATCGACATCGTCCACAGAGCAGAATCGAACAGTAAGAGGGAGAAATTCGATAATTCTCTTGATCGGGATCGTCCAGAGAGCAGGATCGAACAGAAAGAGAGCGATTTGCGCTACACGAACGCATCTTGTAGGCCCGTTTCCTGTAGAACTCAAGGTGCAGAAGATTTTGGTTTCAACCACAAGACCGGAGGGATAGTCTCAACTGAACCTGGCTTCGACATGTGCCTCGGCCCCCCCGCGGGTCTCGGTATGGTATCCTGGATCGAATATGGCCTAGTGAGCTAGATGTAATAGTAAGACGGCGGATTTCAGTACAGTATGGGGTAACTTGGGTGATCCTCCTCTGTCCCGTGCAGTATAGGGATGGTTGATCGCATCGACAAGGAATCCAGATGAGTCCGAATTGTTCCTCGAGCGGACATGCGCATCGGCTCATCCGAAGCATCCGGAATGATTTTTTGTATCGAGTATCGCCCAAAGAGCAGGATGGAAGAGTGAAATGGCGATTTGCCGTGGTCAGTGGTTGTAGAGGGAATCCACTCCCTCTTGATACAGTATTCAGAGATTCATGGTTGCATGATTGAGATTTGTGCGTTGAATTCAACGGTTTCAGGATTTGGTGTCACATCGAATTGGCCGGGAAAATTCGATTATTCTCTTGATCGACATCGTCCAGAGAGCAGAATCGAACAGTGAGAGGGGAAAATTTGATAATTCTCTTGATCGAGATCGTCCAGAGAGCAGAATCGAACAGTAAGAGAGCGGATTCTATGTATCGAATATCGCCGAAAGAGCAGGATGGAATAGTAAGATGGCGGATTGCCATGTCTGATTGCTGTAAGATACTGCACTCCCTGTTGATACAGTATTCACAGATATATGGTAGCATGATTGAGATTTGTGAGTGTGATTCGATGGTCCCGGGATTCGGGTTGCGGAACAGTTCGGCCAGGGAAATGATTTCCTTGATCGAGATCCTCCAGAGAGCAAAATCGAACAATGAGAGGGTGAATCGCAATACACGACAGCATCTGTAGGCCCCGCTTCTCTAGTACTCACGGTACCGAAGGATTTGGTTGCAACCACGAGACCGAAAGGATAGTCACGATTCGGCCGAGAGAAGACATGTGCTTCGGCTCATCCGCGGGATCCAGTATGATTGTCTGGATCAAATGTGGCCCAATGAGCGAGATGGAAGAGTAAAAGGGCGAATTTATGTACAGGATAGGGTACCTCGAGTGTTGTGACTCTTATCCGTGCAGTGAATGGATGGTTAGCCGGTTCGACAAGAACTACAGGAGAGTCTGAATCGTTCCTCGAGCGGACATGCGCATCGGCTGATCCGAAAGATCCGGAAGGATTTTTTGTATCGAATATCGCCGAACGAGCAGGATGGAAGAGTTTGATGGCGGATTGACGTGGTCAGTTGCTGTAGAGGAACTTCACTCCCTGTTCATACAGTATTCAGAGATTAATGGTCGCTTGATCGAGATTTGCGAGGTTGATCCGATGGTTCCAGAATTCGGGTGTCGCATCGGATTGGCCGGGGGAATTCGATGATTAACTCGATCGAGATCGTCGGGAGAGCAGAATCGAACAGTAAGAGGGTGAATCACAGTACACGACAGCATCTCGTAGGCCCGTCTTCTCTGAGACTCACGGTACAGGAGGATTTGGTCGCAACCACGAGACCGGAGGGATAGTCTCGACTGGTCCTGGACTGGGACTGTGCATCGGCTTATCCGCGGATCTCGGTATGATATACTCGATCAAATATGGCCCAGAGAGCTAGACGGGATGGTAAGATCGCGAGTTTCAGTGCAAGATGCGGTACCTTGGGTATTGGCTCCTCTCTCCCATGTAGTACGGGGATGGTTGATCGCATCGACAAAGATTACAGATGAGTCTGAATTGTTCCTCGAGCGGACATGCGCATGGGTTCATCCGAAGCATCCTGAATGATTTTCTGTATCGAATATCGCCGAAAGAGCAGGATGGAAGAGAGGAATGGCGGATTGCCGTGGTCAGTGGCTGTAGAGGAACTCCACTCCCTGTGTATGCAGTATTGAGATTCATGGTCGCATGATTCAGATTCGTCCGTTTGATTCGATAGTTTCAGAATTTGGTTTCGCATCGGTTCGGCCGGGAAAATTCGGTTATCCTCTCGTTCAAAAAGGTCCAGAGAGCAGAATCGAACAGTAAGAGAGGAAAATTCGATTATTCTCTTCATCGACATCGTCCAGAGAGCAGAATCGGACAGTAAGAGGGGAAAATTCGTGAATTCTCTCGATCGAGATCGTCCAGAGAGCAGAATCGATTAGTAAGAGAGGAAAATCCGATTATTCTCTTGATTGACATCGTTCAGAGGGCAGAATCGAACAGTGAGAGGGGAAAATTCGATAATTCTCTTGATCGAGATCGTCCAGAGATCAGAATCGAACAGTAAGAGAGCGGATTCCCTGCATCGAATATCGCCGAAAGAGCAGGATGGAATAGTAAAATGGCGGATTGCTATGTCCAATTGCTGTAAGATACTGCACCCACTGTTGATACAGTATTCACAGATATATGGTAGCATGATTGAGATTTGTGAGTGTCATTCGATGGTCCCGGGATTCGGGTTTCGCAACAGTTCGGCCAGTGAAATAAAATGATTTCCTTGATCGAGATCGTCCAGAGAGCAGAATCGAACAGTGAGATGGTGAGTCGCAATACACGACAGCATCTCGTAGGCCCGGTTTCTCCAGCACTCACGGTACGGAAGGATTTGGTTGCAACCACGAGACCGAAAGGATAGTCACGATTCGGCCGAGAGAAGACATGTGCTTCGGCTCATCCGCGGGATTCAGTATGATTGTCTGGATCAAATGTGGCCCAATGAGCGAGATGGAAGAGTAAAAGGGCGAATTTATGTACAGGATAGGGTACCTCGAGTGTTGTGACTCTTATCCGTGCAGTGAATGGATGGTTAGCCGGTTCGACAAGAACTACAGGAGAGTCTGAATCGTTCCTCGAGCGGACATGCACATCGGCTCATCCGAAAGATCCGCAAGGATTTTTTGTATCGAATATCGCCGAACGAGCAGGATGGAAGAGTTTGATGGCGGATTGACGTGGTCAGTTGCTGTAGAGGAACTTCACTCCCTGTTCATACAGTATTCAGAGATTAATGGTCGCTTGATCGAGATTTGCGAGGTTGATCCGATGGTTCCAGAATTCGGGTGTCGCATCGAATTGGCCGGGGGAATTTGATGATTAACTCGATCGAGATCGTCGAGAGAGCAGAATCGAACAGTAAGAGGGCGAATCACAGTACACGACAGCAACTCGTAGGCCCGTCTTCTCTAGGACTCACGGTACGGGAGGATTTGATTGCAACCACGAGACCGAAGGGATAGTCTCGACTGGTCCTGGACTGGACTTGTGCATCGGCTTATCCGCGAATCTCGGTATGATATGCTTGATCAAATATGGCCCAGAGAGCTAGATGGAATAGTAAGATGGCGAGTTTCAGTGCAAGATGCGGTACCTTGGGTATTGGCGTCTCTCTCCCATGAAGTACGGGGATGGTTGATCGCATCGACAAGGATTACAAATGAGTCTGAATTGTTCCTCGAGCGGACATGCGCATGGGTTCATCCAAAGCATCCTGAATGATTTTCTGTATCGAATATCGCCGAAAGAGCAGGATGGAAGAGTGGAATGGCGGATTGCCGTGGTCAGTGGCTGTAGAGGAATTCCACTCCCTGTGTATACAATATTGAGATTTATGGTCGCATGATTGAGATTCGTGCGTTTGATTCGATGGTTTCAGAATTTGGTTTTGCATCGGTTCGGCCGGGAAAATTCGATTATGCTCTCGTTCGAGATCGTCCGGAGAGCAGAATCGAACAATAAGAGGGGGAAATTATATAATTCTCTTGATCAAGATCGTCCAGAGAGCAGAATCGAACAATAAGAGAGCGGATTCCGCAGACGAACGCATCCCGTAGGCCCGTCTCCTGTGGTACTCACGGTGCAGGAGATTTTGGTTTTGAACCACGAGACCAGAGGGATAGTCTTGACTGGTCCTGGAGTGGACATGAGCATCGGCTCATCCGCGGGTCTCGGTATGATATCCTGGATTAGATATGGCCCAGAGAGCTAGATGGGATAGTAAGATGGCGATTTTCAGTACAGGATGAGGTACCTCGGGTATTGGCTCCTCTTTCCCGTGTAGTACGGAGATGGTTGATCGCATCAACAAGGATTACAGATGAGTCTGAATTGTTCCTCGAAAGGACATGCGCATTTGCTGATCCGAAGCATCCGGAATGATTTTTTGTATCGAATATCGCCCAATGAGCAGGATGGAAGAGTGAAATGGCGGATTGCCGTGGTCAGTGGTTGTAGAGGAACTCCACTCCCTAATGATACAGTATTCAGAGATTTATGGTCGCATGATTGAGATTTGTGCGTTTGATTCGACGGTTTCAGAATTTGGTTGCGCATCGGTTCGGCCGGGAAAAGTCGATTATTCTCTCGATCGACATCGTCCAGAGAGCAGAATCGAACAGTAAGAGGCAGAAATTGGATAATTCTCTTGATCGAGTACGTCCAGAAAGCAGAATCGAACAATAAGAGAGGGGATTGCGCTCACGAACGCATCTCGTAGGCCTGTCTCCTGTAGTACTCACGGTGCAGAAGATTTTGGTTTCAACCACGAGACCAGAGGGATAGTCTCGACTGGTCCTGGAGTGGACATGAGCATCGGCTTATCCGCGGGTCTCGGTATGATATCCTGGATTAGATATGGCCCAGAGAGCTAAATGGGATAGTAAGATGGCGAATTTCAGTACAGGATGAGGTACCTTGGGTATTGGCTCCTCTCTCCCATGTAGTACGGGGATGGTTGATCGCATCGACAAGGATTACAGATGAGTCGGAATTGTTCCTCGAGCGGACATGCGCATGGGCTCATTCGAAGCATCCTGAATGATTTTTTGTATCGAATATCGCCGAAAGAGCAGGATGGGAGAGTGGAATGGCGGATTGACGTGGACAGTGGCTGTAGAGGGACTCCACTCCCTGTGTATGCAGTATTGAGATTCATGGTCGCATGCTTCAGATTCGTCCGTTTGATTCGATGGTTTCAGAATTTGGTTCCGCATCGGTTCGGCCGGGAAAATTCGGTTATCCTCTCGTTCAAAAAGGTCCAGAGAGCAGAATCGAACAGTAAGAGAGGAAAATTCGATTATTCTCTTCATCGACATCGTCCAGAGAGCAGAATCGGACAGTAAGAGGGGAAAATTCGTGAATTCTCTCGATCGAGATCGTCCAGAGAGCAGAATCGATTAGTAAGAGAGGAAAATTCGATTATTCTCTTGATTGACATCGTTCAGAGGGCAGAATCGAACAGTGAGAGGGGAAAATTCGATAATTCTCTTGATCGAGATCGTCCAGAGATCAGAATCGAACAGTAAGAGAGCGGATTCCCTGTATCGAATATCGCCGAAAGAGCAGGATGGAATAGTGAAATGGCGGATTGCTATGTCCAATTGCTGTAAGATACTGCACCCACTGTTGATACAGTATTCACAGATATATGGTAGCATGATTGAGATTTGTGAGTGTCATTCGATGGTCCCGGGATTCGGGTTTCGCAACAGTTCGGCCAGTGAAATAAAATGATTTCCTTGATCGAGATCGTCCAGAGAGCAGAATCGAACAGTGAGATGGTGAGTCGCAATACACGACAGCATCTCGTAGGCCCGGCTTCTCTAGTACTCACGGTACGGAAGGATTTGGTTGCAACCACGAGACCGAAAGGATAGTCACGATTCGGCCGAGAGAAGACATGTGCTTCGGCTCATCCGCGGGATTCAATATGATTGTCTGGATCAAATGTGGCCCAATGAGCGAGATGGAAGAGTAAAAGGGCGAATTTATGTACAGGATAGGGTACCTCGAGTGTTGTGACTCTTATCCGTGCAGTGAATGGATGGTTAGTCGGTTCGACAAGAACTACAGAAGAGTCTGAATCGTTCCTCGAGCGGACATGCGCATCGGCTCATCCGAAAGATCCGGAAGGATTTTTTGTAACGAATATCGCCGAACGAGCAGGATGGAAGAGTTTGATGGCGGATTGACGTGGTCAGTTGCTGTAGAGGAACTTCACTCCCTGTTCATACAGTATTCAGAGATTAATGGTCGCTTGATCGAGATTTGCGAGGTTGATCCGATGGTTCCAGAATTCGGGTGTCGCATCGAATTGGCCGGGGGAATTTGATGATTAACTCGATCGAGATCGTCGAGAGAGCAGAATCGAACAGTAAGAGGGCGAATCACAGTACACGACAGCAACTCGTAGGCCCGTCTTCTCTAGGACTCACGGTACGGGAGGATTTGGTTGCAACCACGAGACCGAAGGGATAGTCTCGACTGGTCTCGGACTGGACTTGTGCATCGGCTTATCCGCGGGTCTCGGTATGATATGCTTGATCAAATATGGCCCAGAGAGCTAGATGGAATAGTGAGATGGCGAGTTTCAGTGCAAGATGCGGTACCTTGGGTATTGGCGTCTCTCTCCCATGAAGTACGGGGATGGTTGATCGCATCGACAAGGATTACAGATGAGTCTGAATTGTTCCTCGAGCGGACATGCGCATGGGCTCATCCAAAGCATCCTGAATGATTTTCTGTATCGAATATCGCCGAAAGAGCAGGATGGGAGAGTGGAATGGCGGATTGCCGTGGACAGTGGCTGTAGAGGAACTCCACTCCCTGTGTATACAGTATTGAGATTTATGGTCACATGATTGAGACTCGGGCGTTTGATTCGATGGTTTCAGAATTTGGTTTCGCATCGGTTCGGCCGGGGAAATTCGATTATCCTCTCGTTCGAGATCGTCCAGAGAGCAGAATCGAACAGTAAGAAAGGAAAATTCGATTATTCTCTTGATTGACATTGTTCAGAGGGCAGAATCGAACAGTGAGAGGGGAAAATTCGATAATTCTCTTGATCGAGATCGTCCAGAGATCAGAATCGAACAGTAAGAGAGCGGATTCCCTGTATCGAATATCGCCGAAAGAGCAGGATGGAATAGTAAAATGTCGGATTGCTATGTCCAATTGCTGTAAGATACTGCACCCACTGTTGATACAGTATTCACAGATATATGGTAGCATGATTGAGATTCGTGAGTGTCATTCGATGGTCCCGGGATTCGGGTTTCGCAACAGTTCGGCCAGTGAAATAAAATGATTTCCTTGATCGAGATCGTCCAGAGAGCAGAATCGAACAGTGAGAGGGTGAGTCGCAATACACGACAGCGACTCGTAGGCCCGGCTCCTCTAGTACTCACGGTACGGAAGGATTTGGTTGCAACGACGAGACCGGAAGGATAGTCACGATTCGGCCGAGAGAAGACATGTGCTTCGGCTCATCCGCGGGATTCAGTATGATTGTCTGGATCAAATGTGGCCCAATGAGCGAGATGGAACAGTAAAAGGGCGAATTTATGTACAGGATAGGGTACCTCGAGTGTTGTGACTCTTATCCGTGCAGTGAATGGATGGTTAGTCGGTTCGACAAGAACTACAGGAGATTCTGAATCGTTCCTCGAGCGGACATGCGCATCGGCTCCCCCGAAAGATCCGGAAGGATTTTTTGTATCGAATATCGCCGAACGAGCAGGATGGGAGAGTTTGATGGCGGATTGACGTGGTCAGTTGCTGTAGAGGGAATTCACTCTCTGTTCATACAGTATTCAGAGATTTATGGTCGCTTGATCGAGATTTGCGAGGTTGATCCGATGGTTCCAGAATTCGGGTGTCGCATCAAATTGGCCAGGGAAATTTGATGATTAACTCGATCGAGATCGTCGAGAGAGCAGAATCAAACAGTCAGAGGGCGAGTCACAGTACACGACAGCAACTCGTAGGCCCGTCTTCTCTAGGACTCACGGTACGGGAGGATTTGGTTGCAACCACGAGACCGAAGGGATAGTCTCGACTGGTCCTGGACTGTACTTGTGCATCGGCTTATCCGCGGGTCTCGGTATGATATGCTTGATCAAATATGGCCCAGAGAGCTAGATGGAATAGTAAGATGGCGAGTTTCAATGCAAGATGCGGTACCTTGGGTATTGGCGTCTCTCTCCCATGAAGTACGGGGATGGTTGATCGCATCGACAAGGATTACAGATGAGTCTGAATTGTTCCTCGAGCGGACATGCGCATGGGCTCATCCAAAGCATCCTGAATGATTTTCTGTATCGAACATCGCCGAAAGAGCAGGATGGAAGAGTGGAATGGCGGATTGCCGTGGTCAGTGGCTGTAGAGGAACTCAACTCCCTGTGTATACAGTATTGAGATCCATGGTCGCATGATTGAGATTCGTGCGTTTGATTCGATGGTTTCAAAATTTGGTTTCGCATCGGTTCGGCCGGGAAATTCGATTATCCTCTCGTTCAAAAAGGTCCAGAGAGCAGAATCGAACAGTAAGAGAGGAAAATTCGATTATTCTCTTCATCGACATCGTCCAGAGAGCAGAATCGGACAGTAAGAGGGGAAAATTCGTGAATTCTCTCGATCGAGATCGTCCAGAGAGCAGGATCGAACAGTAAGAGAGCGATTCGCACCACACGAACGCATCTCGTAGGCCCGTTTCCTGTGGAACTCGAGGTGCAGAAGATTTTGGTTTCAACCACGAGACCGGAGGGATAGTCTCAACTGAACCTGGCGTGGACATGTGCCTCGGCTTCCCCGCGGGTCTCGGTACGATATCCTGGATCGAATATTGCCCAGAGAGCTAGATGGGATAGTAAGATGGCGATGTTCAGTACAGGATGAGGTACCTCGGGTATTGGCTTCTCTCTCCCGTGTAGTACGGGGATGGTTGATCGCATCGACAAGGATTACAGATGGGTCGGAATTGTTCCTCGAGCGGACATGCGAATGGGCTCATCCGAAGCATCCTGAAAACTTTTCTGTATCGAATATCGCCGAAAGAGCAGGATGGGAGAGTGGAATGGCGTATTGCCGTGGTCAGTGGCTGTAGAGGAACTCAACTCCCTGTGTATACAGTATTGAGATCTATGGTCGCATGATTGAGATTCGTGCGTTTGATTCGATGGCTTCAGAATTCGGTTTCGCATCGGTTCGGCCGGGAAAATTCGATTATCCTCTCGTTCGAGATCGTCCAGAGAGCGGAATCGAACAGTAAGAGAGGAAAATCCGATCATTCTCCTCATCGACATCGTCCAGAGAGCAGAATCGAACAGTAAATGGGGAATATTCGTGAATTCCCTTGATCGAGATCGTCCAGAGAGCAGGATCGAACAGTAAGAGAGCGATTTGCACCACACGAACGCATCTCGTAGGCCCGTTTCCTGTAGAACTCACGTCGCAGAAGATTTTGGTTCCAACCACGAGACCGGAGGGATAGTTTCAACTGAACCTGGCGCGGACATGTGCCTCGGCTTTCCCGCGGGTCTCGGTACGATATCCTGGATCGAATATTGCCCAGAGAGCTAGATGTAATAGTAAGATATCGGATTTCAGTACAGTATGGGGTACCTTGGGTGTTCCTACTCTGTCCCGTGCAGTACAGGGATGGTTGATCGCATGGACAAGGATCACAGATGAGTCTGAATTGTTCCTCGAGCGGACATGCGCAGTGGCACATCCGAAGCATCCGGAATGATTTTCTGTATCGAATATCGCCCAGAGAGCAGGATGGAAGAGTGACATGGCGGATTGCCGTGGTCAGTGGTTGTAGAGGAACTCCACTCCCTGTTGATACAGTATTCAGAGATTTATGGTCGCATGATTGAGATTTGGTTGCAACCACGAGACCGAATGGAAAGTCACGATTCGGCCGAGAGAAGACATGTGATTCGGGTCATCCGCGGGATTCAGTATGATTGTCTTGCTCAAATGTGGCCCAATGAGCGAGATGGAACAGTAAAAGGGCGAAATTCCGATTATTCCCTTGATCGACATCGTCCAGAGAGCAGAATCGAACAATTAGAGAGCGGTTCGCGCACACGAACGCATCTCTCAGGCCCGTCTCCTGTAGTACTCACGTCGCAGAAGGTTTTGGTTTCAACCACGAGACCAGAGGGATAGTCTCGACTGGTCCTGGAGTGGACATGAGCATCGGCTTATCCGCGGGTCTCGGTATGATATCCTGGATTGGATATGGCCCAGAAAGCTGGATGGGACAGTAAGATGGCGAATTTGAGTACAGGGTGAGGTGCCTTGTGTATTGGCTCCTCTCTCATGTAGTACGGGGATGGTTGATCGCATCGACAAGGATAACAGTTGAATCTGAATTGTTCCTCGAGCGGACATGCGCATGGGCTCATCCGAAGCATCCTGAATGATTTTTTGTATCGAATATCGCCGAAAGAGCAGGATGGGAGATTGGAATGGCGGATTGCCGTGGTCAGTGGCTGTAGAGGAACTCCACTCCCTGTGTATACAGTATTGAGATTTATGGTCGCATGATTGAGACTCGTGCGTTTGATCCGATGGTTCCAGAATTTGGTTTCGCATCCGTTCGGCCGGGAAAATTCGATTATCCTCTCGTTCGAGATCGTCCAGAGAGCAGAATCGAACAGTGAGAGAGGGAAATTCGACCATTCTCTTGATTGACATCGTCCAGAGAGCAGATTCGAACAGTGAGAGGGGGAAATGCGATAATTCTCTTGATCGAGATCGTCCAGAGGTCCGAATCGAACAGTAAGAGAGCGGATTCTATGTATCGAATATCGCCGAAAGAGCAGGATGGAATAGTAAAATGGCGGATTGCTATGTCCAATTGCGCATCGGCTCATCCGAAAGATCCGGAATGAATTCTTTGTATCGAATATCGCCGAACGAGCAAGATGGAAGAGTTTGATGGCGGATTGACGTGGTCAGTTGCTGTAGAGGGAATTCACTCCCTGTTGATACAGTATTCAGAGATTGATGGTCGCCTGATCGAGATTTGCGAGGTTGATCCGATGGTTCCAGGATTCGGGTGTCGCATCGGATTGGCCGGGGTAATTTGATGATTAACTCGATCGAGATCGTCGAGAGAGCAGAATCGAACAGTGAGAGGGTGAGTCGCAATACACGACAGCGACTCGTAGGCTCGGCTCCTCTAGTACTCACGGTACGGAAGGATTTGGTTGCAACGACGAGACCGGAAGGATAGTCACGATTCGGCCGAGAGAAGACATGTGCTTCGGCTCATCCGCGGGATTCAGTATGATTGTCTGGATCAAATGTGGCCCAATGAGCGAGATGGAACAGTAAAAGGGCGAATTTATGTACAGGATAGGGTACCTCGAGTGTTGTGACTCTTATCCGTGCAGTGAATGGATGGTTAGTCGGTTCGACAAGAACTACAGGAGATTCTGAATCGTTCCTCGAGCGGACATGCGCATCGGCTCCTCCGAAAGATCCGGAAGAATTTTTTGTATCGAATATCGCCGAACGAGCAGGATGGGAGAGTTTGATGGCGGATTGACGTGGTCAGTTGCTGTAGAGGGAATTCACTCCCTGTTCATACAGTATTCAGAGATTTATGGTCGCTTGATCGAGATTTGCGAGGTTGATCCGATGGTTCCAGAATTCGGGTGTCGCATCAAATTGGCCGGGGAAATTTGATGATTAACTCGATCGAGATCGTCGAGAGAGCAGAATCAAACAGTAAGAGGGCGAGTCACAGTACACGACAGCAACTCGTAGGCCCGTCTTCTCTAGGACTCACGGTACGGGAGGATTTGGTTGCAACCACGAGACCGAAGGGATAGTCTCGACTGGTCCTGGACTGTACTTGTGCATCGGCTTATCCGCGGGTCTCGGTATGATATGCTTGATCAAATATGGCCCAGAGAGCTAGATGGAATAGTAAGATGGCGAGTTTCAATGCAAGATGCGGTACCTTGGGTATTGGCGTCTCTCTCCCATGAAGTACGGGGATGGTTGATCGCATCGACAAGGATTACAGATGAGTCTGAATTGTTCCTCGAGCGGACATGCGCATGGGCTCATCCAAAGCATCCTGAATGATTTTCTGTATCGAACATCGCCGAAAGAGCAGTGTGGAAGAGTGGAATGGCGGATTGCCGTGGTCAGTGGCTGTAGAGGAACTCAACTCCCTGTGTATACAGTATTGAGATCTATGGTCGCATGATTGAGATTCGTGCGTTTGATTCGATGGCTTCAGAATTTGGTTTCGCATCGGTTCGGCCGGGAAAATTCGATTATCCTCTCGTTCAAAAAGGTCCAGAGAGCAGAATCGAACAGTAAGAGAGGAAAATTAGATTATTCTCTTCATCGACATCGTCCAGAGAGCAGAATCGGACAGTAAGAGGGGAAAATTCGTGAATTCTCTCGATCGAGATCGTCCAGAGAGCAGGATCGAACAGTAAGAGAGCGATTCGCACCACACGAACGCATCTCGTAGGCCCGTTTCCTGTGGAACTCGAGGTGCAGAAGATTTTGGTTTCAACCACGAGACCGGAGGGATAGTCTCAACTGAACCTGGCGTGGACATGTGCCTCGGCTTCCCCGCGGGTCTCGGTACGATATCCTGGATCGAATATTGCCCAGAGAGCTAGATGGGATAGTAAGATGGCGATTTTCAGTACAGGATGAGGTACCTCGGGTATTGGCTTCTCTCTCCCGTGTAGTACGGGGATGGTTGATCGCGACGACAAGGATTACAGATGGGTCGGAATTGTTCCTCGAGCGGACATGCGAATGGGCTCATCCGAAGCATCCTGAAAACTTTTCTGTATCGAATATCGCCGAAAGAGCAGGATGGGAGAGTGGAATGGCGTATTGCCGTGGTCAGTGGCTGTAGAGGAACTCAACTCCCTGTGTATACAGTATTGAGATCTATGGTCGCATGATTGAGATTCGTGCGTTTGATTCGATGGCTTCAGAATTCGGTTTCGCATCGGTTCGGCCGGGAAAATTCGATTATCCTCTCGTTCGAGATCGTCCAGAGAGCGGAATCGAACAGTAAGAGAGGAAAATCCGATTATTCTCCTCATCGACATCGTCCAGAGAGCAGAATCGAACAGTAAATGGGGAATATTCGTGAATTCCCTTGATCGAGATCGTCCAGAGAGCAGGATCGAACAGTAAGAGAGCGATTTGCACCACACGAACGCATCTCGTAGGCCCGTTTCCTGTAGAACTCACGTCGCAGAAGATTTTGGTTCCAACCACGAGACCGGAGGGATAGTTTCAACTGAACCTGGCGCGGACATGTGCCTCGGCTTTCCCGCGGGTCTCGGTACGATATCCTGGATCGAATATTGCCCAGAGAGCTAGATGTAATAGTAAGATATCGGATTTCAGTACAGTATGGGGTACCTTGGGTGTTCCTACTCTGTCCCGTGCAGTACAGGGATGGTTGATCGCATGGACAAGGATCACAGATGAGTCTGAATTGTTCCTCGAGCGGACATGCGCAGTGGCACATCCGAAGCATCCGGAATGATTTTCTGTATCGAATATCGCCCAGAGAGCAGGATGGAAGAGTGACATGGCGGATTGCCGTGGTCAGTGGTTGTAGAGGAACTCCACTCCCTGTTGATACAGTATTCAGAGATTTATGGTCGCATGATTGAGATTTGGTTGCAACCACGAGACCGAATGGAAAGTCACGATTCGGCCGAGAGAAGACATGTGATTCGGGGCATCCGCGGGATTCAGTATGATTGTCTGGATCAAATGTGGCCCAATGAGCGAGATGGAACAGTAAAAGGGCGAAATTCCGATTATTCCCTTGATCGACATCGTCCAGAGAGCAGAATCGAACAGTAAGAGGGGGAAATTGTATAATTGTCTTGATCGAGATCGTCCAGGGAGCAGGATCGAACAATGAGAGAGCGGTTCGCGCACACGAACGCATCTCTCAGGCCCGTCTCCTGTAGTACTCACGTCGCAGAAGGTTTTGGTTTCAACCACGAGACCAGAGGGATAGTCTCGACTGGTCCTGGAGTGGACATGAGCATCGGCTTATCCGCGGGTCTCGGTATGATATCCTGGATTGGATATGGCCCAGAAAGCTGGATGGGACAGTAAGATGGCGAATTTGAGTACAGGGTGAGGTGCCTTGTGTATTGGCTCCTCTCTCATGTAGTACGGGGATGGTTGATCGCATCGACGAGGATAACAGTTGAATCTGAATTGTTCCTCGAGCGGACATGCGCATGGGCTCATCCGAAGCATCCTGAATGATTTTTTGTATCGAATATCGCCGAAAGTGCAGGATGGGAGATTGGAATGGCGGATTGCCGTGGTCAGTGGCTGTAGAGGAACTCCACTCCCTGTGTATACAGTATTGAGATTTATGGTCGCATGATTGAGACTCGTGCGTTTGATTCGATGGTTCCAGAATTTGGTTTCGCATCCGTTCGGCCGGGAAAATTCGATTATCCTCTCGTTCGAGATCGTCCAGAGAGCAGAATCGAACAGTGAGAGAGGGAAATTCGACCATTCTCTTGATTGACATCGTCCAGAGAGCAGATTCGAACAGTGAGAGGGGGAAATTCGATAATTCTCTTGATCGAGATCGTCCAGAGGTCCGAATCGAACAGTAAGAGAGCGGATTCTATGTATCGAATATCGCCGAAAGAGCAGGATGGAATAGTAAAATGGCGGATTGCTATGTCCAATTGCGCATCGGCTCATCCGAAAGATCCGGAATGAATTCTTTGTATCGAATATCGCCGAACGAGCAGGATGGAAGAGTTTGATGGCGGATTGACGTGGTCAGTTGCTGTAGAGGGAATTCACTCCCTGTTGATACAGTATTCAGAGATTGATGGTCGCCTGATCGAGATTTGCGAGGTTGATCCGATGGTTCCAGGATTCGGGTGTCGCATCGGATTGGCCGGGGTAATTTGATGATTAACTCGATCGAGATCGTCGAGAGAGCAGAATCGAACAGTAAGAGGGCGAATCACAGTACACGACAGCAACTCGTAGGCCCGTCTCCTCTAGGACTCACGGTACGGGAGGATTTGGTTGCAACCACGAGACCGAAGGGATAGTCTCGACTGGTCCTGGACTGGACTTGTGCATCCGCTTATCCGCGGGTCTCGGTATGATATCCTCGATCAAATATGGCCCAGAGAGCTAGATGGAATAGTAAGATGGCGAGTTCCAGTGCAAGATGCGGTACCTTGGGTATTGGCTTCTCTCTCCCATGTAGTACGGGGATGGATGATCGCATCGACAAGGATTACAGATGAGTCTGAATTGTTCCTCGAGCGGACATGCGCATGGGCTCATCCAAAGCATCCTGAATGATTTTCTGTATCGAATATCGCCGAAAGAGCAGGATGGAAGAGTGGAATGGCGGATTGCCGTGGTCAGTGGCTGTAGAGGAACTCCACTCTCTGTGTATACAATATCGAGATTTATGGTCGCATGATTGAGATTCGTGCGTTTGATTCGATGGTTTCAGGATTTGGTTTTGCATCGGTTTGGCCGGGAAAATTTGATTATGCTCTCGTTCGAGATCGTCCGGAGAGCAGAATCGAACAGTAAGAGGGGGAAATTATATAATTCTCTTGATCGAAATCGTCCAGAGAGCAGAATCGAACAATAAGAGAGCGGATTGCGCACACGAACAGATCTCGTAGGCCCGTCTCCTGTGGTACTCACGGTGCAGAAGATTTTGGTTTCAACCACGAGACCAGAGGGATAGTCTTGACTGGTCCTGGAGTGGACATGAGCATCGGCTCATCCGCGGGTCTCGGTATGATGTCCTGGATTAGATATGGCCCAGAGAGCTGGGTGGGATAGTAAGATGGCGATTTTCAGTACAGGATGAGGTACCTTGGGTATTGGCTTCTCTTTCCCGTGTAGTACGGGGATGGTTGATCGCATCAACAAGGATTACAGATGAATCTGAATTGTTCCTCCAGCGGACATGCGAATGGGCTCATCCGAAGCATCCTGAACGATTTTCTGTATCGAATATCGCCGAAAGAGCAGGATGGGAGAGTGTAATGGCGGATTGCCGTTGTCAGTGGCTGTAGAGGAACTCCACTCCCTGTGTCTACAATATTGAGATTTATGATCGCATGATTGAGATTCGTGCGTTTGATTCGATGGTTTCAGAATTTGGTTTTGCATAGGATTGGCCGGGAAAATTCGATTATGCTCTCGTTCGAGATCGTCCGGAGAGCAGAATCGAACAGTAAGAGGGGGAAATTATATAATTCTCTTGATCGAAATCGTCCAGAGAGCAGAATCGAACAATAAGAGAGCGGATTGCGCACACGAACAGATCTCGTAGGCCCGTCTCCTGTGGTACTCACGGTGCAGAAGATTTTGGTTTCAACAACGAGACCAGAGGGATAGTCTTGACTGGTCCTGGAGTGGACATGAGCATCGGCTCATCCGCGGGTCTCGGTATGATATCCTGGATTAGATATGGCCCAGAGAGCTGGATGGGATAGTAAGATGGCGATTTTCAGTAGAGGATGAGGTACCTCGGGTATTGGCTTCTCTCTTTCGTGTAGTACGGGAATGGTTGATCGCATCAACAAGGATTACAGATGAATCTGAATTGTTCCTCCAGCGGACATGCGAATGGGCTCATCCGAAGCATCCTGAATGATTTTCTGTATCGAATATCGCCGAAAGAGCAGGATGGGAGAGTGGAATGGCGGATTGCCGTTGTCAGTGGCTGTAGAGGAACTCCACTCCCTGTGTATACAATATTGAGATTTATGATCGCATGATTGAGATTCGTGCGTTTGATTCGATGGTTTCAGAATTTTGGTTTTGCATAGGTTTGGCCGGGAAAATTCGATTATGCTCTCGTTCGAGATCGTCCGGAGAGCAAAATCGAACAGTAAGAGGGGGAAATTATATAATTCTCTTGATCGCAATCGTCCAGAGAGCAGAATCGAACAATAAGAGAGCGGATTGCGCACACGAACAGATCTCGTAGGCCCGTCTCCTGTGGTACTCACGGTGCAGAAGATTTTGGTTTCAACCACGAGACCAGAGGGATAGTCTTGACTGGTCCTGGAGTGGACATGAGCATCGGCTCATCCGCGGGTCTCGGTATGATATCCTGGATTAGATATGGCCCAGAGAGCTGGATGGGATAGTAAGATGGCGATTTTCAGTAGAGGATGAGGTACCTCGGGTATTGGCTTCTCTCTCCCGTGTAGTACGGGGATGGTTGATCGCATCGACAAGGATAACAGTTGAATCTGAATTGTTCCTCGAGCGGACATGCGCATGGGCTCATCCGAAGCATCCTGAATGATTTTTTGTATCGAATATCGCCGAAAGAGCAGGATGGGAGATTGGAATGGCGGATTGCCGTGGTCAGTGGCTGTAGAGGAACTCCACTCCCTGTGTATACAGTATTGAGATTTATGGTCGCATGATTGAGACTCGTGCGTTTGATTCGATGGTTCCAGAATTTTGTTTCGCATCCGTTCGGCCGGGAAAATTCGATTATCTTCTCGTTCGAGATCGTCCAGAGAGCAGAATCGAACAGTGAGAGAGGGAAATTCGACCATTCTCTTGATTGACATCGTCCAGAGAGCAGATTCGAACAGTGAGGGGGAAATTCGATAATTCTCTTGATCGAGATCGTCCAGAGGTCCGAATCGAACAGTAAGAGAGCGGATTCTATGTATCGAATATCGCCGAAAGAGCAGGATGGAATAGTAAAATGGCGGATTGCTATGTCCAATTGCGCATCGGCTCATCCGAAAGATCCGGAATGAATTCTTTGTATCGAATATTGCCGAACGAGCAGGATGGAAGAGTTTGATGGCGGATTGACGTGGTCAGTTGCTGTAGAGGGAATTCACTCCCTGTTGATACAGTATTCAGAGATTGATGGTCGCCTGATCGAGATTTGCGAGGTTGATCCGATGGTTCCAGGATTCGGGTGTCGCATCGGATTGGCCGGGGTAATTTGATGATTAACTCGATCGAGATCGTCGAGAGAGCAGAATCGAACAGTAAGAGGGCGAATCACAGTACACGACAGCAACTCGTAGGCCCGTCTCCTCTAGGACTCACGGTACGGGAGGATTTGGTTGCAACCACGAGACCGAAGGGATAGTCTCGACTGGTCCTGGACTGGACTTGTGCATCGGCTTATCCGCGGGTCTCGGTATGATATCCTCGATCAAATATGGCCCAGAGAGCTAGATGGAATAGTAAGATGGCGAGTTTCAGTGCAAGATGCGGTACCTTGGGTATTGGCTTCTCTCTCCCATGTAGTACGGGGATGGATGATCGCATCGACAAGGATTACAGATGAGTCTGAATTGTTCCTCGAGCGGACATGCGCATGGGCTCATCCAAAGCATCCTGAATGATTTTCTGTATCGAATATCGCCGAAAGAGCAGGATGGAAGAGTGGAATGGCGGATTGCCGTGGTCAGTGGCTGTAGAGGAACTCCACTCCCTGTGTATACAATATCGAGATTTATGGTCGCATGATTGAGATTCGTGCGTTTGATTCGATGGTTTCAGGATTTGGTTTTGCATCGGTTTGGCCGGGAAAATTCGATTATGCTCCCGTTCGAGATCGTCCGGAGAGCAGAATCGAACAGTAAGAGGGGGAAATTATATAATTCTCTTGATCGAAATCGTCCAGAGAGCAGAATCGAACAATAAGAGAGCGGATTGCGCACACGAACAGATCTCGTAGGCCCGTCTCCTGTGGTACTCACGGTGCAGAAGATTTTGGTTTCAACCACGAGACCAGAGGGATAGTCTTGACTGGTCCTGGAGTGGACATGAGCATCGGCTCATCCGCGGGTCTCGGTATGATATCCTGGATTAGATATGGCCCAGAGAGCTGGATGGGATAGTAAGATGGCGATTTTCAGTAGAGGATGAGGTACCTCGGGTATTGGCTTCTCTCTCCCGTGTAGTACGGGGATGGTTGATCGCATCAACAAGGATTACAGATGAATCTGAATTGTTCCTCCAGCGGACATGCGAATGGGCTCATCCGAAGCATCCTGAATGATTTTCTGTATCGAATATCGCCGAAAGAGCAGGATGGGAGAGTGGAATGGCGGATTGCCGTGGTCAGTGGCTGTAGAGGAACTCCACTCCCTGTGTATACAATATTGAGATTTATGATCGCATGATTGAGATTCGTGCGTTTGATTCGATGGTTTCAGAATTTGGTTTTGCATAGGTTTGGCCGGGAAAATTCGATTATGCTCTCGTTCGAGATCGTCCGGAGAGCAGAATCGAACAGTAAGAGGGGGAAATTATATAATTCTCTTGATCGAAATCGTCCAGAGAGCAGAATCGAACAATAAGAGAGCGGATTGCGCACACGAACGCATCTCGTAGGCCCGTCTCCTGTGGTACTCACGGTGCAAAAGATTTTTGTTTCAACCACGAGACCAGAGGGATAGTCTTGACTGGTCCTGGAGCGGTCATGAGCATGGGCTCATCCGCGGGTCTCGGTATGATATCCTGGATTAGATATGGCCCAGAGAGCTAGATGGGACAGTAAGATGGCGAATTTGAGTACAGGATGAGGTACCTTGGGTATTGGCTTCTCTCTCCCGTGTAGTACGGGGATGGTTGATCGCATCAACAAGGATTACAGATGAGTCGGAATTGTTCCTCGAGTGGACATGCGAATGGGCTCATCCGAAGCATCCTGAATGATTTTCTATATCGAATATCGCCGAAAGAGCAGGATGGGAGAGTGGAATGGCGGATTGCCGTGGTCAGTGGCTGTAGAGGAACTCAACTCCCTGTGTATACAGTATTGAGGTCTATGGTCGCATGATTGAGATTCGTGCGTTTGATCCGATGGTTTCAGAATTTGGTTTCGCATCGGTTCGGCCGGGAAAATTCGATTATCCTCTCGTTCGAGATCGTCCAGAGAGCGGAATCGAACAGTAAGAGAGGAAAACTCGATGATTCTCTTCATCGACATCGTCCAGAGAGCAGAATCGAACAGTAAGAGGGGAAGATTCGTGAATTCCCTTGATCGAGATCGTCCAGAGAGCAGGATCGAACAGTAAGAGAGCGATTTGCACCACACGTACGCATCTCGTAGGCCCGTTTCCTGTAGAACTCACGTCGCAGAAGATTTTGGTTCCAACCACGAGACCGGAGGGATAGTCTCAACTGAACCTGGCGCGGACATGTGCCTCGGCTTTCCCGCGGGTCTCGGTACGATATCCTGGATCGAATATTGCCCATAGAGCTAGATGTAATAGTAAGATATCGGATTTCAGTACAGTATGGGGTACCTTGGGTGTTCCTACTCTGTCCCGTGCAGTACAGGGATGGTTGATCGCATGGACAAGGATTACAGATGAGTCTGAATTGTTCCTCCAGCGGACATGCGCATTGGCTCATCCGAAGCATCCGGAATGATTTTTTGTATCGAATATCGCCCAAAGAGCAGGATGGAAGAGTGAAATGGCGGATTGCCGTGGTCAGTGGTTGTAGAGGAACTCCACTCCCTGTTGATACAGTATTCAGAGATTTATGGTCGCATGATTGAGATTTGGTTGCAATCACGAGACCGAAAGGATAGTCACGATTCGGCCGAGAGAAGACATGTGATTCGGGTCATCCGCGGGATTCAGTATGATTGTCTGGATCAAATGTGGCCCAATGAGCAAGATGGGAAAGTAAAAGTGCGAAATTCCGATTATTCTCTTGATCGACATCGTCCAGAGAGCAGAATCGAACAGTAAGAGGGTGAAATTGTATAATTCTCTTGATCGAGATCGTCCAGAGAGCAGAATCGAACAATGAGAGAGCGGATTGCGCACACGAACGCATCTCGTAGGCCCGTCTCCTGTAGTACTCACGGTGCAGAAGATTTTGGTTTCAACCACGAGACCAGAGGGATAGTCTCGACTGGTCCTGGAGTGGACATGAGCATCGGCTTATCCGCGGGTCTCGGTATGATATCCTGGATTAGATATGGCCCAGAAAGCTAGATGGGACAGTAAGATGGCGAATTTGAGTACGGATGAGGTACCTTGGGTATTGGCTCCTCTCTCATGTAGTACGGGGATGGTTGATCGCATCGACAAGGATAACAGCTGAATCTGAATTGTTCCTCGAGCGGACATGCGCATGGGCTCATCCGAAGCATCCTGAATGATTTTCTGTATCGAATATCGCCGAAAGAGCAGGGTGGAAGAGTGGAATGGCATCGGCTTATCCGCGGGTCTCGGTATGATATCCTCGATCAAATATGGCCCAGAGAGCTAGATGGAATAGTAAGATGGCGAATTTCAGTACAAGATGGGGTACCTTGGTTATTGGCTTCTCTCTCCCATGCAGTACGGGGATGGTTGATCGCATCGACAAGAACCATAGGAGAGTCTCAATCGTTCATAAAGTGATCATGCGCATCGGCGTATCCGGAGGATCCGGAATGATTTGATGTATCGAATATCGCCGGAAGAGCTGGATGGAATAGTAAAATGGCGGATTGCCATGTCCAATTGCTGTAAGATACTGCACTTCCTGTTGATACAGTATTCCACAGATATATGGTAGCATGATTGAGATTTGTGAGTATAATTCGATGGTCCCGGAATTCGGGATTTGCAACAGTTCGGCCGGGAAAATACAATGATTCTCTTGATCGAGATCGTCCGGAGATCAGAATTGAACAGTAAGAGGGTGAATCGCAGTACACGACAGCATCTCGTAGGCCCGGCTTCTTTAGTACTCACGGTACAGAAGGATTTGGTTGCAACAATGAGACCGGAAGGATAGTCTCGATTGGGCCTAGAGTAGACATCCCGTATCCATCGGCTCATCCGATGGATACGGAATGATTTTTCGTATCGAATATCGCTCAGAGAGCAGGATGGAAAAGTGAGATCGCGGATTGCCGCGTCCAATTGCTGTAAAGAAACTCCCCGCTCTGTTTATACAGTATTCACAGATATATGGCTGCATGATTGAGATTTGTGAGTATAATTCAATGGTTCCGGAATTCGGGTTTCGCATCCGTTCGGCCGGGAAATTAAAATGATCCTCTTGATCGAGATTGTCCAGAGGGCAGAATCGAACAGTCAAAGGGCTAATCGCAGTACAAGGCAGCATCTCCTAGCCCGGTTTTTACTAGAACTCACGGTAGAGGAGAAATAGGTCGGAACCACGAGAACGGAGGGATAGTCTCGACTGGTGTTGGAGTGGACATGTGCATCGGCTTAGCCGCGGCACTCGGTATGATTCCCTGGATCAAATATGGCCCAGGCAACAAGATGGAACAGTAGAGGAGCAAATTTATGTACAGGATGGGGTACCTCGGGTGATGCTCCTTTGGCCCGTGTAGTACAGGGATGGTCGATCGCATCGACAAGAACTACAAGAGAGTCTGAATTGTTTCTCGAGCGGACATGCGCATCGGCTTATCCGATGGATCCGGAATGATTCTTTGTAGCGAAAATGGCCCAAACGTTAGGATGGAATAATAAAATGGCTCCAGAGGAACTCCACTACCTGTCGATACAGTATCCAGAAGTATGTGGTTTCATTACGGAGATCTGTGAGGTTGCTCCGATGGTTTCGGAATTCGGATATTGCATCGGTTCGGCCGGAGAAATCCGATGATTTTCTCAATCTTGATCGTTCAAGGAGCATAATCGAAAAGTAAGAGGGTGAATTGCGATACAACACCGCATCTCGTAGGCCCGTCTTCTCTAGTACTCACGGTACAGGAGAGTTTGGTTTCAATCAGGAGACCGGAGGTATCGCCTCGATCGGTCCTGGAGTAGACATGTGTATCGGCTCATCCGCGGGACTCGGTATGATTTCCTTGATCGAATATGGCGCAGAGAGCAAAATGGAACAGTAGAATGGCGAATTTTAAGTACAGGATCGGATACCGTGGGTATTGGCTTCTCTCTCCCATGAAGTACGGGGATGGTTGATCGCATCAACGAGAACTTCAGGAGAGTCTCGTTTGTACCCGAAGTGGACATGCGCATCCGGCTCATCCGAAAGAACCCGGATGAATTTCCGACTTGAATATGGCTAAGAGAGCAGGGCGGAATAGTAGAAGGGCGGATTGCCGTGGAAAATGGCGGTAGAGAATTCAAGCTCCCTGTTGATCTAGTATTCAGAGATGTATGGTTGCACCACTGAGATTTGTGAGTTCAAAAGATTTCGGGATTCGGGTCTCGCATCGGTTTGGCCGGAAAAATTCGAGGATTCTCTTGATTGAGATCGTTCAAAGAACAGATACGATTTGTGTAAGGGCAAATTTGAACGACTTTCCTCTCCATCTTCCTGGAAGATGAAACAATTCGAACAATCAGGTCGTTTAAATACTAGCTCTATCATTTTACAAATGCGAGCTAGTTCTTCCTCGTGATATTATTAGCATGCGAACTCTAAATCTTTCGCCATCACCAGATATTGCTGCATTGACATCCGTGCAAGCCCCATCTACATGACTAGGTCTGATAAGATAGAGGTAGCTGAATCATGGAAGTTTTAAAACGCGTGATGTCACTGATGGCCCCGAACCAAAATCAGCTGGGTGTACGCAATTATTCGAATCCTGTAGATCTTTCCAAAAATGGATTCAACTTCTTGCTGAACGTCGGATACCTCCGCATGAATAAACTAATTCTATCCCCTGGAATTTTCATAAGCCTAAATCAAAGGCTGCACTGACACTTATGCCTCAGAATAATTGAAGGAATCGTACAGTGCAGCATAATGCGTACGTCGACGTCATACGCCGTGGACCAATCCTGAATGTGTGTAGTCATGTAAAATTTCGTTTTACTATCAGGTCCTCAACTATAAAAGTTTCCTGATCTCGGACTTCGAAAGGACGGGCAAAGAAATTGCGCGTGCGCAGTACCGAACGCCACGTCATATCTCTACAACCATGACACCGCTAGTCCAGAGTCGCGTCGTCCGTCTGGAGGATGGCTCGCAGTCCTAGATAATTGGATCATAAGTATAATAACGCATGTAGATGACTGATCACCCGTGACCAATCCTTATCCTTGGTCGGTGTCTACGTTGATGGATGCTGCCTGGAATTACATGGGATGTATGTCATTCAAAACTGACCCGGAACGAGCCTCATGACAACAAATTCACAGCGCGGACCCCCACACACAACCAAGCAGCGCTCAAGCGATCTTGGCACCGAGGTTTTCAGATATACAAATTCCAAAGAGAGGAATCGATACATCGAAAACTCCTAGACATGAATCCGCATTGAAAAAAGCACCCCAACCCTCCTATTTTCCAAGATTATCAATAAACGTGCTGGAACCACTCCGTTACTCCTATTCTGTTGTACGCGGCGGCACGTTCCTGGATCGGTAGTGCTTGTCTTGAGAGAAAGAAATATCCGACTTATCGTGAATCTTCTATTCGTTTCCCCACACTTGAATTTGTTGTTCGTCATCATGAAATTCTAGATCGCCAGCTGTTTTTTTAGTCGTATATGTCACGCGTGGACATTTTGTAAGATCGCGAGTGATCTGGGCTTCTATGCTGATGAACAATCTAAGGGCAGAAAAACTGATAGAAAGCAAGCATTAATGCTCCGTCAGTGCGTTCTGCATGGCGCATGTGCGTTGCGTGCTGTCTAGTGACGAATAAGTCCAGCAGAAGATTCCAACGAAAATTTCCCATGCAGAGGGGTAATTTGATTCTCCGCGGCGAGTATTTCCATACCACGTACATGTCTCCACGTGCAGTAGGAGAAGAGAACTGGAGTGCTTGATTCCAGCATGTTTATCAATAATCATGAAAAATTGGAGGGTGGAGGTGTTTTTCTTTTCGGGGATTCTGTTGAAGAAGTTCGTTCTCTACCGATTTTTCTTTTCAGAATTCCTATAGCTGACAACTTTGATGCCGAGATCACGATAGTCACACATTGTAATAACTATACCTAGCAATGCTGGCTATACAGTTGAAACTCCGTTTTTCTCCGATCTCATATTCGCGGTTCTCACTCAACCCTCGTGTATGCAGAGTTCCACCTGTTCTTTGCATCATCAGATTTTGTTTCAAGCTATCATTTTGAATTCCGATCGTCATCAGAATCATTTTCATCGTTTTGAGCGATGGAAAAGCCACCCTGGACTTGTTCGTCACTAACCTTCGCGCATGCGTCATGCGGAACGCACTGAAGAATATGTCAAAGGCAGTTTATCTATTACTTAAGGAGGTAGAAATTATACTGACCAATTTAGAAGGCTGAGTAATTCTTTCATTCATCAAATTCCACGCAGAAATATCACTAGTGGTAAGTGGGACGGCTTCATAGTGCGTCTATAAGAGATGGGGGCTCAAGCAGTTGTTGAAAACAATTCGATCAGACTGAGAGATTAGAACTCAATCAGGGTGCATTTTTCTCGATTTTGCCTGGACCTTGCTACTACACCACCATAGAGTGGGAAGCCGTTCTGCACGAGCAAGGTGGCGCTAGTTGGCGGTACTTGTAGCTCATCCATATTAAAGAATGACTAGACGTTTCAAGCAGAAGGTTCTTATGCCTTTCGTCACTCACCTGTAAGGGGGGTAGAGCCTCTCTACCCACCTGCTATCTGGTTCATCGTATCAGGACCCATCGGCAGGACTGGAGTTGCAATGTCCTGGATGCTTGGTGATGAAGCACTCATGCGCTTTTATATACGTATCGAGATCTTTCGCCGCCAATTGCGAGGAAGGGGCTGGGACAGTTGTCCATCTATTGCGCATGTGTAGTATTAATACCCCCCACATCACTCCTCCCGCTTCAGAGCCATTCCTTTATTGGTAACTTCTGACGTGATTGAAACGCAACTTTCATTGAGTCGGTTCAGTTTAACTCAAATCTGAGTTAACACTCATCACGAGTACATTCAGAGCCTTTCCACTCTTCTCATAAGCCACTAAGCCAATGCGTCGAGAAATCACGACACGCAATACCAGTCTTTGAGCAGCGACTCGGCTATTCGGAGGGAGGGGGGGGGTTGCACAGTGACCAGTGGAATTTGCTCTCGGCACTGAATGCAATGACCGATTGATTCCCTCTCGGCATTGTAACTCGAGAAAGTTGGTAGATGAGCTGGGAGTGCATGAAAGGTAATTAAATTCATCCCTCAAGCGTTATGGCTCTGAAGTGGAGGGTGGGTGGAGGGGGAGGTCGCTGTGAGTTTACCAATACCACACATGCGCAAACAACTCGGCTATAACTTATCGACGGGACGACCAAAATGTGGCAATTTAGCATCATGTCTGGCAGTTAGGGAGAGTGTTGAATGAGGGAGATGCCCGACCGCTCAAAAAGTTCTGGACCAGTTTTGTTAGCCGTGGCGTGAGGGGTTTGTCAAGGCTTTTTACGCTCGTTCTCTTGCCAAACCCCTCACAGGGTGCTTTGCGGTCTGGTTTAGAATTTTTCTCGCGGATGGGAATCCACCTCATTCGATACCTTCTGTAACTGCCAAATACTGCCACACTGTTAAAATCCACTCTGTCGATGAGCTGAAGCAGAGGCATTTGTGCCACCCAATAAGCAGATCCATGCAGGGTTTGACCACGTGAAAACTTTCCGAAACTTGACGCGAGTTGCCGAGTAAGGGACTTGATAAAGGGTTTGGCCATAAACTCCAGCATTCTTCAGTGATGACTGTCCCAAACACAATTGGCACCAAACTTGTGACGAACAGTCTCTCTAAAGTATGTGAGTTAGCGGTACACTAAAACACCCCATATCGAGAACGTGTCTCAAAGAACCCTTACTCCTGTATTTTCATGATTAATCGATGAATATGCGTTTTGATTCCAACGCCATGTGATTTTCCTACTGCTCGTACCGATACGCAAGTGGCGTAAAAGATTCCAATTATTCTAATAAAAACTCCTTTGGCATAGTTTCGCGATCCGATACTTCGTTAATTCGCAAATCATATAATATTTCATAACAACCAAAGTCCAGATCACTAGCTGTATTACGCTACGCACTACGCGCGTGAACACTGAACGTAGCGTGATACAGCTAGTGATCTGGAGTCCGGCTGTGATGAATTATGATATGAATTACACAACAACAAACAATCGGGTCGCAAAACCGTGGAAAAGGAGTGAAGATTCGAGAGCTCGAAATTGTTGAGGGTATGTGCCTGTCGCTTTGAGCAGAGAAAAGTCACACGGATCGTGTATAGTATTTCAAAATCAACTATAACTCTAAAACGTCCCATTGTACGATCGTTTTGAGAAGAGTTTCTTGAAGATCACAGAAAAACTTATCGATGTATGGGTTTAGGAAATTTCTTCAAGAATTTTCTCGTACTAATAATCGAGGCGGGATACTGAAAAAAAAATACTCGCAGCGGATCACCTGCAATTTCAAAGAGACTTGTCCGATCACAAAAATTCCAACGGACTATTGTAGATCGTTCAAAAACCTACAAGTTTGTCGTTGGAGGTTTTTTTCTACGACCTCTCTGGTCCAAGCCACGAGCTCTCGGAAGAAAACTTCCTAATGCATGGTTCCTCATGGAGATATGGACCACGCGCCAACTCCACCTGCTCAGGCGCTGTTCTACGGTCAAGAACTGCCCCAGAAAATTTTCGAGCCACATGTTGTTGGCCTACATTTGTCTGAATTCTTAGTATATGCTTCCAGACCTTTGCTTGGATGTGATCAACAGTTGTTTTTGTAACTTCAGCTCCAAAAACTCACTCAATTCCAGATTAGCCTCTCCAGGTCACATTTGGGCAGGAATCTGACAGCATATCTGAGAAATTCAGACAATTTTATGTCGAAACCATGCGGTTTGATGATTTTGGGGCGGTTCTTGGCGATTGAATAGCGCCTGAGCAAGTGGAGTTGGCGCGTGGTTCAATATCTCCATGAGGAACCATGCATTAGAAAGTTTTCTTCTCGGAGCTCGTGGCTCGGACCCCAGAGGTCATAGAAAAAAACCTTCAATCACAAACTTGTGGGTTTTTGAACGATCTACAACATCCCGTTAGAATTTTAGTGATCGGATCACTCTCGTTACAATTACAGATGATTCGCTGTGAGTTTTTCTTTTCAGTTTTCCGCCTCGATTATCAGCATGAAGAAATTCTTGAAAAAATTTTCTGAACCCATAAATCGATAGATTTTTCTGTGATCTCCAAGATGCTTCTTTCAAAACTTTCGTACAATGGAACGTTTTAGAGTTATAGTTGATTTTGTAATACTATTCATGATCCATTCATTTTGACGGGTCCTGTATTTATGAATCAATTATAAAGAATCCGAGAGTAAGCATTTTTTGGAACGCGTTTTCGAAATGGGGTGGTTTGGTGTGTCTAATTCACTTTCCAGAATTTCCAAACCTGACAAGGTTGGTGCCAAGTTGTGCTTGCTGCAACAGTGTGTCTTGTATTATCGAGATTACTTGTTAGTTACACGACAGAAGTCCCAACATGAGCCAGGGTCGCTAGAGTCAGAGATTCCGGCAACGTCTTCCTCATTCATGGCAGAGAAGCTGCAGGGGAGAAGTGTTCGAGAAAAATGGACGAATATTCTCAGTGATAGATCTCTTCTTCTTCGTCTGAATGTTTCACCAATTTCCTTTCTACCATTTTTGTCTGTATTCAACTCTTACTCGATGATAATTGTTTACCATCATGGAATAGGGAAATCAAAGCCTTTTTCTCACAATTTTCTAGGTTCGCGAAAAAAATAGAAAGTTCTAGAATTTTTAGGGAAATTGTTCGGTCTTTCCCAGATTTTCGAGGTTTCTCGGGTTTTGCTGGACAAATTATCACGGATTTTACTGTGCTTAGCACCTAACGAATCAAACGGACATGGGGCGAGTTTTGAATATAATAATAAACATACCCCGCTGAGTCGGCTGAACGATCCACAGTTGACCTCGACTCCGTAAGCGACTCGGGAGCCTCCTAGAAATGCCAGAACCAGCAGCTCCGGCAGCTCTAGTAGTAGTTGAGCGCCTTCTCGCCGGAATACATGATGTGTTGCGTTCACACCACCAGGCGCATGCTCTTAAAGGAAGCTTGAACGGAATGGTCAACAAAAAAACAATCAGGGTCTGGTTTTGATATCGAAACCTAACCCGAGGGATATGAGTCTCCTCTCAGACCAGCAAAAAGGTGGCCGAACTCACTGCTATGCCTCACGCCACAACAGTAACAATCTGACCAAGTGCGGGACCCCGCCGCCTTCAGGAGCCGCAGGAGAATCGATACATCAGACTTTGACGGGCTAAAACGCTATTCGAGTTGCTATCACTGACTCGGCGGAGCCAGTCGAGCAGTTTGTTCGTAAAACCTTCACGCTTTACATCAAGATAGACGACTATCGCTTGAAGGTGCACAGTCGAGTCACAGAAGAGTCCTACGCAGCGACTCCAAGTTCCCCGAGTCTTCAGCCCAGTAACGTAACGGACCATTCACAGCTCAAGTCTAGCGCCTCCGAGGTCTTGCGTGAGCGCGTGGTGCGAAACGGAGTTCAAGTTCCCCGAGTCTTCAGCCCAGTAACGTAACGGACCATTCACAGCTCAAGTCTAGCGCCACCAGGGTCTTGCGTGAGCGCGTGGTGCGAAACAGAATTATACTATATGCTCAAATCATCGTTTTGATTCGGGCGTATAATGCGATAGGATGTAGCTGCTATTCTGCAAAACGGGTGTACGGTATACGACCAGCCTATGTCCGTTGGCCTACATTAGGGAGGTTGGATACGGAGTCATGTGAATGAAAGGTGGAATCGCGAGACAAAATATGTAATCCATCCACAGAACGCACACTCTCATGTACATCTCTAGTGCTAGTTGATATGCAACTGACACAAATGGGTGGCGCGTTTGAAGTCGTGTCTTCAAACTGCAACTCTCCAAGGAGAATTGGCCACATCTATTCCACTCTCAACGCAGTGAGCTCGGGAAATAGGCTGTAGAGACTATCAGAACGCGCAGCAGAGTCAGAATTGACGTTCTGAACACGGTGTTCGAAAAGTCACTTCTGATTTTCCCAAAAATCAGTAATTGTTATTTATATAGGCCCCGTAGGCGTATATAGCTGAATTTCGGAAAAGTACACGTATAAAAGTGTCTCATGAATGTATAAACGTGGTCTGGAACCGTATATACGGTTTTTCCCAAAGTGTTCAATACGCTAGATCCACATATATATATATATATATATATATATATATATATATATATATATATATATATATCGTTATTCAAACATGAACCTATATGAGCAATGCTAAAGTCATAGCTAGGAGTTCAAAAACGCTTGAGCGTTGGCAAGCGTGGCTTTGGATTCTATCTATTGGTGCTAAAAGGAGACTATTCCCAGAGTTTCAACCGAATCCGTCTCGAAATCCGTGACCCGCACCCCTGACGTCCTTCTTGTTAGTAATGATAGCACTGACAGAGTGAATAATTTTGGTGGTGTGGTATCTCTAATGAACCGATGCTTGACCGCTCTATTATCGGAAAGTCGAAAATGCAAAAAATTTTCGCGCAAAATTTCAAATGAATAAGACTTCTTCAGCCAATCGTACGAGGCGAGGTACGAGGTATGCTGAAATCTGAGGGATCATCAACTCTAAATTGAAGTTTCAGTAGGTGCTAGAAAAGATGATCCAGGATGAATGTAATTGAGTAGTTCAGGTGATCAGTTGACGAAATATCTTAGATCTAGGTGATAGTGCCTAACTCCCCCCCCCCCCAATTGTTTTTATTTTGCTCATAACTTTGGCCCAGCTTAATACTTTCCCACGTTCCTCTGCTCATTTTAAACATTGTTCCAAACCCTTTAAGGTCAGTTATGGTGGGATCAATTCTGTATAACCGAGCTAGGTTATTCTTATGAAAAAAATTTTTATATGACTCGACGCGGAAACACGCGCCGTATAAAACAGTATATGCGTCTCGTGCCAAAAACTTTACTCTTCACGAAAGTCTTGTTGGACGTCGGCTTCGCCGACGGATTTTTAGCACTCGACGCATAATATACTATTTCCGTGACCAAGATAGAACGTGGGAAGCCACCGCGGCCTCATGGATAAGGTCCTTGCCTTCAACGCAGAAGGCTGAGGTTCGAATCTCGTCCGGCACCAATGTGAAATTTTATATGTGCTCTTCGGTTTGAACTGTAGGTCCCGCAGAATAGCCTAGAAAATGGTTGAAAATGCGTTAATAAAAAAAAAAAAGATAGATTGTGTTCTGTATAAAAGGCCTATTTCTATGGGAGTACACGGGTTTTTCGTACAATCGGGATATTTCAGCTCCCACACTTCTAAATGGGACGTTCAATAGCTCATTTTGCAACCTTTTTCATACCCATTGAAACTTGTTCAACTGAGCAGATTGATTTTCATGGATTCAACAGCAAATCTAGAAAGAGAATTTGAGCCATGGGAACCAGCCAGGCACACCGCACTTTTTTAGAAACAAAAACACAGATGAGCTAAGGTATACGTAAAAATTAGTCGAGTCAATCTTTTTCGACGTCGTTTTCACTGTCTAACAAGAAAAACGCAGGAACCATTCTGGAACGTCCCAAATTATTATTGATTCCTCAAATTCTAACGTAATAAAATGGGAAGAACAGCGCCAACTTCTACGAGTGAGTATTTTTGAGATCTTGAAAGGGGATAAATTAGGCACTGGGGACAAATGAGGTACACTTACCTCATAGAGATATCTCTGATTACGCATTCTCGATATCATTCATCAGGTCTCACGCATACACGCTCATTTGTGAGTCTTTATCATTATTCTACTTCAGTCCACACATTCAGTGCAAATCGTGAATTCAAAAAAGAATTGTCATGCAAGTGTAACTTGATTATAGCGAGTGTTACCAGTGGATCAGAGTTTGAATATGAATTTTATTACTCAGATAATGGGGCGATGAGATTCTGTTCGTTTGAACACGAACTTTGAACACTCAAAGATTGACACTTGTAAGTCTTATCTCGCAGAGAGCTCTCTTACAATTCTACCTTAGTTGAAAAAACCCAGTGTCAACCTTCTATGAGGAAAATATATTTTTACCTCATTCTTCTGTATTGAATGATACATTTCCATCATTGGCACGATTGAAATACTCACTAGTTTGGAAAAGTTAGCTAGGGAACTTCAGAGGATAAATTTGAAGAGATCTCATTCAATTTCTTCCTCAAGTCGGATGTCCGAGATTCTCCCGAGCTCCAGAAATGAGACTAATGATCATCTTCAGCCTTTGTGTTTCTACAAGCATAGCCATCCTACCGAGATGTAAGCAAAATTTTCGTAATAATCTGGTGCCCAATCGATCAATGGATACACTAATCATATATTTCAATCTGAATCTTCCCGCAAACGATTGCGAACGATTGGTCGCTAATCATAATTTCTAATTTGAATCTTTCCGCAAACGATTCCAAACGATGCGTTGGAATACTCGCTACCCACATTTATACGTCGTGTCATTTGTAACCCAGGATAATCTTTTGAAGTAAGTGCATCAAATTTGCCCCCCCCCCCCCCCGACTCCGGAATGAAGCAAAGGGTGATCGTCAAATTGTATTTCAAAATGTTTTCTATGTTGAAATATGGAAAAACGCTCGATTAGGACCGATTCTTAATTATTTCTGCATTTTTCAGCACAATAAGTGCGTCTTTGTGATACATTTTTTGTTCTCTACACCTAAAACATTTGGGGTTCAGTAGTTCCGGTGCCGAAAGATTTTTGTCTGACTAATTTCAACGTATCTCAGCTTATTTGATTCACTGTCTGAACACCTTCGAAATTTTCTCACAAATTTGAATTTGGAGCGATTTGTTGGATAAGATACGGTGATAGTTGTAAAAAATGTGGAAAAGTATCCAACTTGTTAACATGTGTTTATTACGTCAAGTGAACATGAAACGTTATATCGATTGCCACTCTAGTATCACGTCAGAATATGACAAGAATAGTGATCAGGACTAATAAGAATGTTTCGATGGTTGCTCTGCAATGAAAGCAATTTTGCGCGTTCTTCCGCTTACTTTCACTATTCTTGTGGAAGGGGGGAAATTGATAACACCCTATTGCAAGCTCTCAAAAAACCAAATTCCGTAAGCCTGGGATGTATCAGCTTTGATTTCCCTGGATTCGGCGCATCACTGAAAGCAATTGATTGACTTCCAACTAAAGTCATCAAGCGCTGGCTTAAAATGTAGCAACTTACCCCAGGGGCTGGTGAATTTCCTGGGCTAGATTTGATCGCACTTGAGGCGATGCTTAATTGGTAGCGCGGTTCTCCTAGATCACAAGAATCACTTTTTGCACGATCAATAATGAGGCAAAACGTTTGTTTTGATTTTTAGAACAGTAATTTCTCAGTATTTCATGTGTTATGAATGGTAGCTAAAACTTTGTGAGATGGCATATTATGGACTGAAATGATCAAAAGGACTTCCAACAGATTTACAGACGTGGCAAAATTCTTGTGGAACCGTTAAAACAATGTATAGCAACGAGGATCTGCGTCATATTTGACCATACCTGAGAATTTTTGTTATGATAGATCTTGCGTTTTTTGCATGAAAATCACTTTCCGCACAATTCTTGCTGGGGCGCTCATCATCCAAGTGGCGGTAATTTGTGTTTGTAATATTGGCGATTATCTCACAAAAGTTTGATCAAATTAAAAGTTCCATATCATTCAATATGACACACACACTCGAGAACATACCCCGTCACTTCCTGTAGGAGAAGTTGATGTAACCGCAGGAAGACGTGGATTGAACATCCAGTTTTCAAATAAGGTTTTCTTCACAGAATTTTCATCGTCAATCCACATTTTTCTCAGCGGCAATTGACTCACGGGCTCTTAATCTGTTACTTCTGTAAGCCGTGGTTTCCTGACCGAACAACCCTTACACACTGCCGGTCAAAAGTTTGAGCTCAGCCAAAATTTGTTTTTTTTTTTCCAATCTTGTGAGTTGAACCACCTGGCTCCACTTGAGGGGGAAAAAGGTTATCAAAGCTCATTTAAAAAGTTTTCTCACGCACTTCAAGGATGAAGAATTCCATTCTTATCTGCGAGAGCCCGGATCTTTCTAATCCTATCTTAAAGAGTTTCGGTTTTGATAATTATTGAGAGAGTCTCTTGGTTTCTGCAAGCTTGAGTCACGTAAATGTTCCGGTATGGAAGTTGTGAGATCTGGAAGTGAAAGTGTAGAGTTTTAAAATATTTTTTTGAATTTTTCCGTACGTCACTACTAGTCCGAGCTATGACATTTGCCCCACGAAAAGATTTCTCGCAAAAACTAGCACTCGCATTAATAAATGACGAGGAAATTCACTTTTTTGGGCATATATATCTTAAAAGTGGATAAAAATGATGATTGTATCTCATGAGAAACGTATTCCTCCTTTTTTCTTGGATTACAGTGCCAACTTCTGTGAAAAATCGTTTCCCAGAGGAAATACCATAGCTCGGACTCGGGGTAAGTTAGAGGGATGATTACAAACGAATCTTGAAGCTCTAGACTTGCACTTCCAAGTCCCAGAATCCCCATACAAAAACATTGATGGTCCTCAATCTTGCTCGAGCCAAGAGAGTCTCTGAATAATCGTCGAAATCGACTTTTTTCCAAGCCTTTACTGGAAAGGTCTCGATTCGTGTGGATAAAAATGGATGATGCCATCTTGAAGTACGTAAAAGGACCTTCATTAGGAGCCCAAGTGAAATCCTCTACAATCGAGTAGAACCGAGTGGTTCAACTCACAAAAAAATAAAAAAAGAATTTTTGGATGAGCTCAAATTTTTGACCGATAATGTAGATTGCTGGCCGCAAAGGCCTCTAGCAAAGCTACCGATGTTTGTTTTCTACAGAAAACTTTGATGAAACTTTGTTTCTTGACTCAAGGATGCCACCTGGAGACTACCACCTATCAATCTCTTGGGTCCCGTATTAAACGCCGTGGTGAAGTTTTCAATCATTAGAGGTTGGCTTTAGTACGCAAGCACTGGTTGCTGTCAGAGGTCAATCATCAGTAGGTTGATTTTCTGTGTCAATCAGAGATTGCGCTTAAAATGTGGGAGCAGTTGGTTGCTATTTATTCCACTATTTATAGAAGCAGTAGCTTACTTAGAAGTTTTTAAAAATGCTCTAAGTTGGATTTAGCCGAGATCGGCGTTTCTCCTCATTATTTAGTATCGGAGTGTACTGCTCCAAGTATGCATCGGTGGACCTCGCATCATGTTGTTTCCCACGAAACAAGAATCTCCCGGAACCTCTAATAAGTCTCAATGTCAAAACTACCAACAAATAGCCCTGATCATTCACTCATAGGTTTTGGGGTTGCTTGCTCTTGACTCGGAATTTTACTATATTTTCAAATGTTTCATACAATTTAATGAACATTTCTCCATGAAACATCGGATAATTTTGAAAAATATTTTTATGGCAATTACACAGCAGAAGACGACACGGATTTCCAGTGGAGACAAGTATACGATATGTTGGAACAACTTCAAGCAGTAAATCCAACTTTCAGAGCAACTCTGCAGCAAATTGTTCCACCCACAGAGCCCTCGAGCTTTTCTGTGACTGCTGAGCCAATCGCAGGACCAAGTGCGCAACGTGTTCCACAAGGTATTCATTACTGTTTCATTCAATCCAATAGTTTACTAAGAGATTTTTAATGCAGTTGTGTCTTCGTTAGTCTTGAAAAATGACCGATCTGTTAGTGATTAAATCATATAGTAATAGTAAAGTTGAATTTTTGATCATCCAAGTGAATAATTGAGCCTGATAGTGCATTAATATTTCGATTCTTAGGATTCTTCATGCAGGAGTTCAGAGTGTATTCTAATGTCTTCGAGTTGATTTCGGCATTCGCCTTCGTATCTGGGCTTGAGGTGATCGATCAACAATGAGAAAGCTAATTTATATCTTTCTATGAGAATGTGAATATGTATATTCAGCACTACAAGTACTTTTTTCAAAGCTTCGAAATGAATCTGAAAAGAAGGAATGGATTATCTATGCTAATGCAATGAATATATTATACCGCGAACCTGCTGTATGCGGTAGTCGAAAGGTCTCAACAAAACAGAATCAGTCTTGTAGAGTTGATTTGGAGGTCTTGGGTGGTTTTATCGGGCAAAAGAGTGAAAAATATAGAAAATTCAATTTCTGCAGAACGCAATTTCTCAGGAACCTCGAAAATTTGATATTTCATATGAAATGTTGTGTTCACTTCCAGAAAAAATAGTCCCAACTTACTCTTTCGCTTTCCAAAGCCTATGTTTGCCAATTATCACAAATCCATCGTGCAGGCTTTTGGAAATCGCCTGTTTTCTGCGCATGCGCAAGAATTGGGATCCTTGAAACCAATTTCGTTGGGAAGCCGAGAAAATTTCCTTTAGAATGACCAGTTGCCGAAGTCAATTTGATGCATTCAAACGTAGCTACAACATATGCAAGATGAACCCTCAGCTCGAGTGTGGCATCAGGTCGGCGGACGCCATCGGATGCGGGCAGGCGCGGATTTTCCTGCTGTCTCCGGTACCTCCGACCTGCTCCGACCCACCTCTGAGGAACTATTGAGATTCGGTGGACGGTGGTCTTTCGAACGCTACAACTCTGGCTCAAATGCATCGAATCGACTTTGGTAGGGGTTATTTTGGAGGAAATTTCCTTGGCTTCCAAATGAAATTGGTTTCAAGGATCCAAAGGACCCCGCCATAAATCATAGGAAATTGGCTTTCGGTAATCATCGATAATAATGTACCTCAACGATAGATTTCGGTGCTGATCAAAAGTTGTCATGAGCGCAAATGCCGAGGAGGTCCTCACTTTGAGATATCTCGCCTCAAAGATGCTCCTCGGCGATGCGAGAAGTAGGGTTAGAGGACCGATTTGCAGTCGATCGGCGGCAAGCGCGAAGCCGACTTGGCAGCCCGTTTCCTTTTTTATCAATCATCATGCCAGTATTGATGGAATCTGATGTGATGATGATCGAGTATCGGCGAAGCATAAGTTGAAACCAACGTATTATCGAGTGAAAAACTTGTCGCCCCAGAAAGTGATTTCTCACAACTCAGATGAGATCTTATCAATAGATTGATTGAAAACATTCAAGATAGTTGAAGGAAAATGAGCGGAAATAAGCCCACTCTTTAAGTATCTCTATTCGGCGCGAACATCATGGGCATAGCAAAAACCAATACAGTATTTTGGTAATTCCTCTGAAAAATCATGCATTGTTGCAAGCTTGGGTTCGGTGAAAAAAATGTCTCGTCACGTCTATCAAACGCACCAGTGGGCCTTAGAGCTACCCTTGACCAGTTACTGCCAGCCACGTCATCGAGGATTCCAGAATTTCTAGGCCATTCTGAGAGTGTTTATCGTGAGAACTTGCGCACGTGGGCCCAATTTTCTCCAAGAGTTTTTCCCTCGATAATACGTTGGTTTCAACTTATGCTTCGCCGATATTCGATCATCATCACATCAGATTCCATCCATACTGGCATGCTGATTGATGAAAAAGGAAACAGGCTGCTGAGTCGGCTTCGCGCTTGCCGCGCATCGACTGCAAATCGTTCCCCTAACCCTACTTCTCGCATCGCCGAGGAGCAACTTTGAAGCGAGATATTTCAAAATGAGGACCTCCTCGGCATTTGCGCCCATAACAACGTTCGATCAGCACACCGAAATCTATTGTTTAAGTACATTATTTTCGATAATTACCGAAAGCCAATTTCCTATGATTTATCGGGGTCCTTTCTGCGTCTGCGCAGAAAAAAGACGATTCCCAAAAGCATGAAGAATGGATTTGTGATAATTGGCAAAAATAGGCTTTAGAACGCAAAAGAGGAATTAACGACTATTTTTCTGAAAGAACACAACTGTTTATTTAAAATATCAAATTTTCAAACTCCTAAAAAATTGGGTTTTTTGAGAAATTGAATTTTCTTTGTTTTTTAATCTTCCGTCCGATAAAATCACCCATGGACTCAACAATAATTCTACAAGACTAATTCCGATAGGTCCTTTGAAGAACTTTCTAATGCCGCAAACCGCATTTCTGTATCTCTGAACGGATTCGAGAAATATGCATTTTATTGAAGAAAATACCCGAACTTTTCTGTCGGAGATAATTCAAAAGAACAAAGTAATGTACGTTGGAGATACCGTGGAAAATTTTTGGGACCTCCGTAGGTACTGAAAAGTTCATATTTTATACCATAGAATCGAATAAAAAAGTCAAGAAAAAAGTTTAGGACACGACCCTTTTTCATAGGTCTGTTTTGCGCGGAACTACTCATAGGGGTTTATCAAAGTATTCATCAAAATACTCAACCTTGATGATTTGAGAGAGATTTTGCGATGGATTTCCAAACAGATTCAGAAATAACTCCCCTGAATACTTGTCTCAGGTAACTCAGATAGTGAATTAGCGACATAATGAATTACTCAAATTTCCTATTTACTATGGGATTATCTAAGAGTCTTTGGAACAGTATCGGGACAGACGTGGATGGGTCAAGTGAAAATTGTAGATAATTGTCCCCAATCGATCCCAAGAATGTCGAAATGTTGTTCTATGTCCTTTTCCTTCTTCACGCCTAGTTCAATTTCGTCTGAGATGGAAAAATCAGTTGCAAAGTCTGATTCTTATAGGTACAATTTTCCGAGTCATTACGGGTTGGTCAAGAATGAAAGACAAAAATTTGCGGGACCCACCGGTGGATCTCGTCGCAGCCGCCGTGTTTTAACAGATTCGAGTTAACCAATATTCAATCCACTGCGAGGTTGAAAATTCGTTCAAGATTCGTGTTAGAGAGAAATTTCTGTTGGATCAAAATCTTTCGAAATGGTCGCATCTTAATTCTCAGAAGACAAAATTGTATTTGCGTTAACTATCAGGTAGTTCGTGTTACAGTCCTTCGCGTTGGCAAGCGAGGGCTGTGTACTCATTTTATCATTTTCGTGCCAATTTCATCAGCGTGTTCTGAATATCAGTAGGAACGCATTTCTGGTCATACAGGAGCCGTGAAAGTCAATGGATTGACTTCCAAGTTTCTGATATAGTTGTGAAACTGACAAGTAGAAGATTCATAATCAGTCGGAATATATACGATTCCGCAGCAAACGATCGATTATCAAGTATTAATATTTTCACTTGTTTTTACAGACTCAAGATCAGTTCAAGCTCATTGGAATGAATTGAACGAGCTTGTGTTACATCTAATCAACTACAGACATGAGTTAGAAATTTTGAAGCTACAATCTGAACAAGCGCTTCTGTTGGGTCGGACTTTGATGACGAGTGACAGATGTGATGTGAGATTCGACTTGCAGAGAAGAGCGGAGAGTAAGATTTTATCAATCTATTCATCATCGATATCCCCATGATCTTATGCTAAATAAAATCAAGTTTTTGCAAGAGGTAATTGCATCAATCAATTCTATAATTTTTGCCATGGTAAAATTTGGATTATTATTTCTTGTCAGGTCTATAACAGAATCATTCCCTCATTATATTGTTGATTTTAACCTGTCAAATGATGTGTGCACATGTTGGATATTTTTCCTTAAACTCCCAAAAGTTACGACAAGCCACCACAATCTGACTCCACGAAATAAGAATCAAATATTGTACAGTAAAACCTGCCTCTATGGACGCCTCTAGAATCCGGACGACTCCCGATTATAGGCGCTTACGTGGAACCGAATTTCATTATTCCATAAGCTCATCGATATTCGTAAGTTTTATTCGATTATGTAGTTCGGAGCGTTCGGAGCGTTACCAACCGAGTGCATATTCGGCAATGGTCTGTTCCGAGCGCTCCGAACGCTCCGAACTACATAATCGAATAAACCTTTTACCTACACAATTCGGGCACCTGCCTAATATGTGTGGTTCCCGAGATCTCAAACATATTATGTCGCATGCTAAATACTGAAGGGTACCCACTCTATTTGTTAATAAAATGAACCGGGTATGCACTGTCCGCGAGTATTAGTACGTCGAAAACTTACTTAAAGTTCAAAACGAGCTGGAAATAGACGTTTCCGGGTTGGAACAAGCAAAGATCATTAATCTCCTCAAATTTGCATCAATTTGACGAGTCAAGAAGATTATTGTTACACCACATATTCGAGTATTTAACAAAAGATTTATAATGAATCAATCAAGAATATGATCTCGACATCTGTGCTGTACTGAATAATGTTAAATCCACATCAGCTTATTTCTAATCATTCACAGCTATCAAGTCACTCATTCTGACTTTGTGTGCTACAATATTGGATGTTGAGATTGAGAGAGGATCTTTTTGAGCCTTTTCCAGACTCACAATCTGACGATGTCTCGAATTTTCAATTTCCTGATCACCATCATTACGAATTCGGATGATTCTGAACCATGGCATTCTACATCTTGAGAGTTCCGAATTCTCATGATCGATGACTATTTTGTGACAAAAATGTACGGTTCAAGATTAGTTTTCTGAAATTTGTACTTTTCATAATTTTGAATCAGATTCTATAATCCGGGCACACGTTTATTCTGCCCAGCAAAGTAAAAAAGGCGTAGGTTACATATTTTCAAAAATTTTGAGTTATCGGTATCAGTGTACGCGTAAATGCGTTCTACATATCTGTGAAAAAGTCCTAAATGCCTCAAATTATCATCTTCATGATATGGAAAATACATTGAGGTTAGATGGAGATGGCCAAAGTCTTTTGCAATTATCACAAGTGTGTTGTTAGTTACGCCTTTCTTACTTTGTATAGGGCAATATTATGGTGGCTCGAATTGGAACCGAAGTGTCCGAATGAAACAGGTTTTATTGTATTCGAAGCAGAATTCCGATTCTACAATTCTACGAAGACTCTTGAAATGATAATGAGATGCAGGAAAAAATATTTTACTACTTGTACCGCGAAGGGATTATGATGAAGACAACTCAACTGTATGCACGTTGAGTGCACTCACCTATGGTCTCATTTCCGTATACCATTTTCACGTTCTATTAAATCAAGGAACTAAGAATCTCATCGAAAAATGACAGTCCATGCGCTGAGCAAATAGAAATTGAGCTTTTATATATCTATATGACTGACCCATTCACGAGATTATGGGGAATAAATGTAAAATCTAAATATAGAATCAATGAAAAAAATAGGTAAATGAAAAAATTGATTTTACAGTCCAGCAACAAATTTCGGAAGATTTGAAAAAGGTATCGGAAGCCATCATCCAGCTCTTAAAAAATTTAATACAGAATCTTTATGAGCAATTGATGAATGTCAATACAGATGGTAGCCACAGACAGTCCACCAGCTTCGAGTTGAGTAAGCCGCATGTACACGGTAAGATCAGGAAACTTTATAGATTTCTAATATTTCTTAGAATATTCATGAAGTTTGCACACATAGGGTTAGTCTTGATGTGAGGATGCATAACTTTTGTGAATAAAGTCGGGTTATTTCTCACTTGTCAGTGTGTCTGACGTGTAAATCTGGAGTCGAGATGCGCATATTTTTTTAGAAGATGACTCATTAAATGATTCCGGAGTTATTGAAAATTCACTTTCCACCTAATTGAAAAATGAACCAATTTTTTGATTTATTTGAATCTTCTCAATAAAATGTTGCAAATATAAATTGCAACTTAATGAACGGAGAACGTTTGTGTGCGGTAAGAGGTGTCTTTGAGTATAGTCTCAGAAAAGAAATGGATTACTTACAGAATATAAAGGCCAAGAACTCAAGTAATGCAACAACTGCAGCTTACTAGTCTTTATGAAGTGCTTGGCTATTTCTACAAGCGGGTTCTTGTATGCGCTACTCAAACGAGTTTTTGGGGGTTCTTGGAACGTTCGCAAGGCACTCGAGAAGAGTTCTGGAAATATTCGTAAGGCGTCCTTGAGCTTTCAAAAAAGGATTCTAATCGGGTTCTCGATACACTCGCTGCGGGTGGGAGAGATCGATCGAAAATATGAGAATAGCAGTTTTTCAAGCATTATAAAAAATAATTCAGTGCGAAAATGCGAGTGAAAGGGTATTGGATACTCGAAATTGTATTTGCGAGTTCTCCCATTACATTTTACATAGAAAATACACGGACCAACATGGCTTTGCTAGCTTCAAAGGATGTTGACTTCCAATAGCTTTTGTCTGGCTGTCGGGAGGAATTTTTATGAAAATTCATACAGAAGGTAAGTGTAGCCAACTTGTCCCGGTCCCAAATGATTCCTAAGCAATTTCCAGATCATTTGAAGTGAGTTTTTGCTTTTTTCGTGTTCGCACACCCGAGGTTTTGTATTCAGTAAAGCCGGTGCCAAATATTATCAAATCGACCATTCTTGATGCATTCCAGAGTTTTTATGCCTTGTTCCAAGAAATTAGAGATCCTTTCTTGAACCTGGAAAAACTCGGATCCGAAGCGATTTGATGAATACGGAGATGAGCTGTGAAACGCCAACCTACATTTATTTTTCTTCCTAGACTTTGATCTAGCTTCTCACCCAAGGATTTATGTAAAGGGAGTCTGAGACAGGGTTTTGCAGTCCCCTTCTCAATATTATCGATGGCGCAGTGGTTACGATAGTGGCATGCAAACTTGACATAAACAGAGAGGTGCGCGGCGTGCGGCTACAATCCCCGGGTAAGGCAAATTTACAGAGGGTTGGTAATGGTTTTTTCGGTTGAATCGTTAAAATTTGTTTGGATATCTCCAGATGAGTAAATAATCATCCTAAATTCGTTTTTCATTAAATAAAGGGATTAAAGAACTCCTCGCGAAACGTTTTAAGGAACCGTCAAGAACCCCGTTCGAGCACTTGTCGAATGTCTCAAGAATCTCTCAAGATTCCCTTTCGAGCATTCCGAAGAATCCCGCAAGAACTCATTTCGGTGGCGCATACAAGAATCCGTTTAGAACTCTTCAAGAACTAAATGCAGTAGAACACTTTTAGATTTTTCTTAAAGAATTCTATAAGGATGTTGTTGCTGGCTGGGATATATATTAGTCTCATAAAGTTGAAGCCCACGTAAAGTTAAAATTGTCACAAACTTGATGAAAAGGCTAGCAATCAAAAACTTGAAGCTATCGAAGTAATACTTTAACTCTTTTCCGTCAAAAATTCAAAAATAAATACACGAATCGTGCTGAAACTTGTGTGCAATGTCATTTGTTTGTGATCGATATTCTTCGCGTCATCACTAATTGCATATTGTATAGCTATTTCATCAAAATGACCAATGCGACAACAATTTACAATGAGTTCAACTAATTTTTTAGGAATTTCCTCTCAGATTCAAACGCGAGATATCCGAGCAATCTTGGCGATTTACACAGCAGATTTGAGGATACAGAACAACATTATGCAAACAATGATAAGAAACATTCAAGAGGAATTTTCAAGATCATTCGGTAACTTCAATCCACGAGCCTGGTGATTATCGGCGCGTACGCGATAATATAGCGCCGTACGTGAGACGTCTCACTTTTAAATCGCGATACCTATCATTATGCGTGACAATGAGATTGTGATTGCTGAAACGTAAATGTGTTGTATTTCGAATTGCCTAGGCAAACCGTGTATTGCTTGATACGTATCCGACAAAGTCCGGAATGAATGCTTCATTCCGGGTTTTGCCTAGGCGAACCGCGAATAGACTGGTTCTTGTGCAGGCAAGGTGCGTTTTGCCTGCGAAGTCTGCAGGCAAATAAGTTAAATGAATGAACCGAGGGTTTAGTGTTTTGACTTTTGATAGTTATGATGCATTGTGACGAGAGCAGGATGATGAGTGGGAGTAATCATTTACGTGTCTCGCATCAATGCGACATTCTTGGAGGATGAACACTCTACTCTTTCGTACTAATTTTACCCAAAATAAGTATCCCACGAGAATTACTCTGAATGGATGTGCCGTGCTTGTTGAACTAATTTGAATCAAATAATTCAAGAAGATCACTCAAAATTTCTCCTATTTATTGCAGCATGCAGATGAAGAATGACTTCTTATTGATCTCGATTCATACTAAGACTCGAAATACTACTTTTTTGATCATTAATAACTTGAGCCAAAATGCCAAAGTGTATAATACTGATGGTACTTCCCTTGATTTTTTGGTCATCTACAACAATGTTTGGGTTTAGATTGTAATGAGGAGATCTATCCAGAAACTCCTCAATAGTCGCAAGGTCAGTATTTTATATTTCCCCAGATTCTCTCGTTTGAAAGTAGATATCGCATTGAAATTTTGAGTTGCTTAGACTACTATCTTGTCTCCGGATGAGTTATTTACCCTCATATGATGTATGAATGATTCCGCGTGAAAGTGAATCACGAACTGCATACAGGTGCTGACAATGCAATTTGAGACATAATATATATAAGTATAGTGTAATTCGTAGTTTGCTTTCGCAGGAAATTACTTGTATTTTTGATCAATGATCATTTTATCCATTGTCCCTGAAAATATACGGTAATTCCATTGGAACCGCTATTCAAGCGAATGTTGACTCAAATTTGATTCTAACAAATCCCGAGTTCATCTGATCCTGTTGACCATTTTTGTAATCTCTTCTGGGAAAAAATGGTTGCAATGACTGAAATTTAGGTGGAATTGTTTGAGGTTTATTTTTTCCTTCATCTGCATAGGTTTTATGTTCATCTTTCAAGAATGTCTTATTGATGTGATGAGATACGCGAATGATTAATATGTGAGTACTCACACACATCATCCACTCGCCTTACAACGCATCAGAACTATACTTATCAGGAAGTCGGTCGAAACTCTAAACCCACGGTCCATTCATTCAACTTTGCCTGCATGAGAACAGGCAATCCGCGGTTTGCCTAAGCGATTCGCGGATCGCCTGCATTCCGGACTTTGCCGGTAACATTATAATTGGGAGCTAACATTCGATAAGCGCTCTTATCTTTCGTCCGTCTTATTCTTACGGGAGAGATTTAGGATTCGACCATATTGCTTTTTTCTGCCATCTAAAATAACACGGATGTTAGTTCCCAATATAAGTCAAGTAAAGAGTTTCTTATGGCAAGAGAATGAATAACTTATTCAATAAAGTTTATTATTTTTAAAATCAGATGTCGTATCTTTAATCTCAATCCGTTCGCCCTTATGATTGATATCAAAATTTTTCTCTGAATTAATTAAATCTATATGGTATTCCCACAAACATGATTCATGAATAAAATCCAATCTTAGGAACAATTTGTGTCATTCCCCCGGTTTTCGACGAGATCTGGAGATCGGTAAGGTCGATCCCTGCTCGATCGCGTTTGAAGTTTGCGCGCCAAAATCAGTCTCAGCCGTCAAGTTTGTTCGTGTATGTACGTTGGTGTATGTTTTTGTCGTTGGTTTTTGTTAGGGTCCCTAGTTTTTGTTATGAAGTGTAGAGGTATGTACTTACAGAAAAGAGCTGTTGATTTGACAAAAATTTCCCAATTTCTCTGTAACCCGCTTATATTTTGATTGAAATCACGAAATGCTGTGATGGATCAACAACAGCAATGATCAAGTTTTCCAGGTTATATAGATAATTTTTTATTTGCGCGACAGGTTATAACTCGAATAGTACCTTACTATTAGGTTGCTATTAGTACAATGAGCCCGAACTAAATCTCACAAAAAAATATTCATTTCAAAAATTGATGATATTCTGTGATTGAATGTTCGAGCAAACTCAGCAAAATGTATGCAGAATACAGAAGTTTATCAAGTCAAAAATTGAGTCAGTCAAAGTTCAAAAAATTCGTGGAAGATGCAGACACAGAAGAAGTAAGTTGATAAATAAATACGTTCTATCACTATGTCATCTCTATTTAGGAAATGTTTGAACAATTACTTAACATGAATTCCATGTCTAGCTATGTAAAATGGTTCTGAAAGTCTTGAATACATCCGAGGCAACAAAAATGCTAGATGATGTATTACAAGGCTTCTCAGATGTTGAGAGAAGTCAGGACAAGAAGTTCAAACTCATGAGAGCTGTGTTTGATGCATTGAGAAAATCCAAAGCAAATGGAAAACATGTTGACAATATTATCAGTCGGATCGTTGTGGAGTTTCCTTCGTTGAATAGGATTCAACTAGTCAAGTTGGTTGATTACAGTGTTGAAAGAATCCGCAATAATGATGATGACTTTATGAGGTAATACTTATTAAATTAGATAAGAAGTTGATGTGTCTTGTGTAATTTATTTCAAATTTTTGAATAATAGCTGGAAAGACATCATACCATTGTTGCTTGAAAGACTTGAGGAAGAGAAATCTGTCAGCTATAGAGGATCTGATGTATCTGGACCAGAATATAAATTGAGTATTATTCGATCAATTTGTGATATTGATTGGGATCCAAATGTACTAACAGCTTTAGCAAAAATGTTTGGGTGAGTTGTACGTTCTATTACATTGTAAAAATCACCTGAATGTGCCTTTAAATGTGTACACCCATACAGTCTTGTATAAGATTTCAGTGCTATCTGGTCTGTCATATAAATGAGATATTTTTCCAGTGAGTTGATTGCAGATGTCAAGGATAAAGCCATTCAAGAAACTATCATGAAAGCTTTGACCAGTAAATTAGTTACATTAGATTTAAACGAATTGCCCCCTTTGGTGCATCAAATGTTGAAACTTGGTTCAAGTCACAATGGAGTCTTATTATTTTCTACCCTGTCAAAATATATGACTAAGAATTATATATCTGCACTTGGATCGGCAGATTCTGAGGAAATGACAGAGTCAATAAGTAATCCAGCTTTGAATATTCTTCATAATCTTTGCTGCTAAATTGATGAAGTCTCAAATCTATTTCTTCAATTTGAATTTCAGCTAACACTGTTGTGAGTCTCAAGGAATTGCAAGAGGTAGAAAGCACTGTCTTATACTACATCTATAATTCCGCTGTAGAGAACACAAAAGCATCATTGGAATACATGAAGTGCTTGAAATCGGTCGTGAACGCTCCAGAGTACATACTAGAACCGTTCGTGATATCAGTATTATTGTTGCTGTCAGGCTTACATGAAGATCAAGCCTTTCCCATTCTAAAGTCAGCATTATTACGGCAAATACAAGATGAAGAGAATCAGAAAAATAGTGCTTGGTTGAGAAAAATATCATCCAGTGACTTGAATGCAATGGATACATTATATAGAGTTATTGAAAATAGGTAAAAAAAAGTTTCTTCTCACCAAACATTTAATTTTACTCACAGATAATGACAAAAGTTTCACTAAGTCAAAATAACGTAGTTTTTCATAAGGATGGTCTTTTTATCAATTGATTATTCTTCCAGCAATAAAGATCGTCAACTGGTTCTCAAAGGGATGGTTGATTTCGCTTTTGTATTGCTCGGGGTTGATCGCAAAGCGAATTCCGAGAACCCTCAATCTTGGGATTATGGTACCAAAGTATTACAAAGGATAGCACGGAAAAGATTGGACGCCGGTGGTTCTATCTTGGAAATACTGGTGAATAAAATTGTTCAAGGAGGTGTTAACGTTATCCAATATACGGGTTGGTTTACGCTTACTTGAGATTTTTATCAGCTCATGAGTAAATTTTCAAAATGTCATTTTTTTCCAGATTGTTTAGCGTATATGTGTCGCAGGCTAACTATGACAGTATTGGATCATCAAGTGTGGATAACAACATTGATGGAACAACTACTCGTGATCCCAGGCGAGGCTGCAGCTCAAGTTTTGCGTGCCATTCTTCCACTCATGCGTGTTTCCGGATCGATTCGTGATAGTCTTATCATGATCCTACGCAAAGCTCTGTATCGAAAAGGTACTCGCACTCGTCAAATGTCCGTGCTTGGATTCTTGCAGCTGCTCAAAAATCTTAAATTATCAACTCTAACGGCTCTTAGCCAGTCAGAGTCACTTTCATCGTCAAATCTCGCAGCTTCTTCGTCTCAATCCATCTTCACGCAGGTGAGATTCTGATAATTGCAATCATCTATGACTACGTAGCTTATGTGTATAAAATTTTACTGTGTAATAAAATTGCAGGCTTCAATAGAGAGGCCATCACAAAGAGGATCTTCAAATCCTTGGCAAAATACGAGCTTATGTCGAGAGATTTTGGCGATTCTCAGCCGGTGTTTCACGCATGAACCAGAAGTACGATCACATCTGTATCACGGTATGACTTGTTTAAATATTTGAAATCAGGGTGGAAATTGATCAAGATCTGACTGTACGATAATGTTTATTGTGCAGAGTTATACTTTGGCATCCTGAAAAATCAAGAGTTAACTGAATACGTAGTAGAAATGCTGTTGGAACATCTATTTGAATTTTACGAAAAAGACGAACAGGTACTTCCGCCACTCTTGCTAGACAAGTGTGGTGCTATACAAGGTATCGAAGTCGCACCTCAAGAGCCGATCGCCGATCTTGTGTTTGCTATACAAAAAATTTACTTGCGAGTTGCATCGAAGGATTCTGTAAGAATTGATAAGCTTGCCGTCGTACTTGAGTCACTGTGCAAGCGGATGGCCCAAACTGATGTCGAGCATCTTGGTCTTGTAAGTCAACTGGTTTTGCTGCATTAATCTCTTCCTCATTCCAATCTATTCTAATTCTCTGACAAAAATTATGAATTCTATCAAGACCATGAAATCAAATCACCTTTTCTCGGTCTAGCATATATTAGTATACCATCTGTGAGGATGAAATTTCTATGTAATAGCGTTTGGTTACCATATGAGATGTAATGGTTTTAATCAAAATATTTCATTTAGGATGACGAGACAGATTTGCTGGATGGCACACCGAAAGCACAGCAGAAACTGTTGAATATAAAGAACGCGATGTCAGTGTACGAAGCTTTGATGGCATATCGTATTGCATCTTGGTCTACGGATAGTGTTAACACCGGAGCTAGCGTCATAGCTCTGTTCAAAGGTTACCATCGCCTCGTCGAGTACCTGAAACGAATTAGCAAGAAGAAACCCGGTGGTAAAGGGAAAAAAGACAAGGCCAAAGACAAAGATAAAGACGGCAATGATACTACAACCAAGAAAGGTGGACGACCCGCTGCCATCAAATTACCGAACACCGTTATGGACTTTGATACCATAGCTAAGAGTATCGTCCTGCTTTACAAGTTCGTCAAAGTTCTACCTCATCCATTTGATCCCTTTGGTCATACATACATTATACTCTTTGCCGAAATATTCAACTTTTTCCCCTATCTCATCTTAATTGGAACCCCTGACTAATTTACTTTAAAAAATCATGTTATGATTCTCATGAAATAATCAATCTTCACAAAATTTGATGAGTGTTGAGTCGAGAAAGATTGCGGAACCGACCGGACTATCTGTAGATTTCTCGCAAAATGGTGGATGGTATTTATTAATGTTCGTGTTTTCGATTTTTCAGTCCCTCTAATTCTTGGTCTACAGAAGACCAAACAAGTGGTGTGAGAGGTCGTTTCGAAATTCACATTTACGTTTTGACGACTTGTCAGCAGCTTCTTCAGAACGTAAAGACTTTGAAAGATCACGACTTAGAGAACTGTTTGGAATTGAACAAACAGAATTTCATCACGATTGGAGAGTAAGTACTCAATTTTTCTACTCCAAACAATAAGACTATCTTCCCATGCACGTGGAAAGATTTCTTCATGCAACCTGCTCAATAAGGAGGTGAAACTCGTTTCTAGTAGGTAATCATTGTTTACAGGACGCTGTTCAAACATGTCATATCTGATTTAAAAACGGTGACATCGTTCAACGAGCAAGCTGCAGTCCATTCATTAGAATGTTTTAGAGAATGCTGTGATATCGTTTGTAATACTTACCAATCAGCACTTCCATCATTCCTCGAAGCAATTGGTAAATGACGCCGAACATTTTTGGTCAGCTGCTTCTCAACTAAAAACTCACATAATTTGCTCAACAGGTGAAGTTGAATCTTCAAAAACCTTGAACAATCAGTTGCAAGCTGTCCTTTCAAAGCTGAAAGATGTCTTCTTGGAAAGTCTAGATGACGAACCGAGTGAAGAAATGGGAGCCCAAAGAATACCATTCCATTTGTTGGAGATAATCGCTAAACTCATTCAAAAGTTGAATTTTGCCGATATCGAGGCTGAGAAAGTAATTTTCCATCATATACGTATTTCGACGTTGAAGAATGCAAATATTTAAACACTTACGATTCTAGGAATTCAAATGGTTGATCGAAACTGCCGAAAAGAGAGAAAACGTAGAAGTACAAGTTGCTGCTTTAGTTTTCCAACTGATCCTCTTGGTTCTCGACCGAAGTGTGGAACACGATGAGGTGATCCAAGATTTGGCTTGTGAATTCGGTCTTGTACTCGGAAGGAACGATAAGGTTGGTCTTACGTCCTCATGTCTCAATCAAAATAAAATGGCACACTATACTGAAAATTCAACGTTAATCTTTCAGTCTGAATCCACCGGCTCAAGGAGATTCAACATGTTGAATGATACCAATATCTATGTCATTTACATCGCTGTGAATAAAATATTATCGTCAAAGTTACAGAATATTAGTTCTGTGTTGGGCCGACTGAATGCAGAGCTTACTGCTCTGTCGAGCCTCGAAGTTGATGACGATTCGAGTAAGTTACTCTCTCTAGACCCTCAACTATTATAAAGTTGTGGCCACGTAGCTTCCTAGTGATACACTAACGCAAACCTAAATTCCATAACTTGAACATTTTCCGATTATTTGGGGTTAATAAAGAGTTGAAGTATTCCGTTAACTTTTGCAGGTCGTAGGAGGCTAAAAGACAAAGAACAAAGTTTGTGTCGACAGTTTGCGTTCATCCTAGGATTGTTTGAAAATTTAGCTGCTGCAAAAATCTTACCAGGGCAAGCTTCAGATGCTATTTTCAAGAATCTGCAGAAAGTCTACAATTTAGCTTGCACACTGACAAAATACTTCAGAAAGAAATCCACTTCAGCTTATCCTGCATTCCAATCAGTGAAGTACGTAGAGATCGTTGTTATGTGATAAGTTCATTTTTTATATTGAATGTATAACCATTGTGCCCATTTCATCCGATTGTAGATTCATACCAGTAATTCAAGGAGCTGGCAATGCACTCAAACAAACGATCACGTATCTCATTTTGAATATCGAGGTATATCCCTATTGAAATCGAAGATATGTCTTTTTACTCAGATAATTTCATAACGGTTATTATTTGCAGTCATCCCAGAGTGGTGGAAAATCAAGTGATGCAAATATACAGAGAAATAAAATACTGAAAGAAGCTATGGTCATACCAGGTGTCGTCCAAGCTATGGACATGTTTGATAAGGAAATTCTACTTCTTGCTAAAAAAACTAATGTAAATATCAAATCCTCTTCACCCAGTTGCATAGTCTCGTGCATAATTTTTGTACATACTTATTATACGTATGGCCTATTTCTCCTGGGTAGGTGGACTTGATGAAATATACCAAATACGACGCCATCAGAGATTTCAGGATAAAAAATACTCAATTCCAGCAAGCTTTGGAAAATATGAACGTCAGTCTGGTAAGATCATCAGACCTATGAAAAAGATTGAAATTTTATCTTGATTACTTATTGGAGTCAATTTCATTCATCCAGACGATAACTCAAACAAATCGCAACGGAGCTCAAAATGATGATTCCAATGATCAGCTAGACGACGATCCGGATGCTATCCAAGAGGAAGAAAATGGAAACGACAGCAACTCTGAGAGTGCGGATGATGATGCTCCGTCGAAGAAACGCCGTAAAAAATGACGAGATATACTCTCTGTCCTAGTTAATGTTTCGAAATGTTTCTACGTGTACAGATTTTGACTAATACTGACCTTTGTTTTTTATTTGCGACCGAATAGTGTTGAGTTGTCGATTCTGAGAATTCATCGATTTTTTCTTGATTTGCTTTATTTCGCGTAAGTTTTTTGTACCTGTGAATGTAGCGCAAGCGTAAGGTTTAATAATAAATATCTATCGTCTATCATAATTCTTATGCTATCTATTAGAAGCCTGCAATGGCACATAAAGAATCCGGTCATGTCCTCTGAATCTTTCTAATGTACATCCTTAACATTTCGGAATCACGTGCGAAAGTTCATTGACCCGACCACTGGTTGCAATAGAGAAATCTCTTTTGAGAGATGCTATGTAATAATTCCAAGGCATGAAATTCTGCTATATCCAAGATGAGACATTCCTTCATCTTCATCTCATACACCATATTTACTCTTACAGATGGATTGTAACATGAATACAAAAATATGTTGCAGGTACTCGTTCAAGATTTATATAACAGACTTCTTTCACGAAATCCTCATTGTGCATGGTGAAAGTTCTCTATGGTTCAAAAAATCTAGGCAGCTTGGATTCACAAAACCTCCATCATTTTCCACAATCTCAAGTCTGAAAATCAAAATCTTCGACGCATAATTGAATTTTTCTCAATACGATTGTGTATGTCACTCTTCTGCTCATTTTAGCTTCATCTTCCTGGAACTTTAGAAAATTGGACGCCTTTATAAGTTGATTCCTTCTCAAAATCGGACATGATTGGTGATCCAATCACTGTAGGCAGCAATCTCTGTGTACACCCCAGGATAGCCCTTCTCAGCACAACCACGACCCCAGGATACAATACCAGCCTGTCGATTTCCAATCACTAGTGGACCACCAGAGTCACCCTGACATGAGTCTCTGCCTCCCAGTGGATGCGCTGCACAGATTTGTCCATCAGGAATACCTCCATAGTCTCCTTGGTAAGCTTTATCACAGTGAGCTTTGTCGACTATGAAAACCTGTGCCACCCTTAGAATCTGCGATGTACTACCAGACTCGGAGGTCTTACCCCATCCTGTGATATTTGCCAGAGTACCAGGAATCGACATCTCACCTTGGTGGAAAACACTGATGGGTTGGACCACGTTTTCGAAGACGATTGGAATTTTTAGTACGAGGATAGCGATGTCGTTCTCGGGTATGCCATTGGAATTCATATGGTAATCCTGGTGAAGGATGTACTCGGCGACCCGGTAAACTGTACCTCCAGTATGAAGAATTGAACTACCAACTCTGGCGCTCAACCAGGTTGGCGTGTAACTAGTGCAGTGGCCTGCTGTGAGAATGTTATTCGAGGAGATGATGCTTCCGCCGCAAACGTGGAAACCGAGAGCTTGGATGGATGCTTGCCAAGGATGTTGGGAGATGCTTGTCGTTTCGCCCCCGACTATTCGACCCGAGTAGGAGTTTGATGGTCCTGAATACTCCGAGTATGGTGGGATATCGAGTGTTGGGTGTCCTGTGGAAATCGTTTGCACGTATTTAGAATATTTCAAGAGATCGGTATTCATCATGCATGTATCATAAATTTGAGTTCATGATAAAAAAAGTCCTCGCATTTATGAGCATTTCAGGCCGGAAGCCTCTTTTTGTGAGAATCGATCAATTGCCATAGTTTGTTATGATGTATGGCGCTTAGTACGTAGAAGTTGTTTTGCGAGGCATTATATCACAAAAGCAGAGTAAATATGTAAAAAATACTCCAGTTAGGGTAAACATTTGCACCCTGTTTTTTTTCAATAAAAAATAGAAAATCCCTTCTGATGCAGCTACTATATGAAAGTGGAGCCTCGAAAGTCGCAGTTTGACATTGGTCAAACTGTGATCGCCGTCTGAGTTCGGCCATCAAATCGAGCGATAGAGTCAAATTATCGATGAGATCTACATTATCGGTGTAATTTGCATATTTTCACCCTGATTGCCGAAATATAACACTTTGAATGGATCAATTTTAGCTGAACTTATGTATCGACTCACCATTGGTGCGCGAGGTCAAAATACTTAGTAACTCGACGATTTTGATGATTTCAAGAAAGTATCTCATCTTGTGAAGTGTAACGCGATTGGGCGGTGTTACTTGCGGGGTTACTGGCGCTCACACTTTGCAATATCAAATGCATCTAGTTTCTCGTAACCAGAGTACACGAGATCCGATAGTATTCTAGTGCAAGAATTGATACAAATCTCTTTATCAACATCTGATATGAAATGTGATTGTATCAATAATTCAGAGAAAAAAATATCATTTAGCTAAGATTAGAGCGCAATAAGAATTGAGTATATTCTTATTGTAGGCGGAAGCTTGGAATTTCGATTAGTGATCAATTTAGAGAGACTTGTGGTTAACACGTTCACTGCGAAGGCAGTTTTTCGTAATTTTTGGTTAGTCATCATCACGACCCTTATTGTCCGACTAATGCAAGTGCACTGGGAAAAATTCTGTTCCGACTCGTCATTTATACCCTTGATAAACTAAAATGCCAAAGGAAATGACTATTGAGAATATTTTTTGAGAAAATATAAGCCGGCAAAGATTGAAAGTTGAAAAGTCGTGGGCCCCACCGGTGGGGCCCATCGCAGTGAACGTGTTAATGTTTTGCATGTAGCATACATTTTTTTTCATTTTCACAACATAAGGGATGGTCCGATATTTTCATTAAATCTCGCAGAATACCAGAGTTCGTCACGCGGGATATATTTTTAACACGTTCGCTACGACGGGTTTCATCTTTTCATGTTCGCCTACTCAGACTTGCTCGAAAAATTTTCCCAAAAAGAACTGTCATGGTGGTCTACTTTGCCAAGAATTTAAACAATGAGATAAAGAACAGACTAGCCCCGTATGAGCGTTTTCACCGAAATGCGGGGGTCCAGTTCATGACCAAAACAAAATCAAGAAAAAATATGCTGCTAAATGTTTTTAGCAGAATGCTTTCTGAAAGCATTATCACCTGAATTTCCTCTTTCTTGATGGTGACTAACAATTGAATAACAATTCTCTTTCTTTTCATTCTCATGTCGTTCGGAAATTACTTTTCAACGGTTCTGACGATCATGTGACATTTTGAATAGTTCTTCAACGTTCTTCTGTGTGGAGTCTTGTTTATTTTCGTTGATTTATGTTTTTTATTCGAACCCATTTTGGGAAGTTATCAAAATTGTTTTCTTGTTGAAAATTAAGAAGATCATAATCATCAGAATAGCACGATCAGGGCAGTAAATGTGATTCAACGAAATTGAACGAAATAATAAATTGATTTAGTTACAAACCCTGCAGAATATTGATGATAATCTCTTACTTTCAGAGGATCTTGAGCTCAACTGGTCCTTGCTAGTTGAAACTTGAGATGAGCCTATATAGACTCAATCCACTCGGTGGTGTAATCTTCTAAGAAAAGAATCACTGATGAGGATAATGAGTTTGGGATTTGATGCCTGTTTCTGTCTACAATCGAACCACACCGACCAATGTAGTGACGTAAAGGACATTTATGCTAAGCTCTTGGTTCTGTGAGTATTTTAATAGAATTCATATGAGAGTTTGCCATGGTGTGTGCGAAAGGATCCACCAATGAATTCTAATCCTCGTGATACTATTACTGTAACTACACGACATCATAGTGTAAATAGTAATGCATGATACGGCATTTCTATATGGTTCAATATTTACTAGCTCCTCTATCAGATTAGAATCAAAACCAGTTCGTGAGCGATTGAGTCAATATCAATCACACGATTGAAAGTCTCTTACTCAAAGCCATGCCAGAGTCTCGCAGGGTTACAACTTACGCGATCGAGTACGCGATGGGTTTTACACCAATTGAGACGGGGGTGGTCGTAAATGACTCGGAATTACTTCAGGAGTGTGCCTCTGGTACAATGTGTGAGGACAAACGTCTCTCTCTTGAAGAGAAATCGATGAATCGCGAGATATTCCAATTCTGATTCGCAGAGAGCGTGACCTTGCACCTTACATCGAGTTTTGAGGGAGATCGAGACGTGTGTCCTCACTGATCGTACCATATATAGGCACATTCCTGGAGCAATTCCAAGTCATTTGCAACCAACCCCCCCTATCGAAAAAAATCAGCTGATTTATCAGCTGATTTATCAACTGCCGGATCACCTGACTAATCAGCTGATAAATCAGCTGATTTTTTGGCCGATGATAAATCAGCTGATTTTTCAATATTTATTTGTTGCTGGCTAGTGGAAAATCAGCTGATTAATCAGTTGATAAATCAGCTGATAAATCAGCTGATTAATCAGTTGATAAATCAGCGGATAAATCAGCTGATTTTTCAAAATTTATTTATTTAAAATATTATTATTTGCCCATTTCCTAAGCTGTTACCCCATATTCTGTGTGGTTTATTATCATAGATGTAATGAGAAAAAACGTAATTGGGCAATTAAAATTTTGTACTCACCGGGATTTGAACCTCGTCCTTCGACTTTGTAGACACGACACCTAGCCAACTGAGCTATCGGGGATGTATCGATTCAGAGTACAAAACACGTATATGGGGCTCTCCTGCGTTGGGCCGAACTTAGTATGTTACCAACAATGTTTATGATGAATAAGCATGCGTACTCACTTGATTAGCTTGGAGGACTATTCATCTTGGGGTAAGTGTACCTAATTTGCCCCATGTGTATAATTTTCCTCCACATAAGATCGTAGAAATGAGCTTTCGCAAGACTTGGCTCCCGATTTTTCTCCAAGTTACAGTACCTTTCATAAACAATGGATGATGTAGGGTCTCAATGGAACAGTGATATTTTCAACATAGTTTGACTCACAGGAATTTTGAGAAGAGAATCTTAAAGATCACGAATAAATCTATCGATTTATGTATTTACAACATTCACTGCGCCCTTTTTGATCGCCGTGGTCAACGATGAGAATCCAAAAAATTCCTACTCCAATCAATCACCTACGACTTTGGCGGGAGTGATCTGATCACAGAAAATTTTCATAGTATCTTGTAGATCTTTTTAAAACCTACAGTTTCTTTCCCCCGAAGCTCTCTTAACGACCTTTCCTGTCCAAGTAACGAGCTTGGGGAAAAAACTTTTTATTACTTGGACTGCTTTAGGAGATACCGAAGCTGCTTACTGTTTTATTTCCCCTTGCGCCATTCTTGTGCAAAAATTCATCGGAAAAATATCATGGCATATGATTCCGACGTAAAGTAATCTCATCTCTCAGAATAATTCATCAGATTCTGTCTTGAATGTGATGTATAGGGGCAGAACATGAAATTAATCAATTTTCCCAATGAATCTTGAGAAACCGGGGTCGCCTTCAATCCAAGACAAAATCTGATCAAATATTCTGAAAGATGAGATTAATTTACATCAAAATCATATGCCATAATATTTTTTTGATGAATTTTTACGCGAAAATGGGCAAGGCGAGACGAAACAGGAGCCAGCCACGATATCTCCATAAGCAGTCCATGTAATACAAAATTCCCTCTCCAAGCTCGTTTTTTGGTCAGGAAAGGTCATAGAGAGAACTTCAAGAAGAGGAAATTGTAGATTTTCGAAAGATCTACCAGATCCCTTGAGAATTTTTGTGATCGGCTCACTTCCGCCACAAAATTTCACACCGAATATCAAGAATCTAAAAATTGGGTTTCATGAAAATTCGTTTTTGTGTAATTTTCATTCTTCCGCCCGATGAAATCACCCATAATACCTCAGGATAAACTTCATAAAACCAATCTTGATAGGTTTCTTCGAAGACTTCCCGAATTTCGCGAACCGCGTCTACGTATCCCTCATCGAACTCAAGGAGTATATATTTATTTAGAAAAACATCCAAACTTCTATGTGAAAGATTCTGTCAACAGGGGTAATTTCGGAACAAAATTGCTATTCTTTCCCTCAAACTTCCTCGAAACTTGTACTTCTTGCATCAGAGGCGCATTACCACCAAGCAGTGAATGTTTCCACAAAGTTTCCTGAAAGTTATGTTTGCAACCATGTAACACTCCGAAATTAGTCGAAAATGCCGTGTCTGAAACGTTAGTGCAACATTAGAATGTCTACCAGATGTGGGTAACCTCAACGGATAACGTTTCTGGACGTTTGAGCCATTTTTCTAAGATTGTACAATGGTTTCCGGGATGTTTCCTGTACAACCAAAACTTGAAAAATTTTTTGTTAAATGAATGAATAAATTGTTTTTAAAACTCTCTTTCCCGCAGTCTATCAGCTCAATCCCCCTTCAATTCGCTCGGTCGCGCTCAGTCAGAAACATGTCCACTTACTCTCAGAAAAACGATGAGATTGTTTACTCATATTCGAAACCGTCCAGAAACGTCCTAGAAATCTTGAGGCAACATGTATCTGGTAGACATTCTAATGTTGCGACAACGTTTCGGACACGATCGATATATCCGACTAATTTCGGAACGTTGCATGGTTGCAAATACAACTTTCAAGAAACGTTGCTGGAACATTCACTATTTGATGGGTTTTATCTCTAATCAATCGAAAGCTTACAGTTTCAGCTTTCAATTGCGGGGCTGACGGAGCCCATTTGGTCATCTCTGGTCAAAGCTATGAGCACTGAAAGTCATGTTCCAAAGTTAAACCCGGACTGGGGTAACTTTGGAACAGCATACCCGTCCAAAAATACCTGGTGTACTATCATACATGATAGTACACCTGTCTCGGTGTACTATCATATATGATAGTACACCGAAATTGGGAGGGCGCTATCATATTAACTCACACTTAATCAGACATACTCATGATGTTCTTTTATGATCCAGAAAAATCCCCCGTGCCGTGCAAAATTGATCATACCCAGCTTGAGGAATCATGATCCTACAACTGTATCATATCCCATATCGGTTCAAATGTATTTTGAGTATACCCTGCAAAATAATGTCTCAATTTTCTGTTAATAGTGGGGGGAAAAATTCAACTTTTGGAAAATCTACTTTAGTCGGGTCTGATCTTAGCAACGAGTTATTTCTGAACTAATTTAGCAGTCTATTATGGAAAATATTGGTTTAACTGACTCAATCGAGGCCCGTAATTTGAGTTATTCCCGAGAAATATTACTATAATGCTTATATCACAAATTCTACTTTATCGCGTGGATGAATTTGGGGCTGAACTAAACTCATTCTTGAAATATTTGAGATATTAGATAATTTGTATTGAACTAAGAATTGAACATTTTTAAGGTTGATGGTGAGGTGGGCAAATTGACAGCTGACAAGTATCACGCTTCATTTTGAAATAAAATTGATTTATTCGAAAATAGTTAGCCGCACTCCTTCGGGATATTGGTAATCTTACAGTACAATGTTCTTACTTCGATTGAAAATTCTCTCCGACGATCATTGAAAAAATAAAGTGAAACCAAAATGAAATCGAATTCACTCACTAATGAGAAATTCCACGAGAAAACGATAGACACAAAAATGGGTCGGGTCTCAGATTCCTTCATGAGTCAATATTTTCGATTGTATAGGTCACAATATGAACATCTGCCACCATAAAAAGAATTGGAAAATTTCTTTTTCGGACGCCGGCGCATAAATCAAGATTCGGTTTTAAAATTTTTTTACAAAATTTTCGTAACTTTTTCTTAATAAAATCGTTATAACTCAGGAACGACTCTAAGTAGAGGAACGGGCTTGAGAGGCCCGTATTGTAACTTTTGCGGTAAAATTTTCCGGCAAAATTTTACCGCAAAATTTAGAATACGGACCCAGTGCATCTGAAAAGTGAGTAAAAATCCGTCAAGAACCACTCCGGAATTTCGGTTTCCATATCACCTCGATTATACATGGGTGATTCCGTGAAAATTATCTTTGATTCTTTTTTTTAAAAAGCTATTCTTCTGAATTATTCAAAAGTACATTTTCCGATGCAAAACGTTGTGTTCTTCTTGAAAAGAATAATTTCATTTTATATTTTTGGGTTCTAAGGTGTTTTTTGGTTGTTTTTCAAATTTCAATGATAAAAAACCTCATTTTCCTGCGCATGCGCGAGATTTGGGGATTCCAAAACCAATTTTTTTCGGAAAGCTGAAAAATTGCCTTGGAAATCACCACTTGCCGAGTTCAATTTCGTTGATTTAAACCAAAGTTTCAGCCACTTTTAAAACCAAGTACGAAAAGCAGCTTGGTGCGAGGTCCCTATTCGATTCGATAGATGCCTTCATGTCCTCGCTCAATGCAACCTTTATCTTTCGGAGGCTGCAATTCCGGTTCTAGTTGATGAAATTGAACTTTGCGAGTGTTCACTTTGAAGAAAATTTTCTCAGCTTTTCATAGAAATTTGTTTTGGAATCCCTAAATCTCGCGAGTGCACAGAGAGTTGAGATTTTTCAACATTGAAATTCAAAAAACGCCCACAGAACAACTTAGAACCCAGAAATGCGGAACGGAAGTATTAATTTCGAAAAGAGCACAACTTTTTACATTGAAGGAACTATTCCAAAAAAATAGCTTTTTAAGAAAAAAAGTCGAAGATGATTTTCACGGAATCACCCATGTATAATCGAGGTGATATGGAAACCGAAATTCCGGAATGGTTTTTGATGGATTTTTACTCACTTTTCAGATGCTCTGGGTCCGTATTCTAAATTTTGCGGTAAAATTTTGCCGGAAAATTTTACCGCAAAATTTAGAATACGGGCCCTGAACCCCGCCCGTGTAAAAATGGGAACCCTATGATCATATATGAACATGGGGTCCAAGAAACCTATGACCATATATGAACATCTATGAATCGATTTTCAAAATTTTTCAAAATCTGAGAAGTTGTTATGTATGGTTGCATTTTCAGGGAATATTACATCAAAAAGTCACGCTGCTGATCTTGCATAACCGAGAAAATCTCCAAGAGTTCATTAAGTAATCGAATCAAAACGACCTATAAGTGATATCATTCTCCTGCTAGAAAAAAAAATTTTAATTTCCAAGATTGAAATCGTTCGGCAAATCGGTGGCCAATCTGCACAATTTGTTATATCTTGAGATCATCATTTTGAGCAATACTACATTTAAGCAGGTTTGTCACGAATATGCCAAAACGTTTATAATCTTTGCAATTGAAATCTTTTTCTATTAAGATATATAATGATTCTTGGAGATTTTCTCGGTTATGTAACAGCATCGTGACTTTTTGATGTAATATTCCCTGAAAATGAAACCATAACAACTCCTCGGATTTTAAAAAATTCTGAAAATCGTTTCATATATGTTCATATATAGTCATAGGGTCCTTGGACCCCATGTTCATATATGATCATAGGGTTCCCATTTTCACATGGGCGTTCCTCTACTTAGAGTCATTTCTGAGTTACAACGATTTTATTAAGAAAAACTTACGAAAATTTTGTAAAAAAATTTTAAAACCAAATCTCGATTTATGCGCCGGGGTCCGAAAAAAATTTTCCAATTTTTTTTATGGTGGCAGATATTCATATTGTGACCTATACAGTCGAAAATATTGACTCATGAAGGAATCTGAAACCCGACCCATTTTTGTGTCTATCGTTTTCTCGTGGAATTTCTCATTAGTGAGTGAATTCGATTTCATTTTGGTTTCACTTTATTTTTTCAATGATCGTCGGAGAGAATTTTCAATCGAAGTAAGAACATTGTACTGAAAGATTACACCAATATCCCGAAGGAGTGCGGCTAACTATTTTCGAATAAATCAATTTTATTTCAAAATGAAGCGTGATACTTGTCAGCTGTCAATTTGCCCACCTCACCATTAACCTTAAAAATGTTCAATTCTTAGTTCAATACCAATTATCTAATATCTCAAATATTTCAAGAATGAGATTTAGTTCAGCCCCAAATTCATCCACGCGATAAAGTAGAATTTGTGATATAAGCATTATAGTAATATTTCTCGGGAGTAACTCAAATTACGGGCCTCGATTGAGTCAGTTAAACCAATATTTTCCATAATAGACTGCTAAATTAGTTCAGAAATAACTCGTTGCTAAGATCAGACCTGACTAAAGTAGATTTTCCAAAAGTTGAATTTTTCCCCCCACTATTAACAGAAAATTGAGACATTATTTTGCGGGGTATACTCAAAATACATTTGAACCGATATGGGATATGATGTAGTTGTAGGATCATGATTCCTCAAGCTTGGTATGATCAATTTTGCACGGCACGGGGGATTTTTCTGGATCATAAAAGAACATCATGAGTATGTCTGATTAAGCGTGAGTTAATATGATAGCGGCCTCCCAATTTCGGTATACTATCATATATGATAGTACACCGAAATTTTTGGACGGGTACTTGATGTAGGAAATTTTGCGATTATGAGGATCTCCGGGCCAATCAGTAAGTGCCGTATGGAAAAAATCCTGTTGATCATCGTCCCAGTATGAGAAAATGATAAAAAATCATGAAAAGTAAATGAACAAATTTGGATATTTTGCTCGCTTATTTAAATTGCCCGGTCATTTCATTGGACTGGGGTATCGAAATGCATCTCTAGAAGAAAGGGTGATGTCTTCTTTCGACATGTAGAGGTTATAATAAATTATCGGAACTTGAATAGATTATTATAATATTGATTCATTCAGGAGAGTACTCTATGCCGAGACTGGAGACGTCTTTTAGACATTCTAACTTACAGTACGTTCATGGATAATGGATCAAATAGGGTCTCACTAAAACAGTGATATTTCCAATATACTTTGATGTACGGGAATTTTGAAAAAAAAAGCATCTTGAAGATCACGAAAAAATCTATCGATTCATGTGTTTAAAACATGCCTTGCATCCTTTTTGAGTGACCGCAGTCAACGATGAAGAGTTAGAAAATTTCTCCTTCAACCAATGACCTACAACTTTGGCGGAAGTGATCTGATCACAAAAATTCTCAAGGGATCTGATAGATCTTTACAAAATCCACAATTTCCTCTTTTTGAAGTTCTCTCTATGACCTTTCCTGTCCAAAAAACGAGCTTGAAGAGGAAATTTTGTATTACATGGACTGCTTATAAGGGTTTCCACGGAACTTTCGACTTTTGTGTTACTGCAATGTTTCTGGAGTATTCTGAACTATGGGGAGTGCACAGGAGTGGCATCGTATGGTATTTGGCATCATTCAATATGGCCTCCATCCTTTCTTGTTGAAACGCATCCTGATGTGTCAACAGAAGACCGCAAAAGATGATTTTTCGGTAGTTCACAAACGTACCAACGCGATTTTTTGAATTGTTAGGGCAGTAACTAAAATACCTATGCCTCAACTACTTCGGTGGAATGATATATCCATCTACTAATCTCATATTTTGAGAAAATCTTTGATTCAGAGGTGTGCACTGATTTGGCTATGATATTAGCTCTCATTCATCGATGTAACCGAGTTTTGTGGGACAACTTTCTCTGGCTATTGTTTACGAAAATGATGAAATACCTTGTGAGAAACGGGGAATTTAGCAATGAATTCTCGAAGTTAAAAAGAAGACGAATCGAATCCCGTTTGGTTTGTGAGTGTGCGTTGATCCGGACAAATTTTATAAAGCTTCGAAGCTCATAAAGTTATTGCGCCACTGGCTCTGAAAATGGTCATTTTTTGATGGCATACCCAGGAGACGTAGAGCACAGGATTGGGATGTTGTGCTCTTTTTTCTCCATCACAAAGAAGACATAACCGCACTGTTTTGAGTTGCAATTGTCGACCGGTATTTCTGTGAGAAGCTAAGGAGGTATATTTGAATCCCGATGGTAAGCTAAATAAGCCTCTAAATGTGATGGTATCGCCAATTTCTTGATTTTTACATAGTATACGTCTGGAATATGAACAAAATAACACCACAGTATACTCTAGGAATCGAAATGAAAATCGTAGGTCGTGACTCGATGTTGGAAATTTACATCGAATTTCGGAAAAATCAATGATAAAATTCATCTTAAAGTCAAGTTAGGCGAAATATAATACCTATCAATCGTCTAGACAATGTTTTGAATCGAATCTACTCGATTGGAGTTGATTCATAGATATTTCAAGAGTGGGATTCCATACTTGTCGTTCTGAACCAGATACCTTGGCTTGGAAGAGAGTGGCACCACTTTTTTTGATATTTTTTCGATGAATTTTTGCACAAGAATGGCGCAAGGGGGAATAAAACAGTACGCAGCTTCGGTATCTCCTACAGCAGTCCAAGTAATAAGAAGTTTTTTCCCCAAGCTCGTTACTTGGACAGGAAAGGTCGTTAAGAGAGCTTCGGGGAAGGGAAACTGTAGGTTTTAAAAAGATCTACAAGATACTATGAAAATTTTCTGTGATCAGATCACTCCCGCCAAAGTCGTAGGTGATTGATTGGAGTAGGAATTTTTTGGATTCTCATCGTTGACCACGGCGATCAAAAAGGGCGCAGTGAATGTTGTAAATACATGAATCGATAGATTTATTCGTGATCTTTAAGATTCTCTTCTCAAAATTCCTGTGAGTCAAACTATGTTGAAAATATCACTGTTCCATTGAGACCCTACATCATCCATTGTTTATGAAAGGTACTGTAACTTGGAGAAAAATCGGGAGCCAAGTCTTGCGAAAGCTCATTTCTACCATCTTATGTGGAGGAAAATTATACACATGGGGCAAATTAGGTACACTTACCCCAAGATGAATAGTCCTCCAAGCTAATCAAGTGAGTACGCATGCTTATTCATCATAAACATTGTTGGTAACATACTAAGTTCGGCCCAACGCAGGAGAGCCCCATATACGTGTTTTGTACTTTGAATCGATACATCCCCGATAGCTCAGTTGGCTAGGTGTCGTGTCTACAAAGTCGAAGGACGAGGTTCAAATCCCGGTGAGTACAAAATTTTAATTGCCCAATTACGTTTTTTCTCATTACATCTATGATAATAAACCACACAGAATATGGGGTAACAGCTTAGGAAATGGGCAAATAATAATATTTTAAATAAATAAATTTTGAAAAATCAGCTGATTTATCAGCTGATTTATCATCGGCCAAAAAATCAGCTGATTTATCAGCTGATTAGTCAGGTGATCCGGCAGGTGATAAATCACCTGATAAATCAGCTGATTTTTTTCGATAGGGCCGTCTCAATTCATGGAGAAACCATTGCGAAAAGTGTAACCCCATTTTGCGCGAGACTCCGACACGAAAGAGCAAACGTCAATGATGGAATGATTATGTCAGTCTAGCTGAAAATTGCATAGAACAATTCTAATCCACAAAATATCCTAAAAGTCAATTAGTAATTCAACTTTGATAACTTCATCGTAAAAAATAGATCCGCGTGAAAATCAAAAAAATCAAAGATCTCCAGCTGCCTTGAGAACCAAATTGAAGCCCCCAAAATGTAAGTGGCACAATTGATGGAGGTATGTACATACATACGCATCGTGTCAATTGTACTTCAATTACCAAAGCTTTGCGCATGATAAGCCGAGACTTATCTCCTCCTCGTCGACATCAGACGCATCATCAGAATCATCTATATGCATCAGTGACACCAAGCATCGCAGATAGTATCAGAATCACAGAGATCATACATCAGACAGCATCAATCGCAGTACTCGAATCAAAAGCGTCTCGATTACTCATCAGACCCATCCTAAATTTCTCATCTTGGAACCCTATCATCACATTATTAACAATTTTCAAATATTCCCGCCTTATGGTGCAAGATACAGAACTACAGGAAACTAGCAGATTTGAAAGACACAATAGCCGATCTATTAGGAATGGATCGATGGATCGGAAAATCGGCAGTAGTGACGGGCGCTTCTTCAGGAGTTGGGGCATGTCTAGTGGAACGTCTCGTAGGTATAGGAATGAAAGTCGCTGGTCTGGCTCGCCGAAGAGATCGACTTTACGAGATGATGCATCGATTGAACGGTATGGCGAAACCTCCAGCTTCTTTTCTCGCGGTTCCATGCGACCTGTCGAACGAAGACGAAATTTTGGCAGCTTTCGAGATCGTCGAGAGGATACTCGGACCCGTTCACGTTCTCGTGAACAACGCAGCGGTTCTCGCTTTCGAGACTATCGTCGGTAAGATATGATACGAATGTTTTTAATATTTCTCAGGATTTTGGATTACTCCTTGACGTGAGGTTCCTGATAGCTTTTTTGTTTTTTAATATTATATCTTTTTTTAGTTCCATTCGTTATGATCAGATTTAAACTGTTCGTATGGAACTGAGATTCAACTGATATGAAACTTGGATACTACATTTTACTAGACCTAGATTGATGTAATGCAGGATCGAAGGACTGCTATATCAGAAATGATTCCTAGAATTAATGGAATTCAAATTCATTTGCTTTTTTTTTGAGACTTTGACGTGATTCCTCAGTAGATTAGAATCCATCAGTATCGGACACAAACAGAAAGTTTCTTACTGTCTAAAAGTTCACACTGAACAACAAAATTTTGGGTCTGGAATGTCCACCTCAGGAGAATATGATTTTCTCATGTATTATTCGACGTGAAAACCGAATCCAACACATTTCGCGCCTGCACGTCAGGTTTTTTTTTCTAAATAGATGAAAAACGATTTTGAAAGAAAGGCAAGTTCTTGCGTTTTTTTATTATTTTCTAACTTGATGTTGATTTACTAGATGCGTTGCGATTCATCAGAAGGCTTGTGCAAATGTGTCTTCCTACATATTTGACCCGTTGAAGACGATCCCGTTGCTTTTAAAACGCTACAATGTAGCCATGTAGCAGTATAAGCTAGTTATCAGTCCACTTAGTATTTGGGAAAAAAGTCCCATTTCGCAATGAGTTTCCGGAAAATCATAAAACGGTGTAGAGTTGACCAATTTAAACGTTCGAGGTCGCATTTTTTTCGTTTCAAAATATATTTTGAGGAAAATGATTGTCCGGTACCCGTAGAAAGTGTGGTTTGATGCCACGAATTTCATTAAAACAACTGTATTTGTTATAACTTTTGCTGTCCTAAATTCACGCGGGGAAAAATTCCTCCTTGTACGGAGTATCCCAGCAAGGTTTTCCGATGAAAAACAACCGCCTGAACACGGTCCCGTAGTTAGTTTTTTTTAAGTTATCACATTAGGATCCCATGGGGTCTTCCTGGAGCTTCGTGGGACCTGACCCTTGAAAAATTGTTAATATTGATATTTGCAAAATTTGGCATCGGAGACGTGCATCATAAAAATTTCGACCGCATTATTCCTCCGAAAATTGTCGAATTTGGTCAAAATTGGTGTGCTGCACGTCTCCGATGGCAAATTTCGCAAATATCAAGATTGAAAATTTTCCCAGGGCCAGGTCCCACGAAGCCCCTATGGGGCTCCGTGGAAAATTATTTTGAGCAGGGTGAGAATTGATATTCGTCTAAGCAAGTATGGGGCATAGCAAAGTTTTCCAATGACAATATCCGTCACAACTGCAATTTTATCCTTTGTGACAAAACTATATCGCAAGAATCAATTTTTCCCCATTGTAAAGCTTCAATCTGTTTACAGCTGACGAAAAATTACGTTGTGATACTTTCTCAAATCTTCTCGAAAGTACCTTGCATCCAATATGTTATCATGCCACTGACGAACCTCGACAGTTTTATTAACGGAAACGAACGGGAGAAGCAATCCAAAAGAGAGTCGATTGGACTTTTGGGCTTCGGGCTACATCGCTTGCACGCTGCATGAGTATGACCTTCGGCATTTGAATTCATCACTGCATGGCGAGATGATTGCGTTTTGTTGCTTTTCTGTTCAACAGGTCCTATACCATTTGCTGCTCGATGTACTTTGAGGTACACGATTTTCTCTTCATCTTTCTCGAATACTCAAGCTCTCATGTCATTCCATCTGCGAGAATTTCAGTCCTCGAATTATGATTTTTTTTTTCAATTTCGAAACATGCAATTCATGGAAAGCATGTTCCAACACTTATCCGAAGAAAATCATATCAATCTTAATCGCCCTGTTGAACATTTAAAATCTTTTGAATCTTGGGATACTGATGAGGTAACAAGCTGTGACTTTCAATTATCAATTATCATAGTATTTCAGAGTCAGAGTCAAACAAAAACGTTTGTTTCATGATTGAGTGAATTCTAAAACTGGAAATGAGATTGAAATGTACCCTTTCACCAGACCAGGGTTGACTTTATCACACTTCAATATTAAATCCCTATGCTCTCGGAAGTCACTATTGCAAAAACCATCAAAATTCGAATTTGAATTTGTACATTATTATTTTCGATTCAGATGGAGATACAGCGACGATGCGGAAAATCCTGGAAACGAACGTATTGGCAGCGGCTCTATGTATTCGCGAAGCAAGCCATTCAATGCGCAGACATGGGACTGCGGGCCACGTGGTGAATATAAACAGCATTGGGGGTCACGAAGCTTCTCAAGTTCATACTCCGGTGAGCCTGTACTGCGCGAGCAAGTACGCACTCGCTGGGATGAGCGAATCCGTGAGGAACGAACTAGCCCATCTCGGCACCGGTATAAAAGTCACGGTAAGCCCATCACTTGAATGATGAAGATTTTCCCTCGTGCTGTCTAAACTCTTGAGTCACACACGTCATACGCATAAGTTTGCTGTCAAAAAGAAAATTTTCATTTGCAACCTGCGAAAAATATCTCAGCAACGTTGGATGTGAGCTGAGTTTAGTGAATAAGGATTGATTGCGGTTGTCTGATTTAGAATTTGATATTTTTTGGGACGATTCTGCTCGAGCCTGACGAGAATCGTCGAACTGTAAATTCATTTCAGTTAAAATCTGCCATGTATAGTTTTCTAAGTCTCGACGACTGTTAATTTATAGTTTTCCGTTCGTGCACATACTATTCATTGTTTTTGGCACCAACACCTCCATTTTAGCATAGTTATACAATATATTTGATTCCAGAGCGTGAGTCCAGGGACTATAAGGACTGAGATGATAAAAACCGTCGGAGTTACTGACGATGAAATTTCAAAAATGCCTATCCTCGAACCTACCGACGTTGTCAATGCCATTATTTACGCTCTCAGCACTCCTAAACATGTCCAGGTAGAGTATGAAAATAGTTTTTCCTGGGTACGGCCCGAACTCTTCTTTAAAGTTATAAATTTTCTCACGAGATTTCGAAATTTCAATTGAATTAGCATAAAGTCATCATATTATAGCCGAACCTTCACTTTGCAAACGTACATTCTTCATGTGAGACCTGAAGGTCGGCGAGAACTCAAGTCTCCATCACACTTTTAATCAAATATGAATCGATGAGTGTTCAAATAAGAATGTACAGGTGTAGATTTTTATTGTAGAAGGGCACTACATGCTTTACGACGCAATCATTAGGATGGTAATGTTGTGTGTTGTGTCGGACAGTCATCTCATTCGTTCTATTGTTCTTCAGGTGAACGAGCTAATCATCACGCCGTTAAAGCTTGAGAATCCCAAAAAAGTGGTTCGAATCAAGAAAACATCGAAGTGATGAGTCGGAATAAGTATGAAACTGTGATTTTAGGCTACCCACACAGTATAGGAATCTTTCAGGAATATTTCAGGAATATTTCGAAGAAAAATTGAATTATAATTATGTCCGTGGCTGGGAATTCTCCCGGGAGCTTTCGTCGAAAGATTTCTGGAAATATTTTAGAAATCTTTCAGAAATAATACATTGGAATGTTTGCGAGTATCCAAGATGAATATCGTGACGACTGAGTAGAAAAATTATTTTATACACAAATTGAACGAATTCTCATATAGATTTGATTTTTGATCACTAGACATCTTGAAAATTTTATATTGAATAGATAATAATTTACATCATATACATGATGCTACCTTTACATGAGTTATGCTGTGTGAGTAGTTTATATTCATCTGTAGAACTTCATCATTGCATAGCTGTTGAACTTTTTTAATTCGATCATACAGAATGATTCATACTATGGCTTATAGTAGAGAATGTGTAAATAAACTTGCAACCTTCTAATTCATACATCTCGCATTGGATTGAGTTTCGATGTATTCACGATAAAAAGAATTGACGACGCGGTATCCTGTCCTGTCAAACAAGAGAATTTTCGCCTAAAGGGTGTCTACAAACAACAGTGCCTCAAATTCAGGGCCTTGAAAATTTATACTGAAAAGATCATTTACACGGCTCGACGCAGTCCCGCCGTATGAAGCGGCATGTGCGTCAACCGGGGTAACTTTGGAACAAAAATTGCGTTTTTTTCCTTAAACCTCGCCGAATTTGTACGTCTTGCATCAGAAGCGCATTGTATCTGTAGTCAAACGAAAGCTTGCAGTTTCAGCTTTCGATTGCGGTGCTTATAAGGTCCATTGGGACATCTCTGGTTGGAGCGAAGAGCGCTGAAAGTCGTGTTCCAAAGTTAGACACGGACTGGGGTAACTTTGGAACAGAAATTGTTATCATTTATTATTCGTCAATTAATTCATAAACTAGGTCACGCAGTCGATTTTCACCATCGGTAATCGAAAGTTGAGTGTCATCTTAGCTTTCCATTGACCTATCATAAAAGTCCATTTGTTTGAATTTAACTCCTATAATCGAGCACAGACACCTTTAGCATACCTCACTGTCTGCACCACGGCTAACTCTCGAGGGGGAAAATACCTTCACAGAGTCGGTTTCTGACAAAAACTGCCATAACTTGGCTTCCATGGGTCGAAATGAGACGTTCTCTGGCTCATTTTGAAGCTCTCATCAACGGCTACTCAAGTATGTAGGATTTGATGATGATATAGAAATTGGGAGATAATTTAGAGTACATGAACAAGTGTTCCATGGTTACCCCAGTTTCTGAAGAAAAATACGTACTCGTCAGTTTTTACTCTACAAAATTAAAACTTCGTGAAAATACTCCAATGTAACAATGGATTCGTCCAGATGAGTGTAATCTAGCTCCGCTACCTTGGATTCGACCTGCTAAAGTAGGAACCACACCGCTTTTTTCGAGAGACTGTTTGTTGGGTTGAAAACGCACTTTTGAAGAAGTCAGGTTATAAACGGATCAAAAGCTGTTGGAGGCTTCCGCTTCGGTACAAAACATTGTTTATACGTGCCCCAAGTAGGAAAAATCGGTATTAAAGTCTCAGGATCATCTGCCTAGCCGACTGTGCGTGATAACCACTCTTGCATGGGTTGTTCCAAAGTTACCCCCCCGTGTTCCAAAGTTACCCCGGTTGACGGTACTATTTCCAAGATTCCTAATGTAATTCGCTGCGTCTTTTGCTCGGGAAAATACGCACGTCCTCTACATCGCGTTGAACCAATGAATATAGACGCTTAATTCGTTGGTTGAACCTTTTATTGGGAATATAGGTATCTGATGATTCTGAATATGGTGTAATTAAGCCGCGATAGAATGTTCATCTAGAATGTGACCCTGGTAAGATTAAACTGTGCGATCGTCAATGTATACAAAGTAATATTCCTGCAGGCTCACGCTTTTGAATTATTCCTCGCGGCATCTTGAGACTCATCATATATTTTGACGCGGGTCACTTTGATATCTCTCATCAGTTTTGGAGATGCAATATAATATTGTTGTTTTTTAGAAGATAGAACTCACGTAATAATATTTCATTCTCACACAAGCATAGGCTAGCAAGCTCATAATTCCTTCAACTAAAGTGCATGATGAAGCAAAAACCACCGCAATCGCGGAATTACCAAAGGGATATCAGATTCTCCATTCAAGGAGTTCAAGAATTGTAAGAATCTTGCATCAGTTTTGATTTCCTCAGCTCTTCCCCGATATCTCAGGATAAAATTGGTAAAAAAAAAACTTTTTAAGCTTCGCTTAATCAAGAAGGTTGTATTTAAAAAAAACGACTCAAAATGTGACAATAATTTCATTCCCTCCTGGCTCCACCGCATGTTTAAAGGAACCTCATATATTTCAAAATCATCCTAATCATCATTACATTCTATTTTGTACTACATTCCATAAAAGCGTGAGGTGCTTCAATCGAAATTTCGCAGTATATTGGAGTTGTATTGAGCATTAATGAGGCATTTTATCAATAAAAAATATTTGAGATTTGTTGAGTGCTACAAGTTGGTTGCATGGGTCTCATTTTTGATAAGGCACCTCACGCTTTTATGGAATGTAGTACAAAATAGAATGTAATGATGATTAGGATGATTTTGAAATATATGAGGTTCCTTTAAACATGCGGTGGAGCCAGGAGGGAATGAAATTATTGTCACATTTTGAGTCGTTTTTTTTAAATACAACCTTCTTGATTAAGCGAAGCTTAAAAAGTTTTTTTTTTACCAATTTTATTTCTTTCTTTTTAGTCAAGACCAAGTTGCATCCCTCAAGGTTATTAGTCATGAGAGAATCTAATTGGACCTGGACTTCTTGATATCCCTCTGTAGCTTTCGACTTGATTTTGTTATCATTATATAATTGCTGTGATTTGGTAATTTTAAATAGCAATCTCTCTGTGAAAAAAGTCATCCTCACAGTAAAGCTAAAGGAATTATTGTTAGCGTTGCTTTCATTGTCTCCTACGCACATAATATTTATGAAGAGCAGCAAATATATTGTTCAATAGAATCTCAGAACAAAACAGTATTTGAGTCCATCAAATCAGTCTGTCAACACAACACAAAAAAAGCACAGTAGATGAAATTGATTTCAGATCTCAGTGATATTGAATATGTTTTCTTTTTTAAATTATCAAGTGAGCACTTCAAATGTGCCAAACTTCCACTCTTTTGTCTCATCCAATCACTAGCAAAGGCAGAAATCAATCAGCCCTCTGTTCGAAACAGTTATTCTTCACAAGAACAGGCGCACATATTTTTAGTATCATCAATCAATCAAGAGCGCTTAGATCTTCTAAAGTCAATTGAATCTGGTTTTGAAAGATCTTGACAGTAAGAATATATTTTAGAGCTGAAATCATTCTATCAATGCGATAACCCAGAATAAAATTTGTACCTGGCCAATTCCTTTGTAATGATGAGTGCATCCGAGCTCTGTATTATAAGGCTCTAGAGCAGCGCTTGAACTAAATCATACAAACTACCACATTTATCACTCAGGGACTTAGATTTGAGAAGACAAGAACACCAAGTTTTGTATATTGATTAACAAAAACAGTCTTAAAATCCCAAAAGTGTATTCCATACTCCTCGTAAACTTGAAATGGCACACGTAAACCAATGCTTGATTATATGGGGTGGGATCCTTGTTTGTAAAATTTATGAACCTGCATAAAAGTGTGGTTTGGAATTTTTTGAATTGAAATTATAGGCCAGTTGTTGTATCTATCAGACGACCAAGCAGATCTAAGCAGCAACTAGTAAGATTTGGGGTTAGATATGTGAATGATATGTCTTTGTGGACAGTGACAGCAGACGACCGCAGTGTGTTTCGTTATGGACAAGTCGGCCGCGATTGGAGGCTTGTTTGGACAAGTTGAATCGTAAGAGAGGGATGGAGAGGGGAAGAACAGCGGCGGCTAGTCGAAAAACGAGTCCAGTCCACCTCGCATGCAAAGATAGTCGATCGAAGTGATTCGTGCTCCTGGGCTATTCATATGAAGGGCAAGATGAGATGACGCCCAGTAGACCAAAAAGATACCCGGCCGTTTCGCTTTCTCAGCCAGGATAAGTTGCGGACATACAAATACCTTCTGTATTCTGCGCTCTGATTGGTAGAACGGACGAAGTCGCTAGGAAGGCGAGTTAAATAAAAGCGAAGAAAAAAGTTGTTTCAAATCTTCAATATTAACTTGAATCCGAGTGCAGGGCTCCCATGCACGATGCATGCTGATGGAAATACATGTCACACCATACCCGTCTTTTTCTACTGGTCGATCAAAACAATAACAAGAACATAGAACACTCGTGGCGCCGGGCGCGTCGTCTATACTTCTCGCAGTTTTCGTCTGCTACGATCAGTGCACCAAGTGATCACTGTATAGTTCTAACTCGTTGTGACTGTTGATTTTTCGTACGGAACTTCAAGGAAAAAACTTTTCTCTCCAAGTTCAAGTTGAATGCAGTGTATGCACAAGAAGATTAGCTCCAGGAGCATAGGTCAATTCATGCGTCATCGCCATCCTCACCGGTTCCTAACCTCAAAATCCAACTTCTACCCCAGGGCACCGGGCTCTTCCTCGTGAAAAAAGATCGACGCTTTGCGCGCAGGTCGAGCACCCGGAGTAAAGCTACCATCTCCCTCTTCGTTTGGAGTCGTCGCAGAGAGAGCCAGCCAGACATCAACGGGAGGAAATGAAATATATATATATATATATATATATGTGTAGAATGTAGCGGTATTATTATACACATTGAGTGAGAGGGGTGTGGGCAGCAGAGATATCTCTTCAAGCCGGCTTTCGCACGCGGTATGGTCGGTAATAGTGTGTTTCTTGCTCAGTCGTGAGTAAGTCACCCGCGAGTGCTGGGTCGCGTTTTCTCGCCCTGGCATTAATGGCCGCACAGCAGCGGTATGAAGCCCGCAGCTGCTTGCACCAGCTCTACTTTGTGCTGCTGCTTCTTTTCGTTGTGTTTTACATCGTCTCCGGGACGAAAACGGCGACGAGCCTCGAGGCTAAAGTCTATCCCTATCCCAGTGATAACTCAACCTGGCGTATCACTATCAAATCATCCAAAAACTTGTGGGTTGCCGGCTGGAGTATTGAACCTGATTGCCAGTCAAATAAGCCACTACAAAGAGCTGATGAGGGTAGAGGATTTTTTGAGCAATCGTATGAGCTGCTTCAAGTTGATCAGGAAGAACTGTATCCAGGACGACGTGTATGGCTATGCGGAAAACAAGTGGAGAATGTGCAGACAAAACCGATTGTGTTGTCGTCCGGCAAGCCACAGTGAGTGTTACGCCGGCTTTCTCATGCTGTTATTCGGCGATAATATGTTGAAGCCATACATGTGATTGAAAGTGTAGTTTGTTGAGATGTTGGAGACGAGCAATGGGTGTTGAAACCTGTTTACTTGCTACCGAGTGTTGAATAAGCTGCATCTGATGAGGGTACTCGGTGTAGAACTTTGGGGCGTAACTTTAGGAGGATTTTTTTTCTTTGTAGCTTTGTTTCAAAGCGATCAGTCACACATTAATTATAATGAGACTGTAATTCTATTTACTTGGACTTAGTCAGCCACACATGCCATCGTACTCATAGACTAACCTGACAGTTCAATGAAAAGACCACTGGTATGGTATTGTGAGTCATGCAGAAAATGATTTCATCTAATTCTAGGCGTGCATTGATTTTATTAGATTTTCAAAATTCTTACTAACATATTCAAACACATGTGGTGTTCAAGTAGAGTGTGCAAGTATTCCTTAGCTTTTACAACTCAAATAGAGTACTTGAATGAAGAGAACCAGACATCTCATGGTGTCCACGCATTTCTCCTGCAAGAGAAATGGAGCTTATCTTTATCGTAAACAACTTTCTGTCATGAGCATTCTGCCGTTCACATTGGACACGCCAGATGCAAATCCAATGTACTTTTACAATGTGGATTGCGAAATGATTCAAGAAAGAGCAATCCAGCATGTGATCAGAAATAATTTAGTTCAAAAAGTATAACAGTGGTCATCTATCCAAGTTTACAGGAAATCAGTTTCACTTGATGACGTCATGACTCAAGTAGATCTTATCTCTAGAGAGTAGTCAATGGGCTTATATTGATCAATAGTACATTTGGATTTGAATGATTATCACTGCTGGAGTGTGTAAACCAATCTTTTCAACTTGATTAGACAGATCTGTGAATGAGATTGACCAATCTTCAAATGTACTAGATTATCACTTTGATGTAATGAACCCATTTCACCCACAATGAATATTATTGAGGTCAATAATTGAAATTGGCAAAATTGGAAGTGATCTACCAGAGTCACGAATTTGTTAAAATTTTCGGAATTTACGTTCTAATCATATTGATTCACATATGTGAAAGTTGGCTAAACTGCCTTTTGTTGTATTAATCATTAGTTCATGACTCTATATCTAATCTTGTATTTGCAAATTTACCATGCTCTAAAGGACAAACCTGAGTTGTTACAAAAAAAATATCACCACGTAAAAATCATTTATTCAAAACGGATTCCTTCACTTGATATTTTTGCAAGGTTTGCTCGAGACATCTATGAGCAAATCAGATTTGAAGAATCCATCTCGGAATTGAGATAAATTGGTATCAAGCGCGTCTTGCCAACTTCTACACTTATCTGCGATGATAAATACACCACGCACGAAATTCGATAAACTTATCTCGTTTTTCAACCATTCATTCTATCAAATCGACACGTTGGAGGCAGAATGATTCAACTATTTGAATGCCAATTCTGATTCGTTCGTAAAAAAACTCTGCCAGGACATACCTACTCTAAAAAAATACTCTTGCAGCTCAAAATTTGTAGCAATCTCCGTTGCAAAATCCAAGAATACTCCCTGAGATTAAAATGCTCTCCTTTAGTGATTGTGAAACTGTACGCTCCAATGAATCTTTTATTCCACGACCTATTATTTTGATCAGTCTTGGAAAATATCTCCGTCTCAGGTTTTCTTGCTGACTGTCACGACACTACAATGCGATAGATACGATTTTTTTCCGATTTGAATAATGATTTTTTTTTTACAAATTCTTTATACGGCTCGGAACGGTTTATTCTACACTTTAGATTTAGTCCAAAGGAACCAATCTTGATTGATGTTCTACAAATCATTTGCATTGTGATGATGTACGATTTCATAGTAGGCTTACGATGATTAACAACTGAATAGATTGAGTCTACGGAAATCTATTTTTGTAAAATTGAGGAAACTCTCCTGGATGTGTTGTAAACATCTCTGTCAAACGTTGACGACGATTATGATTTTGTGTAATTTTGATATTCTCAGAATTTACAAAGTATGAATACCAGCACTTCGTTGTGTGTCAAATTAATCAGTTTTAGTGAAAACGCAGTTCACGTCTCCAATCACGTTTATAATTATCTCCCATCGGCGAACCTCATTATGTTGAAATAATCGCTTGAAACGACGTGGAATTTTTGATTGTTTGTTTCTTTGAATCGTGAAAACTGAATGTAAGCCAGCCCAAGGTCTTGTATTTTCTTACAATCATCTCTTTCCCATCATAAAATCTTGATTTAGGCGCCAAAATCCCACTCGAATTCTGAATATTTTCGTTTCGTCATTTTTTCTGAAAAACCAGTATCATTAGTACTAGCAAAAATATTTTTATTCCATACACAGAATAGCTGCTCCTGCACTAAACAACATCAATTTCCACAAAATCTTGAAAATATTCGGGAATATCGTGCAAAACAGTAAATCGGACGCGAGAGGCGTGTAGCCGTGAGGAACTCTAACACCATCAAAAAAAAAAAAAAGAGAAGCCAGTGGGGCATCGATGGTCTGTTCGTGTGTCCTAAAATAGCCACTATATAGCGCGTGTGGATCAGTGCGGAAAGCACGTGATACGAGAGACGAAAAGCAGAGATAGCCCGGTCCCCAGACGAAATATACACACATACACATCAAGTTGAATGTTTGCGCTCGGTTCTTCGAGATTTCACACAAAAATAGATATTCGCGGCCTACTCCCGTCTCCTTCCCCTTTTCATAAAATGTATATATTTTATATAGTAGACCCTTTGAAAATTTCGATATTCGGTTGTAGTAGCTCCCGAAGAAATTGAGAAAGTGGAAGCACAAGATATTTGTCAATTTAAGTAAGCGCCGATGATCAAATCGATGAGAAGAAGAAACATTGCAGCAATATCTGCAGAAAAGTCGATGACCCCGACGCGTGGCATCATCACTATTAGTCTCTATTAAATGATGCCATATGCGTGCATGCGTTCGATGATAATGATGATGCTGGTGCAGTTTGATATGTATAGTATTGAATTTATTGACTGCATTGACGGCTCATTAGTGTATGAAAGGACCCCTCTTACATTGCGTTCCTCGGTGAGATTGATGCCATTGATAGTGTTTGAGTCAAGTGGAATCCGTTCCTACGTACATATTTTTCTCTTCTACAGAAATTTTCTAATATCTCAATTAGGAAATTGATTTGAGTTAGAATGTTTGAGGATCGTGTATGAAATAGTCTAGCTCTTTTCAAGTTTCATTTTTATAAGGTTCTTGAATTTTTGATCACTAAAATTCTTCTATGTGGTTAGTTATAATTCTGACAAAAAGTCAAGAGAAGTTCTGAAGAATTTTAGACATGATGAACTGCGGCATCGGAAGATGACGATTCTGGAAGAATTGGACCAATGGTTTTCATCATCTCTGGTCTAGTGCTCGGAGTAACTATTTCTTTTCCTTTATCAACTAACCACTTCAACATTTGAGAATTGTTTTAGTGCGCCGAAAGAATCGCAGTCCTTTTGGAAAAAGAATATTCATTTATTGCCAAGTCGATGGACGAGCTTTTTTACGGCCTCGATGTTCTTTTCGCTTTCTCGAAAAAAAAGTATTGTATCAGTGCGAAAATTTTTGCATCAAATGTTTCCGAATTTCTCAATTTTGACCCACCCTATCGAAATGAAACTTGATCTATCTTTTTCTGTTCGACGAAATTTATCGAATAGTACCCTTAATACACTCATTTTCAAATATAAAACGCTGTCTGTAAATTATTTTTATCTACACTTTGTGTATGTCCGTATGTCTGTGTATCTGTATGTTTTCTGGTCTTTGTCACGCGATCCTGAACCCTCCAACCAATCTTCACGAAACTTCCAGGGTTCGTTCTGAATTGATCAATGATGGGCCCAGTCCATTTTCAGTTCCATACTCTCAAAATCTCGCCTCCAAGTCCAATTAATTACTCAAAATTTAAACATTTCACACTATGTTTGTTCAAACGCTCTAACGTCCAAAATTCAATCCATAAATCTTCCCAACATCATTTTCAAATATTCATTGGTCATTCAAAAAAGAAATTAGTCGATACGAAATTTTGATTAGAATTTCTATTTCCCCAAGGAAAAATTTTCAAACATTTGCAAGTACTATGTCACTAAAAATTTCCCAACCGCCTCGATGGATCTCTTTAAAATTTTGAGGCATTGTTCAACTTTCTTGTGCGATGAGCCAAGTCATTTTTGAGAATCATTAGTCTATTAATTTTGACACAAGGAGTGTTCTTTACATGAATTGAGATTTTTTCACCACTGAATTGTGCTTCGCCCTTTGTATATGAAGAACGTTCTGATGAATGTTCATGGAATTCCTAGCGACTGTGTCTGATCGAATAACGATTGTCTTAGCACCTTCGCAGTCACATAAATTGATATTGCCTTCTCACCTGGTTGTCAAACTCGAAACCCATAATTCAACAAAATCTCTAACACGTTCACTGCGAAGGCGAAATCGCGATTCCGGTCTGGATTGCGAGAGAGTACAAATGAGCGTTTCAGCACTTTCGGAAGCCAAACCTTTTGGAAAATCATCAGTTTGGCATCTATTTACAGTATTTCCATGAATAGTAGTGGGCCCCACCGGTGGGGCCCAGAAGGTTTCCTCTGATATGAAGAATATTCATGAGGATGATGAGTAGTATCAATAAAATCATCAAATTCAATGTTATGAGCCTCCAAAAGAACCTGTACTTCAATATCTGTTCCGTCCAGCCAATAATGTTCAATCATGATTCTAGCGTGCTTCAGCATTGCTGAGCCTGATCTTGAGCTGTGGTCCATTGACGTACTCCCCATGTCTGCAGCGTTTGGAACCAGATATTCAAATAGAACAATCTCTTTTCTAGTTTGAATTCCGAAAGTTACAGTGCATGATAGTATACAGGTAAGATGGAGCCAAGGCTGTGCTTGGAAGAACCCACGTTTTTCGAATTAGCCTAATTTTTTCCCTCGCGTAAATTGAAGATTACTCAAATGAGATTGAAGAATTTCCAACGTACTTGAACTCAGTTTTTAGGTCTTGAAAGGAGCTTTCAAATGAGCTAAAATACGTTGGGAATCGTCGACCTCATAGTGAGTGGTCTGCTGATAATCGCTTGATTTCGTGTATTTGATGAATAAATTGCGTAGAAAACGAAAATCTAGAAAAACTCGGCGGAATCAAGTCCGATACCAAAACAGCTGTGCACACATGTTCATTACAATATAAACAACGAGGAATAACCACGACATAAGCCATCGAATATGTCTCCCCTGTGTAGTGGAAGCTGCAACTCAATAAAAAGTGGGCCCCACGGGTGGGGCCCATCGCACACAGGGAAGGTCGCGTGGGCCCCACCCGTGAGGCCCATCGCAGTGAACGTGTTAATTATGACTCGGCTATCGCTTTAGCGTCCCAGGTTATCCAGATAAAACATTGAATGATACAATCTGGATTGATGAGTGTATTCACATACTAGTAATTGAGATGATTAAGGTATATTTCATTTGTGAATTAATACATGACGAACTTCATGATAAAAATGATTTGGAAAACATTTTTCATGGGATTTCAATTGTTTGATTGATAATTTTTCTCCTAAGCTTAGACAATTTTATTCGATATATCAAAGTTTATGAAAAAAATTGAGTTCAAATTGAAGTCTAAATACCATACGCATGAATAGAGGTTTTCATGGTTTCAAATGTTCAAATGGTTATTAGAGAACGAAGAAGCATTCCGCAAATATCTTTTTGCGGCGTATTTTCATCACAATGTATTCTAGGTTGATCCTAATCACGTCAGAAACTTACAACTTTTTCGTCTACTCAACATGGGTATTTTTGAAATATTTTCATGGAATTGACTATGACTCTTCATTCATTTTTCATTCCCAGCGTGTGGGATTGCTCCAGATGAAATTCTTGTTATAACCATGAATCTGCTCGAGATGAATGATATCTCAGAGGCCAACAGATTTGGAAAAGGACCATTCTATTCTGGGGACATGAACCTTCATTGACTCTATCGCTAGGGTGTATTTTTCTGTGCTTTTCGTGAGAGATTCTATGTCAAACAATTGAAAAGCAAATTGAATTCGAAATTTTGGATACCATTGAGACATTGGTTTCTATTCGAATCAGTTGATGACTACTCATTTCTCATTTCCGGAGTTATCAGATATTCAATTAAGTCGCACAACAACACTCGTTATATTTTTTCCAGAATTATCTAAACTGAAACGATGTTCACAAGTTTTTGGTTGCAGCTATACCCATTTTTATTCGGTTTTTGATAAAAATATTTTATCTCAATCATAAGTTTGTACACATTTTGCCCATTTTTTAAATACAGTAACGACCAAAAATAATGGAACACCGATACTCGCACTAAAATATCAACTGCTCAAAAACTATTGGTCGTACGCATGACTCTTTACTCAAAACAGTGTTTGAATCGAACGTAGCTCTTGAGAAGCGCATTTGAGGGCAATCTCAAACACATTTCCTGAAAGTACAGATAATTTTACGACGTTATACGTCCTTTGAAATTTTTTAAAATTCATATTTCATGTTCACAAAAGAGGTTGAGTCAAGATAAGGCGGAACGCCCTTGGAACCATACCAGGTAGCACGCCTATTTCATCGTTGTCGCACGAGAGCGGTTGTTTGGCTTAAAATCGTCGTAGAGAACTCTGCGAAAAAGAGGAAATTGAAGGTCTTGGGAAGGCCCACAAGATCCCGTTGAGTTTCTCCCGATCCGTCCATGCCACGCATGCCCATGAAAATTACAGGTGGTTGACGTGATTTGAGAAATTTCACTTCTTAACAGTGAATACTGAATATGAAAAATTCATGAAAAACATTTTTGAGGTGCACGAAAAGTTATAACATTTTTCCGATCTTTAAGATGCATTCTTCAAAATTGCCTATGATTATGTGAAGAAAAACGAACGTAGCTCTTGAGGAGCGCATTTGAAAGCGATTTCAACAACATTTTCCGAAAGTTCAGACAATTCTACGCCGATAATGTGTACTTTGCTATTTTTTAAGAGTCCTATTTCATGTTTACAAACGAGGTCGAATCATGATTAGGCGGAACGCTCTTGGAACCATACAGGTAGCACGCATATTTCATCGTTGTCGTCCGAGAGCGATTGTTTGGCTAAAAAATTATCGTAGAGAACTTTTGAAAAAAAAAAGAAATTGAAGGTCTTGGGAAGCCCTACAACATCTCGTTGAGTTTCTTTCAATCCGTCTATTCCCGTAAAAATTACAGGTAATTGACGCGATTTGAAAATTTTCACTTTTTGACAGTGAATACTGGACATGAAAAATGCATGAGAAAAATTTTTGAGTGGCATGAAAAGTTATCATTTCTTCCGATCTTCAAGATGTTCTTCTCAAAATTGCCTTACGACTAATAGTTTTTGAGCAGTCGAAAATTTTAGTGCGAGTATCGGTGTTCCATTATTTTTGGTGGGTACTATAAGTCCGTAGGAATGATATCAAATCTATCAAAAATGAGACAAAAGCAACTCTCGATGAGTCCTTTATTCCAACACACCACCCAACTTTTTCGAATCATCCTCTTTCACTACTGGCCAAACAAAATACCTTGTTATGAAAATGTATTTGAAAAGGGGCGGTTGTTGTCGGTATTGTCCATCCCCTCTCATTCCAAAGCCTAAAACATCCAGCAGCCATTACCAGCTCGAATTGGATTGCCCTAAATTCGCTTGAGTAGCCATCACATTATCATCAGGACCCATAGGGTTTTGTATCCACCTAAGCTATTCTCAATCGTATCCCCTTCAACGTTAACCCACTTCATTTATTATATATATGTAGGTTTCGTCGCGTCGTTCGTCATCGATCGGTGGTTTTGAAGGGGAAAAATTTTTACGCAAGCTCGGTTTTCTCGTTTCTCGCGGGACATCGGTCGTCGGTCGTCGTCGGTCGTCGTTAGCTTAACTTGGATCGATGAGTTATATACTCTGCTCGATCGGCGGCTCTAATATTACGCATTCGGAGGTTTGTATGTATAACATGAATAGAGTATGTATAAGCAATGTGAGATGATTTCTGGGATAGCCGTGCAGTAATTTATACAGTCCGTGTAAAGTGTCGAAAAAATATGTAGAGTAAGACGACTTGTTTAGGCGGTGTAGACGCTTTCAAGATGAATTTGAATTTTGGGCTTCGAATGATGAATTGAATTGAGCGTTCCATTATTTTTCTTGGTTTCTTGATTTTGATTAAGAATTCTCAATCGGCCGGTGTAAACGGTTTTTCGTGTCGTAAAAGTGCGATTTGGGGATTATTCCTCAGTTAGCTTTTGATTTACAGATAATTCAAGTGCAGAGTATTTTCAATTATAATCCATTAATTGGCTCTCAATTACAAGCGATTTCAGAAACCCTGAATCTATTGAATATTTGTTTAACTCACTTATCATTAGTTCAAATTTAGTCTGCGTATAAAAAAAAAATTCAATGGATAAACTTGCAACAAGTACAGCGTTGTGTAAAGACAATACATAATACGGTAGCTGAACTCATGATCATTCTGGTATGATGACCAAGCGATTTGTCATCGTTTTTGTTATTTTTGAGTACAAGTACAGTATAATGAATTAATCATACCCCCGATTATTCAAATTCAACTGTATTGAAGAATTTACTAAGAAAAAAAAATTGTCGCGGGGTTAGATTCATTTTTGAGTTGGTTCTTGACTAGAAGTATGAGAAGGTAGGACGACCTCAACAACGAACTCAAGTTGTTGATAAATATGAGAAGTTTGTGTAATTTTTATCACTTTTTGACGGATTTTTAATAATTATTTCCCAGTCGAGCAAAAAGTGTCTGTCTATTCTTAAATACCGTCAACCGGGGTTACTTTGAACAGACGGGATAACTTTGAACACTCATTTGAATTCTTGAAATCAGCAAAATAGAGACGCGCAAGGGTTCTAGTAGTACTACTGATTTGCTCAGTATAGTTGCATGCGTGGACAACATTCTGCACCGGTTTTTGGGAGTCCTCATCAGCTGTGTGTGGCTGGAAAGTATGATTTTGGAGCCCAGAAATACTTTTTTTAAGTTTTTTCGTTCGGAAGCACTCAAATAGGCACTCCTTCACCGGTGCAGTATGTTGTTTACGCATGCCACTATTATTTAGCAAATTACTATTAGAATCTTTGTGCATCTCCATATTTTGTTAATTTCGAGAACTCAAACGAGTGTTCAAAGTTACCCCGCCTATTCGAAGTAACCCCGGTTGACGGTATTGCATTATAGGCTGAATAAAGGCCTCAATCCTTCGAATAAAAAAATACAAGATTTTGAATGAGAAAGTACAAAAATTATTCTTTTGATCGTCTGTGCGCAAATGAGTCATTTGCACACTGTTTTTCGCTTTTCATTTGCTCACAGAAGATCAAAAAACATAGTATGATACTCGGGCGCAACGGGTTTCTAGGCCTCGCCTGCGGCTCGGGCCTAAAAAAAGTCACTCGAAGTGCAAATACCATCGTTTGCGCCCTTGTATCATAATATACTATCCTGTGATTTGCAGATTTTTGAGTATCACTCTTCATCGATTTCTTAGATAAATAAGTAACTCAGAAGTCCATAACTAGAAAATCATTGAATTTTCCTGAATGCCGGGCTCATTATGGAAGTGAGGATGTAAGGGACATACAGTCCTTGTGTCGAATTCAGGTCTCAGTTGCCGCTTGGATGCGCCACGCGCTCAGAAATACTTCCTATCTTTTTCGTCGTGTAAAAAAAAAATTTCGCTTGTCTCTCTCAGCGGTTGGCTTTCTCTGTTCACCTTGAACAACGTCGTCTAATTTTTTTTGCTCCTCCTCTGATGTCTTGTTCTTCTACCATCTCTCGTTTATTTTGTAGGCGCCGCCAACGGAAAAATATTTGAGAAATATTTCTCATCGTATAGTTGATTGATGGGTAACAACACGCATAGATGCGTTACTTATTTAGACTTTCGTGTGCAATCAATAATACATCGTCGTTCTGCAAGTTGTTTGACATTTCAGAATATCGTAATCGACTTGGGCTCTTTATACGAGAGATATTGATTCCCTAGCTTATACGTGAACGCTAACTTTTGGGGAAACTTTGACAATCGAAGTTTCCTTCCCGTACGTTAGCTTCATATCCATTATAACGGAATTCTCACTCGTACAATATCACGCTGATGTTGGAGTCACACAGATGACGCTCAAATTGTGGGATTTGAATTGCGGAATTTTGGACGTCAGTTGATTGGGATTTCCAGTTATAGTTGATCTTGAAGTTTATACCCAAATTTGAACTCTGCAGTGATGATTTACAATGAATTCGAACAAGTTAGCCGTCTATTTTGCTGGCGCTAATACGGCATTGCTTTTTTTTATTCCGTTTATACTCGCAAGTTTCTTTGGGTATAAATAATCAAGTCAAGACGGTTGACCTAATTATGTGATTTACTCCGGTAACTCCCGAACATTAGTCATAATCATATGCCATAGTTCATCTCTACAATGACTATTTTTTGAAATTTTTTTGAGTGAATCACCGTTATGACACACAAAATTCATCTCTGTCTTATTCTATTCTATTTGATTTCATTTCATTTTATTCTATTTGAGAAAATATATACGGTCACTAGGACCTTTTGCGAAACCTTTTACAATATTTGATGTCTCACCAGCTAATCGAAGTTAGAGTAATAAATCTGTAGTGCTTTATAGTTGAGAAAAATCATAAATTTAGTATTTCAACAGAATGAATAATTCAATAAGCAAGAAACAAATTTGATAGAAGCGACCATTTTAACAGTTAACCACATGATTCACAATCACTGGATGGAAATCAGTACACGCAATCACTCATGTTTAAATGAGTTCTCTATTGTAAAATTCTAAAATCGGGGAAATGGTAATCCAAGACAGTCAAACCTATATGCCCATCATCATTATCAGTCGACGGACTGGCGATCTGTTACTTAAATCACCTCTGTAATATCTTTTCGGTCAAAATGTATTCAGTGTGACTGGATCGTTTTTGTTGAATAACAAGTCTACCCATGCTCTTTCATAAAAATGATGATCGCAAGTAGAAAATGATTTCATGCAATTTTCTGATGTTTGATGGGTACTTACAAAATTGCATAAAATAATAGTATTCGCGTCTCGTTGATAAGGTTCCCCGCTTTCGAGCAATTATATTTTTGGTCATGATATGTGATCGTGCAAATGAAACTGTATTGTTACTCTCACATTCAATTTGGAATTTCGTGAAACAGTCTGTCACGGAATGATAATAATTAACGGCTGTCGACGAATTCGCTGGACACCAGATATCATATTTGCATAAACTTTGACCTTTGATACCAATTCTGTTATCAATTCTGATAGCTTTTTTTTTGTCTGAAAAGAGTGGGCCATCTTACTCATCATTTCTGTGAACACCTGTTATGTAAACAATTGTTCTCTCTGAGGAGTGCAGTGATCAGTACGATGTAGTCTTATTATTGTAATTTATATAAATTTATTGGGATTCATCTGACATATAGCTCTACGGGATTTGTTGACATCGCTGACCCGCCCATTACAGTTTTCTCAAAATGTGTAAACGTGTATGTGATATACTTGAATTAATTCGAATATCCAATGCCACTGTTCAGTATCAATACGCCTGCGACAAAATAATCATAGTTTTGGCGGAAAACGGTAGGGTTACACTGGGAAAGTCATGTTTTTATCAACATCCATTCTTTGAATGAAAACTTGAACGGATAGGGAAACGGATCAGTGAAGGGAGCTAAAAAGGCTCAATATCTCGTTCCATCTGTAGTGAGCAGATCGTGGCAGAAATTTTTAGAGCAATTATTTGTGATACGTGATCTTCTTTAGACACTGACGAATTCTTTCTCAATCTTCAATAATGGTTTCCATCTCCGGTGTAGTCTTTCTTGCACAGTTTCATGCAGAAAAAATTATCTTGGGAAATTTGAAATTCATCCCATATGTCGGACAAACGATGTTTCTACGAGTACCCCAATCGTGGAACTCCCCAATTTCATCTCATATGAACACTTGGATGATTCAAAATTTCAGACGAGTCGTCTCGAATCATCGTTATTGTCTAATTTGTATCCGACGATTCGTTGTTCAGCTCAAATCGCAAGAGTATAGACGAAATGTGTGAACCAAATTAAGCGTGCATGATGACCGATGCCTCAAAAAAACAAATTTCTCTCGCTGTCGAGTAATTTATCGAATGTTAGTGTAGGGAACATCATCAGTAGAAATATATAGAGCATGAATTTTCATATTAAAGCTATATCGCCTTGAAAAAGCTTTCTGTTAACTCACGCAAAGCTCACCTCCCTCAATTCACTGAATCGTAAGATAATACGTTTTCCATATGAATCAATACACGAAAGGCAATTCCGCCTGTCTGACGTGATTGATGAAAGAAACGAAATACTTCCATTTAGAAAAATACCAGAGAAAGGAATACTCAATAATCTAGAAGAATACATCCCCATGTATACAAGTATATAGCTTTACTGAAGCGTTCGTCGTCAATATATCGGTCGGACTTTGGAACAAATAAGACTATTTTTCAAACTGAAGCCGCATTAGACAGGGCAGTACAAATCCACCTATCGTTCTTCCTTTTGTCGGACAATCCCTCAATTTTTCAACGTTACCTCTTCTACCGAGTGCGAAAACAACATTCAGTTACAGCCTTCAAATCCATATTATAGAAAAAAATATATCGCATTCTATTCAGAACGTCAAAAGAAATTTTCGTAAATATCATTATTATTTTATTTCAAAACCTTAGATTCCTCAATGTTAAAACCGATCATCAATAAATATTTTTCCATCCTTAGCTAACGCTCAACGATCAATTGTAAAATGTTCCACGTAGTAATAATCAACGTATAGTCAGACAGAACCCCTCGAGTACCAAACCCCACTCTCGTAAGTAGTAGCAGACGAGTTAGGTCAGACAGACATCCACCATCACACTATTATACTATAAACTATTCTAACACGCTAATATAGGCCTCAAGAAGAAGATATCACACCTTTTGATTATCATAATATAGGTGTCTATCAAAGTACACTCTTCCGCCTAAAAAACCGCAGCGCAATCGATATTTTTTCGGTCTTGAATAATATCGTCACGGCGGCGAGGGAAGGTCAAAACAAGCAACGGAAAAGAGTGAGATAGAGAAAGCGTCCGGGTGTCGAGACGCAGTGGCGGCAGCAGCTGAGTACCTCTCGGCGCTCATTCATGCGGCGTTTCGGAAGTTTAGTGTGTATATAGTGCGGAGGCAGGCCGCTCTGCTTCAGTGAATGTCAAATCAATACCTGTACAAATGTATAGCTATATTTATAGTTTTTATCAGTTTCATCCTTGGGCTTGGCCATGGATTGCCCTCTTCAAACCTTGACCCAATCGCTTCGAGGATCTCTGTACAGCTTGCGAGATTTTTATTTCTTGCAGAATCCAGGTGCAGCTGATGCTGATTCTGCAAAATCTCTTTTCCGAAACTTATTTCGTGGAGGATGTCGTTGAGGATATTGACTTTTTGATGTAGAGTGATATCGTTGTTGTTTCGGTGTATGGAGTGTCATTGTTTTGGTAGGGATGGAAAATTGAGTTCTAGTTGAAAAGGATTCTTGTCGGGCTTTTCCCAGATGAGATACATACTTGATGAGTTTTTTTTTTAGATTTCTGGTGACTGGGTTAACTCTATGTGTTAGCTCAATCTTGATTAATACTTTCTCAACATCTCTTTTGTTAACTATCACGAATAATGGTTTGATATCAATCTCTGATGTGATGGATTTTGTCTAGCATGCATATTCCAACGTGCTGCAGATTTGAGGAGCAGAGTTCCAAGAATGAATCGAACGTGCCAAGCATAATGACTTGCCTAAAATTCACTCTTGTCCATTCTCATTATGAATGGATTAATTTTATGCGATACCCCAGCGAATTGAAAAATTTGCAAAAATGAGCCGGCATCGGCATCAAGGGCTGTGAATCAATATTGCTATTTTCTGTAAAAATTTGCTTCAAAAAATGAACAGTGAAAAATCCTTAACACTCTTGTTCATCCTTGCAAAATATTATGAGCCGTCTTGAAAATAAAAATTGAGGTACATGACAGTTTGATTCAGAAATTTTTCAAGAAAATTTGCAGTCTCAATTTTTTCTGAGTATTTTTGAGCTCGGGAAACAATTCGTCATTAAATTGGAAAAAATGAGCAAATCAATTGAAAAATCAGAAATCTATGGAGTCAAATGTACTCTCTGAAACACGGTTACGCTATCATATCTATTCCCCATTAATTACCCCACCCAACGCATACAAAATTGCATCAACTTGGTTACTTAAAATGTAATTTTTTTATATGAGACTCCAAGTCAAATTACGGCTAAAATTCTGAGCAAGACTGAAAAAATCGTACCTAGTATTTATACATCGTCATAGTCACCAAACAATAAAAGAATAGTCCACATTTTGTTGTCAAGTTCTGTATCCCAATTCAATTTTTTCGGGGCTAAGCCACAGCTCACGTAAATAATTCTTCAAATCTTCTTAAGCGGACTCAGAAATCCACATCTCTAATCGTAAAAGTTTTTTCTGGTTTCGTATAGACAGTTTTTATACAATTTTAACATTCGTAAGAAATTCTTAAAAGTTTCACTTATGCCTTTCGTTTTGACAGCAGAAATTGAGACACCCCTTCATAGACTTTTATTTTGTATCAATTTTCATTGTCGAATGTTGCTCCTCCCGCGTGATTCCGCATAGTAGTTCGGTCTTCACAGACGATTCGATTTTTCGTAAAATATACTCTTGATTGCTATATATCATACAAGTATGTTGGAGTATACACAATTTTGGCTTGTAGAAACCAGTTATGAGTGTCCACTTTCTCATGCTAATTTTGCACCGCGAAAATATAGCACCGACTGATTGCTAATGAGATTAGAGCGCTCGAAATAGGAATTGCTTCCTTTTCGATTTTCAGCCATTTCATCTTGGTTATTCTTCAACAGTATGCATATAGTATGATTGATCGTATATCTTGTTAGAAAATCAGAAAAATCATTCATTGTGCCATGTGGACTCTTCACGTATTATGACTGATATTTCAACTAAACAAACTAATTTGATATTAAAAAACGAAATGACTATGGAGAGTACTACACAACAGCACGCGTGAAAATCTTTCAAATTCCAGAAAGTCTCTCTACCACAGAAATTTCTTCACTAGCCTCTTGGGATATAATCGCCGAGGAGATGACAAGACCTTGCGTAGAAAGTAGTTAGTTTAAAAATTCATCATAAGTATTTAAAAAATTTTGAGCGTCTCAACCTGTGGGAGAAAATGTATCCTTCCGCGTGCCAAAATTGGGAGTTATATACAAACACCTTCTGAGACGTTCAAGAATTTAGACCGCATCCGAAAAATTGAAGTATTTTGTCTCGCGGAGTGCCAGAAAATGACACCAATAGAAGTAATCGTATTTCACATGATTTTGCCAAGTGATTTTTCTACCTGCGCTACAATATCTGCAATTTATCCCCAATGAATAAGATTCAAGTATTCGAAACGTGTTTTAGAAAGTATGCCATTGCTTGAGCAATTTGCAATTGGTTTCATTCGAAGTCACGTGTGTACAGGGGTCAATTCCCTTTGCTCGCGAAGATTTTCTGACATCAAAGTTGGTCGTATTCAACACTCCATTCCATAATTTGCGTGTGCAATTATTAGCCATGTTCGCGTGACTTCTGTCCAAGAAGGATCGATTTTGATTATTCCCATCGCCCCATGGAACTTATCCGTGATTTTATATAGGCACCCAATCACGCACTGCTCAAAGCAGTGTACTGAAATTTTTTCTAGAAAGATTTGTCACAGCATGATGATTTCGCCGTTCGAAATTTAGAATTGAAGAATACAAGATGATTATATCTCAATTCGAAAACGTCCTTGTTAGTCAACTTTTGAGATGTTGTTTAGAGACCACTTTGTGAATGAACCCCTCGCTCAACGCAATCTGTGGAGCTTGGCTTATGATGATTTCTCTGAACTCATACGAGGATTTACATTTCAATTATCCCAACAAGCCTTTGACAGATGATTTGTTATTCGGATTACGGTATAATACGGAAAATTACTACGGATGCTTGGGAAAAACCGAAAATTGCTCCGTCTTGATTGGTATAAATATACCCATATTCGATCGGAGCAGAATGTACTCATCCCCAGCTTGCAAAAAATAACCACCTCTGACAGATGTTCTGTTATCTAGGTCACGATAAGACTACAAATGCTCTGAAAAATCCAAGGGAAAACCCAAAATTTAATCGATCTTGATTGTTGACTGATTTACTCATACTTATTAGATAAGACTGTATTTATCTCCTGCATGGGAATGCGAATTACTGAATATGTATACCTATGGAATTTTAAATTACGTCAACATGCCTTTGACAGGTCCTCTGTGTTATTATTCGGTAAACTACGAATGCTCAGGAAAAACGAAAGGGGAAACTCAAAAAGCACTTCCGTAAAGATACAAGTTGAAAAATGTTGTCATATGATCATAACATCACCAGCGACCTCTACACAAAATACATTTTTTTTCTCAATAGAACACTTTTGAATGAAACGGTGCAAGGACTTGGATAGTGAGAGGAAATCGTAAAAATTTTACTATATTTTCCAAAAAAAATATATCGAATATTATCTCAAAAAATCCACGCCAACATAAACCCATATTTGAACCTGAGTCAATTACCCCAAATCAATCAAAGTGAATATGAATGTAGATGATTCATTGACGCTCCAACAGCTACAAAGAAGTGATCTCGATATCGATAACTGGATCAAAGTTCTTCACTATAGACGTTCGCAACTCCAATTGGCTGCAATTGCTCCTGTATGACTGAATCAATAATTTCGTTGTTAACGAAACATAGATCCCGCATCGAGCATTTGAATTTTTCGAATATCATTCTGAGATTCTGTCTATAGCTACATGTATACAATTGTAATATTCTTCTTTTCCCTTTGAAAATTTTCAGAAATACAAAATTGCGCAAACGCCAGGCTGAAAATAACAACATCAGTGACCGCGAATCAGTGCGAGATCTACAAATCGAAGGTTTGGTGGTTGAGACAGCGGAAAAGTTGGAACACTCGGACGATGGCACACCTCAGATTTTGGCCGATAAGAAAGCGGTGATACGGCTTTTTGGTGTCGGAATTACCGCATCGACTATCATTGCCTTTACCCTTGAAGAAGGAAAATATGGAGATCCTTGTAACAGGATCAAATCTAATAAGGATTTTCATGTGAGTTTACATTTCAAACCACCATTCATCTCTTGTGCCTAATTAATGTGTATACCAATGTATTTTTTCTATGTGTACTTGAAATTCTGACATTAGAATATTTTGGATATAGACTTATAGACTCTTGGGTGAATTTTTCAATCATATTCTTCACCTTTTTTTGCCACTAGATTTGTGTAATCGAAACTAGCAATCCAAGTGTGGTTCATTTCACGGTGGAAAATATGGGACTGAGATTTTGAAAATTTTTCTTGTCCTCGATTTCTATCTCTCGCAAATTTTGATCCATCAGAAGAGATTGAGATCGAATATAGTTTTTGTATCAGAGATTTTTTAAAATTTTCCAAAATTCCACCAATACTTTTCGAAGAATTAAAATTTCACAGTTAACAGAAACTTTTCACAGTTTCAACGTTCTCAGAATACAATCGATATAAACATTGGATCTGTAGGTAAGAGATCTAACGCGAGACGTCACAGCTTTAGCGGATATAGAGCTTCCTGTGGGTAGTGTTTTCTACATCTGTGCTAGACGATCATCCAATGAATTGTGGCAACATCAGGGACCAGAAAGACACAAAACTGTGAGTTCCTCAAGTAAAATATAAAGAATTGCGAAAATAACAATTATCTCGGAGCAACATCTGTGTTTTATGTTTCAGATTGAAGCCTTTGTACCAGCTCTTCCACTGTGGTTGTGCATTGTTATAATCGTCGTGTGTTTATCATTTTCCGCTCTATTCTCAGGCTTGAACTTGGGATTGATGGCAATGGATCAAACCGAGCTGAAAATACTCTGCAACACCGGTACAGAGAAAGTAAAGTCACTCCTCCATCAGTTCAGTTACTTTGTGAAAAAAATGCGGTCGAGTCAATGACCTCTGCATGTGTTGTTTGGTTCGCGCAGATAACCATTCGCTTATATTCGCATCAAATTTATATGCCAAAAAATTTTACATTATTTTCAAGCTTTATGAATTATTTAGTTGGGTGAAATCAGTTTCCTACAAAATGTTTTAATTAGTTTAAACTAATTGATCTATTTTCAATGCAAATTTTTTTATTCATTGTTTCAATGAATGTTTGATCAGAATGAAACTTTTGGACACTCGAATCGTCTTTCTCCTCTAACAATTAGAAAAAAATTTATATATTGGTTTTTTTTATTAATTCCGTTTTAAAAATAATCATTATGCTAATAAATCAATGTATTTTACAGGAGAGACAATACGCAAGAACGATCCAACCAGTGCGAAACCACGGCAACTATCTGCTATGTTCCATTCTATTTTCCAATGTGCTTGTTAACTCAATTTTCACAATCGTCTTAGAGAGTTTGACGTCCGGATCTGTTGCGGTATTCTGCGCGACCTTGGCAATCGTCATAATCGGTGAAATTTCTCCTCAGGTTAGTCAACTACTATCATCACTACTACTGTTACTACCACCTGCATTATAGTCACTTATTGTTGCGACAATTTTTGAATATAATTTTTCTATGAATTTGGGTTATGGAAAAATTGTGAAAAATTTCGTTTATTGAAAATAGTCAAGTGATTCTATGTATTATGTAAAATTTTCATATTCACAAAAAACACGTGATTTTCAATTTTGGAATTGTGATGCTCGCAACGTTTCCGAACTTATCTCAACCATTCAAATATTCCAAGCTTCCTTATCGAAATTATGGAAATATAAACACTGATTATAATTATCTTCAGGGTTAAGACTCTTGGAATCAAATTTCTCTCAATGACACATTACACGCATATATCAATAAGCCAAGCATTCCAAATGAAAGAATCTCGGGTCACACTGCAGAAGAATCATTTACATAAATCAATGAATAAGATATATTCAATATTGTTTTGGATTATTGACTAATCGATATCGCAACTTGCAGGCTATCTGTAGCAGGCATGGTCTGTGTGTTGGTGCTAAGACTATTTACATTACAAAGCTCACGATGGTGCTCACATTCCCGCTCAGTTATCCAATAAGTAAATTGTTGGACTTTTGCCTTGGTGAAGAGATCGGGAATGTTTACAATCGAGAACGTCTCAAAGAACTTGTCAAGGTATGTTGAAAATTTTTCAAATTTATGACCTTCGGCTCATTTATATGATCTTTGATGGAAAGCTTCTACCTGATTATCTTGTATAATTCCAAAATCAGCTGTTTCATACTCAATGTAAAATTCGTTTTCTTGAAGACGATTCTTTGGTTTTACAAAGAATTTAGGAATTGAAAATTCAATTCGTCAACTTTTTGATATCCGTATTTCTATTGTGAAATTTAAAGGAGGGAAATTCGTTGTCCAAAATTTTCAAGATTCTAGAGATGAAAGTCAGATAAAATGTGAATCTTTCTCTATGAGTTTCTAGAAATCTTGACTGTACATGCATATACAACACTCTCCTAATGCGTCGAGCGTGTAGCCTACTGTTGTCAATGAGTTTTTACTACTTACTAAACATATCCGTTCACAAAGATCAAGCTTGATAATCACGTCTCGTAATATCTGAAGGTGGAGCTTATCAGTCAGTGACTTTCAAATTCGCATGCCCCACTCGAGAAGATTCTGAGTAACTCAGAGATCAACCCTTTGGGTACCGGATAATTTTGTAAAATTTCTACCACAATTTTTACAAATAGAATGCCAAATCGTCATGGAATTATTTTGTTGTATCATTTTTTAACTTTCACCCAGGAATGATGTAATTTCCTACTGAGACAGTATCATCTATTCAAAATTTATCTCAAGTTCTTGAGTTACATGCAGGTCAGTCTTGTGATACAGAGTTGACAGTGGAAAAACCATTCAAACTCATTTGAAATTGGAATGTGAGTCTTACGAACGGAGTTAATGCGCAGAATTTCCTCTCGGGATGATATATGATGCGTTATAGTTTATCTTATCCGAAACTGCATATCTCATGGCTACTCGTCGTTTTTGGCTAAATGTGATTGCGAGGATATCTGCTGAATAACACAGGCTCACAAAAAAATAACAGTTTTTTGATCAGAAAAGGTAGAAGTCATTTTCAACGTATTTCGAGCTCCGAACCCAGTCCAGCACCTTTCCCTGACCGTTTTCGAGTTATGGCCATATATGTATGGGTTACGAAAATATCTGGGTATGAGATTTGCGTTTCATAGACCAATTGACACCTTTAACAACAAAACTGAGGGTGGGATCGTTTTTGTCATCCAATTTTACGTCAAAAACGTATTTTTTCAGAATTTCTGTACCCCCTACAAAGCTAGAAAAATCCCTAGATATGCGAAAATTCCATTAACGGAGCTTCCCTGGCCTGGACTAAGATGGGGACTAGATAGATCAAAACTGATGACGGGATCGACCTCAAAGTTGAATTTCACGTTGGAAACGTATTCATTGGAAATTTTGTAATACTACAGCCAGGGACGAGAGGCAGAGCGAAAATTACTAAGAAAAACACGGAAATCACACAGCATCAATACACTGATACAGAGCCCGAAACGTCTGATATTTCGCACGCTTTGGCTTTCAGCTTCCCAGCATCGCTGAAAACTATCAAATTCGGTTTTTTCGACGTAAAATTTGATGACAAAAACGATCCCTCTCTCAAATTTGCCCTTGAAGGTCGCAATTTGCTCTAAAATACAAATACTCATACCCAGGTATTCTTGTAACCCGTAAATGTGGACATAACTCGAAAACGGCCATGGAAATGTGCTGTTCCGAGTTCGGATTTGTGTTCAGCAGCTAAGAATCCGTCGAAAGTGACTTCCACCTTTCCTGATTAGAAAACTTTTATTTTTTTTGTGGGCCTGTGTAATTCTAAGTATCGTTGTTACTCAACGCTTGTGACCTTACAAGGATTCTTACCCAGGATTCTATTGCAGGATAGGTTTGATTGATAATAGTACCTCTGTTGTTCTTTGTAAATTGTTACTTTGCATTCTATCCACTTCGAGTTCTAGTCTGGGCGCCCACCTATGCTCCCGTATGCATATGAATTCCCAGAGAAAATTTTGATGGTTTCTTATGCATTTCCACCAGCTGAATCGATTTTTCAAGGTTCCTTGGGCAAATTCATTTGCCAACCCTTTGTTATTAATACTTTTTAGTGCAAAGTTAGGGTTTTTTACCAATATTTTGCAAAATATGCATTTTCCGGGGAAAACACAAGGGGTAAAAGTTGTAGATCTCAGAATTTCCCACAGGAAAGGTCCTCACGACTTTCCCGAGAAACCCAGTCGTCAGCCTATAAAAGCGTGGAAAGCGTCCGGCGATGTTAACATGGGCTTATATGGGAAGCCAGTGCTTCCCCTCTTAGTTCCCACGTAGTTTCGATAATATCAAGAATATCGAGATGGAACCAAGCCCATTCGAAGGAGGAAGATGTGAACTTGACGACAACATCAGTTGGATATCGAAGAAATCTGAAATTTTCGATTTTCCATCGAGAGACTGCTAAAATCGAGCCCCAGACCAGGCGCTTGGGGACCAAGTACACATTATACGTTTATTGAATCATTGAATTGATTCTTGAATGTTGCCGGATTCCATTACGCGTTGTCATGAACGAAATCTATTTGTTATGAACAATTATTATATAACAAACTCATATCTTATTAGCATCATTATTACACGCTCTTAGCCGGAGAGGGAAGTGTTTGAAAGTTCAATGATTTCTCACACCAGAACGAGTCGCCGGGTTTTTCAGGGAAATTGTGGTGGGTGGGGGAAAATCGGGTAAATTAGAGGACATACGCGTGAAGTCTCGATCATAATGGTGCAATGTCTTTGATAGGCACTGCGATTTCGGGATGATGTTCCCTGCTTCCCACGATTTTCCACCACCTACCACAATTTCCCTAGAAAACTCGGCGATTCGTTCGCGTACATGTAACTATGAGACTCGCAAAATAATTAAACTTGTATTTTTCAGCTGCGCGCGCGCAGTTATTGTAATGCTGAAAATCCATGGCTTTGTTCTTAGAATTTTTTATATAGCAAATAGATTTCGTTCGTGACAACGCGTAATGGAATCCGGTAACATTCAAGAATCAATTCAATGATTCAATAAACACAGTAATAGAACGAAGAATTGTTGATAACAGCATGCATACGTATAACGTGCACTTGGTCCCCAAGCGCCTGGTCTGGGGCTCGATTTTAGTAGTCTCTCGGTGGGAAATCAAAAATTTCAGATTACTTCGATATCCAACTGGTGTTCTCGTCAAGTTCACATCTTCCTCTTTCGAATGGGCTTTGTTTCATCTCGATATTCTTGATATCATCGAAGCTATATGAAAATTGAGAAGGGATGCGCTGGGTGCCCATATAAGCCCATGTTAACCGCGCCGGACGCTTTCCACGCGTTTATAGGCTGAGGACTGGGTTTCTCGGGAAAGTCGTGAGGACCTTTCCTGTGGGAAATTCCTGAGATCTACAACTTTTACCCCTTGTGTTTTCCCCGGAAAATGTATATTTTGCAAGATATTGGTAAAAACCCCTAACTTTGCATTAAAAATTGTTAATAACAAAGGGTTGGCAAATGAATTCACCCAAGGAACCTCGAAAAATCGATTCAGCGGGTGGAAATACGTAAGAAACCATCAAAATTTTCTCTGGGAATTCATATGCATACGGGAGCATAGGTGGGCGCCCAAACTATTGAGGTTGGAAAGAATGCAAAGAAAGAAATCGGCGGAAAAATGCGCAGTGATACCTAAACCGTCCTTCCGATCAGATATTTCCTTTGAAATGAAGTCCGGTCCTCAATAGCAGAAAAATCCCGTATTGATATAGCTTCCCCACATTTTTATGATACGATAATCAGCCTATTACAAATGAAAGCTTATCTTGATCCCGTTTTCGGTGTTTTCGAGTAGTTGAAGATTAGGTAACCGTGCAATCGTTATCTATGTCTCAATCTAATCTGTCATCATACTCGAGCACAACTCGAGAAATATCTGTTGAATCTTTATCTCATTTGTGTGCGATTTTCGCACACATTTTACCTACAGCTTCACCATAGGTGGACCTTACAATTTTTCGAATTAGCCTATGGAAAAACGGACTGAGATATGATTTTTGTGCTGGGGCTGTCACAGTTAAACGCGATCATGCTTGTACAGATTGCAACACTCATTGAAGAAGTAGCACTCTGTTTATCTCTTTTTTTTCTTGAACAACATCAATCGTCAGATTAGAGTCGATCCTGACGAGGTGTTTCCAAGAATTAGAATTTTTTATATGAAACAGTACAAACCTTGAATGTACAACTGATGTACTTAATAAATTATGAGTATTATTATCAACAGGTGACAACCGGTTTCAATGACTTGGAGAAAGATGAAGTTGATATCATTGCTGGTGCACTAGAGCTCCGCAAGAAAACAGTAGCTGACGTTATGACGCGGATTGAAGACGTCTACATGCTCGATTACAATCGCATCTTGGATTTTGAAACTGTATCCGAAATTATGTCATCAGGTACAGTATATTATGTAGTAATCTATTCGAATACGAGAGTGTTACCTTAAGATCATCTCCGAAGGGATGTTGCAAATTTGGAAACAAAATACCTTTTCACGCGGCAAAGATCAAAACGATGTATATTTTTATGCTATTCTCCGATATTTGGGTGCTCGTAAAATTGCATAAAATAGTATTTGCACCTCGTTCTTGAGGTTTCCCGCTTCCGAGCGATTATTTCGACCCTCCCCTGTGGCTCGGTCCGAAAACCAATTGCTCAGAAGCGAGCTACAACCTCATGAACTTGGTGCAAAACATACTATTTTCGCATTATTGAGTAATGTATGTTTTACTTATCTCACTCTTTGGCTGTATTATAATTCTCATTCAAGACTTCATTCACTGTTCCGAATAGTCCGAGTACCTCATAAAATTGAATCGACGAGTTGAACTCATCATCATGCTTTCCCTTTCACAGGTTTCTCAAGAATACCCGTGTTTGAAGGCACCAGGACTAACATCATCTCCATGTTGTATATCAAAGATTTGGCCCTCATCGATCCGGACGATAACCTGCCTCTAAAAACTCACTGCCAGTTCTACCAAAACCATTGTAATTTTGTGTTCGAAGACGTTACACTAGATATCATGTTCAAACAATTCAAGGAGGGTATGTGAATTGATGATTCAATTTCATTCTTAACTCACGAAAATAATTGAGATTATTGGTGAAATGTGATTTTGCGCTGTTTACAGGTCACAAAGGCCACATGGCTTTCGTTCAGAGAGTAAACAACGAAGGAGAAGGTGATCCTTTCTATGAAGTTATAGGCCTTATTACACTAGAGGACGTAATTGAGGAACTCATTCAAGCTGAAATAATCGACGAAACTGATGTATTCAGTAAGTGTCTTGGTCTAATATCTTTTTATCAGCCTTGAGTTTTTCAAGTCTGAAATAATATTGACTGGAGAATGGTTTTGAATATTGAACTTTTGCAGCTGACAACAGAAGTAAACGAAAACGCCAATCCCGCCGGACGAAGGTGCCAGATTTTGCCATCTTCACAGAAAAGAAAGATAATCAAAACATCCATATATCACCTCAGTTAACGCTTGCCATGTTCCAGTACTTATCAACAAGTAAGTCAGGAATTCTATGGAAAATTTTGATAGAAGTTATACAATTATCCGTATGATGGATTAAATGTGTATTCATGGGAATAATTAATCCGTATTTATAGGTGTCGATGCATTCAAATCTGATACTATATCAGAGGCTATTTTAAGGCGTTTGTTGAAGCAAGATATCATCTTCCACATAAAAGTGAAATCTCGCGAGAAAGCTCGCAACGACCCTACTTCGGTGATCTATCAGCAAGGCAAAGCGGTTGATTATTTTGTTCTCATACTCGAAGGTCGAGTAGAAGTCACAGTTGGGAAAGAAAATCTCATGTTCGAGAGTGGACCTTTTACTTACTTTGGAACTCAAGCCCTGGTAGCAAATGTTGGAGTCGGTGAGTCAACTTAGCTGAATTTCATCAAAGGGTGTCTACCTAACGAGTGAATATTTCCCCGCTGACAATTTTTATTCTGCCATAAAAATTATGATACATACTTGTATCAATGTCTTATCTGTGAAATTTTATATTCTTATCATCTTTGTTAACTCGTTGAAAAAAGCCATTAATCCATGTTGTCTTTTAAAATATTTCATCAACGCAGCTGCTGCAGAGTCACCAACCCTTGCAAATCCGATGGGTAGCATCCAATCTGTAAATTTGGATGCCATCCTACGTCACACATTCGTGCCCGACTACACTGTACGCGCAGTCACAGAATTATTCTACGTCAAAATCAAAAGGTCTTTGTACTTAGCAGCAAAACGCGCGACTTTGCTTGAGCGCAGCCAGAAAGATTCCAGTAGTCAAGACCATTTGGATGATGATGAAGTAGAAAAAGTGAGTTAACATTGACTTTCTGGTCTCAAGATCAGTTTTACTATATTCTAGAAAAATTCATTCAACTATTCAATCTGCAATAAATCAATTTTTAGCTCCTCCATTCTTTGGACGAAGACGATCGAAGTGTTCCAGAATCTCCAATACCTAAGGACAAAGAATTCAACGAAATCAAGCGTGACGGTATGGTTCAGCCATCTCCTTTACGCCATTCGTCTCTTCCAGTTGTTTCTTTACCTGTTAGTGCCAGCCCTAACACTAACTCCAAGTTCATCTCAAAAAGCGGACCAAACGGCCAGCTAAAAAATTCACCTGTCAAGGTAATGTGAAACATGTATTGCTCGATGTCATCCAATCTAAAATTTATTAGAACTAATTAACATTTTCAAATGAATATCTCTCATGTACTTGGACTCTCGTGTCCGTTTGATTTTTCTAAACTGAATAAAATTAAATATAATAACTTTTCAGACTCCGAATACACCGAGTCCTGTTGATGGACAGCAACATCTCAATCTAGACGAAGAAATTTTGGCACGCCAGGAAGCAGCCCGGCTTTTGTCGGAGAATCGAAAGTCTGCAGACGATGATGAGAGAACGATTCTGTTAAATCAGCATGAAAATTCAACTTAACATTTGCAGAACGGCCGCGTACTCAGTGCGGCCGAGCCATTGACAGGCGAAAATATTAGTGGCAATCGTGAGGTACAGGCGTGATACTCATTAAAAGAGTTGCATAGCCTGAGGCCTCAGTCATGACAGATGAGGTTTGAGACGTGAATATTACGGCCCATTGGTGCTGACTTATCAAGTTGTGCGAAGTTCTGTAATAAGACTCGAATGGTTTTGCGGGCACGAAAGCCTATCCATGTGTGATGCCTTTTTTTGTCATCACATAACTCTTGTTTACTTATATCTCTGAGTGGAGTATGTTATTGAATGGGTCTCAGTTTCTTCCAGAAGAAAATGTCTTGTTGAGAGTCCAAAACTATGAGGAAGGATATTATTGTGTAGCAGAGTTCTGATGTTATGATATGTGCTCGCACGGGAGTGGTCAAATAACTTGATCTTCTTAATTCGGACTGTAAGCTGCGTATTCATTCGAGGAATGAAATTTCTTACAGCCGAAATATTACAGCCTGTGACATTCACAGATAGATATGACGTCATATTTTCATGACAAAAGCCCGAATTATGACGGACTTGTATGATTTCGCTGACATAGTAGATGCAAAAATCGAACAAAGGTTCCAAATCACAGTGTCAGCAGAGTTCAAAGAGAGCATCTTTTGAGATATCACTGCTTTATAATTAGACAGTTCTGATCGATTTACTCTCAAAAGCTGTGAAGTATTCAACACCAGATAAAATTTTATCGGCTGTGTAATATCTCACACAAAGACTTACATTCATGACAATTTGGGATAGAATTTCATAAGGCTTGATTCTTCCAGTGAGAATTAATCATTGTACTTATTTGTATACGTTTTTATTCAGGTATAGTTGAAGATGATTTCAGTAGTTAATCTCGAAGAACTATAGTAAGATATCACTATAACTTTCACTCGATTCAAACAATGAAATTTGAGCTTCAATTCCCCAGAAGCATGCTTGATCAGATGATCCAATAGTGAAACTGTCCATGAGCATTGGCTTCATCAAATCTGTAATCATTCATGAAGTTGGTCGACTCCTTTTGACCCACCCATTTCAAGTATCCCTCAATGAGTCATCTTTGTTTCATTGTTCAATTGCAATCAGGGGAACTAACTGTGCATGGCACAGGAGGCAAAACCGAGCAACAAAACCATTCGAGATAACATGGGCAAAGCTATGTACAAGATTCAGTCTCTAATAATCCTCTGGTACTTAGCTTAGCCGTTGCTCCACGAGATTACTTATTTTCAAGGTCAGATATAGATATGCCAAATTCGTACAGTGCAAGAATATTGTGCTTTGACTGAATCAATTCACAATCATATCTCATTTTTCAGACATCATGCACTCTATCTATCAAGATAAAATTAATCCTTCATTATGGTTTATTGATCATGTTCCTTATATCACAATCATTTATATTATGTGATGAAAAATACTGTTTCATGAGGACTATTGAATTTTTGAGACCAAAATGCCGTGAGCAAACGATTTGAGTTGCAACATTTCATTGAGAGAACATTTTACTTTCAAGTTTTCATTATTAGCCATTGCGTGAATTTGTTGTATTCAAATAATTACAAGTCCAAAGACCGAAGACTATTATGTAATTTCGTCATCTGCCTTGCCTCATGCTTCATGATCATTAAATTAAATACATGTAAGCGTTGCAATAACTTGCATATTTTCACATTTGCTTCTCGCCGTTTTTGGAGAAAGGAAAGATTTTTTTTCATTATTGTTAGAATTGATTCATAATGTCTCTAAAAGAACTCACTTTAGTTGAACAGTAACTTTGACTCGTGTACTTGTTGAAATGATGTTTGTTGTCGAATGGAGTACAAGATAGTGTAGATTAGATACTAAGACTTGCGGATTGTTAATCGACCGATATTTTGTTCTACTCATAACGTGCAGTGTGTACATGTGAAATTGTATTATCTTTATCTCGTTAATCATTTTCATCTTCCACTAAAATTGCAAAAGATCATGAATCTGTTCAGCCATTATGGATCATCGCCGCGTAGTATAGAAATATAGAAACATCCAAAATTGTGTGATTGATGGAAGTTTGTATCCTAGTCTTTTTTGTGATTATGAATTCTTCTCGTACTATTTCTTTTATACGTATACTAGTACTGTAACTCACTTTTGCGACCTATGACAAAATATACTACTTACTGGCTTGAAAATCGTCAGAGTAGCCCAACAAAAAAACAAGTAATATTATTATGTATGAAATTTATCACCAAAATTATGTACTTCGTTATTGAATGTGGTGAATTACAATTGAGGCAGAAAAAATAGCGATGATCAGAATGAAATTCTTTCACTTCAACTTTTGTTCTGACGAGTTTTTCTACTCAACCCATTTCTGATTTTGCTGAATCCACGACTAAAAAAGAAACAATCGATCCCACGGTTGAAAAGAAGTTGTTACTTCTATTCATATGAGTTGAAAACAAGCATGAAATAAAAATCGTCTATAAGAAGATCATTCGAACAATGAGCCTCATATGAACTATTGTACTAGCTCGAGGAATCGAACAACTATTCAAAATAAGAGACCGCGTCTAATCATAGTATGAGTAAATAAACTTTTTTTTTCTATAAAAATCGCAATAAATAGCAGCCAAGATTCAAGTTTTGCCAAATTTATTTCACACTGTTCTTGAAAATTTTTCAAAACATTAAATAGCACGGTTTTTGGAAAAATTGGGATCATTCGCCGATATTAGATAGTAACAGTGTCAACGTAATATCTTGAAGTGGAATATCTCATTCAGTGATTGAGCATTTGTTATTCCACCAATGTTGCCAATGTAATACAAAATGAAAACCAATGTGTAATGCACTGGCACACGTCAATTTTTTCAAATCTTCGAGGAAATTATTGCACATGTCATTCAATTTTGCCAAGTAGTTCTCACATGCTGTCAATGAATTCCTTCTTCATGAACGTTAAAAAATACAGGAATGATCGGATTGCACATTGACATTTTTACAGAATGGAATCCCAAAACGTATCAATGATTGATTTTGTAAGTAACCACTGGTTCATGCTGTAGAAAAAAGTATCTGGCCGGATGAAAATTTAATATACCAGCTCTCAACAATCGCGTTAACTCGTAATACAATTTCCTCCATGAATATGATGGAATGAGCTATGTACTTGTATGGGTCGTTATTCTGTAAATTTTTATCAGAACCCACAATCGTTAGAGCATTCTAAAAACATAATTCATAGATAACTCGATAGAAATGGCTAGAATTTCATAGAATTTTATACACTACAAAAGAATCGAATTAGTAATGTGCATGGCATTAATATTTTACAGTATATAATATTGTGGAAAAATTGTTGATTTGAAATATTTTTACACGTGTAAAATGGATTACAATATATTTATATGGATCATGTACTTCCGCGTCACTGATCAAAAATTTCTCTGTGTAAAACGATGGTTCCCATCATCAATAGAGTGTTTGAAGAGAGAATAGAAATTCTCACATCAGTTTTAGAATCACAAAAATCTTATAATATCTGTCATTTATGACACCGATTGAACGAACTTTTCTCGTGGATAGAATATTAGACTTGGAATAATTTGTGCGCCATCGTCACTTATTCTGTCGTACAAATCGAAAAATACGTAAGTGACGTAATTATCAAAATTGAGTTATTGATACCATTGTGTGGTCCCTGACATGGTTTATCTGAATATTCTAATAAGAAAAGTCAGGAAAAATGTCTTCAACTCATGTTTGCATTTTGGAAAATGTATGCTCGAGAAATGTCAGGTAGAATTTCGAAGCTGTTTTTCTCGATCTCTTATCTGGTGCTTCTTCGTCTTTTTTCCGATTTGTACGGCAGTATGAGCCTCAGGATTATATAGACATGAGATATGAGAGAAACTACTTATCTTTATATACTTGAATGATTTCAAGAAAAATATACTCATTCAAAATCTAACTAACTCGACTATTTACTATATGTTAATATTCCTTAATGAATTTTTTGAGTTGACGAAATGTACAAAAAAATCTTCGCTCCCTGAATGTAATCTTGAACCCCCGCTCGATCGAATTTTCCTTGAAATTTAGCCCTTAACTATTTCTGCACGGGATTACTCCAACCACATACGAAAAGTTTTTTTCTGGTCGAAAAATGTTACTTGGGTCAAAATTAAGCGAAGCAGATGGAAGTACGAATCTTGAAAATGTTACTTCCTTTGCTTTTCACGGCCCAGCAAGGCTAGATTTTGGAGTACTCCTTGTGGAATTCTGATTCTCAAAGGCTCCAGCAACTTCCAAATTTTCTCAGATTTTTCCTCCAATCCATATCAAATAAAGTCATCACCATCAGCAATTTATACGTATATTCAATTACACTTGTATTGTCTCATCGATGTGCTACATTCCGCAATCACGTCCAATTGCAGTAAATAATGTATGCCATCGTGAAATTTTATTTTCTGGGACCCAACATCTTTACAAATTTTCATTTGGAAGGTATAAAGAAGACATTGACGATGAGCTTTTTGACCGATAATCTTCGTCCTTGGATGTTATAAAATAGTAAATGGATTTTTGTCGATCTTGAAGGACTATGTGCCGAGAAATTGATGAAAAAATGCCTCGCTTCAGTGTAAAAGAAAGAGTTTTATTCTCTCAACGTCTCGTCTACTTGGTTTGTATAGACCTTATCAGGACAGCTCAACTTCATGATATATAAAATACAAATTCGAAATCGAATGTACATACTCATTGCGAGCATCACCCGTCTTCTGAAAACAAATGTTACTATGAGCTAGAATGAAATTCTTTCATTCATACTTAAGCGAGGGATTTTTTCATCGATTCCTCGTCACATAGAGTCCTTCAAGATCGACAAAAATCTACTTATTAATTGACGGTGAGCTTCAAATGGATCATGAATGTAGTTACATTAGTGCAGAATAGAAATGGGCCTGAGTGGTCTGAAATCCTGATGTATATTCTTTCCATAAAGAATAAATTGACTATTACAAGAAATATTATTATTCCTTCGGGAAGAAGGAATTCGGAAGTTTAATCATTGCATCTTGACAGAAAAATTCAGTTTGTGGCTATGATCTAAACTCGGACTCGAACTCGGATGGATTGACTGGTCCACATTTCCTCTTCAGCTTACGACGACAATTTGATTCTTTTGATTTTTCAGATAGACTATAACTGACTATGTTTATATCTTGAGGAGTTGTTTCTGGACAATCCCAATCCCTATCGGATGGAAAAAACGGTCTGACGATCATCGAGAATGTTTCGATCGGGCAGTAGAAATCACAGCCTTGAATATACAGAGGTATCACACGCGGAGTCTTCTCACCGGTTCGTATTATCATCTGGAAATGAAATAATTTTGTTGTCATTTTCAAGCTTGTTTAAAGAAATCAAATTCAAAGATAATTTAAGGGTAAATGAATATGTGTAAAAAACGGTTAGTTCAACGGCTCTAGAGTCGATGAGGAATATTCGATCCTCATCTCACCTTGGAACTTCGTGAGAATTTTAATGCAACGGAAATATTTTATTCGCTCTTGAAGTTTTCCAGAACTGCGATAGTAATATTTTGAATCTGCGAACAAACACATTGGCATACGTCTGACATATAACTAGATACTCAGTGATAGAAATCCACGATAGTGAGATCAATTTTCATCAACGATTATAAGAAATACGTACCCGAACATAGGCCCGCCCATCTCTTTCCCCTCGGATTTTTTCAATTGTTATACAGCTACCGTAATCTGGAAGTTCCGGAACACTCGCAAAGTTCAGAGTTTGAGTAAGTGTTATGATCTGAAAGTCGTGAGCACTGTATAAATGCAGTTTTTTCTGATCACTGGCACTATTTTCCATATTCTTCAGAAATTGTTGCAGCAATGGCCCAGCGGTTATTCGTTTCATCCATTCGTCGACTGTCAAAGACTTGGCAAACAGTTTCGCCACATCTTTGAGATAAGAGCAATCAACTTTGGAGCACCACTGCGGTTTCTGAAGGCCCATGTGTTCCTAAAATATTTTCCGATAACATTGATAATATTGCAGGCCTGTGACACTGGTTCGTAATTTTTTTTATAAAAATTGCGCTAACTCCTTTTTTGAGGAATCTTATGAAATGGTTCTGATCAAATTGGTAGATCGTTTATTAAAAACTATCCGACTAATTTCACCGGGAAATTGGAATTTCTCTGTATACATTTTTGACAAACATGAAAAAACGTAAAGATTATATCTCAATTACATCACATAAGACCGAAAGATTATTCTAAAGGGGCATCATCTGGAGCGCTGGCCAAATAGTCCAAACTCACCACAGCATCGAGATTATAGTACAGCCAAGTTAAGGCCAACAGCGTCGGCCGAACCCCGGTCAAATTGGCTATCAGACTGATCATGTCGAAATTGTAGAGTCCCCTGGATCTTGATTCCCATGTCAATACGTTCAAATTCTGCTCTACTTTTTGAAAATACTGCCTGTAGAAATTAAAGATGGCTGAGATATTATGGGGAAGTTGTTAGCAAACTCGCATTCCCTAACCCGTTCACTGATGCGGAAGAATCGTTTTCTTCTTCTTCAAAAATCATGAGATTGTGCGTGGTCATACTTTTCAGTTTATAGACTGATTTTGAATGTGTATGAAAAGACTGCTACTAGAGGAACTTTTTGACCAGCAAGCTCGCTTTTGTTCAAAAAGATCAATCCTTTGAATCTTGCCTGCGAAAACTTCCGCAGTGACTTTGGGTAGCAATCCACTCCAGTATAAACACATGAATGGAGATGGAATGATTCATTTTAGCCATTCGGCTATCAATTAGCAATTTGATGGCCACTCATGTGTTACATCAAAATGAATTACCCCGAGGGGAATATTCTTATGTATGAGTAGAAAGTTTCTACTAGAAAAATAAGTTTGAGTTGCGAATACTTACGGACTACATTCTCCATCCATTCCAGTCGTCAAGAAATTAAGCTCCGCCGAGTCGTTATGAAGTGTGAGGGGCATTTTGGGTTTCTCATTATTAACAAATACCAAGCGCGTCGATGAAAACAGCCCAGCAAGCAAGATTCGCAACGAAATCTCGGTTCGAGTTGATCCCGCATAATAAGCGAGAACTTCCTCAATCCCAGTTTTGCCAAGAAAATCGCCGTACAGGTCTCGTAAACGACTCCCGACTTTCATCATCCGATCTCTACCCATCTAGTGCATTTTACTCATGATTATTCAATTTCATGGTCCAAAATAAGGATAACATGATTATTCAAAAAATGAAGTTTGAATTTTTAGGATTGTTCAAACTCTATCAGACGAAATTCCTGGAATAAATTGTTCCATTTCAAAGCAGTGGAGTACTTACATCGGTGAGGTTTCCATAGCCGATGTTAGAATATGCCAACTGATATGGATCATTTTTGTAGATCTCTTGCTTGCGGGGTGTTCGATCCCCGTGTCTGAATAACTGCAAAGATTGATTTCAATAAAAAAAGAGAGAATTTTCGACAATTTCTAGAGTATTTTAGTCAAAGGACATGAGTTTTGAGTTTTGAATAAGTTTGTCTTTGTGAGTTATGTGATTTAGTTTCACACCCCGAAAAAACTTTTTGGGAAAAAGTCCATCAAAGAAGAGATTTTGGTGCATCATTGTAGGATATGACGGGTTCATCGACTAATTTTCTTCGTATGTTATCATTGACCTTTGTTTTCAAAGTCTTTCTGGAGTCTAACATCCTGCAGCCATAGATTTAATTCAAGCATTTCAACTCACCACTTGGACTTGTTCCAACTTAAATTCATCAGGATCGAGAGCAAATGGATCGAAGTCAGCACTCGATCCGAATCCGACATTCAGGAATACCAGCAAGCAAACGATGTATATCATCATGGATGCAAGTGTGATTTTCTGAGAGGATCTTGAGAGACTGCAATCGCAAATGGATTCGGTTCAAGCTGGAACTTTGCGTATGTCATGGATGATAATCTGACTTATATAATTTTATTACATGTTTTGAATACTCTTACTGACGATAACCCAAATTTCACCAAAAAGACTGTATAATTGATAAGTTGTTTAAGTCATATAAGCTGCACATTGAAGGAACACGATTCTTGAGATGGGATCATTGCCAGAGGTTTTATGCATGGATCTACAGTTTGTTATACCTTTGGGAAGAACTACTATGTGTATAAAATACAAAAAATAAGAACCCACTCGAAGTCCAATTTTAATTTCGGTGGCACAAAATCGAGCAAAATTCAAAGCTACATCGCATTATGGACTTTGACGAATACAAATACAGATAGCTGATGATAACATCTAAATTATTTTATCTTACCAACTTCTTCAATAGCTCAGATCTACTTCGAACTTCAGTGAGAAATCTCACTTTTTCAGAGTCTCTCGATGAAAAGACAAAGAAAATACTGAATACAAAGCTGTTCAGACGTGGAGCATACTGACTTTCGTGCCGTGGCGCAACACTGAAGGGGTTAAAAACGATATTGGAGCTGTGTGAACAAATGTAGAGGCTATTAAACTCTGAGACTTTAAACGATGAGATTATTGTGAATCTTCTCTTGCTACGCGTACCCCTCCAACGTCAGTGAATAATGAGTTGTTTGGTACAAAAATAGCCAAGAAATCTTCGTCGTATTGAGACTATTTATTTTGAAATTTAATTTTCATTACACTGGCATCATGTCCTTTGGTATAAGGTTGTAGAGCATACATAAAAAGTTTTCTTCATAAAGAGTGCATGATTTGGACTCCAAAGATGGTGGTGCTTGGAATAGATGAATGTTTATTTGTATGAAAGTTTTGTAGCACCCTTATCGAACCCATAATGGTATATATATAACAGAAATTACAAAATTTCTGGGATGCATTAAGTTTCACCACCATACAGAAATATTGAGCTCAAAAGTAAACGCAGAACCACCCAGTCATGACTGTTCAAATTTCCCGAGTAGAGTGTGTCTATAAATGGCAAAATACATTGGAAAATAGTCTCCTGGGTTGCCGTGTTCCCGCCTAAGTGTATGCTTCCTCTCACTCCGCTTTCTCAAAATAGTTATTGACCCTCTACTTTAATTGGTTTGGGTCTAAAAGAGTCACTTCGAACCCAAAAATTGATCTGCCTGCTTTTGTCATAGAATAAGACTTTTCCAAACTTCATCATCTCTCCCTAGGTTTAGATACACTCGCCAATTTCTATGCTCCAGGCCATTTCCTTATTCTTGGAATGTTCATGATGACCACCCTGGGAATTCTCCTCCAAACTTCAAATTAATCGACTTTATTGAAATATAGTGCGAGGAAGAGGTGACTTATTCCTTAGAAACATTAAAATTCGCAGCATTTGGAGTTCCAAAATTTGAGCTGGTACATTTCCAATCATCAACGAACGGGAAAAGTGGTTTAACCAAAGCTGAGAACACCTCGATTGGGCAATCCAATTCGCAGCCTTGCAATTTCAGAGATAACGTTCGTGGAATCTTTTCACCGGTGCGCATTGTCATCTAAATAAATTCGAAACAATTTAATAATTATCCAACTTCTCACTCTCAAAGACTCACTCCTTATGATAATTTTGAGCGATTTTTGAAAATTATCAACAAAAGCATAGGATCTAATGATACGTACCCTCACGTAAATTCGTCCATCAACTTTTCCTCGAAGTTTTTCAATTATTAAAGCACTCCCGTAACCTGGGAGTTCCGGAACGTTTGTGAAATTCAAAGTCTGGGCCAAGGCTGTTAGTTGAAAATCGTGAGCACTGTATAAATGCAATTTCTTTCCATCCCCGTCAACCCTTCTGATATTATCCAAAAATCGTTGCAATAATGAGCCGGCTGTTATCCGCTTCATCCAATCGTTGGATGTCAAAGACTTTGCAAAAAGTTTTGCAAAAGTCGTGAGATAGGAACAGTCGACTCTGGAACACCAGTCAGGTCTTGGGAAACCCATATTTTCCTATGACAATTTTTTAAATGAATTTTTACAGAGTGAACCACTAAAGAATTGTACTATCTTGTACATTTCTCAAAGATGGTCAAAAATCAAAAACTCACCACAGCGAAGAGATTATAGTATAATATAACCATAGCTATCGGGGTTGGTTTTGCTCCAGTTACTCTAGCCACGGATTTAATGTAAATGCCATAAAATTCTTTTCTTTTTGATTCCTCTATAGATGCGTTTAGATGTTGCTCCACCATTTTCAAGTACTGCCTACAAATGCATGTATAATTCAGAATCCATGCAAGTGCTACACTATTATGACTTTTACTATAAAATCAAGATTGGGTCAGGGTATACTTACGGACTACACTTTCCTTTCATTCCAGTGGTCAAAAATCTAAACTCTGTTGAATCATTGTGAAGAGTCAGGGGCAGATCTGATCTTCTGATGTCAGAAAATACCGAGTACATTGGCCGAATTAGTCCAGCTAGCACCATTCTCAATGAATTTTCCGTCCGAGTTGATCCCGAGTGGTATGCAAAAATTTTATCCGTCCCATTTTCTCCAATGAAATTTCCAAATAGCTCTCGCAAATGTCGTCCAAACTTTTCCATCCGAATTTTTCCCATCTAGTACAAATCATAAATTAGTCACATTAATATGAAATTTAGTCTGCTGTCAAGATCATAAGAACGATGTAGTTATTGTTAAATTAAATCACAATCCTCATTCGTGATTTGATGATCGAAGTAGCAATTTTACAAAACTGGTCATTTCGCTAAATGATGAATCCTGGTCAACATGACTGCAAAAAATTCAAGAATATATACTCTGCTTACGTGAGTCAATTCTCCATACCCTATTTTTTGATATATCGGTTGATACGGATCAGTCTTATAGATCTCTTCTTTTCTGGGCGTTCGATCCCCGTGTCTGAATATCTGAAGGGAGATAATTAAAATATAGCACATCACTCGCGATGTAAATGTTGCTGACTTTATTTAGCTTTCAGGCACTCACCACTTGAGCTTGCTCTAACTTGAATTCATCAGGTTCGAAAGCATCAAAGGTGTAGTGAGGGGTAGCATAACCAAATGCAACACTCAAGAACGTCAGGTAAAGGATATATCTCTCCATTGTGAAGAAGATGGCTCATAGACAAATTATAACTGGAGTATGCTATCGTTCAAGACTGTTTTTTTCAAAAATGAAAATTTATCTCGTACGTGCAATGATAGAAGTTTCAACTTAGATGACCTCGCACGGTAAAATCTGCTATCAGTCATGCCACTTATTTGAATATATGATTGTTCAGTTGTTCAAATTCCCAAAATAATCCTCGAGATTACGCTTAGTGAATTGTGTAACTTGCTCAACGATTCACTCCAATGATTATGACAAATTCATTTGACATCAGAATTTTTCATTAGTAGTTTTGGGGCTCGAATGATTTGCTCTACTCATATGAATATAGATATTTGAACCTCCCAAATTACCGCAAATTTGATTTTCTATAGATACAGATGAGAAAAGAGTCGGAAGCATCATTCAAAATTCAATTAAAAGTCATTTGATGTACGATCGACGGGTTATTGGGAAACAGGAGAAGCCATGCAAGCAAATTGAAAGCTCAATTGTTCTAGTAGAATCAAGACTGTCTTATCATTTGCATGCGTACACACATTGAAGGGTGTTGTTTAACATGTGTCTTGCAGAGTTGATTAGGTGATAAAGAAAAAGAATGGAAAAAACACCATGATTCAGAGCAATGGCATTGTGGGGATACAAATAGTGTTCTCAAAGCTTATTTCACGCCCGTAAACTCTTCAGAAACGATCATATGGGACTTTGGTGGAATTAAAAAGTTGATAATTAGAGCTAAAGCCTGCAAATGGTTTTGGAAATATATCTCTGTTAATTGGAATGGAAAAAAAATCAGACATTGTAGGGCCCAAGGTGGGCCGAAAGACTGTGCCGAATTAAAATTACTACATGCAAAATGCGGAGGGTACTACAACTTTGGGATTTCTGTCGATATCTACTCGTAAGATTACTCTCCAGATAATCCAAGACGAATTTTTCCAAAATACTTGAGAAAATACTGATAAAAATTTTCTGAACACAATTTTTGAGATTCCTAAATAGAATTACGGCAATTCAAAGTGTATTTGGCGAATTCTGTTTGAGTATTTTTTGGGATATTTCGAACACTATTTGCCAACAAGCATAAAAAAACTAGCTTGGGCATTTGAAAGTGAATTCGGATTTTTAATTATTCCACCTCATTTTTTGGTGAAATCCATCTCCATTACTCACTGCATCTCATGTTCTTTCATCAGCTCTGAGAAATTTCTATGTGTATGAAAACTAAGGCTCCGTCTTATTGAGGAAAGAAGTCGAAACATTCTCTCATGGGCGGTAGAAGAACCTCTCCTCGGCAAAGAATCCCTCACAAAGGTCCATGAGGGGAATAGAATCCTCTTCTCTTAAATTGTCCTTTTATTCACAAAATAGTATTCTCTCTTTCTTGCAAAAGATAACGAATAGGTTTAATTATGCACGGCTATCAAATGATGCATTCCTCTTACTGAATACCTCTTTACTCTGGTGAAGATAAATATGGCTTCTCTCACATTCTCATGAAATCATCATACGCTCTCCGTCAAACGATTATAATATCCTCAAGTATATAACTGGTACATCAATCTAGGCCAACAACTGCGAAACTAAAGATTTTCCACCCTGGAGAAATCTATGGTGAAAGATCTATGAGGCTATTTTGTCGGATTAGCAGACATCCCTGTATTGTATAGATCGTAAAGATTAAACCTCCCATTTCTTGATGTTATCATCTCCAAAAAGGCGTTATTCTGCGGTCAAATGGGAATAAAACACGAAAACTGCGACCGGTTTGGATGTTCTTCCTAGATTACGAAGTACCAGGCTCGTTTACACCCAATATCTCACACAATAAGGATGTTCTGATAATCTCTTAGAGCTGAATCAACGCTTTGAGACAGGGTGAGAGAAAAAGAGAAAAATGAGGCAAAAAAGTGCCAATCAACTTTATTTCAAAATCCCCAAGTAGGCCCTGCTGATTCTTTTTGGAGAATATATCCTAAAACATGCCCGACAATTTTCCCCCCTGTGTTGCCCAATTTGCGTTGGGCCCAAAATCGACCCAAACGTGATTTTTTTACACGTGGTTTAATTTCTGAATTGAACACTATAGCTACAAGAATAGAGTCTCCTATTTGAGATCAGTCGATTGGAAATTGAAACTTGTTGAATTCATATATGAGCTGTATTGATGTACATTCGTGCGATGTTACACTCGGCGTCAATGAATACTTTCCAGAACACTGAAAGTACACGCAACCCTATATAGGTTAGAAATGCATGGCTGAGTTGCAAGTTCTTTCAGTGTTCTGGAAAGTATTCATTGCCGCCGAGTGTAATACATTTGGATATAAGATGGGCAATCGACCAAATCAGATAGCACTTATTCATTAGGTATTCGACAGAGTCTCCGTCGCTCTGATTGTCCAGGAAACCTATTATCCTTATAGAATCACAAGGCGATGCGGTCACCATGCAAGCTGAAAATCATTCCCAACTTTCTCCGATTCTGTTGCGATTGGGGCTTAACGATGAGCGCACAAACATTTGTTATCATCTAACTTAGATTTGTCTGCTCTCCGTTAAGCCCAAATTGCAATAGAATCGGAGAAAGTTGGGAATGAAAATGTGCGTATATTGTAGGTTAGGAGGTTCCCGCGGCCGAGTTATTCCCACTTTTCTTCGATTCTCTTATGATTTGGGCTAAGCGACGGATTGAGGAATACAAGTTGGACAATAACAAGTATTCGACATCTCGTCTCACATTTTGAATCATCAAACTTTTTATGTAAGGTGTATTTTCAAGGCCCATGGTCACGGTGCACGGTGACCGCATCGCCTTAAGCATAGAGTCGTTACCACACGAAGCCTCTGATCTACTTTGTGTCTCCATCACTAGATGGCAACCTTGTTTGTGGTTACCACAAGTGAATTTTCCGCAACCTTTTATAAACTTGGCTTTCAATCAGATTGCGGAAGTGCGTGGAACAAATCGCCCTTCGCATCAAAGATGAGGCACTCTAACCTCTTTGGCGCACTCATGGCAGGTATAGGCGTTCCCGCCAATTGTGTTGCTCATGTAATCGCAGCCCTACCCGTCTCCTTCCCCTCAGATATCGGGATGTCCGTCAACCGTTCCCGGCTCCTTTCCTCATATTCTCGAATATATCAAAAATTGAGTACACTTGGAACCGAAGTTTTCTTTCCAAAAAAGTGTTCACCACAATTCTCATTTCCGTGATAATCCTGACAGTATTGCACGGGCTGACAAGAAGCCTCCTTATCTTCTGTGGAAGACTCCCCAGCGCCGTCTTGTTCGCCTAACCAGTCAGAATGCTCTTCTGCTCGAGGGTCCATTCCTTGTTTTCAGAATCAGTCACCCGTCGCTGATTTTCTCACCGTCACGACTCTAAATCTCGTAATAATTCTCCCTGGGGCGGAACACACCCTCCACATCAAATCCCGATTCCTAGACACTCTAAAAATCAGTAAATGGTGAAACAGTTAGCAGAAATATTTTGGGCCTGCTTATATCTCACATATTGATTCCCAATTGAACTACAGATAGTTCTAACAAAGTATTCGATCTATCGATGCGGTTGTCGGTCTCAGCGGGGATCCGGATCCATAGCTAGCGTTCGACTCACAATCTGATAGAGACGAAAAAGTGGGGCCATCGTGTTCGAGGCAATGGGGCTGCAGCCGGCATCCTTCCCTGAGACTAGGCTGGACTTTCCCGGCTGCATCAGTGTAGCCCGGATAATAGCTCTCGTGCCGAGCTATCATTGTCCTCTTCCCTTCAAATATCGGGATGTCCGCCAACCACTCCCGACCCCTTCCCTCGTATTCTCAAATGAACCGAAAGTTGAGCACCAGCCCGTGATAATCCTGAGAGTATTGCACGGGCTGGAAAGACAACTCTTCATCTCCCGAGGAAGACATATTCATGCGCCGTTTTGTTCACGTATCTCGTCAGAATGTTCTTCTTCTCGGGAGTCCATTCCTAGTTTACAGAACCAGATGATATATTCAGAGGGACTATGATAGGTGGAATGAGGATTTTCGTGCAGTCAGATTCTCCGAACATGCTTCGCAAGATGCAACTAGAGACTGTGAGGGATTTGTCAGGAACAATATGCCGGTCAAGATATAAGAAATATATTGTACACCAAAATAACAAACTGGAGGTACAAAAGTTAACAAGGTAGAACTAATCGGGTGCGCGGGCACAGCCCGCCACGGCTACCCCGATCTATGGTGAACATCGCGAAGCAACTACGAGGACAAGGGCTCCCGCAGTACGAGCTGTCGCTAGCTCAGCTGCCTGCACGAATCTGTTTCCGATGGCGCGGAGTTGTCGCATGCGAGTCCCGGCAACGACAAACTGTCCGCATACGCCCTCTAACCTTACGCATACATGAATACACTCAATAAATGATGGATGTGAGTTCAAAATCGCTCACAAGACCAAGAAATGTGCAGCAAAAAGTGAAAATGTTCCTTATCGTACATTATATATTTGCGTCAAGGGAAAAAGATCGATCATTTTCAACGGATGTGAGTGGAGCGTCGATATCTCTCAACCATGCCCGATTCCAAATCGTAAATCTGTCGATGTAGACCTTGGTCGCCACCTTATAGGGTTGAGGTATCAAGTAAAGGAAGCCGTGCATTCTTGTCTGTATTGATTCTGAGTTTTCTCATCTAAGTCGCGGCCTTTAACAATAAGGATAGTATCAATGTGTCCTTTCTTTGATTCCCAAATTCCGAGCTGTTCGCGTAACGTTCGTTTAGTTCCATAAAATTTTCAGATTATGTTGTGGGAACGACAGATGACCCTGTAAAAATGTCGATGAATCTTCAACGCTTGTATTCTTAGCCAACAATTTGTCACTTTCTTATTGTTCCATCTGGTTCCAAATTTTCAGTAACTTATACACGGTGGAATTTCGGGACTAACTTCTTGCGCTATTCAAGAAGTATTGAATACTCGGAACTCTGCATTATGTATGTGCAAATTGCAATCAGGGGTTGGCGAAGCCATTTTCTGCACGTCAATTTTCCGGATGAGGCGATAAACTAGCAATTACAATATGGATGGATTACACGAGCCAATAGATAGAATACTCTCCTCCAGGAATCAAGCCTTCATATTCCTTCGTAGGATCGGGTCCTGGATTCCAAAATAACTTTGGTTGCCCCGGACATACCCAATTTTTTGTTAGAATCGGAGGGAAAAGATTATGAATCAAGATATCAATTCTTCAGCTTCGTTGTCAGGGCAAGGGGGAAAATCCGAGTACAGATATGAAGTTATATAGATTTGCGATTTGTATCGCCCATCTACGATGAACGATACAAACATCAGAAAGAGGTTCGAAAATCATAATCAATGATTCATCATTCATTTGCTAACGGAGATTTAACGTTACAGACTCTGCAGTAGGGTTAGAGTATACCTGAGCTATAGATGATACTTTTCTAATTCGTGTAATGAGAAATATGAGATGTTGATCGGTAGTTTTCATACGATCAAAAGAGCGGATGACGAATCGTAATTTTACCTCAAACTTCTAAGACTTGTCTGTGAATGAAATTAAAGTTTACCGTGTTTGAATACGCAGCTATAATGGAATCGTACACAAGCGTGAAAATGTTTGAATTCGATTTTGAGAGGTAGATTCGCGAGAATCTCGGGGGTTTGTTTCGCAGAACTTTACTGGACAGTTTTCATGTTCACACACGGGAAAAAATCCTTGCTGAATTAGCAGCGCCCTTTTTACAAATGAGGCAAAGGTGCCTCGTTTGCTAATGAGACAAGGATGCTTTCCTTCGATTGCAAAGCGACTTTGCCAGAATGGTAACGCGGACTTGCAACCGCAACGGGACCGTTGTTCCGCGGGTTTCCGAACATGATTCTTCCAACCAATTGATGTTTGATATGCTAACGAAAGAAACGATGATCATAGCCGATCGATGTGCACGCAAAATATATTTATCTGTTATTTCTCATATATCTGAAATAAATCAAAAGTTTTACATTATCTTAAATTAGACATGAAAGTGGAATCCCATGCACGTATCGGTGACATTGTGGCTTTGATTGAAACCTCACAAAAGATGCACGTGGAGAATGTTGATTTCCGTTCCACGGTGACTTTGCCATTCTGTCAAAGTTGCTTTGCTTTGGGAGCAACGGTAGCACCTTACTCGAAAAGCATAACTTTCTTGCTCCATCAAGAGCATAGCCTCTTCATAGAAAATGCAACGCATAGTCTACCTCCAGTAGCAAGGCAAAACGCCTTGTTAATTTAGCAACATTTTTCTTTCCGTGCAGATTCAAGTCCAGCAGAAGTTTGTAAATACACAACTCACTATCGATTCTGCATAAAAATATATCTTCGGATTGTCTTGAAATAATTTGCTGGTGGCTGCTCTTCTTATCGTCAAAATTTTTCAACGCAAGACCCCGTATAGAAATCTAGACGGGCTTTCCCTAACAAAAATTGGGCCCCGCACGGGGGAGCCGCGGGCGGGATTAGAGCAATCTGAGGGGGGAATGAGGGCATGGAACGCTGCGCAAGACGGGGCCCGCACGGGTGCCCGTACGCAGTCCTAACTTTACAACAGCCCGTCCGGTGCCCTAATGCTGCCTTAATAGCCCCCGTACTCCTATCTCATCTTGTCTATACGCTGTTTTGACAGCTGAACATAGCTGTCTACAGACATTGAGCTCGGGTTTTCACATAACTTGTGGATCTGGAAATCTACTGTTGCTTTCAAAATCGTTGAGCCATGAATCGATGATCAGTGAGAATAACTGATATTTATTAGTTTTACGCTATTATCGTCCAACCATCCACTCGGGGGAAATAGAAAGTGAACTGCAGGTTATGGTACACTAACCCATGAGTGCGAGTGAGACAGTATATAGATAGATCTCAATGCACTGCAGAAGTCGCAGTACTTTAGAATCTGATGACTCGTACTTTGATGTGAAAAAATACTTCATGTGACTCTTAACCAGAAGACTGAACATTTGGGCGGCTCCGGATCAGAACGGTATAAGTCCATTTTTTCTATTTCTGGAAAATGCGCCTCAAAGTTTTTGTGATATGGAAAATTCGAGTTATCATCTAAAGTAAATATTCTTATTCTACCGTGTAGTGCGTGTGTTTTCATGTCATTTTTCGCGTGGGGCGTATTGATTTTCAATTGTTTACACTTTTTACATCTCATTTTGCAATAAAAAATGGACTTATACCGTTCTGATCCGGAAAATTTCTCAACTTTTTTTCCGGATCAGAACGGTATAAGTCCACCATTTCTGAAAAAAATTTACATTTAATATTTTAGATCGGGAGAAGTAGTTAATATGATGAATTTTCACCGTTTGAAGTAGGAAAATGTCGAGAAACTATGAGTTTCCACCTTTGAGATCAAGAAACGTTAAAAAAACCACGGACTTATGCCGATTTAAGCGAGAAAAAGGTGGAAAAAATTTTCCAGTACAGAACGGTATAAATTGAGAATTCTTTGGATTTTTAATGACTGTCCTCGACTTTTTCTCGCAGTAAACAAAATTCCTCTCTAATTTAGGATGACTTTTATAAAATCTCATTGACAGCCGAGACTGTTCTTCGCAGAAAGATCTCATTCAGGATATCGTGACTAAAGATATATTTCCAACATTGAGGTCAACAAGCGTCTATTTGGAAATCCAGTCAAGAAGAGTTTACTCAAGCGGCCCGGTGCGAAGTATAGTTTTTGGGGATCACATAGCACGCAGCTTTACGTCATGCATTCAGAGGCAATTTAAGGGTGTATAGGAAAAATCGCAATGCAGAGACTTTAATCCACCAGGGGATCCAAACGATGAATTGGGACTGATCCCCACTCAACAAACAGAACTGTCGATCAACCGATAGAATGAGGTTAAGACTAGTTGCAGATATCTCAATTGTGGAAAGCTATCTTCATCTACGAGATTTGCCCAAATGAGGTTCATTAGTACCGAGTGGCGGGAGATCGAACCGAAGGCCGGATGACTGTTAATGAAAAGAACCTCAGTTGATAGATCACAACCATTCATAGTGAAATTGAAACCAAAATTCTGTAATGAAGTCTTTCTCTACCATTGGCATTGTTCCTGAGGAGGAAGTGCATAGCTTAGTTGAGTTTGTCGTATCACGGACGCAGTTGATTTTTCTTCAGAGAAGATGCCTGAAAACATGATGCAAAATCAAATTTCTTTGGAAGCTCAGTACCGATCGCTCTCATAACTACGCTTTTGGGACCATCACTAAGAAATTCGGCTCTTTCAATGACGATAAGAGATAAGAAAATGAGACACCAGGGCTTCTAGAGAAAGATCCCAGGCCCATGGGATTACTGACCGGGGGTTGTTCATCTTCATAGGACTCCCCTGTGTCCAAACGCGTGGAAGAGATGCGAGCGGTTTTCGGCCCACCTCCTTCGAAACCATTCGATGCAATCATTTGGACAACATAACAAACCCTACTTGTAGTTTCTGAGAGTAGCTACGACTTCTAACTATGCATAAAAGCACGACAAATGAACGTGGAAGACCCAAAAGCGATATTATTGAGCGAGAACATGGACTTATACCGTTCTGATCCGGTAAAAAAGTCGTAACTTTTTTCGGGACAAAAACGGTCGTGTCGCTTGTGATGCCTCAAAATGCATTTCTACTTCCGGAGTCGTGCATACATGTTTCCATATGTATTTTCTATCGTTTCCCGTCAAAAACTCAATTTTCACCAAAATGGACTTATACCGTTCTGATCCGGAGCCGCCCATTTATCAATAAGTTCTGGCTGTACAGGCTTGTGGCAGTAGGAAATTGTACAATCGGCTAATAATGTGAAATATGCTAGGAAGTATCTTTTTTGTAAATTCATATCAATACAAGAATTTTCTGTAATTCTTTTTCAAGTTTTGGATTGAATCGTTTTCGTCTATCTATTCTTCATTCAAGCCTAGACTATCTAACTCGGTACCAAAACCACATATTTTCTCAAGCCAATCTTGCGATAATGCTTTCTGGTCTGTGCCCGCGTGATGCCCCAATGGTGCCCTAACGCTGCCCTGACTCGCAGTAAGGGCGCCGGCATGCGTAGCGTTCCATGCCCGCACCATGCCCGTACGGGCGGGAAGCGGAGAGATTTCCATAGTGCATGGAAATCTCTCATTTCCACCCTAATTCAGCATCCACTCTTGACCACTCTGTTTTCGCGCAACTTGTGCTGCACTCGTAACGTCTTCCTTGACAAACCCCGATCTAAGCCTGCGTCAAAAAAATTGATCCACACAGAATCAGAGAATACGAGGGAATTATGTAGTGAATATTTCGATCTGCTTAATAAATTTCTATGAATGGTTAAGGATGTGCAATCAATAAATCCTTTGGAAGTTATGCCGTAGTAAATACGATGAAGATTAGCCTGTAACGATCATAAGCATAACTGGGACTAATCATTTATCTGAGATTGTGAAGGAGGGTTTCTCAGTTTCATGCAACTTTCAGTTTTTAGTCTTCCCGATACGCTGTGAGAATGCGATAGCATTAAAAATATTCTAAAGAACATAATAATTGATTCTTGTGAATCCCGGATCTTCGTTACATGAGTGGCATCGTATTTGCCTTCCCAAATTTATCCATAAATTGGAGGGAAAATCCTAATAAATAAAGTAGCACCATTACTCCAAATAATTACGAAAGATCCCAAAAATTCATGAAGGGATTAGGAAAATTTTTTTTGTATCCTAGAGACTTAGAAGGATCAATTTAGAAAACGTTGGTACAAATTGGATGAAATTTCATTCTCAGTTTAACACGTTCGCTCATGAGTGGGTCCCACAGAGAAAGATCTGCGATTTTCGCCATCGCAGCGAACGTGTTAAACATCATACTAGAACATAGATCCCATCAAGATTCTTAGCAAACGGCAGAGTAATCGGTTTCCATCTTGGTCTGATCAACCCAAACTCGCTGATTTTTCTGATCGGTTGGATATAGCTTACGACCTTGCGTTCGGGAGCCATGAAATGGCACTAACAAGGAGAGGTCCAACCTTGTGGAACACGGATCTTGATGAAACTTTGGAAATCATCTTGTTTTGATGAGACATAAAGGTATCTCCAAGGGTTAGATCCCATGGGTCGTGTACCCCGAGATACAGCTACAAAGATTAGCATTGCCAATATAGGCTCATTCCAAAAAAAGTCGCACATATAGTTATATCAACAATGCCAATCTCTACAGCTGTATCTTGAAATAGGAGGCCCATGGGATTTAATCTTTGGATATACTTCCATTTCTCACCAAAATAAGATGATTCCCAGAGTTTCATCAAGACCCGTGTTCCGCAAGGTTTGACCTCCCCTCGTAAGTCGGTATCAGCTTTTGCGAGTGCGGAGGTTAATACTACATTCTTATGGTTACGAGCGATCTAGACCCAATTGGTGGCGCGATAAATGCACCGAACTCTCCTGGAGTGGGTTTTATTCCTCATCACAAAGAAATTTCCCTCTGCCTCACGGGCTAGTCAATTTCGAACAAATGCAAGAAGGTTCTACACCGATACCTACACAGTTTACACACACAACACGTACACAAGAACAAGTTCGCAGAATAATCCCATAGAGAATTTGAAATCGTGTAGTAAAAAAAAGAAAAGAAAGGAAATAGCTTGCCAAATATAAACGGGTCTCTTACATGGAGGATGACTGTGATAATAAAAAGAGTAATGCATGCATTTCGTTTTTTTAGCTTAGTAACAGACTACTTGTATAAGAGTACATATTTCCTTAGAACCATCCGAGTGATTCTACTTTTGGCGTGATTTGAGAGGTTTATGGAATGTCCTTAGCTAGTTTCATCGCCGAGGAATGAGGAAGAATCATCAATCAAAATTTCAAATAGACTCAGACCTACTGATCCACTGATTACTAGAGCTTTGGTGAACGATACACAGAATGATGAACCGCCTCAGTTGGTCCAAAAATGTGGAAGATAAAAGTTTCACTTTTTGGGAATTTCTAAATGAAGAATTTTGGCTGACGTGAGGAAGTGGAAAGAAGATAAAACAGTGATTGGACGATTCAATTATCATCAATTCTAGAGAATAATGATATTGGTATCGTGAACTTTTCCCTCGGGAGTAGAACAAATATGGGCGTTTCTCTGGGACTTTTACACCTGCTGGAATACAGCTATGGAGAGAACAATCAAATGTATCGTCCCCAATCGAAGTGAAAATATTATCATCCAAGTCTCAAAATGAGATATCTTTGGCCTCTGTATGATCAGAAGGAGTTGATTCATTCTAGCTCATTCGAGGAGAGAAAATGTGGGGAAAATCCTGTGGAAATACTCGGTACTCTCGCACAGTCTTACGGATATTCTGGCGATGCCGCGCAACTTTTCGGGTTGATTCCAGCTGTATTTGGTGGATAAAATATTAAAGGAAGCTGGCCCAGAAGCGCGGTAGTGTGCTACCCATTCAGCCAAAATTTCACGACTTTGAAAATTGGAAATAATAAATCAATCATGTCTCGTTCAACTCAAAGATGATTACGCCAAGCTCCTGCCGTGGCTCTGAACGCAATTTTTAGAATGCATATCTAAAGTAAGTGCAATTGCGGAGATTCTGTGACGAGTATCGTGTTTGTGCAATTTTCCTATCTAGAATACGACCGTTCTGAACTGAAATAGAAAAAACGTGACTCACGAAAAAAATTCAGTTTTTCTCATCCCACATTGGCGGATCCAGCTCCATGTTGATCAAACCAATTGTGATCGGATACCCTGACCTTACGAAGCTGCAAAGAGCCCAAGGCATTCGTTGAAATTGTCAATTTTGCCAAATAATTGCTTAGGAAATTCTGGAAAATCGGCGAAAAACTACTTTGAGTTCGACTCATTAACGTGATTTTCGCGATGCCACTTACTCTATATGAGTCTCAATGGTGGAATACTACACAAATATGTGAGCAAAATTTCCCAGGAGTGCGTTGAGCGGTTTTCATTTTTCATTTTTCAACGATTTTCAGCAAAGTGCAAGAGTTCCAGAGAAACGCTCATATACCCATACCTAAATCGACTACAATCTTGATATTCAGCTCAATGAAACTTTCTAGCACTGTTGACAGTTCTCGACGAGTAAAAGGGACCATGCAAAAAACTCTCACACAAAGAATCTCAATTCTGGTTTACAGCCTCTCAACATCAGTGTGAAATGATCCATAAAAATATACATATATGTACGAGTATAAAAAGTATAATAACCTGGTGTAACTGTTGCGTATAGGGGGTGGTATAAAGCGGGCGGACGTGAAAATATAGCGCCACGGGTGGCGCTGATAGTAGAGATGGGGTGCAAGACACGACGACGCCGCCGCAGACGCCTGCTGCAGAATCAGCTTCCACAGCTTCTCAACAAAAGTGTTTAGTATCACGCGACGCTTCGCATCGAAAGCATTGGAGATCGATATTTTTCTCGTTCCTTCATCGGCACGCGATTTTCATCTGTGATTTAAAATTTCACTCGTTCGTTGTGATTGTGTTGTGAATTGTGATATCATTTTGGATATGAGGATTCTTTCAGTGTTCTGTGAGTCAGTCAGTTGGTGAATAAATTGTGTGACAGAATAAGTGTTTTAAACTAGTGGTCATTCACCGCATCTCGTCTAATGATCACAGCAGCGTCTGGTGAGTCTCAAATCAACAGTCTATTAGGGCAGGGGTTTGGCTTGGCTAGTGAGATTTCCCTAATTGATCTTATGACTTTCAATGAGGTGATGGGTAGTTTGATTATGGAAGGAAATTCTTTGTCACAAAGAATTCTCAACAGGACTCATCGTGTCGAATTTGATGATTTCTTGAATTGTGCACATTTTGAATGAAATCGTACCTATGCAAAGGACATCATCTCTGCCTACAGTTATCCTATCTATTTGCAAGATAGTGATAATGGTAACACTTCTGAATCATCGTTGATGCATGCATATTATCCATGAGTCTTGGTCAGTGTGTACACTTGAGATCACGAATTCACTTGTTATATTATCCAGTTCAAAAGAGTCATTGATCCCGAGCCAGAAAAAATCTCCTACGCTCGTGATCTTTGACCAGGGTCCCATTTTATTCCGATGTATTTCTTTCGGGTTTTAAGGGGTACGAAGAAAACTGAACTCTTTTAGACTGTCGATCTCATAACGACGAGTGCATCTAGCTTGCTCATTTTATGGGGGTCGATAAAAAAAATTTTGTTGGTACAACCCCTACATGAGATTCATGTGAAAAGATAGATTTATGAGAGCTCGTTATCACTCGATCTCATTCCCTATTTTTTGTTTGGCTTCTTAAGATTTCCAAGGACCAGCTGTTGTTGATCTTATTCCACTTCATTCACTACGATTTATGCTATTCCAACAGGAATTAAGAATTTTGAGAGTTTGGCTGCAATGGAACTCCAAGCCTCTTATTCATCTTTCTACTTCTTATCATATACTGTGATAATTAATCGAGTTTGACGCTCTTTCATGCTGTGGAACATCCCAGCTGAGCTTAGCTGAAATGATAAATTCTTTTTTGAAATTTCCAATGAAGTCGAAGACACTGATGGAACATTTTTGGTAAAAGAAAGAGTGTGGGATGGGCAAATAAGTCACATTCGCGATATTAGAAATTCTTATCGTTTGTGGTTTCTCCGTTTAGACTCACAGACTCGTAACCGTCTCACGCACGACCACATCCCTATATTACAGTCCATAAAACTTTGCAGAACAAAATATCAAAAGACAATTCGATCAGGGAAGAATACTCCACTCTCGTATCAGCATAGAATGTTATTCGTATACCTTTCGATACAAAAACAAGCGCCTTCACATATGCAACCAGACCAGGATCCACAAAATTTATCTCGTACAGCTCGCCAACGATTGTCTGCGACTGGATGATCAAATCACGCTCAATGTGTATGAAAGTTTCGAGCAAAAATTGCATCAGAAGTACTGAATCGAGCTTGAACGAGCTGGGTACACTGTTCACTCGTTCGAACGTAAAAGGAATTTGCTGCTGCATCAAAAACATTCGATCTATCGAATTTTCCTCTCGATTCGAGTTTCAACTGTGTAAGCTTGTCGAAAGTTGACTGGGGTATGGAAAAACGGGAAAACTCCCGTTTGCTCTCTGCGAATTATCTTGCTGATTCGAGTTAGAAAACACATCAGGGATGTTTGTAGTTTACGGTAAGTTCAGCGAATTTAATTGAAACTTTTCTACTGCTTGGGACAATCCTCTAGGACAACTTTTTTCATTGCGTTTTCGTGGTATAATCTCCTAACAAAAGTGTAGAAATTTTACAAAAAAAATCATTTATCTCGGTTTTCCATTTCTTCGGAGTTAACGTTTCCATTTTTGGAAGTTGACGGGTATTAACTTTTTTATAAGAAATGTATGAAGCGGGTTCGATTGGACAACTCCAAGTGAATTTTTCGAAAATTCACAAAAAGATCTATTTATGGAACATTTTAAAAAACGTTTCTGTTCTAGGCTATACCGGTGATTCTGGAATCAATCTTTTCTTTCATGTTCAATTCTTTTAGGGTATTAAAAGCTTTCAAAGTTTTCTTATAATAATCCTGGGAAAACTTTATTCATACGATAATGATAACTGTACTGCACCTCGAAATACGCACATTCTGCACGAAGTGAATCAAAGTGTTCTGTTTTGCAAATTTTTGACAAAGCTAAAAAAGTTTGTTCTGTTTACAAATATTCTTGGACGAATTATAGAATACATCTTGAAGTTGATGAAATCAAGCAAGTCAGCGTTGAACTTTAGTTTTGATAACAGACCTACGATAATTTTCCGTCCTCATGAAGGGGCGATGACCATTCAATAATTTCAGACGACCGTAAAGCTGTGGATAGAGTTTTTTAATATCAAAAACTATAGATCGGGGATGTGATTACGAGAACGGGCATACACAATTGAGAGAAGAAGATTAATCCCCCTAATGACGAATCTCGGAAATGGCTCGGGAGTTGGTTTATGAAGTAAATAATATGTGGTCTATGATTATCATTTGATCATTAGAGGGTTCTGAATTGTTCATAAATGATAGGAAATCATGCATTGCATACAATGACGATTCCAAATTCGAAAATGTCAACATTGACAGTACCCGACTTGTGCAGTGAATGAATGTCGTTCGTGTGAGACACTATTCACGTGCACCTGCCAATGACAACGGGACCGTGTGGTTCGTTGCCTAGACATTGATCGTGCTTAGGTCGTGAAGCGACGATGGAACGGAGTTAGCAAGGCAAAAATGATTTCACTGTCGGCGCGGAGTGCCTTTGGATGTCTTAGGTTGACTCGAGGGCCCAGTGGCCGAACGGCTAGACGGAGCAGCCATCAAGGCTCCAAGACGCGCGAGCTTGCGAGCTTCGCACATACCGCACGGGTTTTCACTACACTGAGCTTTGGAAACACCAGAAGGGGCGTCCCGTTCCATTGTTGGCACCTCGGATTGGCACTCCGTGATATAATGCGGCACTCGGTTCCGAAAGAGTATATAGTCACTATAACCGGGTAGAAGGTTCTGTGTGAGCGGGAGCGGGCACAGGTATACGAATTAGACGCACTGTTTTAAATTCGAATTGTGCCGCAGCTGCCGATGCGCGGAACACCACAAACACACACACATATTCGTCCATGCTGGGTTATACTGATTAAGAGCGCACTGAGTGGATCGCGGCCATCGCGGTGGCCGGATGACGTAGGGCCGTAGGTCGTCGGGTCGAAGGGCCGACGGACCTGGTGGCGCGGCTTTTGGTAAGCGATTTTACGTGAACGAATGACCGTGGAGGCCTAGCCTTCGTGATAGCTTGAGCAAAACTGAGCATGCTGAGCCAGGAGGGCTCGGCTTTATATAGGCGCGGGTCGGCAATATCTGCAGATCTGAAGATACGTGGATCTGTGGATCTGCAGATCTGATGATTCGTGGATCCGCGGATCGGTGGATCTGCGGATCTGTGGATCTGCGGATCTGCGGATGTACCGGATTTTATGAGTTTATAATCCCTTTTGAATTTATGACGTTGTTTTTGAAATCGTTTTCTCATGCATACATTCGGCCTAAGGTTGAATCAAGACGCAAGTATTTATTAAAAATATGAGTGCGATGCGCACGTCAACATCAACATTTCCATGATTCAACTTTCGGGCATCAGACTTCAGAAGTCATAGAAAAATTACAAGTGTAGAATGGGTGATACTTTCTAACAATCATATTCGTTGTTTCTAGACAATTTTGCGAGTATGGCAGGGATTTTCATTCAGTAGTAATAAAAAAAGTGTCTCGAACGATGAACGATTTTAGAGTATCTTTTCAAACACTCTGTACCATCAAAATGTCGAAATCTGCCCCATAGAAACAGATCTGCATTTATTGATCATTATCCCAATTCTAAACTTTGGAATATCGATGAAAGTACAATCGTGGCGTACCAAACAGGACAAGGCCATCATATTTACATACACATGTTTACGGGCGGTTAGATAGAGTGAAAACTCGATGCGTTCACCCCAATTTACCAATTCCCCCTACACACCCTCTCCGCTCACGACTGACATACCAAATATACAAATGCGAGTATACATATAGAGCATATAATGTCAACGGACGTGGAAAGTATCGAATCGATATTGTGGAACGTAGAAAAGTAAGTGTCACACGGGATGCACAGCATCAGAGAATCACGGGTCGTCGAAATTTAACTTCCGCACATATATATCTATCTATAAATAATACAGTGTACCTATGTATGATACAATGTGAAAAGAGAATGTGATGTGTTCTGCATAATTCAACGAGCAAAACAAGTAATGACAAAATTTTTGAAGCTCGGTGAAAATGAGATTAGTACAGAGTGGTAGAGTTGAAAATCGTGTCACGAGAGTAAATAGTTTCTACATCTCGTTATAGAGTTTATCTTACTTTGACCGAATAATTGAACGAATGAGATTTTGAATGGAACTTTGATGTACTCTGCGGTTCATCGGATTTTCATTTGGAGCTATTTACACGGATAGTCTCGTTTTCATGGAAATTTTTTTGTTTGTAAAGTTTTAATCAGCCGAAATTCTCTGTAATTGAGTCTGTTATTCCCCTATTATATGATGGTATTCCCAGCGTATTCGTCAAAATAGCAAAGAAATTTTGTGAGATATGGATCTTGCCACGAAAAGTGTTCGGGGCAATTGATGATACTTTGAGTGAACTGTGAAGATTTTTATTATGGCGTCGATGGCTGAATGCTGACCTAGCCTTCATCACTGACAATCGTGTAACGTATAATGATTCCTCCCTACTCTATTTTCACAAATCACTTCAATCATTTTTCCTTACAACGACTGAAACATTCTTGGAGCATCCTTATTTTTTGTACAATAATTCATCCCGACATCAAATATACATTGAGATTTTCTGATTTCGGCTCTTTTAAGATTATTTTTTCTCAATCGTCCAGATAGAATTTTTTCCATTCTAACTCCGAGTTAGCAAGACTTAGTCATAAGAGTCTTTAAAAACACATGAAATTCTCAATTTCCTACATTAGATGCGACGATTTATTTATACACGTCTTTTTTCAACTTATGGCACAAGTCTGTAAAAACAAAATCGGATAAAAATAGTTATACCTAGTCTCGAACTCAATATTCCCCTCGGCGGTCAATATGATCGTAAATTTCAACAATTATGTTTACGTCTGCCGCGTTCGATGCACGTGGCGAGATTCACTAATGCGTGACTATAGATTTTCTTGAGTGAATTGGAGGAAGTCGAAAAGCGAGTGATTGATCGATTCTGCTTTCGAATGTATCGAATGCAGAGAGAAGTATACAAAGAGGGGGGGATAGTTTACGATTTATAAGCTAGTCAAGCATGAGATCGATTTTTCGGTTTGTAATATCATCGTCTGTGGCCACTAGCCAGAATATCTCTAACGTTTTAGACGATTTTCAAGATCAAGAAGAGGGTAATTCTGACTGGGGAAGAGGAAACCAATAATTTAGTCGGTTAAATTTGAGTAGGCCAAAGACACGAAAATGATTATCACCTCTGATGAAAGTTGGTATCATTAAGAATTATATACAAGTTGAACATTTGGTCTCGTCGATTTTGAAGGACGGTGGGGCCCCCACCGTCCTTCAAGATCGACGAGACCAAATGTTCAACTTGTATATCAACCATCAAGGACGAAAAAATCTACCAAAATCACTTATGATATTAAGAATTATAGTCCAAACTAATCAGTTTTTTTTTGTTTCTAATGATGGAAAAAATGATATGATGTCGGTATCTCATTGGCAATAATTACGACAATAGAAGTGTTACATGTGAACTGTTCTTTTACGTCTCGCGACTTGATTTCAGCCAAGAGATGCTCAATTCATTTGATTGAAGAGTTTATTACCCTTTCCATCTTGATATACTCTTTTGTCACTTATGACTGATTCATCTGTATCAATTTGAATCAATTACACGTGATTAAACAAGTACAATTCTTTGACAATTCTGATGAAGTATGATGCAATAGATGGTATTTGAATATGAAGGTTCTCGAATCGTCTTTCATCAATATAGTTACACATCTCTAAATTTTCAAGAATGGAGTCCTTACTATCAACATTGAGATCAGTTCGTTAAATCTTTTTCACAGAGGCTAGGTGTTTTATGCAATAAGGGTGAACAAGTTGATGTATAATTTGCAAATATCTCGTACCTCATCTCCTTAACTTGAGATGTCTAGTGTACTTAACTGATGCAATTTTGAATGTGTCGTGAGAGCTCCTCCACGGCCCAAAGGTACTTGCCCTTCAGAGTTTCTTTTCTACGCTTAAAGTACATAATAAATGTAATATTTTCCCGCAACAGCGAAAATCGTAACCGCTCCTGTTTCCGAAAAGAGTCGATTTTAAGATTCTCCAATGAAAAAATGAATTTTTACGAGATGGACATTCGTTTCAAGGAAACAGCGTTCGTAGAATTTCATCCACCTTCAATCTTCTCACATGAAAGACCTCATGGATCCATTAAATACCACGTCTTGAATTGAATTCATAGGGAAACCCATCATGAAGTGATTTTGAAGGGAAAATGACTTAGTTTGGCATAATGATGGGGATCGGACACACTCTACGTCCCTGCATGTGACCTAGAGACCAAAATACTGAAATTGGATGGGAAATAATGATAAGGTCATGAAAAAACAGCTTGTCCTAGAAAGAGGATTGGGAGAACGGAATATTCAACGCAAGGTATCATTTTTTCGATCATTTCTGGATTGTGACTCAACTGTTACGCCGTATTGACATTTTTGAGGATACACCCGGGAAGATCTCTTGAAGTTGTTGAAATAAAATTCTGTAATTCCTTTCGGTAAATTCAACTAATTTGGGAATAATCTGAGTCAAAAGTCACATTCAACATGTTGATTCTTGCATCATTCCCATCAAAATTGGATCAAAATAGCAGGTATAAGGAATCTACAGGAGTTGTCTCCAGCAGAACAATTTCAATTCCAAAATGGATGAACTCGTCATTCTCGATATTCGTCAATCAGATCTAGTTATAATGTAAGAGTTTCAAGCATTTGCAACTCCAATACGACTCTGAACTTCGAATATTTCCAAATTCGAATAATCCCCATCATCATGGCGAACTAACTCATTTTCCCTTCAAAATCACCTCATGATATATTTCACGAGGAATTCAATTTTCAGAAGTGGTATTCGATTAATCCATGAGAATTTACATGCGAGAAAGTTGAGGGTGGATAAAATTCTACGGCCGCTGTTTCCCTGAGACGAAGGTCCATCTCGTAAAAACTCATTCTTTCACAGAAAAAACTTAAAATGGACTTTTCTCGGAAACAGGAGCGGTTAAGATTTTCGTTCTTGTGGGAAATGTCACATTTATCATGTATTCCAAGCGTAAAAAAGAAATTCTGAAGGGCAAGCAACTTCGGGCTAAACTCATGTCTAGAGCACCGTGCCTACAAGAAATAGCGTAAAAATCTAGAAGGATTAGAAAATTTTTTTGAGCACCTGAAAATCAAATCGACAAACGAATTACCCTCCAAAAAGAATTCATTTTGTAGGGGAAGAATAAAATTCAAAAAACTTCCCTTTTTTTATCTTGATGTTTTTTCACCATTTTCACACTCGTACTCCAGGATGTCATTTTAGAAGCCGGCATTTTAGAAGGATGTCATTTTAGAATACTATCACAAAACTCACATTCGAGATGCGGTAAACAGGAATCAACAAAACCATTTCGACAGTTATCGAAGAGCAGATTTGGAATTTCCCTTCAGTCATTTTATTGGCACGACATTCACTCAGTGGTTTTGGGCGGACAAAGTGGAAAAGAGACAAAAATTGAAACACGTGAAGCAGAACGAAAAGCAAAGTGCATCGCATGGCTGGAATCGACATCGATGAAAAAAAGAGCTTTAAACTTTTTTCGCAATATATGAGTGATTCCGCCGAAAGTGGGATTTTTTAGGGCCAAAATCGTCACCGAGCGTGTTTTGGGCCAAAAATTATTTCAGCCCCAGACGAGTTTTAGTGGGTCGTTGCAGTTGGTTTCCACTTGTTTTGGCACAAAAAGGAAGTACCTAGAGCTACGTAGCTCAAAATTGAAGCCGGACAAAGATATGTCGAGTTTAAGGGGTCGCGGAGGGGGACGGTATGGACAGGGACGGAATGGACATTTCGCTTCAAAAATATTCCCGCGGCTCGGCAACTAATCGTAAACTCTTTTCCGCATTAGATTTGATCTAATGCAAACAAATACTTCAAGAAAATGGGTTCCACAAAGCGATACAACTTTTTAACGAGGAGCACAACATGGGGACGGAATTGACCGAAAATTTTGTACGCCATTTTGAAAACACGTTTATGTGGTGCGCCTGGGTGCGTGTTCGAGTTTTTGGCTACTGTTGCGCATGGATGAGGCGTATTTGGGTTTCTAGAAATCAACCTTAATGGTTAGAAAGGCTCAATAGACGATCGGGGACTTTGCCGACCTAATTAGTGTTGTGCAAGCAGTTTTGGTGCAAACCCGTCTTCAAAATGTCAGATGGCCGTGTTCGAGCTGAGGGCTCAATTTGGATTCGCAAAGTGGTGGAATATGTTATTCGAAGTATCACAAATTGAAGTGCACAGTTACATATAGGGATTTTTGACTCTGCATATGCGTCGTGATGAATTCAAAAGTCCAAGTTGGGTTGTCTACAGGGGACGGAATGGACATTTGGACCCTTTATCAGGCACTACAAAATACAGGAACGTTGGGATCGTCTCCAAAACTATTAACATATTTGCGCACCAATAGAATACACCCCAGAAAATTGCTTTAGTGCACATCCCGACCCATAGAAACTTAGAGGAACATGAAACACAGAAAATCCCACTTTCGACGGAATCACTGATATATCGAATGACATGAACTCCAGCTAAGCCTGTCACAGACAGTTTTGTTGTGAAGTACACACGGTTAAGACAAAAAGTGAAGAGAGAGAAAGTTCAGCCAGCAAAAAATGCATCAGCCTGCAATCCAAATCGAGCAATGTTGATTTTTATAGACACTAGGTCTATATATTCGTTGCTAAAAGTACTGATAGTTAACACCTGCATCAGAGTAAAATAAAACATAACCGACACGAGAGTGAATTTAATAATTTTGAAAGCTTGGCAAGGGATCTACTATACGTGAGGATTATCGGGCTGTATTAGGATTTTATTATCAAAATGTGATGTAATACGTGCACTGCAGATATATTAAATTCTAGCTCGAGCTTTTTCAAACGAATGAGATTTTCTACAGAGAAGAGACTGGCATATTTGAGTTGGGCTCGTCACTGAAACATTTTGAAAGCTTTTTTTGCGAGAAAAAATCACACCGACGTGGCAAATTCTGTTGAGATGGATAGATAGAGAGAGACTGTGTAAATGTGGTGTAATACTGTTTGCGGCCTTTGGAGTTTCTGTAGTTAATTTACTTCTTTTGAGAGCTGTGTCGGTATATACGGGCTCATTTTTCTCATGGTAATTATTTTCTGAATAACGCGCAAAATATTGCGCTCTTTCTTCATGTCCTTTTCGGTAAATGAATATAAAAAACGGGACTGAATACTTGCGCTCATTGTAAGAATAAAGAAATCGCTCATCTCGCAGCATTCTCTGGCGCAATCTAAGCTCCGGTAATGATACATTGTTGAAAAATATCTCAATTTCAATTCCGGGGCAGTATTCCCACTTCATTCAAGCATTTGCGTATAAATTTATCATTCAAACATGGAACAGGAAACTCCTCAATTACAATGCAACGAAATGAGAGCGAGATAAAATTTACTTTATTTAGCTTTTGCATCTTGTCAACACAACAATGTAGAATCGTACGATGTCGACCGGACGGAAATGAGCTGCATCACAGTGATATAGTACGACATTAGTGATAAGTTTATTTCGATTGCTTTGCTATTTTGAATTCATTCCGAACTGACCAAAAGAGTCCAAAAAGTATTGTCCAACGATTATTATGCAAGAATCCTGGAAGTTGTATTTTTGTTTAGCTTGAAACTAATACAATCTTGAGCAACAAAGTTCATACGCAACTTATTTCAAGTGTATATGTACAATTAACAAGCAATTACAGCGCTGCAATTGCCATCTTGAGTAAATTCAAAAGTGAAGAAAAGAGTCCATTAGAAAAGTGTGGTCCAATGATGAGGCAAGAATCCTGGGAATTGTAATTTTATAGCTTTAAAAAACTATCTTCATGTTTGATCACTCGCTTGAATTGACAATTTTAAGAATAACAACAGCTGGTTTGCGGATCAATTTTGGGACTCTATTATTCCTAAGACGACGTTTCGATAGTTCTTACTATCCACATCAGGTATCTTCATGTTCCTCAGTCTCAACAAAACAAAGTTTTTCTTGAAAGCATCAAGAGGCGCGGTAGCGCCTCGCTGGCGAGTATATGAGCAGACGAAAAATCGAGCGAGGCGCTGTGCCTATCTATGCTTTTTTATTCGCTTTTATTGAACTCGGGCGCGTGGAGACAAGATTTCTTGTCGGGGAACTTCGTGTGAGCGTGTCATTGACACACTTTGGTATTGTTGTGTTGGTGTCGAGGCTCTGATTGCTCTGATGCGCGATTTTACATTGTGTAAACGCAAACGCGGCTTTGTGCGCAGATCGAGGGGAGAGCATGTAGAGAACAGTATAGGAGAAAGAATCTATGAGGTGTCACAACTCACAGCTGTGAGCAGCAGTGAGCAGAGCACACATGTAGCACCATATAGCACATCAGCCGATCAGCCGGAGATGCTGAGAGATCCTCGCTATCTTTCTAATTTGCACTAATAAATGATCATCAGTGATTACGGTAAAAAGCAATGCTCTCGCCCGCCGGCCTGTCCGAGCTGCCCGCTTATTGTTGCTGCACGCCGCGAAAATTACATACCCATAACCTCTACGATTGTTCACCGCGTGATATGATGCTGTTGTAGGTTGCAGCTCAGTGCAGATATTTTGTGTAATGAAGTGATTTCATTAATGTGTTCCAGTTCTGGATCTATCCTGCGATGACTCTCATCTTCATCAATTTGTAGATGAATTTGTGAACAGTGTCAAAGCAGATGATTGAGAAGAGTATTAGAAACAAATGTTCAGACCAGTAGAATCACTGACAGGTGATTGATGGTTCTATATTTTTTCATAACTGTGAGGAGCTAAATTTTCTAGTACGCAATCAAGTTTTGCATACGGTGGAGAAATCAAGTCACAGTTTTGATCAAGCAGTAACAGAGTGATGAATTGTATTTCATGGGACACTGTGTGTCAATTGATTAGTATCTGCCATCAATCTCTCTCCTAAATGTTAATTAGGTATGCCATTGCTCAGAACTCCAGATTAGTGACGGAATAGACCACTTTTGTTGTGAACATCAGTTGCAATAGTTCCATGCGTACCAAGTGCTTGTTCGTTTACACTCCTAAGGATGCTTTCTAGCACTGACACATCCATTACAAAAATTTAGCAGTCATTTTCAACTAAATTCCACCACTCCAATGGTTTCTGTGTAGATGTTTACAATTCTGCAACACTAATAACAAAGTATTAGTGTGGTATCAGCATAGAGGGCTCAAGGATCATTCAGTTTCTTACAAGCACAAAGCATCGCTCGACTAATTTGAATTAGCAGATATCCCTATCCATGATTGATCTCCGACTTGTGAACTGTTGTGGAATACTCATTGATAGAGATTTACTCATGTTGTCAATAAGCTATACAGCCTCCTGAATTTGATTTGCCAATAACTTGGCATTCATTACAAAGTTACCGGTTTGCTATACATGACAAGAGGCATAATTTGGGATCAACCGTGGCTGATCGCTCTACTCCTGACTAATCCATTTGTACTCTACAGCCCTTCTTATCCCAATACTTATGCAGAAATGGATACATCTCTTCATTATAATCAGCCAGAGAAATTTCAAAGATTATCCAAAGCTCTAGCCTGATATTAAATTTTTTGAATTATGGTCCATTTTAAATTATTAGATATGAACTAAAAATATGAAAATAAAATAATTAAAAAAAATAATTTTAAAAATTCGCTTTTATGAACATAATAGCAACGCAAAATGTGAAAATAATCTTGAATCTCCTTTCTGCATCTAGCATAGATGTTGGCTAAGTTTACTGACTTACATGCTCCAAGATGTTCATGATTTTATGAATAAATATGATAAAAGCGTGGGTTACATCATGAAGACTAATGTTGATGAATCAAGTTTATAACCCACGCTTTTATCATATTTATTCATAAAATCATGAACATCTTGGAGCATGTAAGTCAGTAAACTTAGCCAACATCTATGCTAGATGCAGAAAGGAGATTCAAGATTATTTTCACATTTTGCGTTGCTATTATGTTCATAAAAGCGAATTTTTAAAATTATTTTTTTTAATTATTTTATTTCTACTTGAATTATTAACTTCTTAACGTTGCTCATAGAGCTCTGCGATGCTTTAGCAAAGCCTTTCTAAAGCGATTCAGAGTTCTGTACAATTATTTTCTCAATCCGAGCACTGGACACGTTTTATTCAGCACCGCAAAATTCATGCCTTCGCTTTACATCTCAGTTCGATTTCACCAGCCCCGTGCTTCGACTCGAGAAATATCGAAACGCTTCTACTACACATGTGTTGGGTATGTAAGATATGGTCGAGAAAGAGCGAGAGACTAGAGAGAGAGAGAGAGAGATAGAAGCGCATGCGCAAGATCTTCCTGTCCCCTGTCCGGTTGACGGCAGTCTGCAATGAGGCTTTCTGCTGCGTACCGGGCAACGCGGGCACCGACCAGCTGGTTTGTTATCGCGGATAAATAAATTTTCGAATTATCTGAATTTCTCGATTCTATAATTATTGCATCAGATGTGGATACTCGAAACTAGCCACGACTAGAGGTGACGTAAAGATCAAAGCGCCGCATGCGAGAAGGACAGGGAGGAGAGATTCGTCTGCTTTGTTGTGTTTTGTGTTTTCGTCGCGGCTCCCCAATATTGCTCTTGCCTGTAGCTGCATGGCTCTCCAGATTGAACTGAGCAAAATATACACTGATAGTAGTGTATTTTTGTATGGAAAAAATTACGGAGCCGTGTGTAAGAAATTCTCAAGTGCGGTGGGGACAAGTGCTTGGAAAATTTGTGGTTACCCTTGGATTTTTATAACCAAGGGAGTGAGATCCCCCCCCCCCCTCATTCACTTTTTTTCAAAAGTAAAACTAGGCGAGTATGAAGTTTAGAAAAGAACCATTCATCTCCAGTACATCAAAACTTCAAATTTTATACGACATGGTTTAAACTCTTGGAAGGAATGAAATCTAAAAAAACCATGTCGAGTATTTTTTGAGCCGATTTGTCACGATCAACATATCATCACTGATAGAGACTAGAGCCACTTTCCTCCAATCAAATCTTTCTTTCAATTCATCCTAATGCTGGTGGTTTGACAATTTCTTACTAGCTAATTGTCGCTGAAATGACCCGAAGTTTAGGTGAGCAAAAGAAATACAGGGGAATATCGAAATAGAGAAAATATAACTGAGTTTAATTTGGTGTTTATGATGATTCACTGAAATCTCATATCATACTCAGTTATATTTTCTCTATTTCGATATTCCCCTGTACCTCTTCTACTCACCTAAACTTCGGGTCATTTCAGCGACAATTAGCTAGTAAGAAATTGTCAAACCACCACCATGAGGGTGAATTGAAAGGAAGATTTGATTGGAGGAAAGTGGCTCTAGTCTCTATCAGTGATGATATGTTGATCGTGACAAATCGGCTCAAAAAATACTCGACATGGTTTTTTTAGATTTCATTCCTTCCAAGAGTTTAAACCATGTCGTATAAAATTTGAAGTTTTGATGTACTGGAGATGAATGGTTCTTTTCTAAACTTCATACTCGCCTAGTTTTACTTTTGAAAAAAAGTGAATGAGGGGGGGGGGGGATATTATTGTACTCATCAATTCATCGATGAGAATCAAATTTTTTCTGAAAAAAAAAAAAAAAAAATATCTTGATCCTCAGAGTCTATAAGCAACTTATTCCGAGCTACATACAATTTGCAAGCAACTATAGCACTGAAAATATACCTATGCGTATCATTTTTAACATGGCCTTTTATAAGCAGTGTCGACGCTAACCCTATGGGTTCCGAGACTGCTCGTCAAATATTCTGAACTTTGAATATCGTCTTTTGATACAAAAAATTGACTATTTCCAAAATTTCAGTCATATCTATAACCCATACATTTATTTCAACTAATATTCGAGTTCTGGAAAGTTAAGAGTCCTGTTCATTTATCAAGGCCTTGTTATTATATAAACTCTTGGAGATATTTCCAATTTTCTTAATTCTTTTCCACCCAATAAGAAGCTTGCAGCTCTTTCGGCACGAGCTTTGGTGCGTTCGAAATATTTCTGAGACAGAGAATGAAATAAAAATAATCTCTTATCAGATCACGAGATATAATCATTGTCATCCTGTAATCCTAAAGAAATGAATTAGACAATCAATTCATCAAGTGAATCAGGACTCATTTCGATTAACGAAAATAATTCAGATGCAAATCGTTGGCTCCCGATCAAAGAAAAAAAAGTATGAGTCGTTAGTCAAAACGAATCCGAGAATTCGAGCTGATGGCTGTTGTCCTAGGGCATTTCATTTGTCACGTAAATGTGGTAGTTAGAGACTTATGTCCTCGAGTATTTAATTTACCCTCGAGAAACTCATTTGACCCGACTGTGAAACAGCCGGGGAAGCAATTTACTCTACTATCTTATTGCTAGTGTTCGTGAAATTGGGGAGTGATACTCATCTGTCTGTGTGACTCATTTTAGTGACCTTTTGAAACTTTATCGTGCCGAAGCTGCTGATCCCCAACAAATCTGTCAAAAGAAACATGCGGATGGTAGTCTTTGGAAACAACTAATAGTCTGCGTGTGGCTGACTGTACTCGAACAGTTTTCTTCACGAATGCGAGAAAAGGTATCGATTGCGATCCGGCATTAATCTCAACCCTCTGGTGTACCGAATCATTCAGTATAGCTGTTAAATATTTTTTTTCTAACTTGAATGTGTTATGAGGCGAAGAATACCAATATAAGGTAAGTGTACCCAACTTGCCTCTGTACCCAACTTGCCCCCATATGCCGATCTCGGGGATGGGCACTCCTTGGCCTCACGGCAATTTTTTTTCTCATTTTTTATATTGAAATATGAGAAAGTAAGTAGTTTGCGTCGACCCCGAATAATTCCTGCGTTCTCCAGAAAATCTAAAGTGATTTTTCCATTTTTCGTGATTGCTTAGCTAAGAAAGCGACGAGGGAATTGCGTTCAGTAAAATCGGTGCCAAATTCTTTGACTTCAACCAATTTTGACGTACCTTAGCGCATTCGATTCCTTGTTTCAAGACCTTCAAAATGCATTTCTTGAAATTGCAAAATTTGAATATGGAGTTGTTTTATGTGCAAAACACGGAGACGATTTGTAAACAAGGACGCCAACATCGGAGTATACCCAACATGCTCCCATATGTTTATCTCGAAAGGGCGTGCAGAACGACTTTTTTTACGATTCAGAACGTGTTTAGCACGTCAAAATGGGTCAGAACTAGTGTTTCGAACCACCGAAAAGCTCCAAATGTGCGTGCACGGTGATAAAAACACTTTATCACCGATTTCCATCATTTATTTCGGAAGAATTGCGATAGTTCGGCTCCAATTGATCCAAATTGGACGTAGTTTAATGCATTTTGAAGGTCTTTAAACAAGCTTCAAAATGAGCTAAAGCACAATGGAAATCGTTGAAGTAAACCAAAGTTATTAAGAAAAAGGCTTAATGGGGGCAAGTTGGGTACACACTTTCGTAAACTCTCAAAAATCACCTTTTGGGAGAATTCAAACAGTTTGGCTCCAGTTGGTTCAAATTGAATGTATTTCAATTTATTTTGAAGGTCTTAAGATAAGCTTCAAAATGAGCTAAGGTACGTTGGAAAATATTGAGATGGGCCAGAGTTATTAAGAAAATGGCTTAATGGGGGCAAGTTGGGTACACTGACCTTATTCAATTTTAAGGATTCTGACTCATTTTGCTTGTAACGAGTGCTGCAGATGAGATTTTGGTATAACCTTTGCAATGTGCTCAATAATCTCAATAGAAATTCAATAAAAGCGTTATATAAGGAAAAAATAAACTTTTGCAAAAACCATAGTTTTTCCGGATTTTCTCCTGCAACCACACAAAAGTCATGATGATAGTTGTGATACTTTGGATATTTCTTTTCGAGGATAACCACGTTGAACGGGCTGATTGTATATTAATTTACGATCTCCCATGCCGATTCTTCTGATAAGTTTTCAAATTCTGGCTAATTGAAGCTCAAAGCTCTAAAGCGGTGAAAGTCATAACTACAAAAGTTGTGAAAACATTCTTTTTGAATTAAATTATTACTAGATCGATATGAACGATTGTGACTTTCTTGCTCGCGGGAATTTCAAATGATGTAAATTTTTGTAATTTGGCCTTTGCGATCTAATTAACATGTTTGGTGCGAAGCCGGTTTTTCGTGATTTTATTTCTCTCATGAACTGGATCCCCGTATCCTGTTGAAAATGCTTGGATTGGAGCAAACTTTTTTTGGTTCATTGGTTGAGCCCTACACAAAGTGAATCACCTTAGAAAGTCCTTACTGGGTATATTACTCGAGTCATTACAGACTGGATGAGATTGGGAAATGAAAAGTCGGGGGACCCACCCGAGGTCAGCTGATTTCACATAGCTCAATATCAAATTACTCCGACTCGAACCAAGTACAACTTCAAGGCACCTCTAATGTGGGGTTGCAACTTGAAGGGTTTTAATGAAAAGATATAATTTAAAAAAAGAACATACGAAAAAATTCGATTCTGCACGTGGGTGTTGGTGAGTTTCGCCTTTCCTCGACAGATTCGGCTCTTCAGGGGACTGAAGGGATCTGTCAGATTAGTCCCCGATGACACCCAGCCTAAGTGGCTTGGTGAATCGAGATTTCAAGCAACCTAGGCAAAAAATGAAAATGTGAAATCAGTGGATCTGCTGATTAATCAGCTCGCAAAGGCCAAATTACAGGAATTCACATCTTATCAAAACATTCTGTGCTTCAGATAACTTGATCGGAGTTCCATCTGAAACTGAAAGTTTATTGAGGTTGCTTTCTGAAATAGCTATCGAAATGATAAGAAAAAGACCATGTTCATTGTTGACAAATTCTCCTGTTATCGTTGGTGGAGTGATTCAATCGTATACTATCGGTGCGCGACGGTACACAAACTAACCTGAAAGATATTGTGTGACTTGGGGGAAAAGATGAGGCGTAGGAAAGTCAGTTTGATGAAGAAAGCATGCAAAAAAGTCAGAATGATTTGTTTTTGATGTCCGTTATAGCTATCTGTACCAGACTTTTGGAAAAAATGAAGCATGGCGAGAAAGTACAGAATGGAGAAAAAATTAGAGATCGAGAAAGGCTATAGAGATCTATCTCATCCTGAACAATCCGAAAAATATCTATTCCATCCAACTACTGCTCCAAGGCTCAGTCTGACATTTGCGACATTCAATCATCGTCGGGTTCGGGACACTTCAGCCGAGACACTGCAAAAACTTCTATACATACAACTCAAGAGCCTTTCATATTCTCGAGGTACAGACGAAGTGTATACCTCGAGAGCATCTATCGATTTTCGATACATCTAGCCGTGATAGCATTGAATAAGGTAAAAATAATGTAAGCTAGAGTAAAAAATGAGGTATAAAAGTACCTATACTTGATTGTCGAGCTCTGCAGCTCTTGGCTGACGCGCAGAAGCTGATTTTCGCCGCGCTAGAATGACCGTGAAAAAGTGTAATTTACTATTATTTGAGCTCGCTTCCACGCCAGAGCCATATCCATTACAAAAATTTTTGAATTTGGTGCCGGATCGTAAAAAAACATTGGTTTTTAGTTCAAGGCAGAGCATGACTTTTCTTTCCGAATTTGCGAAATCCCTACAGGAAACAATATCGGTTTCCAATAGTTTGTAATTATTGCCTCGTAATGCATCGAAATACTCTTAGAAAATTCTGGAAGAAAACTCTGTAGATACAAAACACATGATTGGGACGCCAACAAGAGCTTGATATAAGGTCATGAAGAAGAAAGAATAAAAATTCGAAATTTTAAAGATCTAATATTTGCCATTTTCAATATTTTTTCACTACAGAAACATACTCACAGAGGAGAAACGACATTTCTTTTATACTATATCAGAGGCAATTCCATACACTGGCGTCTTAAATAATAAGTTCTCAGCTATCGAAAGATTAGCGTAAGAATATTCGCAAATATTTCAACATTGAGATGTTGATCGGTCTGGCGATTTCCATGCCGTCCATGTTATTCACTTTCAGATGCTCCTATCAACTGAATGCCATTTGTATTTTCGATTGAACGATGGGATATCCTGGTCATGTGTTTCACCGCAGCTAGCCTATCCGAAAACCCTAAAATTTCGAAGGGTATGATCAAAAAGAATTTTTTTACTCCGATTCTAGCTTACAACCCCGTCGTAACAAAGAATTTAATCTTGACTTTGCCGACGATTCCTCGATGTAAGTCAAATCTCGATGGGATCTTTGTACCATCAGGGCGCGTCCACAAATGATGCATATGCATGTATATGCAGTGCACACTGCGCATATTTACTGCACAAATCCACATGATCAATTCGTCAAATTTTAGCCGAAACAAGATTGAACTTGTCGAGTTCTGCTTTGGATCAGGAGGTAACGGCGCAAAGCCACAAATCGGTTCAAATCAGAAATTTTCTGATTTGAGCCCTCCAATCTTTGCTCAAGTTTAATGAGCTGCACATGTGCAAGTGTGCAATGCATATATGCATTACTTGTGGACGCACCCTTACCCACAAGTTTTGCCGGTGAGAAATGACGCGTCAGAAATCCTTCAAAACTCCAAAGGTATTAACATATCCAACCTGGTATACAGTACACGCCAGCCTCAACTTCTCTTACTCTGACATATGTTCAAAAATAGATATCGAGTAGGAAAAAAGTCAATGTAAAAACCCGCTCAAGTTCGAGTGTTACGTGAAGTGACTAGAAATTCGGCCGCGTAGGAGGTTGCTCTTTGTGTCAGAATGACTTTATTGTGCTTTTTATGCTTCCGATGCTTCTTTTTTTTGGGTCAAGCTCGCCTCGAATCGAATCTACAACTCCTCTCACACCAATGCATCGATGTGTCATGTGCTTTAAGACCTCACAAATTTCTTCTCTGATAAAGTTTTTTCTACTCTGCTATATTGATTATTGATGGGAATGCTCTACTTATCTCGTCAGGGTTAAAGTTGGTGAGCTATCGAAAAATTTTACTGCTAAACTTCGTTCCATGTTACGTACATCGGCATCGTCGCCGTCATAGTGCCGATCGATATGAATATTTTTTCCGCCGCAAGGGAACCATGAAAATGTATGAGAAGTTACGGAACCAGCTTCCACGCTGCGAGCGATATTCAATCATCACTATCGTTTTGTTCGATCAACAAGTTGTAAGAGCTTTCAGATTTTGTCGAACCATGTTCAGTACATATGGACAGCTTATAAGGGCTTTTCTGAGCCTAAATTCACATCTCTATCGTCAGAGGTCTTTGGGATAACATTTAGTCAACTTTTAGAGTCGAGGCTTAATAATTAAACATTAAATTTTCACTAGAAATTCTCATTCATACTTCGATACTTTTCAACTATTTTTCGACAATGAAGTTTGAATCGATTCATAAAGATGAAATTATTCTAGGAATGGGTCAACTTACAGAAAAATGACAATGAGGACGGGCAACTGTCTCCCGAAGTACTGGTGAATCGAATATATTTGCATACATCTAAACTTCGACAGCCGGTTGAATTACAGCTGACGGGAACTAGAAAGTTTTGACCTCACGTGGCGCCTATTTTTCGCACCGCATACAAACTCACGTCCGATCGCACATTGGCTTTACTACTTGAAATTACTTCGACGTTTTTCTCTTCATTCTCTCGTCTATCTAAAACTTCTACCCAACTCTACTAAGCATATAACCTCAAAATTTTTGCAAGTGACCCAACTTGTTTGAATGTTCACCCAGCGCCCGCCTCGAGATTCGACCAATAGATACGTCAGCAAAGCGAAACGCATTCCTCTCTGTAATACTTTTGACCCATACCCACAGTCTGTGTCAGTTCTGACAAATCAATTTTGGATTCACTTTGGATCTACCTCGTACCCAGATTTCTCGTTACTGCATCTCTGATTAGGGGATCCGCAGCATAAGTTGGGATTTTTCCAATCTAAATTATTGAAATCTGACCTGAGATTCAGTTCTTAGCCTTCCAACGTCAAAGTCAAGTTTCAAATTTAGAAAGGGAAATCTATTTGTCTGGGGACATTATATCAAAAATGTAATTCGCGATAACGTTCATTTTATACCCGCAATTTTAAAGTCATCCTTCGGGAATCACTCACGCTGCGGGCTCTTATCGCCCTTTCATTGGAGCATCAAATGTCGCTTTAAGGTTTTCTAATACTGGCTTATCGTATGCTTCGTATACCCAGACAGATTCGCATCACCTTGGTTTCAAGTGGCCGGGGCGTCTCGAAAATTACCTTGCCTTGTCAATCTCCTCGCTTTTGCCACATTCGAGCCCGTACATTGCCTGTGAAAAATCGCTTTTGTGAACATCGAGCTAGTAGAAGTAATATTCTTGTTGACATTAGGATGCAAAAATTTGATATTGAAAAACATTTGATGGTAATTCCAGATAGGAATTTTTTTACCTCGGATCATTCAGTGCTTCTCTGTCTAGACCGTGCGCAGGATGGTAAGTAGTGAAATATGAGTTTGGTCAGACAGAATTTTATGCCTCGACGTATGATGAAATTCTATTTTTTTCTGATTACACAATCTGTTCTACAAAAATTATTCCTCTGTACTGTGATGCCAAGTTATAGATCGAACTAAACACAAAACTAGCGAGAGGGATATAATAATTCAATGGAAAATGTGAGGAAATAATCAGGAATCAAAATAGAGATCCTTCTTATTCTGTTTCGTTTCATCATCGTGAATTTTGTGGAGAACCTCGCCTCTTATACCAAATAGACCTGCCTTGGGCGAGAAGTGTATTCAGATGATTCGATGAAGTATTGCGTATCTTTTCAATTAAACGCTTTTATTGCACTCGACCGAGCGCTAGTTCGTCAAAGTTGGCCCGTCTAGTGAACATCTGGGGTAATTAACACAGCTCGCACACGGGTTTCGTGGAATCGTTCATGAGTGTGTGTGCGTGTATTATGGAGGGCATATGCCATATGCGAGAAATATATTTCTTCCTAAGTGTCTGCTGCATTCAATTCTCAATACAGTTTCCGAAATGTGAGTGACTCGCGACATAGTGGCGCCAAATAGGGCTTATATGCGAGCTGTCCAGCACACGCGGCTTCGCTATAGTTTCTTATATGCGTCGTTTGTCATGTGTCGTGCAATTTTTTTCAAGCAATTTTCACTGCTCAACTAAATTTTATCTCTTTGACACCCTGCCGAGTTCTCCCGCAAATTCTACAACGTTTCTTCGCGCAGTGAATAAAAGCGTTAGTTAAAATTTTTTTTTAATCTTTACTTATCACGTCCACTGCGAAGGCGAAATCGCGATTCATGTTTGGATTGCGAGAGAGTACAAATTTGCGTTTCAGCACTTTCTGAAGCCAAACCTTTCGGAAAATCATTAGTTTGGCATCTGTTTACAGAATTTCCATGAATTTTAGTGGGCCCCATCGGTGGGGCCCAAATTTTTTTCTCTAATATGAAGAATATTCATGAGGAAGATGAGTAGTATCAATAAAATCATCAAATTCAATGTTATGGGCCTCCAAGAGAACTTGTACTCCAATATCTGTTCCGCCCAGAGAATAATGTTCAATCATGGTTCTAGCGTGCTTCAGCATTGCTGAGCCTGATCTTGAGCTGTGGTTCATTGACGTACTCCCCATGTCTGCAGCGTTTGGAACCAGATATTCAAATAGAACAATCTCTTTTCTAGTTTGAATTCCGAAAGTTACAGTGCATGATAGTATACAGGTAAGATGGAGCCAAGGCTGTGCTTGGAAGAACCCACGTTTTTCGAATTAGCCTAATTTTTTCCCTCGCGTAAATTGAAGATTATTCAAATGAGGTTGAAAACTTTCCAACGTACTTGGACTAAGTTTGTAGGTCTTGAAATGAGCTTTCAAATGAGCTAAAATACGTTGGGAATCGTCGACCTCATAGTGAGTGGTCTGCTGATAATCGCTTGATTTCGTGTATTTGATGAATAAATTGCGTAAAAAACGAAAATCTAGAAAAACTCGGCGGAATCGAGTCCGATACCAAAACAGCTGTGCACACATGTTCATTACAATATAAACAACGAGGAATAACCACGACATAAGGCATCGGATATGTCTCCCCTGTGTAGTGGAAGCTGCAACTCAATAAAAAGTGGGCCCCACTCGTGGGGCCCATCGCAGTGAACGTGTTAATTATGCTTCAGATATTATCTCATTAGACGAATTCATAGAGGTGGGTACATTTGATTTTCCCAAAAGTTTTGGTCGGGTCCTGAGTGTATTCAGATTTCACTATTTTAATTATGACATCGTGTTGTCAGTGCTCATTTTCGATTGCGTAATCCGAGGTAAAATCCTACAAATCTGAAGCTAATTTTTTTCATAGCCTGCGAACAAAATTATTTAAAAGCCCCTATCAATGCCTACTCTTGGCCATTTAAAAATCATTCACTAAATCCACGACACTCAACAGTATTTGAGAAAAAATCGCGAAACACCGTCAAGATAAAATTGAGTCTGAATGTCAAGTAGAAACCAAGCTTCCACTTTTTACAACAAAAATATGAAGCTATCTTGAGTCAGCATGAGCTGAATTTATTGATGGGAATGAGTTGTGTCTCTGCTCATTCTAAAAAATTTTTGGACAAGATCCATCGCTAAACCACTGACATAGTCCCAAGTTTGCGTCCACGAAAAATCGTCTTCTGCTAGTTCAATCTAACTCGACTGACGATCTGTCTGAACCAGGGTCACTAGAAGGGGGTCTCGACACGGTTCTCCCACCCCTGGGTAAATCGCCGCCATATTCAGACAAACTAATACTTTTTGTATACCTATATCTACCGGATTTGTCTGAATATGGCAGACCGTGTCGAGACCCCCTTCTAGGGACCCTAGTCTGAACTAGTCGTACTTCACTATATCTTTATTTTGAGATAAACCCCAAATAAGATAATTATGGGAAAATGTTGATTTATTTGGTCATCTGGACTTCCCAAAGGGCTATAGAAATCAATCCTATTGAGTACATGCACTCAAGAAAATTCCTCGAATTGAATTCTGTTCGATCAGGTTCACTCTTTGATTTGAATTTCGTCCAAGTTTATCAGTTGAATCCTTGCACATGCTGGCCACATCAAAAGTCGAACAGCTCTGAGACAGATCACAAGTTTTTTTAGTTTTCAGTTTTCGTGTCAGATTGACCCAGTTGCATGAGAATGGATGAAAGAAGGGTTGAGATCTCACTGCCGGCTCCGCTCAAGAGTCAGCAAAGTTTCGAGAAGCGACAGGGGGCAGTTGAAAAAAATTCTTTGGAGTCGCGCTCGTTCAAGCGTCGGGGGCGTAACGACTTGCGCTCAGCTGACCCGAGCTTTTGCCTCATCTCGCTCTCTCTCTTTTTTTTTTTTTTTTTTTAAGGTGGTTAGAGGGCAAAATCTGCCTCAGGATCCCTCGGATCCGTCCCCAGACACCGGACTGGTTCAGCTTACGCGGACTACGCATAGCCCACGCAGGCCATACCAGGCGGGACACGGGTTTGGGTGGGGCCCACCGAGAGGTGGGCCCGGCCGTGTAATATCCCGCTCCCCTCGATGTCCGATACGTAGGGCATCGGGCAATCAAGAAGGAGATCCACCTGCATCTACCATCTCAGCCCGGAACCGCCTGAGCATTACTTCAGGATGAGCGGCATGTCTCGCGCTCGATTGCGAGCGTTCCTCTTCTCCATCTTCTCTCTTCGGCCACTTGTCGGCATCTTCTATCTTCATTCTTCATTTTTCCCTCTCTTTCTTCTTTCTTCTCTCTTCTTTCTTCTTCCTTCCCTCTTCAGTGCATCAGATTCCTCCTGGAATCATTTGGGCCTCTTCTGTTTCAATTGGCAGAGTCACTGTCATTCGCCTGCTTCGAGGCGCCTTACTTCCCTCTCTTTCTCCTCTTCGCGGGTCATCACCAGCTTGATGTATCCGGTGAGTCTATCCCATGTCTCCTGGTTGCGGAGCAAGTACGGGACGAGATTCTCAGGTGTTAGTTGAGCACCCAGCCATTCATCCAGCTCGGCGCGCTCTCTCCGGGTGTTGCTGCACTTGAACAGGGCATGTTCGGCGTCATCCCATTCGTCCCCGCATGACTGACATGCTGGGGTCGTCCTCTTCTTGAACCTGGTTAGATAGGAACCGAAGCAACCATGATCGCTCAGTGCCTGCGTCGTCCAGTAGTCCATCTCTCCGTGGGTGCGTTCCGCCCACTTGGCTACGTCACGGATCAGCCGGTGCGTCCATCTGCCGTTTGCAAATGGCGAATCCCACTCAGTTTGCCAATGCTCAAGGGTGGTTTCCTTCTCGTTGTCGCGGATGATCTCCTTCATCGTCGGAGTGAGTACTCGTTCGGCTCCGATCACTTTCTGGCGGTCCCAGATCCTCACTCGCTCCGCGACGAGCAAGTGGATGGGCGGAGTACTCGCCAATACGTAAGCCGCATCTCCTGACACAGTGCGGTAGGCACGGATACTCCTCAGGGCCGCTCTTCGGTGGACAGGCCCCATTCTCTTCTCGATGATGGTCTTCTCTACTCTCTTCCCCCACACGGGTGCACCGTACAGCATGATGGAGGTAGTGACGGTGTTGAGAAGTGCACGCCTCTTTTCCTTGGGTCCTCCGATATTCGGCATAAGCCGCTGGAGCGCCGCACCGACCCTGCTCGCCTTCTGGGCGGCTTCCTGGATGTGCTTCTTGAACGACCACTTGTCATCGAGCCATACACCCAGGTATTTCAGCTCTGTCTTCCGTGGAATCTCTTGCCCGTTGATATGAAACCGGGGTAGGTCAAACTTCCTACGCCTTGTGACCACGATTGCTTCGCACTTCTTGACAGCGAGCTCCAGAAGCCTGCAAATCATCCACTCGTAGACTCGGGCCAGCGCTTCGTTCGCGCGTCTACCCAAGAGTTCCTCGTTGTCAGCCCATACTATGAGTCCCGCGTCGTCCGCGAAAGCCACTATTATCACTCCTTCTGGCAGTTCGATAGACAGTAAGCTGTCATACTGGGTGTTCCAGTTGAACGGCCCGGAGACCGATCCCTGTCCGATTCCGGCGGACAGTACCCGAATCTCTTGTCCCTCGTCGGTGTCGTACACGAGGGTCCTGTTCCGCAGGTAGTCACTCGTGACGGCTAGTAGATAGGGGGGCACTTTACCTGCTTGGGATTGATAGACTCGCTCCCAGCTCGCGCAGTTGAATGCGTTCTTTATGTCCAACGCAATGATGGCACAGAATCCTCCTCTTCCTTGGTATGGGTTCCCTACCGACGCTTGAACCCGTTCTTGGACCGCCTCGATCGCGTGCACAGTGCTCCGTCCCTCCCGGAACCCGAACTGCATTGGTGATAGCCCACCGCCTTCTTCGTAGGCTTTTTCCACCCTGTTGAGCACCATCCTCTCGTACATTTTCCCGATATTGTCGAGCATGCTGAGAGGGCGTTGACTTCCTTGACCCTTAGGTATCAGGACCAGCTTCTGGCGTTTCCACTTGTCCGGGAAAGTTCCCGCGCTCAGACAGATGTTGAAGAGGTCGAGGAGTAGATCTGGCTTGTATTTGAAGACCAGTTTCAGAGCCTCGTTTGGGATGCCATCCAGGCCAGGGGCCTTGCCGTTCGGCATTCTCTTCGCCGCTATGAGTAGCTCTTGCATAGTGAAGAGCGGGATGGGGTCTTCGCTCTCCGTAGGGAATGTAACTCTGGGTTCTCCTGCTGGGAAGAGGTCTTCCACGATGGTGCGCAATGTTGCTGCATCGGTCGGTGCTGGGTTGCCCTTCCGGGGTCGGACCTTTGACATGACCACGCGATATGGCGTGCCCCAGGGGTCTTCGTTAACCATGTCGCACAGTTCACCCCAGGACTTCTCTTTGCTCCTCCGGATGGCTAGAACGAGAGCCTTCTTTTCTTCTTTGTACACTCTGTCATCTTCCGCCAGCGATGGTCGTTGCAGCTTCCTTGATCGCCATGCGGTCCTCCTTTTCTTGTTGCTCGTTCTTCGTAGAGCCTCGATCTCGTCGGTGATCCAGTACTCTGGTTTCCTCCAAAAGCATGATGTTGTCTTGCGAGGCATCGATGCGTCACAAGCTCTTGTGATGGTGGTCGTCACCATATCCACAGCCTCGTCCGCGGTGATGTTCATCGGGAGATCTTCGGCTGTTCCTATCGTTTCCCGGAATTTCCCCTCATCCAGCTTGCGTACCTGCCACCCCGTCGGTCGCGGTCTGTGTGTCGTCTGTCTCTGTCTGTCAGTCCTAAGCCGAAACCGAATATGTCGATGGTCACTCAATGTTTCCGTGTCCAGAACCTCCCACGATGTCATACGTCCCATGAGCGACGGGCTCATGAACGTCAGGTCGAGGACCGAAGACGAACCTCCCTCCCTGGACCGAGTGTCGTGTCGGTGGTAGGTGATAACCCCCGTCTCGTTCGCGAGCACTAATCCCAATGCCTCCATGGCATCAGCGAGTATTACCCCCCATCTATCACGCGGCCCCCCGCTCCAAGTCGGTTCCTTGGAGTTGAAATCCCCCGCGATTATAACTGGGCCCCCCCATTGCCTCACATCCTCTTCTAGGTCATGGAGCTCGTCTTCGAATTCGTGCATCTTGAGCGACGGCGAATAGTAGCAGCTGTAGACTGCTGTGCCCTCTATGGTCTTTCGAGCGAAACCGCGGCCACTAACAGCTGGTCCAGTCTCACGGATCGCAGGATTCATGATCTGGATTACGGCTGTCCTCCAGTGATCGAATGTGGATCGAGAGAATTCGCGCTTCCGAGGCGGTTCGGAGATAATCAGAACATCGATCCCTCCTTCTCTCTCTCTCTCTCTCTCTCTCTCTCTCTCTCTCTCTCTCTCTCTCTCTCTCTCTCTCTCTCTCTCTCTCTCTCTCTCTCTCTCGCCTTCCGTTTCTGCTCATTTTCGCGATGCGCGGTCTCTCTTTGCAATGAACATGATTGAGTTGAGCTTCATCCGCTCATTTCAGCGCTGCAAACTGTGTGTCGAGACAAAATTCATTAGTCGGTTTTTTTTCTCATTGATTTGTAGATTGTATGCTCGGTGCTGTGGCGTAGCTCTACGAAATTTTTTTTTTTTCGAGGGCCGGACGGGGTGATTTTAAATGAAGACAAGTGGTGATGAGAATGTTCTGGGTGAAGCGAAAGTTACCCATAAGGTATTAAACTTGTAGTTATATTCTCGTCTTAGGATTTCCTAATGAATTTGTAGGCCATATCGTCAAAGTTAGCTTGATTAAAATCTATGAATATGAAGCAACATTTATGTATAATCGTCATAAGTCTTATGAGGTTCCTATATGAAAATCGAAGATATGGTCTGAACCAGAACGGTGTAAGTCCTGGCATTTCGAAGGCTATTCTCACCGGCGATTACTTTTGGAGAAATCATCATTGCATTGCAAGACTTTGCTTCGATCTTGAATGATCTCATCGGGACTCCTTTGGACAATCATGGTCGATGAAAGCAATCTTCAAATAACCGAGGTAATTTTTTGGAAATCTCAAATGTACGTATTCCATTCTAGTCCGGAATCGCCCACGTATTACTATACTTAACAGACAAATTCACTATTTCGATGATTCAAACCCAAGTAGAAGGCGTAATTGATTCATAAGTTCCGTCTAATAACTATCCAACAGATGACACTAAAATTAGATAACGTGACATACATGACTTCGTCTTCCTGCTCTCGTCACAATTAATACAATTCACAATCTCGAAATATTTCATCACCTGCCAACATCAGCAGGATGAGTACGTTCCAGGGGCGTCTGTATCCGACAGATTACACGGCAGTTGATCTATCCGATAAAAACCTCGCCGTGCAAGAATTAATTCTCTTGCAGAGCTTGCAACGAGTTTGCAACGGTACAATGAATTTGCGAGACCGCAAATTGTCCACAAGCTAGAAAGTTGAGAAACTCGGACATCTCTCGTGTGAAACATAGGAAAGGAGAAGGTGAGAATGAAGCATGGCGAAACGACTCACCGCAAGCTCAAGCTCAAGCTTTCCGTTCAACACCCATAACTTGCTAGAGGAATCGACGTGACAGTGAACGCACAGCTTGCGCTCGACAGCTGCATTCGCACCGTATAGAAGAGGGACATTCAAGGAAGCTTTGATGGTGTTATGACTTGAAGCTTGCGCGAGCTCGCAAGCTCTGGAGTTTGTCGCATTGATGAAATTCGTGGCCAGGCAGTCCCTCGTAATGGATGAGCTTTCACAAACTATGTAACCAAATGGACACAAGGATGACCCAGAGCTTACGAGCTTTCGAGCTTTCAGCCAGCGTCTGTTCTCGAAGTGTAATTTAGTGCAAATCAAATTGGGTGAGACGGATATTTCGTTGTGTGAGAGAGCTTGCAACTCGATATTCGAGCTACGAAGCCGTCGATCAAAAACAAAGCACTTATGAAATACGAATATCTGTCTCTCGCATTGCCAACGCCTCAAACGAAATGATATCAAACTCAGAAAATTGTTTTATCGATCAAAATTCACGTGTTGATGTCTCGGAGATGTTATATCATTGCATACGATGTTTCGCTAGATTCTCACACATATTTCAAATGGAGATTTGTTACACGAGCTGCGTAAAATCAGAGGAAACGTGACACTCGTATTTTGCGAGTAGACGAGGGTTTTGCAGATTCTGTGAGCCAAACCAGATATACGTGAACAATTTCTGCGTTTGCAAATGCGTAAAATGATATTCTACCGACTACAACAGACTTGAGATATGATACTCGAGTCGATTTTTCCTGATCTCTGCGATCTTGGCTTTTGGTTTACTCGGATCAATCATTTATCTTCGTGTTGAGAAGTCTGGAAACCATTTAGGTCATCCAACACTTGACTCGTAGATTTACGAAGATTTATGGGTCACATTAATAGAATATCAAGGTGTAGAATGAATTCATTGTGGCTGAAATAGCCGAACAAGTTCGTAGTGCACGATTATGATGATTCGTTGTAAGAATACTGAGATGCTATTTGAATGCAACATTTCGATAACGAGTGTTGGAATTGCAACTTTTCTGCAAAAGTTGATGAAGGTGTTCTTGTTTGTTCTTAAAATCTGCAAAGTAACTAACCTCTAGGCGTCCGGGCAAAAAAACTAGTACCTTTCGAGGTTTTTTTGTCAACCATACTCATAACTTCATGTACCCATTTTGCACACTGTATTTTAGCCAGTTCTATGATTTTTTGCAATGTGTTCCATTAAATGTTCATCCCCGTTGCGAGTGAAAGATACTCGATTCCATGTTTCCACTCTCATCTTATTTTCGTCTAATCGGAACTCATCAATCTACCGATTGAAATTTCACGGCAACTAAGCAATCTATCTACCATCAACGTGTCATCTTCATATAGTGTCATCCTCACAAGTTTCAAATTGAGCCCTTTCAAGATCTAGCCCAAACTCGAGTAAAACCAGTATCGCGTAGAATATACCTTAGTGGTCGATTAGAAATTAAGGCTCACCTTCACTCTGAAACTCGTGCAATTTTCAATATTAATTACCAATCTCGCAAATATCCTATATACATGTCATGTCTTTACACGAAGAGAGCAAAAATTTACTCCAGTTTACGAGTTTTGCGAGGCATTTAACGCCTGGCTTGTTGCTACAAGTTGAACTTTAACTCGCAACCAGTGGCACGTCCTTCACTTTCTATACATATGTATAACATATGCTTGTCCCAGCTAACGATCTTCACCCAGATTCTAACATACACTGGAGACTAATTAGCATAGCGGAAAGTTCTGGGATTGCAAGGCCACCCCACTAACACCTTCTCACATACACATGTTTGTAAATATGTGTGTAGTATTCTCAGCTCCGCGATTCGATGTTGGAGAAATTGAATAGGTCTCAAAGAATCATTTCGAAATACAATTCGTACTCTGAGCATTCAATTGATAAAGGCTTTGAAAAGAGGATAATACCTGATTCTGTTGGCCGACTTTTTTTAGCGGAACGGAAAGAAAGAGAGCGAGGCGAATCTAATTATTCTTCTCGTTTGAGATAGATTCTCATTACTGCAAAAGGTAAATCTCGAGCCCAGAGATGAAGTGAAAAAAAAACTTTTGAGAGGGAGAGAGAGATTATTTTTCTACTTGGAATTGTGCTCAGATTTTTGCCTGTCATCACAATCGACTCATTGTATTGTTTCCGGGTCAGAAGGTATCAATCGGAAGCCTCGGAAAAATCCAATTGAGAGATGAAAGTTTCACGAGTATCATCTTCTTCTTGTATTCGTTGGTGATCAGAAGAGGCCAAGTTGAAGGTTATTTTTGCTGATGCATAGTAACCTATAGGCAAAGAAGTTTCTTTCATCGTTGTCTTGAAAAATTAGGATCTCTAAAAAATTTCCGATACCAAATTATTAATGAAAAAAAGGAAATTTGTGTAGTTATCTCTTTCTAAGTATAGCCTGATACCTATAATGAGTTTTTTTGAATTATCTTACATGTGAAAGGGCCATGAGCCCGTGAACAAATAAATGAATAAGTGAATATGTAGATATGCAGGATTCCTTATTATAACTTATATTTTCATTTGAAGCTGAAACCTCGAGTTTCCATGCTCGTAAGAGGATATGTTCGGTGAAGTGGAGAAATAGAAACGAAAAATTGAAAGCAATTCGATACAAAACTTCAACAAAAAGTACAGGGTGGATTCTATTCTTTCGTTGAAACGTTGAATGTCGTGGAAGTTTGAAATTCTCAATATTCGGCGAAATTCCTCAGTTGCGGGAGTGCAGATTCATCTTGTCCACAAAATGTCTCTATAGGATGACAAATTTCTAGCCACGAAGGGGCGGAAGATATTATTGTTCAATGTCGTCGAAATGAAAAGGCGCTGGATTGCTGAGATCCTCGTGGAAGTATCGACGAATCTAATTACCAAACTAATCGAGCAACAGTGGAATAAATAAAGTAATAACTAAACATTTTTCCAACCTTCAATTTTGTGGTTTGAGCTGATTCAAACAATGATATCTGATAGATAGGATAACATTTCATCAAATTTTATTGTTCTAAACTTACACTATGATGATATACACATGCAAAATTATGTTACAAAGACGTACAAAAATACCTTCATCCATACTACCTCATACAATACTAAACATATCAAATGTCTCACAAGAGACTTTTATGAATTCAATAACGGGGGGATACATTATAATTCAGAATATTTCAAGAAACAATTCTCAGAACACTTCCAGGGCGAGGAAAACTTGAAGGTAGATGTTAGCATGCTTTACAAACTCTAAACATTTTTATCAAATATATTTGTTGGAACTAAGAAAATTTTTTTTTGCTCAGTGTGGACATAGAGTAAATTAAGTACGAATGCCTGATCTTGTCATGAGGATGCTGGTCTTCGTTCCAAGAGCAATCACGAAAGTTAGAAACGCACGATTTTCTTACCTCATACGTGGAAAGTAAAAATCTTCAAATTCGGATGAGTCAAAAAGTCGATACTTTCAGAGCATTATGCGTGGAAAATATTGAGATGTTCCATGTGATAGAACAGCTCTTGAAGGTCCGTGAGAAATTGTTGTGCTTCTGCTGTGAAAGTATGTGGTTGATCAGGACTAACATTTTCAACAAGTCTTGAAGGCATAACAAGTCTTAAAGAAGTAATGGACTAAATAATGGATTAACATTTTCAATTTTCATTTTACAAGACTCACGAAATACATCTAGTACGAACTCATTTTGCAAAACTCGAAGAAGACTCAGGAAGAAATGCAACTATTTCATAGTGTCATCAATCACAAACGTTTCATTCAATGTTAATCACCCTTTTTTGTGAAAATAACGTGAGATCTTTTCGAATAAAGCACTTGAATTGTGCTACATCTGGTATCTGAATTATCGAAAAACTTTTGGTCACTTGAATAAAATCAACAAATTTTTTGTGAAATAGGCTTCTTGCGGTATTTTGATATCTTCAAAATGATGTTATCGCAAGGTTCGCGTTTCCTTTGACTGTAGACTGAAGTATTGTGAAAGATTGACGAACGAATGGCATTCCATAAAGATGTTGAAACATGTCGTGAGGATGAGAACAGACGATTACAAAGTTAGTTTGGGTATAAAAATCGGTATACTTCATTTTTGCGCCTTGGAGTAAGTGTTGATTACGCCAGTGCTATTTAACAGTAAGTCGATTTGTACGAAGCGTTCGAGTTCTAATCAACGATTATAAAATGTATCGGGTACAGATGAATTATTATACAATTACAAAAAACGTGTAAAAAGAAAGGTTGCAAACCTCATTTTCATTTAAGCTTGGCTATAGAAAATGAATCGTCTTCATCCAAATAATCCAGGATGTATCGGATAATTGGGTAATATGCGACCGAATTGAGTCCGAAGAGTAGGGCCAAATTCGTCACGGCTTTCTCCCAAATCTGGTGAATCTTGTTCAAATGCTTGAAATTATTGTTTAAATCTTCCGCATATATAGGAAATCGGTACTCGAGATTTACTCTATCAAATGTTTTATACAAATGTTCATCTCTCACGCACTTGTGAAAGTCTTGGCTCACGGTGAAAATATCATGATAATTTATAATTGAGAGAGGTGTGCTCTTCAACAGATTGATCTCAGCTTGACAGGCTTCGAAGTAGCTTATCAGTTTAATCGATTCACCCATATTAACATTTTCTATCGGCTCAGCGACTGACAAATTCATACTCTCGTGCAAGACTTTATACTTAACTATGTGCTTGGCTATTTTGAAATTTCATGGCGTATTATTGAGGTGTGCATGCGCTCTTTCGACAATCCTGTACCCTCCCGAAATATGTTCAAGTGGCTTGAAAATTTTATCAAAACTTGATCAAGTTTTTTATCAAGATTTGATCAAGAAAAAAACTCCTACTTGATCAAACTTGACCTTTTTCTTGATGTTTACTTGATGTTCGGTCGTTTGTTTACCTCGTGTAACAGAACAACGTTAAGCAAACCGCGTCTGGGCCGCGTATTGTTGTTACAATTTTTTGGCCACAGAGGATTTATAATCATCTGCAGCTCTTTCCAGACTTATTAACGACACGCGGGATGCTTTGATTATTATTATAGTACTCCAAAAAGTAACACAGACTGCGACCACTTTTTAGGTTAGGTGTCTTTAGGATATCCATGCCTGGATAGGATGGGCTTACTACGAAAATCACTTGCCTCTCTCTCTATAATAGATTTAGTAATCGTTGATATTCATAAAAGCATTCGTGTTTTTAAGAGACGGTCAATGTATACTATGGAACAAGGCGCCGTGCGGGTCTTCGCCCAGGGCGCCATGCAAGCTAAGGCCGGCTCTGTCCAACTGCAATTATAATACATTGCTAGAGCAGTCGTTCGAGAAAAATAATCCTAGATAAACAAATATCAACTAAGAATTCCGTGGAGGAGTAAATTATAGTTCATTCTCAAATTTGAGTTTGAAATTGAAGGAATAGAGCTTTCGTTGTAATTTAGGCACAGTTTTGCAGGCAGTATCTCTGAGCATTTTCGTTGTTTGATAACATCGGATTTGAGGTTAAGCTGAACTTGTCTAGAAACCTCAAGTCAGAACGTCAAGTTTGATCAAGTAGGAGTTTTTTTCTTGATCAAGGCTTGATAAAGTTGATCAAGCCTTTGATCAAAACTTGATCAAGACTTGAAGTTCATATCTAATCGGGTCGCCAGTAACGGAATGATTTTGTGGATAAAGTAGATGACTGATAAATATGGTATTGATGAATGATGATTCATTTCATATTTATTTAATACTTATCTCATATTTTCGTCAAAAAAATGATTAGTTATGATTATTCTTATTATTATTATTATTATTATTATTATTATTATTATTATTATTATTATTATTATTATTATTATTATTATGGTTAATAACTTGAACCAAATGAGGAGTCATTTGAACTGAAAAGATGAGCTGTAGTTCTTAACCAAAATAGTAAGGTTTTCATTCTTTCCTTTGTATTCCATCATAATCGAATGGGATACAAAGGCAAAAATGTTGTTGTGAAGAATTACAGCTCATCTTTTCAGTTCAAATGACTCCTCATTTGGTTCAAGTTATTATCCATAATAATAATAATAATCATAACTAATAACTTTTTTGATGAAAATATGAGATTGTTAGATTTGCACAAGTGAGCGCGAGTGAGATCCACATGTTCTATGATTTGATAGTTTGATAAGAATCACCTCATAACTTTATTTTCCAAGGCATTGTTTGTGGCAAGATATCCCAAAACGAGAACCTCCTCGGATTTTGCACCCGTGACATATTTTTATCAGTGAGCCGAGTTCTATCGTTTGAGCCCATTCTCATAAATAATTACCGAAAGCCAATTTCGTATGATTTATGGCGGGGTCCTTTCCTGAGAAACGCAGAAATGATTCGGAGTCGACCGCAACCACTCATTTTCTCATGTTGTAAAAGAAATTATCCGGAAGGTCTACGGAGGTAAGTTCGGTACAGAGGCAAGTTGGGTACACTGACCTTATGTTTTTTGTATTCAATATGCAATGTCTGTCTTTACATGTATTGTGATAATCCAAAATTTTGTAATAATTAGAAATTTTTAATATCATGCACGTGCTTGAGAAATTGAATTCAATCAATAAATTTATACTAAAAAACCGGTGCTGATCGACAGACTCGATATTGTGAAGACTTCACTGAAACTACGTTGAAACCTGGTTCAAATAGTGATTCGAATTTAACTTCATTGATGTTTTGAAAATTCAACGTCAGCAATGTGGGAGAATTTTCAAAAATAAAAAAAATTTTGAAACGTGTTCATTAGAGTCCCCTAACAATAGAACTATGAGTTCGTGAGTCCATTCAAATAATAAGATCATCCTTCATTTCAGATGAATTCTTATCAAACATCTCTTCTGGTTGTTACCATTTGACTCAAATTATTGAGGTACGGATCACATCAAAATCCCAGGAAGCCTGGCGATATAGTTTCTATTATGCCAAAATCTAAAGATAACTGAACGAAAGAGTAAATTCTCGAACAGTTCGTGAAAGTGTAACTAACAAAAAATTTTTGACCCAGTTCGACAAAATTGTATTAATTAAATTTTCATTTGGGAGCTAAAAATCTTTCCAGCATATGAGTATCAAGGCTAACTAATAAAGTGATGTGCTGCAAACGACGAAGAGACGGCGCAAAGATGACCCGGGGCTGTTTGCTCGGCGCAAACAATTTGATGAGCGAGTGCTTGCTAATACCTTGGGGCGATAGACAATTAAATTAGAGCCACATATCAGTATAAAGTAGTAGTAGTGGCAGTGGTGGTGGTAGTGGCCATACAGACTTGGTCTCTACATACAACCCTCCAGATATGTCCATTCATTATCGTCTGGAGTGTCCACTTGACATCCTGCTGTACATTTCGCTCGGAAATATCCCAGCTATTTATGGCATTTGTATCCTTGTGGAGGCGCGCCTGGTCATCATTGTGTGGTGACATCATTGTTTGTGACTAATTTCAGATCGTCAGTTTTCTTCAGAGAATCGACATTAAATTTTTACGAATGGATGCGGGTGATCAATACAGCAACGGGGTGATATTTATTTGACTGAGTGATCGTAGAACAAAAAGTGAGACTTTGACACATCGTTTTCGTCATAAAAGCAAGGACTCTTGAGATTTTGGAGAGGTTCCAAGATAAAACGAAGGATTCAGGAATTCTTTGGCCGAATCGTTAAGGTTGCCGAAGATATGGAGCTTAAAGGATTTGCTGGGATGTGAATTATGAGATTCACATTAATTTTCGAGAGCCATAGATTACCGATACCTGGGTGTGATCCATTAATCCTTTAATGGCTACTGTTACATACATATTTGCAACACTCAATTTTTTCGATGAATACAAGACGAACATTTTCCAACTATATGGAATAATCTAAAAGAAATGCTGAAAATTGTACTATTATTATCTAAGAGTGAGTTCACTCACGGATCTACTCAATTTTCCTCTTGCGTTGTTGCTCAGGCTAAATAATGTGACATTTTTTAGACCTCCGATTCGAGTATTTTTCATATTAACAGCATACTTATTCTAAAAGAAGAATTCTTTTCCTCACGTACCGTGAGCCGGCATGAATTTGGCCACTTTTCTCATTGCGATTTCCCGACAAAACTTCTATGTATCTTGGGTCATTCGATGCGTCTCGACGTCTTCTTTTGAATGCTGTGCTCAGAAGTCAATTCCACCTATTTACATTCTTCAGAATTGTAAAAAGCAGGTCCGTCACAGTCGTCCCGGTATCCGGGATGACTTGTTGCCCACTTTCGTCGAGCACCACGAACTTCTTGTACTTCTCAACACGAAAATGGGTACTCTCTCCTTGAAACAAATTTTCTGATCACGGATAAGTTCAGAAACGGAAAATAAAAGTCTTACAAAATCATGTCGATGAAATTGAGACTTGTCACCCTGGTTTGAAACTCAGCCGACTACTTGCGGGCGGGCAAAGTCACCCCAAATGACTGGGCGATTTAAGGAAATCGAGAAATGACAAGTTTACGTTTAAACTTTTGTCAGAAATCACAGCAGGAGTGGCAAGAGTCGACCTGGGTGACCCAAAAAATGACTATTTGTCCTTCAAATAGTCGTTGGGAGTGGCGGATGGGGTGGCTACAGTCACCCCGGGGAATCCAAGAAATTACAACTTTTCGTTCAAACGGTCTTTCTAAATAATTGTCGCACCTGAATTCAGTTGTCAATAGCGCAAAATGTAGCGGACGTCATTACCTATTAAGAGAGAATCATTGGAAGGAGACAGAAGTGGATCCTACTGGGTTATTCAGGTAGATTTTTGCGACATGAATATTTTACTTGAAAATTTTCACTTCAGTCCAACGGAAAAAAGGATCAATGGAACCCATCTTACCGCATTTATAAACTGGCACATTTTCAAAGGAGAATTTCTGAGCTTTGAAATGAGTTTTTGAACGTCTCTCTAGGCGGTTCAGCTCCGGAGCTACGACTTTTACGATCTTTTTGCGGGGATGTGGCCAGAGTCACCCTCAGTTGGCCATAGCCGACCCGGCTTATGTAACCAAAAAAACCGGCAATGATGGACTATTGAATCACAAGGAGCCGCTATAGTTTAGGTGAATATAATCGGAGAAAATAAAGTCCGAGATTTGTTGATGGTATTAGTTCAAAGTGCTCAGGTTGACACTTTAAAACTGTTGAGTTCTATAGCGACAACAGTACAACCTTGGCTGATTACTGATAAAGATTGATTCTTCTGGTAAAGAAAGGAAAGATTTTGATAACTGGTTTGCAAACACTTCTGAAACTTTGATAGTTCTGTCGAATTTTTCAAGATGTTTTATCTTTTTTGTTCGTTAAACCAATTTTGATTGGCATATTTTCGTAAGGATATCACGGAATTTTCCATACATTATTTTCCGACTCTTGTAAAAGTTGTCTCATCCCCTTCAATCCCACAAAGGAGAACGAATAATCGTATCCTCTAATCATAGGTTACTGCTTAAAAAATGCTATGAAACAGTGTTAGAGACGAATAAATGTATCACGAACTATCGCTAACGGACTCATTTCACCTGGGGATATTGTTGGGTTAAACTGGGTCACAACACGTGACTCGAATGGATAACACTCGTCCCTTTGGGAGCCCAGAGGCCACATGACCCTCTTGTGGCCATTTTCAAGGCGGCCAACGTTTTGATGAGGCGTGTGAGGTTCAATGTCAAGGTGCCCGATTAAACTCAGAAGAAAGCCAATTTGACTCGATACTCTCATACACAGTGCACCGTGTTTCTGGCCTTGCCCACGGAGACTTTTTCTCCATCTCCTCTTCTTCTTCGAGATGATTAATCTTATTGGGGTAGATCCATCAAAATTCTAGGAGTTGTGTCCACGTTCGTGATGGATATCTGATGCGGATACTCGAGAATCTGGAAATGCCATGAGAGTTTTAGATAGAGTAGGAGATTCAGTCCAGTCACGATCGATGATAGTGGTATCATTCCCCAGTCATCTCAGTGACATTCCTAATCTCAAAAGACGTTGACATTATCGGAGTCGAGTTCATCTTTCAAGTGCCATCACGGATCTTGCCAACTTTTTCTAAGACACATGCACAACGGATTGAAAAAGTTTGGCCGGAGCGTTCCAGTTTCGTTTAATCTCTCTGAGATTCGGGGATCAGCTGAATGTTGTTGACTCTGCAAAATCTTTTCTTGTAGCTCGTGCCTTGATCATAGTCTGGAGCGATAGGACAATTATTGAATGGAACCAATTCTAGGTGACAAAGAACTGTAAAAAATTTTTGTTAAGGATTGGTGATCCAAAGGCCTGGTCCTCCGCTTGTGAGTCAGGATCATTCCATTAGGACTTGAGGAAAAAATACTCGGGGTTCGGTATGACTCTTTGAAAAATTAGGGTACACTTCTTCTTAACCGAAACGGCTCAGAAAATCGAGATTGGGAAAAATTTTCAAATCCAAAATTTGCAAACCAACGAGTCCCAATCGACAATTTTCGAATCATCGTTTTGCCAATGCCTCTACTCTCAATAAAAGTATTCAGGGAGAGTAAATTCTAAAGATCGTGTCTATTTAGAGTACAGTCAGAAAACTTGAGAGAATCAGTATCAAAAATATATAAGCACGAGTAATTTGGAGTAAGACTGTTTCCTTAATTAAATAAATCCTGCCACTTTCACTACTAATTTAGGAAACGATGAATTTTGGTAATGAACGTCCTCGGAAAATTTGTATATGAACCATAACATGTGATCTGAAGGTTGTCCCAATTCACACTTCAATGATGTTCTACATGCTAATCCCTCTTATTAATCCGCAGGATTTCCGAGAAGTTGGCGTATCTCGAAATTTTCGATATCTCGTCTTTGTGTGTGAATGAGCATCTAAATGAGCTGGGTTGTGTCAAACTAACTATCTTTTGATATGTTTTGATTTTGATGTTTTTGTTGTGATAAAAGTGAGGTTTTGTTGTGCTTCCTACTTCTTATATTCAATCCGCGGAATGCAGAGTTTATTAATCGAAAAGTGTAATGTGAGGCATCAAATTGGGGATATCTCAGATTTTGAAAATGCGCCGTGTTCTTCTAGGATAGATATAAATGCGTGCCTCAAATTTGGGATCAGTGTGAGCAAGAGTACAGATGTAACCAAACTCGGAGCCGACACTAAGAAAACAGACGGGTTTGGAGTTTTTTTTTTTTAATTTTGATGTAATATTGCCATAAGTAAGCGATTCGTTGATAACGAATGATGAAACAGGTGAGTTTTAATTGAAGTTCACTCTAAGCACGATACTCTAGGAGTTACATTGCGTATAACATCGTGTTGAATGCCTATAAATTTATATGCCTGAATCCCGAATAAGGTATCTTTTTCTATCTTTCGCGTGACGGTTTTCCAGAATTTATGATATCTATTTTGTCAACTGTTGATCTTCATTGTGTATTTCTCTCGCACTTCATTCGCGAAGAAGAGTATGATTGCAGCTTCGAGAGAGAAAAAGTTACGCAGTTTTGTGATGAAGCAGAGATTTACATGGCGTAAAGTTTTTTTACATCAGTGCGGAGGAAGCAAGTGCTCTTCCACATCATTCCCCTTTTTTCTCAATAGTAAATCAATTGTATCATTAGTAATAATTATGTCAGAAATTTGAAACCATGTATCGATCGTATCTTTTTACCATCTGAGCTGATTCACTTTGATCGCTCTCGCTCCACTCACGCACTGTCGCATCAACTACAAACAGACATGCGAGTTATAGATATTTCACACCATTTTACTGTTCGTCGTGCTCAAAGAATGGATCCTCGTAGCCTTAAAAAAGTAAACATCTTCATTTCAAATTTATTCAAATTAAAGTAAGAAGTTTTGACCGATCAAATTTGGTAACGGCACCGTAATTTGGATGGTGAAAATTGCTTGGTGCATTTTCAGGTGCCAACACCAAAACTCCCGTCCTCTCTTAGAAGGAACTTATGGGAATCGACTCACTGCTGGGCGAAGAATTTGATTGAGGAAGACACAGGAATGGTATATTTCACACCAAGTTTATGAATTTGTAGCTCGCTTTTGAGCGATTCATTTTCGGATCCAGCAGCAGGCGGATGTTAAAAAAGTCGCTCGGAAGCGGGGAACCTAATGAATGATGTGCGAATACCATTTATTGCAATTTTGCAATCTTGTAAGCACCTATATTGGAAAATTGCGAAAAGTTGTATTTTAAAAGAGTCATCGAGTAATGAATTTGCTCTTTAAATATCTGTTTCAAGGCTTTCAATATCTGGCTCTATATATCAATCTACGGAGATAGTTACTTATTAAAATCCGGCTAAAATTTTGAAGACTATCCCAGATAGAAAAATATCTCCAAGATAAAAAAGGCATAAAAACGCGTAAATTTAGAAAAGATGCCTGTGCCATTTTTATAAAGACATCAATCATAGAGATTTCTATATTCTAAAGGGAATCCAAGAGAAACCAACCAATACCACGAAAAACAACTGGCAATTCCTTCTCTTAAAAAAAGTTGAAACAATATTTCAGTTTATAATTTTATGAGTAAAGCTTTTACTTGGAGTGGCAAACCACGATTATGATAATCACGAAACATAATGATCTGTAAATTTGAAGGTTGTTTTGTCCCACTTATTACTTCAGTTTTCAACGCACGTGAACTTTAAGAATCAGCGCGCTTGCGCGCGTGTCGAGTTCTAGTTTTATTTAAAAAATTAGCAGTCAATATATTGGCAAAATTGACTTTGGGAATGACATATTTGGAAAATAAAACTTGCGAGAAAAACTGTTTTGGGAAAAATGGTATTGGGGAAAACGGGATGGCGAAACAATTTTCTTGAGAGAAAATGTTTTGGGTAAAACGGATTGGGAAATATGGCTTGGAAAGTGTCCCCTACCCTTTGAACTCATGCTGGATGGAGCATCAAAATTATTGTTCGAGCCCGAATCCATTGCGGGAGACGAATGGTAATGCCTGCTGAGGCTACTCTGTAGCTTGTCTACAATCTCAATCAGGGAATTCATCAATGCAAATGAATCGCTGACAATCGACGAAAAAAAAAATTAACGAATCATCGTCAAAAACAATAATAAGGCCTTGCCTGCTGGATATCGTCCCCAACTTGGCTACGGAATGTGACACAAATGGATAGAACCTTCTCGACGCTCTCGTGTGTTAGTCTTACTCACACACACTCAGAAAAGTAATCCTTTGCGAGAAAGTCTTGGGTGGCTTTGGCAGATTTTTGGATATGTCTTTGAGCTAACGCCCGAAGCAGTTGTCATAACTCCGCGGGGCCTTCCTTGCGCCGTCCGTGTCGGGCAGAAAGTAAATAATAACATTCGAGGTTATGCTGAACGAACGCCGAATATTCCGCTGGCAACCGCTTTTTCTGATTATTCTTGCTCTCTCTTCTACTTCATTGTTACGTAAAAATATTTGCTACAATCGTCTTGTTGGGCAGTTCATAGTTATCACTCGTTAATATAAAAACATGTAGATCACCACTTGTCAATACGTTCCATGGCTCGGGGAGTTATCACAACGGCACAGGGCAAGGATTCTCACTCCAGTGCCGGAAAGCCCCGACAGAGTTGAGGTAAAGCCCGCGGAGTTGTGACAAAGAATTGCTTTTCTGAGTGCATGCTTGCGCCCCAAAGTTATCAGTGAGTTGACAGACGAGAGAGTGTGTGCGTAAACTTACGTTACAGACCGTGGCGCCACCGCACTAAAGTTTTGAACCATTACAGCCTAATTATCCGAGCTTTCATAAACGTAGTTTATAATATTAGACAATTATTCAATTTCCAAATTCGGTACAAGATATTGAAAACTAAGAGATGCTGCTTTTTGAATCTCATATACGCTTGATGCTATTGACACTAACTGACGTAAAATTTCCCATTCTCGTAAGCATTCTCATGCACCAAAAAAGTGGAATCATAGAACGGATAGGGCAACATCAGAGGCCAGAATTTGTTGCGGAGTGCTCCGCGGGCTGTTCGCAACTGATTAGTGAAACTCCGATGACGTATCTCTGATGTTCTGGTTTTTGTTTCTGCTCCAATTTTCTCTTTTTATCTAAGTTTTTCTCCATCATCATCTACATAACGCTTTAACACTGGTATTCATAGTCGTTATAACCCGAGAGTTAAAAATTGATCCGCGGATTAGGCGCTGTAATCGGCGTGGCAGAAGAGTAAACCGTAGACTGTTCATTCAGCTCACAATGTCCCATTGCAGCAGAACACCACAGAGTTGAACTCGTTCTTTGTCCACGCCAATTACAGCTCCTAACCCGCGGATCAATTCTTAACTCTGGGGTTATAACGACTATGAATACCAGTGTAAAAGTTTCGAAACCTACCACAAAACTGAATTTTTAAAACCACGAATTGACGTCGAATTAGGTACACCCAAAGCCAAACTTGGACACATGTTTTACATGTTACCAATAATCTCGTCAACGCCCATTTGAGTCTAATAAATTGAACACCCTGAGAGCATCATAAGAGTCTATAGAAAAGACAATCTGCATCAGAATAAATTATTATATCCATGGGAGGCAACCAATCTGACAGTCTCGTAATGATTTAAAGACGTACATCTTCCAAAGACCGTTGTATAATTTATCGAATTTGATTATGTTTACCAGGTTATTAACACGATCAGCCTCACCAGGAGGCCCTTTTTTTTATTCAATTTCAGCTTCCACCAAATAGCGAGGACGTATTCAATGGCTCAAGTCGTGGTTATTTCTCGTTGTTTATGTTGTGATGAACATGTGTACACAGCAGTTTTGGTATCGGACTTGATTTCGATGAGTTCTGCATGATTTTTGTTTCGTCAACCACGCAAGATCAAAAAATAAAAAGTGGATTACTCATCCCGAGCTAGACAGTTCTCAGCGTATCTCAGCTCATCTCAAAGCTCTAATCAAGACCTACAAACTTAGTCCAAGTACGTTGGAAAGTTTTCAATCTCATTTGAGTAATCTTCAATTTACGCGAGGGAAAAAATTAGGCTAATCCGAAAAACGTGGGCTCTTCCAAGCACAGCCTTTGCTCTATCTTATCTGTATACTATCATGCACTGTAACTTTCGGAATTCAAACTAGAGAAGAGATTGTTCTATTTGAGTATCTAGTTCCAAAAGATGCAAACACTTGAGATCAGGCGTAGCAATGCACGTGGGTTGCGAGCGTGGCAGAAATATGGTCACAGTTGTTGTATCCCTGGAGCCGATATTGCAGCGCAGGTCCCTCTAGAAACTGCGAACATTGACTTTGATGATTTGGTCGATACTCCTGATCACCCTGATGAATATTCTCAGCGTTATAGAAATATGGCTGCCAACTCTGTGTGCGATGAGCCTTACCGGTGGGGCCCACTAAATTTCATAGAAATTCTGCAAATAGATGCCAAACTCATGATTTTCCAAAAAGTTTGGCTTCCGAAAGTGCTGAAATGCACACTTGTACTCTTTCGCAATCCAGTCCGGAATCGCGATTTCGCCTTCGCAGTGAACGTGTTGAAACCCTCACCATCACTTATATTGTCGACAACGTTGGACATGTCCAAAAACCGATATTGTGATAACTCTCAGTTAACTATACCAATGAGAAAAATTTCAAAATCCAAAATCCCTGGTAACGCTGGAACATGATATTGCAAGAATGGAGGCCTGTTCTGCTTTCATTTTAGGAAGTGTGGACAGATACCAAAATATTTTAGTTTTGTAATTTCGTTATTATTCATTTTCCATCTAGTTGTCGCAAGAAGTATTCCTGAACCCGGGATGTGAAATCTAGAGTGAGTGATTTAACTTCGCATAGCCTATACTCGTTGTTATCGAGGCTCAAAAACTATCTCTCTTAGGTTAACTTGATTTTTGCTAATACGATATAACCGCACGTTACCGACTCCACACCTCTCAAAATGGTCTAATGATCCTCAATTGAAATGTATACTGCTGATATGTTAAAACGAGTCTTTCAATTGTGATGTTTCAGGTCAAAACAGATCGGACAACGTCTGCTATAGTGTAAAAAGGGAGACCTGCCAGTGCCAGTGTTGTGCATATCAGTGAAAGCGAATTAAAAGTGGCATCCTCGATACAAATATCAGCAGATGAAAACAGCGAAACATTAACACACGGTAATGTCAATTTTGGTGGAATTTATACTCTGATATGATATTTTGCATGGTTTCTCCTTTAATAAGGGTTGAGGAACAGGCGCAAAAATAGTCAAACGATTCCCTCCCAAAAAATTTTCCGGTTATTTCATTGGAACAACATTCGCTTGCTCTTCTGGGTTGTTGAAGCGGACTAGGGTAAAAATGAGGGCGAGTGAGTCAAAAGCAAAGTGCACGCATGGCTGGATTCGACATCGATGCGAAAAGAGCTTTGAACTTTTTTTGCAATACATCGGAGAGTCTGTTACTGACAGCCACCGTTCACTTTACATGTGTATACTTCTACTCCGTGGAGCAGAAAATGTTGTACGCGATAATATAAAAACGGGAGACATAAAATGCGAAAACTGTATCGGTTTAACTATATTTACAATGTTGACTTTTCACCCACGAAGTGATTTTATGAAAAATGTTTCATCTCATCACTCCATCGAGGCGTGATGTAATACATCTGACACAGGTTTACGTATTTAATGATTTTGTAAGCTTGGCAAGGAATATTCACGCTGTAAGAGTTGAGGTATGACCACTGTTTTAGGATTTCATTTTTGCAATGTAACGCGCTATATGCATATATGCATACATGGTATATTAAATTTTCGCTTGGCTTCACTAAAACGAGTAAAATTTCTCATAGAGGATCGAGGGGCTGAGATATTTCGATTCAGTTTCTTGCAAAAACGCCAAACAAATCCCTCCCAAAAGAGAAAATCACATCTATTTGGTGATTTTTGTTATAATGTGCATAGGCGTCGTGTGGAGGTGGTGTAATGATGTTTGCCGTCCTTGGATCTTCTGTTACATTTTCGGTATCTTGAGGAATGTATCAGTATGCGGTGTCACTCTTCGTGAATTGTAATTTTTCTCAGCAACTTGCTAGGTGTACTGTGACAGCATTTTCGAGAGACTCGGAATTGAATAAAAATTTGATTGGATCCGGCTGGTTATGGAGAACGAAATTTTCCAATCAACAAAGCCGCTACGAATCATTTTACGCTTCAAATTGATTACGATGGTGATATTTTGTTCTTGGAAGAATCTATTTCAAAGCTGCAACGCCTCCAATTCGTATCGAAATATTTGTCATAAAGTGTCATCCAAGAACGGAACTCGACTCACGCAAGAGAATTCCTTTCTACGACGGTACGGCAAAGCGAGGATAAGATGAAAGTTTATTGTGCAGCGTTCATACAATCTCGTTATAAAAATTCAGAGGCAGGCTATGTCAACCGGACGGAAATGAGCACCATCGTTGCCATGTACCACTACAGTTGAAATGAAATTGCCGAGGAGCTCTTTGCGTTTTCTTATGATTAGCGATGCTTGCGAACTTCAATTTATCACAATTATATTTCAATATTGAATCCGTTTGATCTGAATTTGAATTGTATTTCGCTATTAATTAATTGGGTGTGCTCATATCGAATTGATAAAGGAATCTTCTCTCGACAAAGTTTTATAACTATCCTTATGAAGCTATTGGTTCTTTTTGAGGACCTTCATGACTAATAATTCGAATTTTTTTCCACGGTATAAGCGAATTACCCAGTCTGTGCTGTCAACCGTAAATATCTCCGGTCTGTTCCATCTGGGAACGGAACAGACCTGGTCTAAGTATCACATCCAGTTCTCATGTACAAACCCGCGATCTATCGTACCGTCGCATGAACCGCCGGTCTGTATGGTCACTGCGTTCGAATTTACTATAAATATAACTGCGTCAACTTCACATGGCCCTGTACGCCGACGACGCTACCTTCGTCTTCTCAACCCCCCAAATCGAGTTCAGATTCTCGAAAATCAAACGCTTCCTCCCTTCTCTGATGGACTGGTACAACACTTGGCGTCTCACCATAAATGAGACGAATTCGATCGGGATCTTCTTGTCTCAAAGAGGAAGATACCCCACCAAAGAATTCTGCATCAACTCACACAGAATTCTTAAGAGCAAGTCTGCCAAGTACCTAGGCGCAACTTTCGACGAGAACTTCCCATGGACTCGCCATGTCAAGCACACTCGCGCAAAAGCTTACGGGTCTTTCATCGCCCTAAAACCATTTTTCGCGGGCAGAAACATCTCGTCCCGCGCCAAACTTCAAACTTTCAACGCCATAATCCAAAGTATTTGCACCTACGCCCTACCAACCTGGGGCTCACCAGGAGACGTCATCACATCCGGATCACGGATTTGGCTGAATTTTTGGGAATAGCCTTCTTTTAGCGCCGAAAGATGAAACCCAAAATTATAGACCCTAACGCTCAAGCGTTTCCGAGCTACAGCCAAGAACATTACCGTTGCCCATATAGGCCTATGTTAGAAATCATAAATATAGGTATACCCACAATGCTAATGTCCTTGGTTGTAGCTCGGAAACGCTTGAGCGTTAGGGTCTATAATTTTGGATTTCATCTTTCGGCGCTAAAAGAAGGCTATTCCCAAAAATGCAGCCAAATCCGTGATCCGGATGTGATGACCTCTCCTGGTCAGTCGAACCTTCTTGGTTGAAATCCTTCCAAGGAGTTTTCAACAAGATCCTGCGCTCAGTCACTGGCTACTCTTGGTGTGTCAGAAACGCACATATCAGGTGAGAGTCCAAAATTCTCACTCTCGCTCAATCAGCTGTTTCCCACGTGGAGAATCTTAGAGCCTCTTTTCTATCCTATCCCAATCCCACCATTTCGACCCTCGCAAATCATGCCCTAAAAACCTTCGACTAAGTGAAGTGGCCCTCCTGCTCACTCGCACCGGACGCCTGAAGTTCTTTCTCCGTATACCTCGCTCTTAGCGAAACTCGGTGACTCTAAGCTGATCAGGATCCTCCGTTTTTCGCAAGCCTATTACACCTTGCCTACTCTCTATCCTTCTTTCTATTTCTCTCTACTTCTCTCACCTACCTTCTCCCATCTTCCCTTCTTTCTTATTTGGAACTATAACCACTTGTTTGGTTGGTGTCCAACGGAGAGGGGTTCTAGTCGGTAGGTATCCCTCAGGTGAATCCGATACCACCCACACTCTGGTGGGTGTCTATAAAAATCTTCCCTATCCTGTCAAAGGAAGAAGAAAAATCATTGCAAAGGACACTCGAAGCCTGCCCTCCGGCGTGAAACTTCTTCACGAGGAGCGTCGTCATCACTACCAAACTAGCCCGTCACTCTGCCCGAACACTCTGTGGTCAACGTCGTTACCTCGTCTCCGACCCTTCGTTGTCATGAATCTTTCATGCTGCGATTTCGTTGAGGGCCGCGACATTCAGACGGGATCCTTTGTCCAGTATCCCGATATGAATGATAACGAATTTGATTTCAAGGATGGGATGGCTGAGATATTGTAGGTATATCATGGACAACAATAATCTACAGGAAAATGTTTATCACGATGAATCTTGGGGTTATGACTAATTATTTAGACAGGTTCGTCGAATATGTATCTTAAATTTGGCAGCCTCGATACGAGGTTCTTAGACATTATGCCAGATGCTTGGATCAAGAGAGAAGAAATATTAATAGGCGATGTATAGCGTTTGGAGGCTCTTCGAAAGTACGGATTATGATGGTCACATTAATCCTCAAAAGCCATAATGAGATTACCGAGGTATAACTGGGTCCGATGACACTAAATTGAGATACTACACTGACAAGGAGGGTGCCAGGCCTTCGGATCACCAATCCTCCTGGAACTCTAGGATATGTTTTGTTATACCAAAACATGTAACAAACCACTCTTATAACTTGCCAACGCTCCCTAGAATCATCCTGAGTACCAGGGTCAATATCCCAGCAAATAGGCCTCTTCCAGGTAGATTGATGCATCCATAGCTCTCCATAAGCTGGCTATTCTACGGCGTGGGACTTTCCTTCAGACTAATAAGAATAGTTACATAAAATAGAGACTGAGAAGAACAAATTCCAGCCATGAAAGACTGGTATAGCTCATCTCGACCATGGATGAGGGAAGTTGAGGCTCAAAAAACTGGCAAAATTGAGTTTTTCATCGATGGAATGATGAGTCTGAGAGAATATAAGACTTTTCAATAAACATACATTAATGAATATGATTTACTCACATTCAGAGACCATCACTTTCCCAATTAATGTTGTCAAATTGCACATGCTCTGCGTAAACTGCCAAAGCCAGCCAAGGAGAGTCACAACCGCAATAGCAGATCCTGCGACTGACCTGTAAAAATTTGACAACAAAGTATCGTGCTCAACTCACACTCTGACTCTGCATATTCTACACTGATTTTACATGTTTCTATCCACAAGTTGATTGGAAAAATTCGATCTGAACTAATCTGAAATAGCTCTGTTGACACAAAGTTAACCTGATTTTGACCACGTTCAGAACAATGTCAGAAGGAAAGTCTTGTTAAGCACCTCAAAATGAATACTTATCTGATGATTCCAAACCGCAGCAGGCTGTCTGCCACGGACTGTCAGGATGGTTGTCGACGATTTTGGCGATGGAAAAGTAATCAAGTGCGAGTTTCTCTAAAGCTAAACAAGGAGTGAAAAATACGACATGATTTTTGTCGTCTGCTTCTTTACAGCATATTAGCATGGCAAACTCTGCCGGTGCAACAGTTTCTCGCAGACCATCACCTGGCCTGATATTAAACGCTTTTATTGCACTTCACCAAGTTGCTAGTTCGGCAGCTGCCTGACTAGTGAATTTTTCAAAACAGGGGCACTATACAATTTCGTCATTTCTGTCCAATCACGATGCACAATTTTTTGTTAGCTCCTCCCACGAGATATACGTCGTTTGCTCGTACGCGTTAGGGCCAAACAATATTGGTAAAACGAGTGTGTAAAGTAAACGCAAGTGTGTGGTTCAATGCTTTGTGCTTGTTTCCCGATGTACTTTTTTTCTCAGCGTATAAGTTGCCTAATATTCTGTCTTTGTCGTAGATCACATGGTTGGCAGTGTGTGATCGTAAACATTTCCAAGAATAGTAACGTGAGAGGGAGAGAGATGGCATGACTTTGGTGTCTCTCTCTCTCACACATTGAGAAGGTGATAGCTCCATCTGCTTTTGGAACATCGTATTTTATCGAGGAAGTATGTTTACTGATGCATTGGAAATACGTCAAACGTCATTAATCCAACAGCACGAGTATTTGAATCCCATGCAGACACGCGAGTACGGCCGTGTACTTCATTGCCGATAAGACAACAGGGAGCACGCATGCATCAACCCAATTTTTCTTTTTTTTTTGGTGGTTCGTGGCCCGAGAAACAAAGTTACAATTCGGTTTTTTCTTGCAAGTTCGATGAGTACTTCGGAATCAGTACGTCTCACCGCTGAATCGGAGTGCTTACTCAACCATTCTTCATTTTCGCCACCAAAATGCATCATATAGTTAACTTTCATCACACTTCCGAAACATAGTTAACTATTTGATGGGGCTAGTAATATCTTGCATCGTTAGTGTTTTTGTTCGTTGTTAAGTCAATAAAAGCGTTTTTTAAAAGTTTTCTTTTACCAATTTTTTTAAGTATATTACTTCAACAATTTTATTCATTAGTCTGCTTGAGAGAAATTCACAATTTACCATCCATCGTCGACAATGAAGCATCTTGAAAATCCGTGGCTGATTGTAGTTTGGGGTTTTCAGATGAGTACTTATTTTTGGGTGCTGTAGAATTTGCTTGTGATGTTGTCCTAAACTTGGTCAAAATCAGGTTTCTTTTGTGTCAACAGAGCTATTTCAGATTAGTTCAGATTGAATTTTTTCAATCAACTAGTGGATAGAAACATGTAAAATTAGTGTAGAATATGCAGAGTCAGAGTGTGAGTTGAGCACGATACTTTGTTGTCAAATTTTTACAGGTCAGTCGCAGGATCTGCTATTGCGGTTGTGACTCTCCTTGGCTGGCCTTGGCAGCTTACACAGTGCAGGTGCAATTTGACAACATTGATTGGGAAAGTGATGGTCTCTGAATGTGAGTAAATCATATTCATTAATGTATGTTTATTGAAAAGTCTTATATTCTCTCAGACTCATCATTCCATCGATGAAAAACTCAATTTTGCCAGTTTTTTGAGCCTGAACTTCCCTCATCCATGGTCGAGATGAGCTATACCAGTCTTTCATGGCTGGAATTTGTTCTTCTCAGTCTCTATTTTATGTAACTATTCTTATTAGTCTGAAGGAAAGTCCCACGCCGTAGAATAGCCAGCTTATGGAGAGCTATGGATGCATCAATCTACCTGGAAGAGGCCTATTTGCTGGGATATTGACCCTAATACTCAGGATGATTCTAGGGAGCGTTGGCAAGTTATAAGAGTGGTTTGTTCCATGTTCTGGTATAACAAAACATATCCTACAGTTCCAGGAGGATTGGTGATCCGAAGGCCTGGCACCCTCCTTGTGAGTCGGAATCGCCTCATTAAGATTAAGACGAAGTATGATAGGGGTTCGGTATAATCCTTTGAGGTCATGCTAGACGATGCATCAAAATTATAGCTCGAACCCGAATTTATTGAGAGAGATTAGTCGGCATCCCTGAGGCTACTTTGTAACGTGTCTGCAATTTTAGTCAGGAAACTCATCAATGCAAGTGAATCACTGACAATCGACGAACAAAGACTAATGGATCATCGTCAAATACAATAAAGATACCTAGTCTCCTGGATATCGTCTCCAACGGGGCCACGGGACGTGACTCTAATGAATCATATATACTTATTTCTTTGGGAGCCTTCTCAACGCTCTTATGGTTTTTTTCAAGAAAACCAAAGTTCCAATGAAAGGTGTGGTGTGAGAATCAATGTCAAGGCGCCCGATTGGTCTCAAGAGAAAGTCAATTATATTGCAAAAAGATACTCTCGAGGATACTCTCATACAAAAATCAGTGTCCTTGGCCTGACCCAAGTAGACTTTTTCTCCGTCTCCTCCAGGTTCTTCTTCGAGATGATCAATCTCATCGGAGTGAATCCATCAAAATTGTAGAAGATGTGTCCACGTACCTGATGAATATCTGATGCGGATACTCTACATACTCGGAATGTCGTGAGAGTATGAATATGATCGACGGAAGCGAGACGATGACAAAACATGATCTGTTCACCCCCTGGTCATCTGAGTGACACTCTGAATCACAAGGCAGTTGAGTTCATTGGAGTGGAGACCATTTTTCAAGTCCCATGCCGAATCTTGACAACCTTTCCCAAGACACGTGCACAATAGATTCAGGAAGTTTAGTCAGCATTCCCGTTTAATTCCATATGGATCATGCCTAACGTCATCGACTCGGCAAAACCTTTTCTCGAATATCGTGCTCCCAAACATCGTCTGCTAAAATAAGGCAATTCTTGATCGGGATCAGAAAAACTTCATCATCTAGATTTGAAAATTTCTTTTCAGTACACTTGCATCGAAAGCCTGTGGTTTCCGCCCCGATGCCGGGGCAGAAAATCCCGCATTGCCGCCCAGGGCAGAAAACGACTGAGCATGCGCATCAGACCTCGGGCTGCGCCCTCGGTCTGCTACAATGCATGCTCCGACGTTTTCTAACATGTGCGGTGGTGCGGGATTTTGCCCCGAAATCGTGTCGGAAACCATAGAATTTCGATGAAAGTGTACTGAAAAGAACTATACGCACCTCGGGACGAAAGCAACCCATTGCGGCCTCGGGTATGCCGCCCTCGCTTGGCGGCTCGTGCGGCAACTCACCCGGGCCGCAATGTGTCACTTTCGGCCCTTCGCGGACGCAGGTGCTCAATATACTATGATGGTCGAGTCGCTGAGATGGTAAATATGTTCAATTGCGAATACACTTTCTATACCATAAAATATTTTGCCCTGCTATTTTTAGGAACCGTCGACAAAAATAATGTGATGAGAATGAGCTCTCAGAGGTAAACTTGCAATCATGGTAAATTTATTTTCTCCTCATAGGCAAAATCATTTGCGCAGCTATATATTGATAAATAATGGCTGATCTATCTGTGCCAAATTGTCAGGTAGAGAACTAATCTGTGTGGATTATTGATTGAAATGAATATTCTCTTCCAATTCTTGAATCAACAATCTTGATTCGGATCCAGGTCTATCCGATTCATTGGTCCATCTTCAAAAAGATTGAAGTTATCAAGAATGAAAAAAAAATTTCACTCAAGACGGTCGGGCTCCTGCACTTCAATTTTGTCTCGCGGTTGCTTTTTCAAGATTGGGGATCATTCGAGTCTGGTTATTCTACATTTATCAAGATCTATTCTGTCAAGAAACTATCTCTTAACTGATTGTGAGTGTAGAGAATGCAAGAGATTTCGAGCTTGAATGTGAAGTTGGATGATAATAAGTATTCGACTTCTCCTCGTTTAGTCCAAATCGCAAGAATATCGGAGAAGAGTGTGAATAACTTTCTTCGTGCACGGTGCACGGTGACCGCATCGCCTGGGTGGACCGCAGCTGAACGAGGAGAGGGCGAATTACTCATTATCATCTGACTTGAGTTCGTCTTCTCGTCGTTTAGCTCAAATCGCAAGAGAATCGGATGAAAGTGCAAATATAATGAACGCAGGCACCTCCTAACCTATAATATAGGCACTTGTGATTCTCACTTTTATCCGATGTTTTTGAGATTTGGGCGAAACGACGAGAAGACGAACTCGAGTTAGATGATAATAAACACTTGTCTTCTCGTCGGTTCGCACAAATTCGCCCAAATTTCGCAAGAGAATTGGAAAAAAGTGCGAATAACTTTCAGCGTGCACGGTGACTGCATCACCTTAATCTAGAAGCCGTATCACACTCATGACGTTATCTACTCGGAATTCCCACGGCGCAACGTTATCGTACGCCGAGTGATTATCGAAGCCCATCAAAGTACGTGCAATTGAATGGAATTTCCACGTTCTTTGATAGAAGCAGATCCAATTTCGATCGAAAGAGATTTCTAACCTGAGCAACGAGACAAAAAATACCCGGTCCGGAATATTTCTTGATCTTTTCTCCAATTTTCCGTCGCTTCCTGTCTACCGTGTGCGGGTTGAGCCAGAAAGCCGTGATTAGAGCGTAAATAACTCTTTTTTATCTTGCATCGAGATGTACTAATTCCATATTCCGACGACTCGTCTGGACTGTAACAATTCACTGCTCCGCCTATCTCCGAGAATTCCGAATCGCAGCGATGACGCCCTCCACTCAAAATTCCCATGGCACCGCCTCTCTGTTTTTCTCACGAAGAAAGTTATTCGCACTCTTCTCCGATATTCTTGCGATTTGGACTAAACGAGGAGAAGGCGAATACTCATTATCATCCAACTTCACATTCAAGCTCGAAATCTTTTGCATTCTCTACACTCACAATCAGTTAAGAGATAGTTTCTTGACAGAATAGATCTTGATAAATGTAGAATAACCAGACTCGAATGATCCCCAATCTTGAAAAAGCAACCGCGAGACAAAATTGAAGTGCAGAAGCCCGACCGTCTTGAGTAAGATTTTTTTATTCATTCTTGATAACTTCAATCTTTTTGAAGATGGACCAATGAATCGGATAGACCTGGATCCGAATCAAGATTGTTGATTCAAGAATTGGAAGAGAATATTCATTTCAATCAATAATCCACACAGATTAGTTCTCTACCTGACAATTTGGCACAGATAGATCAGCCATTATTTATCAATATATAGCTGCGCAAATGATTTTGCCTATGAGGAGAAAATAAATTTACCATGATTGCAAGTTTACCTCTGAGAGCTCATTCTCATCACATTATTTTTGTCGACGGTTCCTAAAAATAGCAGGGCAAAATATTTTATGGTATAGAAAGTGTATTCGCAATTGAACATATTTACCATCTCAGCGACTCGACCATCATAGTATATTGAGCACCTGCGTCCGCGAAGGGCCGAAAGTGACACATTGCGGCCCGGGTGAGTTGCCGCACGAGCCGCCAAGCGAGGGCGGCATACCCGAGGCCGCAATGGGTTGCTTTCGTCCCGAGGTGCGTATAGTTCTTTTCAGTACACTTTCATCGAAATTCTATGGTTTCCGACACGATTTCGGGGCAAAATCCCGCACCACCGCACATGTTAGAAAACGTCGGAGCATGCATTGTAGCAGACCGAGGGCGCAGCCCGAGGTCTGATGCGCATGCTCAGTCGTTTTCTGCCCTGGGCGGCAATGCGGGATTTTCTGCCCCGGCATCGGGGCGGAAACCACAGGCTTTCGATGCAAGTGTACTGAAAAGAAATTTTCAAATCTAGATGATGAAGTTTTTCTGATCCCGATCAAGAATTGCCTTATTTTAGCAGACGATGTTTGGGAGCACGATATTCGAGAAAAGGTTTTGCCGAGTCGATGACGTTAGGCATGATCCATATGGAATTAAACGGGAATGCTGACTAAACTTCCTGAATCTATTGTGCACGTGTCTTGGGAAAGGTTGTCAAGATTCGGCATGGGACTTGAAAAATGGTCTCCACTCCAATGAACTCAACTGCCTTGTGATTCAGAGTGTCACTCAGATGACCAGGGGGTGAACAGATCATGTTTTGTCATCGTCTCGCTTCCGTCGATCATATTCATACTCTCACGACATTCCGAGTATGTAGAGTATCCGCATCAGATATTCATCAGGTACGTGGACACATCTTCTACAATTTTGATGGATTCACTCCGATGAGATTGATCATCTCGAAGAAGAACCTGGAGGAGACGGAGAAAAAGTCTACTTGGGTCAGGCCAAGGACACTGATTTTTGTATGAGAGTATCCTCGAGAGTATCTTTTTGCAATATAATTGACTTTCTCTTGAGACCAATCGGGCGCCTTGACATTGATTCTCACACCACACCTTTCATTGGAACTTTGGTTTTCTTGAAAAAAACCATAAGAGCGTTGAGAAGGCTCCCAAAGAAATAAGTATATATGATTCATTAGAGTCACGTCCCGTGGCCCCGTTGGAGACGATATCCAGGAGACTAGGTATCTTTATTGTATTTGACGATGATCCATTAGTCTTTGTTCGTCGATTGTCAGTGATTCACTTGCATTGATGAGTTTCAAGACTAAAATTGCAGACACGTTACAAAGTAGCCTCAGGGATGCCGACTAATCTCTCTCAATAAATTCGGGTTCGAACTATAATTTTGATGCATCGTCTAGCATGACCTCAAAGGATTATACCGAACCCCTATCATACTTCGTCTTAATCTTAATGAGACGATTCCGACTCAATGTAGTATCTCAATTTAGTGTCATCGGACCCAGTTATACCTCGGTAATCTCATTATGGCTTTTGAGGATCAATGTGACCATCATAATCCGTACTTTCGAAGAGCCTCCAAACGCTATACATCGCCTATTAATATTTCTTCTCTCTTGATCCAAGCATCTGGCATAATGTCTAAGAACCTCGTATCGAGGCTGCCAAATTTAAGATACATGTTCGACGAACCTGTCTGAATAATTAGTCATAACCCCAAGATTCATCGTGATAAACATTTTCCTGTAGATTTTTAGCTTTGTTTGTGCTGCAAGTTCTGTTTTTCTCAGCATCATGCACTCAAGAAACGAGATCTTGGCGGATGGCAGAATATGTCGAAGAAATGAACACCACGTGGAACCAATGGGGTCCGGTGTCCCACGAGGATCCGAAAATGGAGAACTCCGTCGAAATTCGTGAGTTTACCGTTCAACTGCTCTTTTTGAATTAGTATTGCATGAAATGACACAGACCAAGTGATTCAAGTTTGAGAAGACGTCATTCCACTCAATAATTCATCGGTCTTGAGAGATCTACACGTTCCATCACTTCAACGGACTTGAATAGTGAAAGTAATGTTTCTGGTTTTGCGATTTGTCGTGGACTTTTCGTATGTGAATTGTGGACATTTTCAATGCTTGTTTCGATACCGATTTGGTCGAGTCCACACGCATTCAAATTGTTTGGACTCGAATTTGGATTGGAAAACAGTTTCAGGCTGTGCTCCACTGGTTCCATTGGGAGTCATTGGTACAACTCTGGCACCGATCAATGTATATTTTCCTGGACGCACAGGGAATTTTCGCCTGCGAGCGAGTTTCTAATGGAGGGAAAGGTGATTATATTCTGATGGCGACGCAAGAGAGGATCATCTATGCGACCGGGAATTATCTATTGACGCCCAGAGTGCATTTGGTTTTTGAAAGATCGGTCGAAATATTTGGAAGTTTCCGTAAATTGGGGTATTCCACCAACTCTTACAGCGAGTGAGACAGATGAATCCCGAAGCACGGCGAAGGCATTTGATTTTCGTTATAGAATGTACCGGAGATCAATTCGTACTCTCATGAATTGAATACTCAAACTCAAAACTCGGCACCTCAGAATCTTGAACTGGCTATTTACGAAGTGATGTGCACTCAGATCGAATTTGAGTTCCAACTTCCTTCGATGATTCAAATACCTATTTTTGCATTCTTCCACTAGGATCCGAGGAGCATTGCAAGAAGAGCCCTGTCAAAATGGAGGAGTACCCGTTCTTTGTGCGCGTCCAGGTGTGGTGCTACAACGATAGTCAGAAAACTATATGGGCTGTTGAGCGCCGACATTACTGCGTCCTATTTACTTCAACAGACATTTGGTGCAGATACTCCGAGTCATTACCCGGAGATTTTTGTGATGCTACTGCTGAGCTCGTTGCGGATGGATCGATACATAAAGTCGAGCTCAGGACAACTACTAAAAGTGGATACAAAGGCTATAAACTGAGCAAACCCATCGATGATAGCAGCAAAGCTAAGCCGATGGAATTGAATGACACGAAGGGCGACTTTACTGTTCCACCTGTTCTCATGACTGTTATGCCTACAGTGGGAGGAAAGTACGGACTCATTTACACGGAGAATGTAACTCTCACCAAATCAGACAATTGCACAGGATGGAAGAAAGTCTCACCATTAAACTGCAAATCCTCTCATTTATGGTGTAAATTTCGTAAGACTCAATGTTTGTCTAGATACGATATCATGCTTGTGTTGCTGCAAGGTAAATATGCTGGCATCGCAGTCAAACGATGTGGTTCTGCTCCAGAGGTATGAGCGTACAGGAGAAGCCCAATCTGCATGGAAATGCGACTCGAGGACAACGTTTTCTCGATCAAAAAGCCATTTAGACTCAGAGCGATGTTAGTAACGAATGGATATGGGCAAATCTCAGGAACTATGCGGTTTCGACTTTGAAATTTCGAGAATTTCCAGAATGGCAGCACATCTCCGATAAACTTTTGTTTGGTCCAAGTAATGCTCAAACAATGATGAAATACTTGCGTAAATCATTTTGGAGCCCCGCCGTGGATTTGTGAGGGTGTAGAAGTTTTTCCCATGTATTTGCGTGGGACCCTCATATTTTCGTAATTCTAATTGGCTCGTGTGTATGTGAATACATGGCATCCTTGGTGTTGGAATAGAAGAAGAGAGATGAGTTCAATGGTTTACAGTGTTTTCTGAAGGTCTGTGGTACAAAATGTAGATGTGCCTCAACCGTCGAAACGCTCATTTTCGTCATTTGTCGATCCTCACAAGCCTCGCATCGCGACCGATATGAGGCTGTAGTAGGGGCGATTCTCATAGGCATTTCTTGAGGTACAAATATCAGTTTACACGTGGTTTCCATCCCAACGGAATCGAAATTTTCGTGTGCTACACGAAAAACGATTTTTTTGACCCCATTTACGCGAAAATAACTTTTCTCATTTCAAGCCGCATCGTCGTGCGGAATCGAGCACACTATCGTTCTTGGGCTAGATTTGTAGGTTTTTGGATGTAGAATAATATGTCGTTTCTACAGATACGAAATATTCACCGCCCCGAGTGCTGCATCCATTAGAAGAGCGATACAGGAGAAAATGTAGAATCGGAGTTCGCTCCAACGAATCATCGGCACTCCGACGCATTGATAGGCACAGCCTCGGGCGAAAATTATATGTTTCTATGTATTATAATCCATCACATATCCAATTTTCAGACCGATCGGTGAACCGCCCCGCCTGTGGCGAGCTAAGGCGTGAGAGAACTATGGCCCTGTTCGGTCGAAAATTGTGATTTTGTCACGAAGAAGCGTCTCCCAGTACCTTTCTATAGCAATTTTTAGACTTCTGAATGATGCAGAACTATTAAATATGAGTAGATCTTCAAAATGATCTAATGCGAGCGGCGGAAATAACGCGACTGTTGTTCTGACAACGTGAAAATAGGCCTGTTCGGCCAAACCGCATACTTCGTGAGATTTGCCCATACTCACCGCTGGTGATAGAAATCCACTGTGAAAAAAAGGTAGTAAGTAAGTACTTCAAGCAATGCTTGAAATTTGCGGATAGGCACTGTGCTTAAATCGATTTTTCAAGCACGTGCTTGAACCATCGATTCAAGCACATGGTCGAAATATGGATACAGCAATAAAATTCAACCACCGTGGTTGAATCGAGATTCAAGCAAGCACGAGAGTTGAAATTAAGTAACGTGCCTGATTGACTGTCTTATAATGTATCTCAGCATACAATAAATTTCAAACCAACTCAAAATCTGTACATTTATTTTGGCACCCAGTGGTCCCCTGGAAATCAACATTTAGTTATGTGATTCGATATTTTGGTACAATCTTTGAACTGCATGGCACCCACCCAAATATCGCCCAGAAATCATAGCCAATGACCAGGGTTTTAGTGATGCGGGTCACCAATTTGCTGAACGAATCGCACATGAGTTGATTATGTGTAAATGTACCACGACCTCCAACATGAATTGTATGCTTGCGAGAGGAAAGTTTAGGGATGTCAGGGGAGACAGTGGATGAAAAATCGAAAGCTTCTGGATGTTAACAAAACATACATATATTCTACGTAAGTGTGTCAACAGAGTAAGAACTAATTCAAGTACGCGGATTTTCAGTAATCGATTTGGACATTCTTCAACTTATAATTAATTCCTTCGGTTTCATAGCTCTTATCATCTCATACCGCAGATTCCTCAAGGCTGCTAAAGAAAAATTCTCGAGTGTTTCACACTTAACTCGGAGGATTCACATGCTCCCGGTGGAAAAGCGATTGGCATATCACATTTAACCAGTGGTAGGCTTTACGAAGAAAATTTATCGTACAGACTAAGAATTTCTTCTATTGAGCGTAACAACCTCGAAATAGTCCAGTTACTTGCTATGAGTATCGAAGATTCCAGTGACGTACCATTTATTGGGGTAAATTTGGGACAAAAATCGCATTTTTTCCCCTCAAACTCGTGTAACTGGTACTTCTCATGCAAAAGGGGCATTGTATGTGTAGTCAATCAAAAGTTTTCAGTTTCAGCTTTCGATTGTGGTGTTTATAAAGTGCATTTGGACATCTCTAGTTGGAGATAGAAGCGTACAAAGTCGTGTCCCAAAGTTAAACCGGTTTGGGGTAACTTTGGGACCGCAAACATTATATAGAGAATTTCACGGCTACCGTCAACTGGGGTAACTTCGGGACAAAACAAAAATCGCATTGTTCTCCTTAAAACTCATGTGACCTGTATATCTCGCATCAGTTGCATCAGAATTGCATTGTGTCTGTGGTCAATCGAAAGCTTACAGTCCCAGTTCTCAAATGACGATCATAAAAGTATATTTGGACATCCTCGGGCAGAGTTATGAGCGCTCGAATTCGTGTTCCAAAGTTACCCCGGTTTACAGAAGGAAACACATATTTTTAAGTTTTTCGATTCCAGCCAGTTGCGTTACCGGCTAGACGGATAAGAATGGAATGCAAGCGTTCGCGCAGAGTTGCCCATCCGCGTGCCGTTACGCAACTGACTAGACAGTTACGTAACTGGCTGATTTACCTATCTGGCTACGACATATATATATACACACACGGCTGTGTCGAAGTGCAAATGTCGATTCGATTCGAGATGAAATCGAATGGACGGACGACGGGAGACGAAAATCCTCGTCGGATTTTGTTCGGAAGGGTCCCGATTTCTAAATCGGGAAAACTATGATATTATTTGCTATCTCGACGAGATTAGCTAGTATTTAGTTAGAAATATGACTAAGCTCGCGATAATTGTGGTACATCGTACATGGTTCTCACAAAAATTAATAGTAATTTAAGATCGAAAAAAAGTGAGAGGTTAAAATATCCCAACTCGGTGTATATAAGGCACGGCAGCGCTGCGGGTTTTTTTCTTTATATACTCGCCAGCAAGACGCTACCACGCCTTTTGATAATCATTTGCCTAGAATTTTATGGAAAGCCCTATGAGTAAATCGACTCACCGATCTCCCATCTATATGATCTTTTACGGTCAGTAGTATACGAACTACTGATGAGCGTACCCCTAAATCTAAATCGCATGAGAACGATGAAAATTTCCGGACATGTTCCCCTGAGCGGAAAGGATCAAGTAACGGCAAGTGTACATCAGTACCGCCACCCAACTATGACTGTCATTCATAGCCACCATGCGCCTTCAAATGCTCTACCCTGATGATATTTCGTCAAAATGGATCATGGTGAGAGACAATATACATGCTGAATGCATAGCGTCATGGAACCACAAACAATATATTTCTAGCTGTTTGCGCTGTAGTGCAGCTAAAATACGCTGCTAAAATAGATTAGCAGAATGCTTTCTCTTAGCGGAATAGTCTCAGAGGTTCACTCGGATTAATGAGAAATTTGGAGAACTGATCAAATTCCGAAATCATAATTGAAATTCCCACAAAATAGTTACATTTCCCCTATGGTCCAATCCATTTCAGACGCAACTCATACTCAGAAGTAGATATGAGAATAAAATTAACTTTAGATCAAATTTTGATTGTATATCTTGATTTATTTCCTCGAGAAACACTTTTAGGGTGATTAAAATGATCTAGACTCTAGTTTACGAGTGAAAACAATCGTTTCGTTAAGGCGGAGTTTTGATACAGTTGGTTTATAGATGATGAAAATGGAGTTCTTGGTGGAAATTTCGATTCTTGGAGTGAAAATTGGATTTGAATCAGACTTAAACGTAGTTGAATCAAATTTGGTTTCAACCAATGGATGTAGGATGCTGGGAAAGTATCTCTCTAGTTCATTAAAAGGTAAATAGAATATCCCAGACGGCAACACAGCTCCCCGAGAATTGTCGAGAAGTGCCCAAAGAAACTTTTGCAAAGCTCTCGTGAGAGTTCCCGGGGAACTCCCAGGAAACCGTCAAATTTTCAGCTCAATTTAATTCCCCAGAGTTGACCATAAACACCCTGGGGGTTTCTTACTTATTGCGATAAAGCTCTCAGAGATACTCCCCCGGGAATTCCCTGCAAGCTCCCCGATAGCGAAAGCTCCGCTGTGGCGCTGACTCTCGATCAGCTCCCTGAAAGCTCTCATGGTTTCTAATACATCAAAATTCTTCTCCGCATGTTGATGAGAGCTATAAATATTGCGTTAATAAACTCCAGCGCCTCCAAATATTTGACCGGAAGATACACAATTCCTGAACGAGAACTGGCACTGAGATAATCGGTGTGGAAGATTTTAGTCAAGTTACTCATCGCAGTATGCGTAAATTTCATTCAATGTCATATCTGAGAGAACTCGAAGGGCAGGAATTGGTTCGATAGCACAAGCATCGCTCATGACTGTGCTACATAATTTTGTCGCTGGCTGTATCTTTTTCACACCCGTCTAGTGTCCGTCGTCTTCGGCTTCTGACTTTAGACTTTCATCAGCCAAGGGTGGGTGACATCTATGATGATTCAAAAAATTTTAGTCTGCTTGATGTTTACATTTTTCCAAGACCATCTTTAGCAATCAGCGTTTAACCAAGTTCGTGACTCGAAAATTTCTGCGAGTTAGGATCAAAGGAAAAACTTTCAGGGAGACTAATGTTCGTCCTGCACCTCCACGATTTCAGATAAGTAATTTATCCAAATTATGATCATTACAGGCTTATTTTTATCGTGTTCACTATGGCATAACCTCCAACATTTGTTGAAGCGTTTGCCGTTTGCAAAAATGAATTAAGCTTAGCAATAAATTGAGCCTGGCAAAATATTCATCATTTCCTCGAACTCTCTGATTCTTTGTGGATCAATTTTTCTGACGCAGGCTGATGACGAGGCGTGGTCGAGTTTTGTCAACGAAGACGTTGCGAGTGCAGCACAAGTTGCGCAGAAAGAGGGCGGTCGAGAGTCTAGATGCTGCATAATGGCTCGCCTGTCGCAAAATTTCGATGATGTGAAGAGCAGCTACCAGCAAATCTATCCAAGCCAATTCGGAGATAAAATTTGATGCGGAATTGATAGGTAGTTGTCTATGAACAGACATCTTCTAGACTTGAATCTGAATTGTCTAGCAGAATTCTGCGCTGCAAAACCTCGAGATTCTGACCAATTTTTCTCTGAAAACCGAATTCAAAATTTCTCGTACACGTGCAGCATTTGATGACAGCTTTCCATACTCGGTAGATTCTAGTTTCATTTACATGAGGTCCATGGAAGTTTCGTTTGAAAATTACGATTTTTCATCCGTTATTCTGATTGGTATGAAAGCTACAATTCAATATCAATTCGATATCTTTGTAATACTTCTCATTAGGAAGAAAATGAGCGTGAAAAGTTATCACCTATAACTCAGATTTACTCTAACCCTACTGCAGAATCCCTGTATCAAACTTAAACCTCTTGATTGCAAATAAATAATAGATTGTTCAAAATTTTCAAACCTCTTCCTGATGCGCGCATTAGCCCTAATGGATGCTAGCTCAAACAAGCAAAAAACCATATGAAATAATTCACACGGTCATATCTGGAAAAGCTATGCGGAAGCCATCTATCGGAGCTTTAGCACAAGCTATTCGGGAGCTTCAATAAAGTTCCCCGGAAATATTTCCAGAACTATCCGGAAGTGTTTGAAATCTTTCCGGAAAGCTTATGCGGGAACTAATGAAGCTGGAAATTTGACGATTTCCGGGGAACTCCCCAAAAGCTATGTGGTATTTCCTATAAAAATTCCGTGGAAGTCCCCAACAATAACCTTGCCCGCTGGGATAGTTGTAGAGGGAAATACGAGCAAAAAATGAATTTTGGATGGAATTTTTTTCTCATATTTTGAGCTATTTTTACAAGATTCCTTTTTAGGGGATTTCAGATGACCTACACTTGTGTTTTCTGTGCAAGATATATCGTCTGGTTAAGACGAAATTTTGATATAGTTGGTGTAAAGATGATAGAAATGTAGTATTTTCAGAAAATTTGGATTTTTCGAGAATAAATTTGATTTTGACTGTACTAAAACAAATTTTGGAAAAATTCGGTATCAACCAATCGATTTAGGATGACGAGAAAGTATCAGCTTAGTTTATTAAAATTTGAATGGGTCGGTTTGAGGGGAAGATATAAGGAAAGTATGAATATTGAAAAAAATATTCCTGTACATTTTGAGTTATTTCTTCGAGGAAGCTAGTTAGGGCGATTTGGGCTATCTCAACTGAGGTTTTTCTTAGCAATGTCTGTAATTTGGTCGAGACGGAATTTTGATACAATTGGTTTCAATATGCTCAAAATGAAGTTTTTCTTGAAAATTCTCGTTTTTTCTAAAAATTAAGGTTTGTGGAGATTAAATGGAATTTCGGTATTAACCAATCGATGGATCGAACCGAGAAAACCATAGCCTAGGTAACCCAAATTGCCGTAAGATCAAGTTAGAAAGAGATATTTTACTATAAAAGTAGCCAATTTCAGCCAATTTACCTCAAAACACGTCTAAATCAAATTCAATTGGGAGAGGAGAGCAGCCAAATCACTAGTCTCATCTCGGAATGATTCTCTACAACTTGTAGAAAGACAAAAATCGATTGAGTGCAGTGTAGGAGAGAAAGCGTGGCGGAAAAAAAACAACATACATACACACACAGACACATGCAAAGGGACGGAGAGATGAGTCCCTGGGAGGTTTCGAAGGTTTTTAGAAGAGAAAGTGTCACTTTCAATCGTTAGATTTTGGCGAGAGGAACAAGATGGTTGAAGCATTTTTGTGATAGGAGGAATTTTGTTGAAGAAAATATTGAGTTTAATGGAAAAATTGATCAAAAATTTGCTGTGCCGAAAACAAAGCTCTCTCACGGTGCGCTTCTGAGGAGGATGAGTTTTTCAAAATTGTCAAGAGAAACTCAAAAGTGGATGTCTTTCTACTAAACTCCATGAACAGAACCTGATTTTGAGCGAAATCGGATCAGCTCCTTCTTTTGAATAGTTGTCAAATTGATCATTCCCCATTTATTACTTATGGAGAAATTTGTCGACTTAACGTTTTCTTCGCTTCTTCGAGGTTTTTTCGTAATCACTCAGAAATCTATTGGTGGGTCATAGCAAAAAATGTCAAGAACAGTTTTTTATAGATTTTTTGAAGACCTACAGAATGACGTAGGTAGATGAATCATAAAACTCGAGGGGATTGAGATATTGTCAGTAAAAGCTCAAGTCTCTTACGAAAAACCTCACGCCTTCTGCTAATTATCTACTATTTCCTCCAACACCATGGAGGGAGCCTAAGATTCTCGATCGATCTCATTACGTCTACGTGTTGTTCTTCAAAAAATCTATAAAAAAATGTTCTTGATAATTTTTGCTATGACCCACCATTTCTGAGTAATTACGAGAAAACGTCGAAGATGCGAAGAAAACGTTAAGTCGCCAAATTTCTCCATAAGTAATACATGGGGAATAATCAATTTAACAACTACTCAAAAAAAGGAGGATCACAATCGCAATCCGTGGTTCTTACGAGGTAAAAGCTTCCAATTCAGGCCATGCTCGCGAATCACCCGAATTGTACCGGGAAATCAACGAATGCGCTGAAGATTACATCTTAGGATCACTAATTTTGGTAGTTCGATCATTCACACCATTCCCCATTGCAGGATAGAAATTTTCGCGGGTCCCACCCATGGGACCCGCGAAAGTTCTTGGATTTCTTGTATATACATACTAAACTGATCACAAATCAAAATATTGACTATTATAGGTGCAAAATCACGCGTTTGTACTCTCTCGCACTCTGGGACTGAATGCCGATTTTCACCGTCGCAGCGAACGTGTTTAATTGTCTAAATTTTACTCATATGGCTGATTATGGACGATTCAGATACTGACTCATCATTTTACTGATGAAAGCGAGACTCTCACGAGAGTATCTGAGTCACTCTCGGTGAAACCCGAGAGTGTTTAATAAGGACTCGATCTCGCCTTCGAAAAATTCCAATTGTACTCGATCTCGGGCCAGTTCGCTCTCGATGTCCGAGATTCTCGGCACCGAGACCGAGACTACTCTCGAGTCTCGCGGCAGCCCTAAGAGATACAGTGAACGAGCATTCGAGTCAGTACATCATGATTACGATAAATCATAGCAGAAGTACAGAAGTACAAACACCGAGTGATTCTCGGTGGGTGTTTCGGGCAATTATTCCGTGCTGTATTCAAAATCAATTCATAAGTATCCCTGCCCAAACGGACAATTTAGCGCTATTTTCACAATCTTGTTACTAAAGTTATTATCAAATTATGAAGATATAACTTTTTCGGCCTTTCCGAGCTATTATATCTTCATAATTTGAAATTCCCGCGAGTGATAAATACGATATCCGATAATATCGATCGAGTGTCAAAATTAATTACATATGAAGTTATTATCATGGTGGCGAAACCCATCCTCAGCCCAATTTTTGAAAAATGATTTTCGACGTAAAATTCGACGAGAAATCCGATGAAACTATCAAATTTGAGATAAAATAGGGCCTAAGGCTTCAAACTAGGTTTTTCTGAAAGAAACCACTTTTCCGAGGTTATGTTCACCTTTAACGGATCTGAGAGTATTTTTTCCGTGAAATTCAGCTCATTCCATGTCGAATTATGTGTCTTGGATACGTTTTTCATCGATTTCTACATTGGTGAGAAGTCAATCAAATATTCGAAATATCTAATTTTTTGCGAATTTTAAAAACGAAAATAGGGCGTCGAACTCGCGCGGATGACTTCCGGGACCTAAGAACTATGCTTTTCATCTTCTTTCATCATATACAACACGTACCTAAAGTTACAGAAAAATCCCTGACTCCCCGACACAAAACCTGGCGATATTAAAAAGGAAGACTCGTCAGTAGCATCATGAAATACACGCATAATCTCGAGAACTGCAACACAAGCCGCACTTTCACCATATGAGCCATCCATTATGTAGCATCATATGTAAAAACTCTTTTCCCATTACTCTAACCTAAGAATGCCGCGTTTAAATAGGATTTTAGGGTTCTCGTAATGAAAAAGAGTCATTCTTTTTAATATCGCCAGGTTTTGTGTCGGGGGGTCAGGGATTTTTCTGTAACTTTAGGTACATGTTGTATATGATGAAAGAAGATGGAAAGCACAGTTCTTAGGTCCCGAAAGTCATCCGCGCGAGTTTGGCGCCCTATTTTCGTTTTCAAAATTCGTGAAAAATTCGATTTTTCAACTTTTTGATTGATTTCTCACCAGTATGGAACCCAATAAAAAAATTATCCAAGACACATATTTCGACGTGAAATGAGCTGAATTTTACGAAAAAAATACTCTCAGATCCGTCAAAGATGAACATAACCTCAAAAAAGTGATTTTTTTCAGAAAAACCCAATTTTCAAGCCTTAGGCCCTATTTTATCTCAAATTTGACATCTTCATCGGATTCCTCGTCAAATTTTACGTCGAGAACCGTTTTTCAAAAATTGGGCTGAGGATGGGTTTGGCCATCATAATAATGACTTTAGTAGCAGGACCGTAAAAATAGGGCTAAATTGTTCGTTTCGGGAGGGACACTTATTACACTGGACAACAAAATATTGGGTCATAAGTAGCGCATTGATCAAGCAATGACTTTTTCGTGTATTTTTCGACGTAGAAACCGAATCCGAAACCAGTTTTGCACCTAGACATCAGGAATTTTTTTAAACCGCGAAATACTGACCTTCTAAAAAACTGCATTTTTAGCGTTTTTCGATGATTTTTTAGATACATGATTTTGATGGTGCAACCTTGCAGCGGGCTTTGAGCGTACCCGGACTATGATTTCTCACGTATTTTGACCTGCTAAACACGATGAAAGTTGTTTTAGAGGGCTAGCATGCGTTCGAAACAAATGACAAGCTGATTTTTCGAGTTGCTATCAGGAGAGTTTGGACGATTTCGTGATAAATCTCAAAGTGATCACGGAATTGATCAGAAACACCCTCTGCAATACCACGAGAGCGCATTCTTTTTCTATTTGCACACACACTAGGGGAATGATGTTTGCAGTCGCCTAAAAGTAGATTAGTTGAATATACATGTATGATCCCGAAAAGAAACTTTTGATCTAATTCCTGAGGTAAGCTCAAGCTTTCTCGTAATGAGTCAAATTTGCAGTTCCCTAGTCTCATGTACTTCTGAGTGCATATAGATAGTCGTTCGCAACCAGCCCGAGATGGCACATCTGACGCTGGATGTTCTTATTCACTCGCCTCCAGAATAGAATCATTGGAGTGCCCACATTAGCTTAGTGTGAAATACGATGTAACTGGGTTGATTACATATTCATGGTATGTCAAGTTACGGAACGTACGTAATCTAAACCGAGTTTAGGTCTCCGAGACTTCTGATACCGTATCCTAGCAACAAAATGACATTGTTCTAGTAGTTTGAGTGGCTTCTAAGTAAAAAAACTCGAGCATTGATCCAATACGAGGAGGCTTGAACTAACCCGAGAAATAGATCTCGGAATAGATCAAAAGATTCTTTTCGGGATTATACATGTATATTCGACTAATCTACTTTTAGGCGACTGCAAACATCATTCCCTTAGTGTGTGTGCGAATAGAAGAAGAATGCGCTCTCGTGGTATTGCAGAGGGTGTTTCTGATCAATTCCGTGATCACTTTGAGATTTATCACGAAATCGTCCAAACTCTCCTGATAGCAACTCGAAAAATCAGCTTGTCATTTGTTTCGAACGCATGCTAGCCCTCTAAAACAACTTTCATCGTGTTTAGCAGGTCAAAATACGTGAGAAATCATAGTCCGGGTACGCTCAAAGCCCGCTGCAAGGTTGCACCATCAAAATCATGTATCTAAAAAATCATCGAAAAACGCTAAAAATGCAGTTTTTTAGAAGGTCAGTATTTCGCGGTTTAAAAAAATTCCTGATGTCTAGGTGCAAAATTGGTTTCGGATTCGGTTTCTACGTCGAAAAATACACGAAAAAGTCATTGCTTGATCATTGCGCTACTTATGAACCAACATTTTGTTGTCCAGTGTTATAAGTGTCCCTCCCGAAACGAACAATTTAGCGCTATTTTTACGGTCCTGCTACTAAAGTTATTATTATGGTGGCCAAACCCATCCTCAGCCCAATTTTTGAAAAACGGCTCTCGACGTAAAATTTGACGAGGAATCCGATGAAAATGTCAAATTTGAGATAAAATAGGGCCTAAGGCTTGAAAATTGGGTTTTTCTGAAAAAAAATCACTTTTTTGAGGTTATGTTCACCCTTAATGGATCTGAGAGTATTTTTTCCGTAAAATTCAGCTCATTTCACGTCGAAATATGTGTCTTGGATAATTTTTTTATTGGGTTCCATACTGGTGAGAAATCAATCAAAAAGTTGAAAAATCGAATTTTTCACGAATTTTGAAAACGAAAATAGGGCGCCAAACTCGCGCGGATGACTTTCGGGACCTAAGAACTGTGCTTTCCATCTTCTTTCATCATATACAACATGTACCTAAAGTTACAGAAAAATCCCTGACCCCCCGACACAAAACCTGGCGATATTAAAAAGAATGACTCAAAAATATATCCGCACCTCGCTTGCAAGCCCATTTTGGGCACTGGAGGACATGTTTGTCTCGCTTCGCTCGACAGACAAACTGTCCTAGTGCCCAAAGTGGGCTACCGCGCTCAGTACGGAAATATACTATTTTCACACACATCGTAAGAGGAAATATATCCAGATATGAATTATACTAGCTAATTGAGCTAGTCTGATCCACCCCAGGATCCACTTTCTCTATTATTCTACGTCACGAGTGCGAGTTCTTACACAACTTGATGATTATCAAATTTCATTAATTGAGCAAAAGTTGCTCAAAATTTTCGACGTCAATATTTGTTTGCAGACGAAGAATATAACTCCAGGTTAGGTTCGCTCATTTTCTCACCCGTAGGTAGCGTGGGATATGAAGGCATTGACGTATGTGGAAAACGTAAGATTATGTTGAACAGCCCTCTTACTGGAGCGAGGATAAGCGCTTACACTTTCGCATCTAGAAGTACAATCGGAAACGAAGTCAAATGCACTCGGATGATGGTCAGCAGGAGTTTGAGATCTTTTGTCTCCCTCTTAGTCAATAGGCAATATGGCACGAATGCAGGTGAGACGACAGATCTCGGATTGTCACTGACTGTCACAGCCATAAAGCAGTTCAGTTAGTTCCTCAGTTCCCTACTTTTGTATATTGACGACTTTTTTCAACGGTAACACTTGGATTCGTTCTGCCTATTAATCGAGAATCCGTATCGCATTTACGACGTTATCCACTCGGAATTCCCACGGCGCAACGTTATCGTACGCCGAGTGATTATCGAAGCTCATCAAAGTACGTGCAATCGAATGGAATTTCCACATTCTTCGATAGAAGCAAATCCAATTTCGGTCGAAAGAGATTCCTAATCTGAGCAACGAGACGAAAAACTTTTCGTCCGCGGTTTTTTTGTTGATATTTTCGCTCAACTTTTCATCGCTTCCTGCCGATCGTGTGCGGGTGGGACCAGAAACCCGTCGCTGGGGTCAAAATGAGTTTTCATACTCTTCTATCGCGATGTATTACCTCCATCTTCCGACGACTTCTTCGGATGATGAAAATTTCGCTTGCTCTGCTTATCATTGAGGGTCCGTTTCGCAGTGATAAGGCTATCAACTCAAAATTCCCGCACCGCCCCTGTTTTTTCCACTCTTGACAAATCGATTCGGATTTGATATAAGTGCTGTCGATGACTGCCCGATGGTCATATTTCTAAGAACTGTTCAAAGAAGTTGATACCTCGAGTGAATAATGTTCAAATTTGCTGTATTTGTGCTACAAGTTTTTCTCCTCTCGGCATTATACACTCAAGAAACGAGATCTTGGCGGATGGCAGAATATGTCGAAGAAATGAACACACCTTGGAACCAATGGGGTCCAGTGCACCACGATAATCCGAGAATGGAGGAACCCGTCGAAATTCGTGAGTTTACGGTTCAACTGCTCTTTTTGAATTAGTATTGCATGGCATGACAAAGACAGAGAGACGAGGTCTTCCCACACAATAATCGATCGGGCTTTGTGCATTTATACATCATCGTATAATAACTCGACACGGTTCCATCACTTTAGCGGCCTTGAATAGTGTGAAGTAGATACTCATATCTGACATCCATCCCTGGCTTTCTTATATTCATACATATGCACACATATGTGAATCATATACAGTATCCTCAATGCTACTTCAGATACTGATTAGATCGAGCACATACAGTAAAGTCGGGTTAACGCGAATTCTCGGGGACTGAAAAAGAATTCGTACTATCAAGAATTTCGTGCTTAGGGGGCTCCTCGGTGAGACGAATTTAATTCGCCTTACTGAACATTGCAGATGAGGGTGTATGTAATTGACCCATGATTTAATGATCCTAGAGATTTTGGTTGACCGGAAGTCAATAACAGATGTGACGACTCTCGGAAGTGCTATTTGCAGATTTCCTCGGGTCGATAAATTGTTGAGGTGCTTATAGGATAACCGAGCTTGGACTCGAGTTCCCCACGTGTATGCTATAAAAATAAAACTCCAGACATATTCACCGGTTTCATCGTAAATAGGGAGATCAGATTCCGTTACTCGGAGGGAATGTGGGGATAGAGAAGAAAAAACGTGATGAGGAATATTTCGTGTAAACTAGGCTGGGGCGCTCATTGTTTCACCGTGGGGGACGAAAATCAGTTCGAGGTTCGTGCAAACGAGGTAATTCGCGTTACGAAGGTTGATAAACACGAGTTGCTATACAGCTCGGTCGGGACCTGGAGCTAGTTCGCACAAACACGAATAGGGAACACGCATGTGTCAGATTAAAATGTTCTAGCTTATGCAGTCGATAGTCGATATAAAAAGAATAACTTCTGTGAAAACAGAATATTTTTAAACGCTATGAATTTTTTTTGAGAGTCGATTGAAATTGGGAATGATTCGGACGCCCGTTCAAATCGATGTCATGTGATTGCTGTCTGCCGCCGAGCCGACTGTCAGCAATCCAGCCGGGTTTGTTCGTCATCTAGTTAGGGTCCCTAGACAGTTTAGTACTATATATAGCGACTGTAAGTCTGCAGTGTTGTGTCCGTGTGCCGTTCAAAACTTCAAACTCCACAATATGTCGCAAATAAAATGCAATTATGAGAAAATATGAGGCTCAGACACTTCCCTGGGATAAGTAGTTGCTAGACCGATAACCAAAGGCAACACCGAGTTCTCCGTGTGTTTTTCCTTTCATCAGATGAGTATTTACCAAGTTCAAATAAGGATGATCTGAATGAAATAGAAAAACTGTGTTCTTGGTGAAGAGATCCCACTTCATTTTCAGGTTTCTGGTATATGAGAATACAGTGGATATGATGAAGTCGTACAGGGCTTGATACCACTGACCTTCATCAATACTCAAAAACATGTAATTGGCAGACCATAATATGATGTTGTCACCACCTCATGTGGTGCTTCATGTGCATATGTTTCCATTCAGTCCCAAAACCCAGTGAAGCATTCGAATCCCCAAGTACAGCAAGGGGGAACGGTGCAAGTTCATGTGGACGAATTGGATATACTCAGACAGGTATTTTTCACTTCATTGTTCTCTGTGTTTCAACATCATGGTGCATATTTCACACATGTAACTGTACAATGTTTAATTAAGAAAAATCCTTATCTACTTCTATGAGATTATCTTACGTTGACACAAGATGGAACATTCTTTATAAAGTCAACCATAAAATTTCAGGAATTTCAGGTGTAGTCAGATTCATGACTGGAATAAAAAGATTCTATATATTTTGTCACTACACCAATCTGTACTGACTTTGCAAATTGGTGTAAGTCGATTGGTACGGTTGTTGCCATTCGCCTTTTGTACATTGTGTCCAACACTATTAATCAACCAATCTGAAGCTTAGCAGAAGAATGAATTGTTTGGGTACACTGACGACTGGTGAATAACATGAAGGATGAAATGAGACATGTTCTTGTTGCAGATTGTACCGGCACAGAAAAATCTTCTCTCGATAGAGATGACTCTTTATTCCTTATACACATCATGAGAAGTGATGGTTCTCTCAAAATACACAATGGTATTATATCTCAGTATAGATCACACCAATCTTGTGACAGAATAAACCAAGTCCACTCCGATATCACTGATACTGTCACTGACTCTAATACTGCAGATGGTAAAATATGACCAAAGAGTTTGCTTATCATTCAATAGGAAGAGAAGTGTTCATTCAACTAAATCCATCACTCAAAGGCTTGCTCAGTGCTGATGTAATCTGCAATAAAAAAAATGTTCCTCTCAATTATTTATGTTCCTTTGCAGTCTCTACTCACATTGTCAGAAACTCACTCTTGAGTCTCCCAAAACAACCATATTCCTCTGCTATGCTTCAGATTGTTTGGTCTGTGATGATGAACACTGTTTACAAAGTGATAGTGGCAACAAACGTGCCAAGGAATCGACACCAATATCCAAAGTCAGCACAGACTAGTGTAGTGGCAGAATTTATAGAATGTTTATATTCCAGTTATGAATCTGACTACAGCTGGAATACCTGAAATTCTACGGTTGAGTTTATAAAGAACGTTCCATCTTGAGTCAACATAAGATAATCTCTTAGAAGCGGATAAGGATTTCTTCTCAACTAAATAACTTATAATTTTTGTACAACATGCACCATGACGTTGAAATATTGAAGACTATGAAATGAGAAGTACCTGTCTAAATATCCAATTTGTCCACATAAACTCCTCATTCACCCTTGCTGTACTTGGGGATTCGAATGCTTCACTGGGTTTTGGGACTGAATGGAAACATATGCACATGAAGCACCACATGAGGTGGTGACAACATCATATTATGGTCTGCCAATTACATGTTTTTGAGTATTGATGAAGGTCAGTGGTATCAAGCCCTGTACGACTTCATCATATCCACTGTATTCTCATATACCAGAAACCTGAAAATGAAGTGGGATCTCTTCACCAAGAACAGAGTTTTTCTATTTCATTCACATCATCCTCATTTGAACTTGGTAAATACTCATCTGATGAAAGGAAAAACACATGGAGAAGTCGGTGTTGCCTTTGGGTATCGGTCTAGCAACTGAGGGACGTGTCTGAGACTCACTTTCACAATTCTCATAAATTGTTATGATTTCATTTGTGCCACATGTTGTTATTAAGTATCAGATAACATAAGGGTACACAACAACACCGCAGCCGACTGACTACTAGTCTAGTGCATGGCTGTGCACAGCTGTGCACGCTCGCATGGAAATAAAGTTTAGTGATCCTGCGGCACCGAATTTGTCAGCTGCGGAAATTCCAAAATGAGAAATCGTTGAAAAACAATGTTATGCAGATGCAGCTCATCATGGGCATACTTGTGGGCACTCACGGGAGTAGGTAATAATGCGGTCAATCCCAATCTACGACGTCAACTTTACCACGCCGAACAAACCCGGCTGATTGCGGACAGTCCGGTTGGCGGGAGACAGCGATCACGTGACATCGATTTGAACGGGCGTCCAACTTTCAATGATTATTTAAAAATACTTATCGTTCACCAAATGAAAAATTGTATTGTAACTTTGTTTCTCACGTCATCAACTTTATTTCAATAGAGTAATTTTATTGCCTGCGTGTTCTCTATTTCGTACTCTTAGAGGTTCACTCCAAGGTGGCTCGCGCGCGTGGTTCCGTACGACGCATAGGCCCCCGCTGACGTGGATATAGCTATACTCACAACACCAAGCGGCGGCTGCTTCGCGCCGTTGCGTCCCGAAACTTCTTCTTCTTCTTCTTCTTCAAAATGTTGGCTATATCTTTCTGCTACAGTGCAGATGTGATTTTAGCCATAACACAAGTGCGAAACTCACTTTGACCTCAATTCACTCGAAATCCACGCCGGCAACCTATAATTTTTCTATGTTTTTGGACGCGCCGTGCAAAGTATCGTCGATTTCTCTTGTCGTAATCGATGATGGAGGTTAAGTTTGCGCATAGTCCCGGTTATATTCGCCGATCCCATAAGAATACATGTATGAGGATTTTTTTCTCTCTTTTCGGGAGCTGAAGTGCTTCCCTTGGGGTTGAAATACGAGGATGAGGAGTCTGGAGCGGGGTTGGTGATCCGAGCCAGTGATTTGTAGATCTCGTGTAACTTCACAGAAAATCACATTTTCTTCTGCCGCATAGAGCCATTGTGGGCCATTCCACAACATTCGAGTGTTGACTAGATCGGTCGCAGAAAGACCAAAGGCTGCGTGAGCTCGATTGAGAAGAGAGGAAAGACACACGTACGGATATTATTGTCTTAGTGAGATCGATCGCACGACAATACATATTAGAGTAAATTTGAGCGAGCGTTACTCGTTTCGAGGTCTCCTCATTTTCAAATCGTGGACGAATTTCATCATAAGTGAGGTTATTCGAAGTAGACGAGCCCAAGAGTTCGCTCACGAACACTCTCAAATGATTTCTCTCTCGATTTCCGACGGCGACCCCCTCCTTTCTTGGCGGATTATGATTTCTCATGAATTCATCTACGATTTCCAATTACTCTCAGACCCATTCCCAGTTGAGTTCAAATCTGCGCGAGCCACCTCAACCCGACTTTACTGTACGCATATAGACATCATTCAAAATGTCTGCAATCGAACTTGGATCGGAAAACAGTTGTGCTCCACTGGTCGAGTGATCTCGTGAATCGAATACTCAACCTCAAAACTCGGCACCTAAGAATCTTGAACTGGCTATTTACGAAGTGGAGTGCACTCAGATCGAATTTGAGTTCCAACTTTCTTCGATGATTCAAATACCTATTTTTGCAATCTTCCACTAGGATCCGAGGAGCATTGCAAGAAGAGCCCTGTCAAAATGGAGGAGTACCCGTTCTTTGTGATCGTTCAGATCAACTGCTACAACGATAGTCAGAAAACTATATGGGCTGGTGAGCGCCAAGATTACTGCGTCCTATACACTTCAACACACATTTTTTGCATAGCTCCCGAGTCATTACCCGGAGATTTTTGTGATGCTACTGCTGAGCTCGTTGCGGATGGATCGATACATAAAGTCGAGTTCTGGGGAACTCATATAAATGGATACGAATACTATAAACTGAGCAAACCCATCGATGATAGCAGCAAAGCTAAGCCGATGGAAATTTTTTACATGGAGGGCGACTATACTATTCCAGCTGTTCTTATGACTGTTATGCCTACAGTGGGAGAAAAATACGGACTCGTTTATACGGAGAATGTAACTCTCACCCAATCAGACAATTGCATACGATGGAAGAGAGTCTCACCATCAAACTGCAAACGCTCTCATTTTTGGTGTGAATTTCGTAAGAGTAAATGTCTGTCTATATACGATTTAATGATTGTGTCGGTGCAAGGAAAACTGGTTGGAATGGAACGCACAACATGCAGTAATGCTTAAGAGGTATGAACGTGCAGAAGGAGATCCAATCTGCCAAGAAATGCCACTCGAGGACAACTCTTTGAAGATCAAAAAGCCATTCAAACACAGAGCGTCGTTGGGTGTGATATAGGATATAATCACCGCTGGAGAAAGTGGATGAATAAAAAATTACGTGAAATCCTTGTCATCACTTACCTTTTCCAATCTTTTTTATGCCAATTTTTCCTCGAAGGTATCGTTGTTATCATCCATTGTCACACCGGGTGAGGATTCATTCGAGGATCTGAAGAAATAACACACACCGAGAATTCGCAAGGTACTCAATACTCTTGACCTCATTACGCTCAAATAGGTATTGAATACAGAAATCGATATCGAAACCCATTCAAGTTCAAGTGTTGTCTGCACCCTCAACGAATTCAGCGCAGAGTGGCGACCTTTCGTGCGAGAATCACTTCATTGTGTCGAATATCATGCTTTCAAAGCTCTTTTCTAACAGGTCAAACTCGTCAAAAAAAAAACTTCCACCACCACCACATTAACGTTCATTGATGCGCCGTACAAGGCTCGAGTCCCACAGTTTTATAGCTGAGAAATTTTTCACTCTCACCCTGTCGACTTTTTATGAGGAAGCATTTGTCCGAGGACAGGAAATGGAAGCGATCCGAGAATTTCATTTCAAAACTCTCTCCCCGGTTGTCTCCCGTCGTCGTCTTGGCGCCGATCCAAACCAACATTTTCCTCCGTTACGAGGAAACCATGAAAATGTATGAGATGCTCCCGACCGACTCAAGCCCGATCATACGACTACTCATTTCACCCGTTCAACAAGTTGTAAGCTAATTTGAGACTACGCTACACTCAAACTTTGGACATTTCGTCTCTTTATCGATTCAATGAGGGAAAACGTATGATCACACACAGGCACCTTTATCTAGTGTCCATTTGATTGTTGGTGGATCAAACATAGATCGCAAATGTATAGATACAAATATTGTGAGATGGTTCGATGTAAATTGTAAAGTGCTAGAAGACAATAATGCCTTCCCTCATATTGAATTTCAGAAAAAATTTCTTCAGCTCATGGTTCGTCAATGAAATTTGAATTTTGCATGTGCTACATCACCCAGACATGATGAATCATATGGAGGCCTAATGTAATAAGTGAAACATATGATATCGAGTATTTATTGTGCATAGGCTGCCACATTTCATCGCGTCACAGTTACAAGGGTTGTGAGATTTCCCCTAGACGCGCCCGAACTTCTGTCTGACCAAGCACTGACTTCACTACTTAAAACTCATTTAGGAATTCTCCCGCGGTATCTTAATCTGTGCATAATCTCTCCTTACTGTCAATGAACCCAATATAGTACCAAATACCATCGAAAAATCCAATGTGTTCGAGAATCAGCGCATCTTGGGATGAATCAACCAATGAATTGACTATGTTACGTGAAGAGTTTGCTGCGGCACGAAAGAAGCTTGAGATGTCTTCTGGAGATTTTTGATGACGGAGTCATATTTCGCCGGGGTGAGCGAATCCGCGCTTGAGAAATCCTGTATACACGCTCGGGAATCTACAGGTTTATTCGATCACGCCGGCGTGGCCTGGCGTGGCCGCCGTAATCGAATAAACCTTACAAGACCGTCACCTCGGCACTCTGCGCAGGCGCTACAGGCTCACTATCACAATATCAGGATACTGCACCTCTACCCGGGTAGAAAATGCTCAAGATAGGCCGGACGAAAGATCCGACCCGGATCCGAGCTGCGTCCGGCTGGCCGGAGCTTACGTCCATCGGTCGTCCGGACAGCTAACCCGGTTTGGACCCAAGCCGGACAATTCTCCGGATCAACTTTTTTGAGTACTGCAGCCAGACCACGGACGGACCGTAGCCGGATGAACACTCAGAACAGGTTGTAAGGTCTACATAACCTTGTATTCTATTTATATTTCTTAATTTCTTTATCTCTCAAAAGTTTCACAATTGAATTGATATTAATCAATCCACCCAAGAGCTACTGGATGATGTGATTTTATTGATCCAAAAAATGCCAACATCCAGCTGCTATATATTTCTCGCATTTGAGCGTTGAGTAGCGCAGCTACTTCTGGCATTCTGACACTTATAGTGTTTTTCATCTCTCTGAGATTATCATCACATTATATAGGACTTTACGAAGACTAAATGGGACGAAATTACCTCAAAAATATAGAAATTTAATCAAAGTTGCTCTAAGCTAGCGTAAAACACTTGGTTTTGAACATAATGTGTCATCAATTAAAGGATAACATTAACAAGGAGGATAGAATCCATCAGTCGAAATATTCAAATGAAATCCTAGAAAGCTGCACTCCAACTATCTTGGATCATAGCAAAGCTATGGGTGAATATAGTTTGTAACTCCATTTCTCATGGGATTCTTGAAGTCACTTTCTTCGAAGACCATTGGTTTTCATCTTTCGAAGAAACATCCTAAGCCCAGTCACAGTGCTCGAATGACACAAATCAAAATCATGAATGATTTTTAGATCAATGTTGTTGAGATATGCCTGAAAATCAATCTAAATATGTTGTGCGAATAAAAGTAATCCAAGAAAATTTAGTCATCCAAAATGATGAGTGTGCACGACACAGTGACCAAGTATGAAGCAAATTCAACTCTAGCGGCACAAAAACTGTGGGTATATTCTAATAACTACATCAGCTCTCTCGTTATAATTAATATTGTATATCCAATCTTAGCAATCATACATAAAGATGTGCTTCCCAACATGCACCTTAGATTTCTACTTCATCATCTTATAACCGCAAGAGTAAATAGTAAACAAGGTTATGGGGGCTCGCATCCCGTCCAACAGCTGATCCGTCCATCATCTGTCTGTGATCCGGGGAACACAGCTGTACGGACTTGATCCGGAGAATCGTCCGTTTTTGATCCTAGCCGGGTTAGCTGGCCGGACGACCGACGGATCCGGACATCGTCCTCCTAGCTTTGCCCCGGATCCGGGCTGGATCTTTGGCGGATCGCATTTTCTACCCGGGTAGTACAAGACTATGGACACTTCACTGTAGCGTCTGTGAGTGAGTGTGTGAGACATCATTATGATATATTGGCTTCGCAATTGTGTAACACATGTTACTTTCGTCCGGAAGTCGAGAGACAACATCAAGCATCAAAACTTGATAATTTGGCCATGCGACAGCCATATAAGCCATACATCACGAACATAAATTCGCATGCATTGACATCTTACGTGAACATTTTAATTATACAAAGTTAGAGATGAGTGTCCGATTCATCCTGTCATTCTCTGAATCGTACTCAACGATTCCGTCGTTTACCCCCAATTGCAAGAGTATTCAGAGAAATGGGAACAATCAGACGGATGATACCTCGTAACTCATATTCGTCGTATCCATTGTTTGCTCTTTACTCAAATCGATTTCATGATAATGACGAGTTGTCGAATACCAATAAGAAGTACCTATGCGACAACAAATCATCGTTGAACCTGAATTCTCGCCCAAGTCGCACGAGTATCGAAGAAGATTGTTATAAAAAATCAGCGTGCACGACTATCATGCCCTGATCTCGATTCCCAGCTCATCCCAAAGATAAGACTCATATCAAAATTTCCGGTGCTTACGCTCTCAACATCATCAACATCAAGTGCACTCTTCCCTATTTATCGAAAACCACTGACAAGTCCATAGAATGACTCCGTTATCTATCGTGCGTTCTCGGGGCACACATTGTTTTTGGACTCTGGTTAGTTTACACTTACCAAAATCCATTCTATCAAGACAAGTATCTTTCAATTGTAATCAATTGATACTGGTTGTCAAAATTCCAAGAGATTTCGTGCTAGATAATTGAAGAAATCATAACAATCAAAAAGAAATTCTTGGAAACTAAAGTCCCGTCAAGTCAAAGTTCTCGAATTTGATAAATCAGAATGGATTCTCACTTGCGTGATTTTGGGCTCCATTCCCAAAATATTCGCTCGGGCTCATCAATTTTTAGTCGGGATATCAGACTCCACTCCAGTATAGCATCTTCATAACATTCCCTGGTGCACTTTTTTCTCCCAGACCGAAACAGTTCGGCTCAAGGCGGATTTGTGAGCCACATCTTCTGATGTTGATTTTTCTGCTTCCGACTTATTTGAGTGCGCGTTTATTGTCGTTGGAGGATCGTGTAGTATATAGGTCAAAATGTTTCGTGTGATATCCGATGAAATTCAAGGCCTCGTAGCGAATTTGTAGGCGACACACACTTGACATTAGAATGGATAACTTCTTAAGGATGCATCGAATGTGAAACAGCCTGGGCGTGCAGTGTATTCAAGTAGTAAAATACGAGTTTGTTCAGCTCTGGAGTCGGGTGTCAGAGGGTACGCGAGAGGATTATTTGTGGTGCAAATTTCAAACGCGACATCCTTTACCCCACTTGGTTACATTGTTGTTGGTATTCACGGACGAGGTCTCATCTAAATTTGCTGAACAAATGATTGAAGAATTGATTAATTACATTTATGAATCAGAATAATGTGTAATCAAAGAATGATAAACCACGGATTATAACTCCTGACACGAATAGATCCCATTATTACCAACCTGATAAGAGTAATAGTTCAAGTGATAAAAGTACCAACAAATAATTCAATTTTTTCTTCCAACATATTCAATTTATTTAAACGGCAAAATCCAGTTCCATTACATTACGTAGTCTGAGGAAATAGTAAAAATACCTGTGTGCAAGCTTGGAAATAGCATGACCTCGATAACGAGCCAATAAATTAGATGGATACGTCTAAATCGTGGAAGTTCGACGACTCTGAATCATATTTCGATCTTAAAACAGTTCGTCATTGAGATGAAAGAACTGTGGTTGAATATCAAAAAAGTGGCGGTATTTTGAGCCGTTTCATACGGGGTCTGGCTTGCATTGTACAGGACCAAAAGCCAACTTTTTGATATTTCTATACATTGAATGAAACATTTCGTCAACTTTTGACATTCTGATGGACACCAGAGTGTGGATGTAAATTAGAAAACTTGGCAATGCTGCAATCACATGCTGAGTTCAAAGCCATATTCTGTAGGCTCTTCATCAGTAGGATAAAATTGACGCATCGCAAGACTCTTGATATGCGATTTTGATAGAATCTTTGCTCGTAGACAGAATCAGGAATCATCTTATAGCAAAACTTCTTCGGAATATCAGAAAGGCAGACCAAGATTATGAATTTGCTTAGAGTAAACTACATATGCGTTTCGAAGTGCGTCGATTGCAGCTCTCAAGTGACGGTTGTAATCACTCAACAGTTGATACACGTATTCTGGCGAATATCTGTCAGGATCTGCAAAATTATTAAAATATTTCATGTATTCAGCGATACTAAGACGTGCGAGAGATCTTCCACTATTAATCTTGTGCCTCGTTCTAACACAGTTGCAATGGAATTATCTTCTCTCAAGATATTCAGTGAAAGTACAAAAAAATTGGATTTTTCTGTACTTTCACTATATCAACCGGGTTAGATCTCGTTGTTTTAACGTTTTGTGGTTTTTCGTGTGGTGTGTACGAGATCCAGCCGCTCATCCTGCATTATGACTATAGAGCGAGTTACAACTCCAGAAGGGAGAAATTCAGCTCCGGAGGCTTCTCTTAGTCATACACATCGAAACCGTAATATTTTGTGCCTCCTCCTCACATTGTTGATCTTTAAATGTCGACTAATCAATCGAAAAAGCCCGCAGGTCAAAGTTAGCAGAGCCAGATAAGCGGTCACCGATCCGAATACTGACACACAGCGACCCCTGCAATGCGTCAGTTTGAATCTATTTTTTGATTCAACTATTTCCCGGACTTGTACAGTGTACGTATTAGTGTGGACCTCTGCATTTGCCCTGATATAGATTGATTGGTCTGTGAAGCAGGGAAACACTTTTTTCGTGGAGGAAAAATCCCAGCCCAGAGAGTTTGGTGCATTTATCGTGCCACCATTTTGGCCTACACCACTTTCAACCAGTTCAAGTTGTATTTTAATCCTCGGCTGGCACACTTGTGTGAAGTCACCCAAGGCCTTTTTTATGAGATCGCCACGCTCGTAATTAGAAAATTCCCGTGCTCAGGGTGACATTTGTTGGTAGCCAAGATGTGCCACTTACCGACCGTGCATATAGCAACAGGTCTCGCGCGCGCTTCTTCCCGCCACAGTCAAGCAAAATTGCAGCTGGGTCTAAAGTACTCAGGTGTGCCAGCTATGCGCACTATTGCTTTCTCGAAAGAGAAAGCATTCATTTGGTGCCAGCAGAATTTTCGTCAAATTTTTTCTAAAAAAATTTTTTTCTCCTCCAGTGAACCTCTTATTGAATACATGAAATTGGTACAGTCCTCTTCCTCTCGCCAAGATCTATCGAATGTAGGTCACAGTTTTTCGTTATAACCCCTCACAAAATTACTACAACCCCGTCTTTCGAGCCCTCTGTCCGTGTCTGTGTGTGTGTATGTATGTATGTTGTTTTCTATCGCTCAGCAAAACTCCTCACTGATTTGATAGATCGTCCTGAAATTTTTATGCCATGTTCGGAGGCGTCTCTAGATGGGAATGCTAGATTTTGAGTGCTCCCCGATGATTACTTTTATACTTATGAATTTTTTTTCATTTATATATAATTTTTTTTCATCTTAAAAACTAAAAATATTCTCTCCTTCCTGCTCAAAAAATCTGAGGCTGTTGATTTACGCGTTTCTCGACGTGCTTAATCGATTGGTTAATACGGAATTTCGATGGAAGCTCATTTTATTATATCTTGTACACACCTCTCTTTCGTTGGGCTATAAAACCTTTCTAATCACAATTTTACAAAATTCCGTATCAGCCAATCGATTCAGCACGTCGAAAAACTTCTAAATTACTTCCTTTACATTTTTTTCATATAGTCAAATGAAGTACAAATCATTTATAAGATTTGCTTCTTTCCGAAAAATTTCGAATTTCTCATTAAAAAATTCAACAGTCAAAAAATATTCATGCGATCATGCTCAAAATTCACTGGCATCATCGTCACAGTCTTTAAAATACACCTACAAAGTCTCAAAAGATTTTGTCAAATCGATCTCGAAATTTTGCGTTCCAAATGATACATTTTTATTCCAATTTTCACGTTCACCGACAGTTAATTGCTTTCTTTCCTAACATAATCACCTGTTTACCAAAATTCTGTATCAATCAATCAATTCCTCGCGTTAAGGAAAATCAATAAAGACCTTTACGTTATTATCACTCTGTTCCACCTACTGCAAATTGAAATTTACACTCCATAATTTATTCTTCAAATAACTAATTTGTAGAAAAATACTCAATTTTACTTGATTTTCTTCAAACCGATTCATTCCCTTTTCAATGTATACGAGTCATATTCATCAGACCATAAACCTGTTAACATAGTAAAATGTCAAACACAGGATGATGAATTAGAGCAAGATAGTAAAGAACAAAACATTGAGGAGGATATTGTGGATTTGATTGATGTTGAAGATGAAGATCAAGGATAAATGAAGGATCATGGATGTTTACCAATTGATATTACAGAAAGTCAGTATAAAGAAATTCGAAAAAATATCTCATGTTCTGGATCATGGTTAGGAGACGTTTTGATATTTTGGATGAATAAATATTTTAATAAAAATTTCATGAGGAGAATTGATTAATGTAACATATTGATGTATTTGAATTTTCGAGTGAATAATATGAGATTAGTTGACTTCTTCTATGGCAATGAGAAAGCATTCTGCTAAATTCTTTTAGCAGCGTATTTTTGATTGCATTTTGTTCCAATAATGAATTATTGCCAAAAATTGCAAAAAAAGGCCTTTCCACTGAAAGTATTCTATAGGACGCAACTTTCAATGAAATGAGCTGAAAATTTGACTGAGTTATCTCAAGATCGAGTAGATATGAGAAAAAAAATAGTCCAGTGGTCGATCTTTCAATCGAGGTCTGCATTCCGGCATATTGGGTAAGAATAAAAATTCTCAATTCATGCGTCGAAATATGTCTGAATAAATACCTTTTTTTCATAATCCACTCTTGCGCTATTTCTTCCTTGAATTGATCTCATCTCGAGATGACTCAGTCAAATTTTCAGCTCATTTGGATGAAAAATGCGCTGTCTACAATTTTTTTAGTGGAAAAAGTGAATTTTTTGCATTTTTATGGACATTTGTATTTTTGGAATTTCTTAATTTGACCTTGGGAATTATCTGGATACATTGGCCCATCAAAAACATACCAAAGAAGCTACAAAAAATTTTCAAAGTCAAAAGATTCAATATAATAGCTACAGCATCAATTTTTCGGCGTGGGTCGAATCGACCCAGAATGGCCAGCTATGTTATTTGGCGGAGGTGTGCCAGCTAAGGGTTAAGTAGACTTACCTGGTTCTTGTCCCGGTAGGCGTAACGTCCTCATATAACAATCAAATCTGACGTCATTTCTATTGATCGTCTCATGTAACTCAAGGTGTGATTCTTGCATTCTCATCACGTCTCCATAAATTCTGTCCATGTCTGTTGATGCTGATGCACCTGTAATGAATTTTTATTTCATTTACATAGCAATTACAGACTGACTTTTATTGTAACATTTTGGGCTCAATATGATACAAGTATTACAGAAAGATCACAGTCTTTTCTTAATGTATCGCAAAATTGTGGAAAAGTCACCATCCTTTCATCACCTCAATTGGAACGAAATCTTAAATTTGAGTTTGGGAATCCAAACAGTGTGATGAAAGCATTCAATTCTGAGTACAATCCGTGCTCCGCAATTTCAAGACAACCACCGCAGGATCCTCCATCAGAGAAAACAGTTTACTGTATCGCTTCAGAGTCATTTCGTGCACAATAATGATTGCTAGTAAAAAGTATTATTATTTGGGAGAACTAGCCAAAAGACTGGTGGATGCTGTCAACTAAGGAATAAATTTTCTGGAATTTGAAAAGAACGTTGATATTCGAACACGCATGAACTTGAAGATTTCACGAAAGAAATAATAAATCAAATTGGTCTTGTCTCCCTTCCCTCCGAATAATTTATAGATTATTCAACTTCAAACTCTGCAATATGAAAAGTAACCGCACCAAAAAACTAATTGCTGGATATTGAATCTATTTCCTATGAGTGTATGGGAAACATTGATTGGAATCGAAGGTATCTTTCATCAATTAGAGGAATTAGATAATAGGTGTGTTTTCTGGTGACATAAGGAATGGTGCATTCCTTCGTAGACGGTCATCGACTTATTGTGCTAATTTTGACTACATTCTGAGCTGATAATGAGATTAGACTTCCTGTAAGTATACGTTACTAACTCTGTTCTCACTGATAATAATTCTCTCGAATATAACAATACTATTTGAATGCTTATCAAATTGCTGTCGTTGCTGTGTACATTAGAATTCCGAGACCACCATTTTCTAAACTTCTCACAGTTTTTGAGCCTTTAATGTGTGAGCTGTCGAATCGTGGCATTGTTTCGTCTACATTGGTAAAAATCTTTTCAAGCTCTAGTTAGAGAAAATTTTGTTGGATTTTGAACCGACGAAAAATTTCCATACTTTCTCAACAACTCATCTTCGAGTCCAGATTTAAAAAAAATGCTAATAATATCGGGGTAAAAAATATTATAATTACATATGATAATTGCAGAGCTAGTACTGAAAAACCAACTCACTTCTTTCGTCAACTATTGAGCATAGTGCTAGAGGCTCCAAAAGATGTCTTTGCATATCAAAAATTTGGCGTACTGCAAGGCCCAAAGCCTGAAATTCACCCCTATTACTTTCGTAAATTTCCACCAGATGTCGCATTTCCTCGTAGAGCTTTTGCACTTTACCTAGATTTGATGAAACGAATTTTGAGATAATAAATTTTTCAAACGAAGCACTAAATTTATAATTTTTTTCGAACAATCTCTCAATCAGATTCAGTTTCTCTTTCTTCTTGTACAATAGAATCTATGATAATGGAGTGTTACCTAGAAGAACAAACTGGCCACTTTTCCGCTTATCTGTACTCGATTGTGATTGAGTACCACTGGATCCGGGAATATCCCATTCCGGTCGTGAAGGTCTATTTGGCCGGGGTATTGCTCCTGTTGCTCGGCATGTGTTCGGTTCTGATTCCCGAATCCGATTTGGTAATTCTAGGGTAAGATTTTCTAAACTTTCTTGCATTAACCGTTGTTGTTGTAAAATGTTGGAACGCGCTTCGTCCCAAGTAGGAGTCCTGCCATCAATGGCTGATGAGGGGTTATTCAGAAAGATAGACAGAAAATGAGTAATTATTATCATCAATGTTTTGATTTCATTGGGACTTTGATCGAACGAACAAATATTTGAGAAAAATATCTAAGTTTTCTAGCCAAGAACATAGGCTCCTAGAACTTTTGGTTCGAGAGCTTGTGAACCGATTGCCTTTGAGAAATATATGGATCGACAATGAGGTTTAAAAAAAAAAAAACTAATTTGTAAGTGGTGCCAGAAAATAGATGAGCCGAGCGTTGGGTCCTGGTAATGCGATGGATTAATTTATTTGACCCAGAAACAGACCAAATATAAATGAATAGATCAAACTTCTCTCAAAATGTACTCGCATGACATGTTTTATTGTAGACTTTTGAAGCATAGTTGATTGTTCACAGGACTGAGTTAGCAATGAATTTTTTTCCATAACGCTGATCTTTTTATCAGAAACAAATGTTCCGGTGTTAACTGTGCACGTATTAGTCGATAACAAAAAGTAATTGACGATGATCAACCATATCAATGGTTATTCTGCTCAGTACATCAAATAATACGTGCTGCGTTATCTTTTACTGAAACTATTTGTCAGGAAGCTTCATCATACGTATTCCATGCACTCTGGTCCATGTACTTTGAATATTACCAGATATTGTACAGACCAAAAAATCCGTATCAACCAAATTGAGGAAGGAGTCTATCAATTTTTAGAAATTAAAATCATAACTTGTATGTCAAAACATCATAAGCGAATCAGCTCTTTTCCGCAAGCCACAATGACTGATTTCCATTTTGGTTCCATGCACAGAAACATTGGAAAATTCCTAATTTATTTCCTTACTTTTCATCATACGATTTATCATTTCTCAAGCTGTTTTTGGCAAGATTGTCATTATTTTTGAGCTGATAAGTATAACAGACCAGAAAAATGAGTGACCTTAACCGTCCAATGTCATGATTCAGTCATGCTGATGGTCGTAATAGTTTAAATAATCACTTACTCAATGAAGATTTAGTTGAAGTAGATGTGTCATCGGCCAAGATCGATGGTAGCAAAAGACTGATGAGAGTAATGAGCTTCATATCTGAGATCTTGAAGGCGAGTGGTATCTAATAAAACGGTGTATATGAAAAATATCAATTTGGGAAAAGTAAATCGCTCAAAATAAAAGAGCTTAGAATATTCTGCGAAACTATAATAAAATGCAATTTGCCCGGAAAGGTGAATTCTAAAATTATAAGTTGATTATTTTACATTGGCAATTCCTTCAGGATAGATGGATTCCCATCACAAATTCACTGAAAGTAATGGAAGATCCTTCTAAATTGTTTTGGTAAATCTTGGTGTGAGTCTGTGAACTGTGAACTGTGACCCCTGCGTCAAATAGTAGGATGTACGTGACTTATCTCGACCTACTCGGGTCTCTACTGTTCAAGTTTGAGAGATATTCCAACTATTTCAACCTTTAATAGAAACTTAGACTAGACGGAACTGTTCGACGAGATCTGTAATGGATATAAGCGTATCTCATACCACCAAAATACTATTGTTAGAATTTCCGTAATACAACCAATATGAGTTTGAAATGTCAATTCCATTCAGGAAAGTCATCTGAATAAACACCCGAGATAACGATATTGTACGTAAAAGTAATACAAAGGCTCTTCACAATGAATCCAATTCTATTACCATATTATTTTCGATACTCTCTTTATGCTTGGTTGAATAGATGATAGAATTATGTCAATTTACTGTGAGGCTCTTTTATTGAATAGATATATTCACTCTGCTTGCTCATTTCAAAGAGTTCAACCTGGTTGTTGAACTTTCTTGCCGTCCAGTTGCTTACGGAATGGTTTTTCTTCCACACAATGCTTTTCGTGGAATTCTGCTTGAGCTATCCTCAAAAGTATCCTGAATTTCGAAACCATGTGGGATAAAATTTTTCAATAAAGCTGAGAGTGTAAAACTTGATCCCCAGTAAGGAGGTCTCAAATATAATGAAATACACTTTCACAGTTCTCCAATGCAATTGTATTAGTATTCCCAAACCTTGCTCATACGGAGGATAATAAAATGTTTACTATTCTGAGATGGGATTCTCACCACAAAAATGGACAAAAATGTACTGGAGTCCAGGAGAATGGGACAGAAAGTGGGTAGTAATCAATATCCCAAGTCGAGCTGTGCGTATTGGAGAAATTATGAATGATATTTTTCCTACAAAACGCCTCAAAAAAAATCCTGATGACTTGAAAAAAAAGAGTGTAGAATGGTCTTCGGTCAATTTTTCTTTCAACTTACAAATCCGCGGAGCCTTATTCCACTATAGATACTCAATTGCTTTCAAATTTCGACAGATTGGAAGAAAATTCTCCAGCCATATGGCGTACACAATTTCATTCCCATAATTAGCGTGACTCAAGTAGTACTTCTCCATCTAGCTCTTGGGTGAAAGAAAAAAACATATTGAAGCAGAGGAACATTTTGACTTTTACTGTACCCAGGAGAGGATTCGTAATTCAAACTTTTCAGCACAGATGCCCATAATTATGGACACACAGAAAAACAATACATACATTAGAAATTCTGAAAATTACTCGAGCCTATTTTAAGATCCAAATCCAACAAGAATTATTCCGATATCTACTTTTACCCACTGAAGAGTGAAAAAATGCTCCCATGTGCCAAAGTAGGACCCGTGCTGGAAGCATTGAACATATTTTCAACATAAAAAAATTTGATCCATTTAGTCGGGGTTACATTTTCACCCAAAGGAAGAAGAATCATCATTGCCCTGCTAGACGAATTGTACATGCGGGGCTATACAAGAAATCTAAATTGAATGTTGTGCTCATTTTGCTTTCTCTAAAGAGAAAGCTTTGTTTTCGACACAGCAAATTTTTGATCAATTTTTCCATTCAACTCAATATTTTCTTCAACATAATTCATCTCATCACAAAAGTGCTTTAACCATCTTATTCCTCTCGCTAAAATCTAACGATTGTAAGTAACACTTTTCCCCTTATAATCCTCAAAAACCCCCCAGTGACTCATCTCTCCGGCCCTTTGTCTGTGTCTGTGTGTGTGTATGTGTGTTGTTTTTTTTTGCGCCACGCTTTCTCTTCTACACTCCACTTTATCGATTTTTGCTTTTCTACAAGTTGTAGAGAATCACTCAGAGATGAGACCAGTGATTTGTCTGGTCTCCTCTCCAAATCGAATCTGATTTAAACGTTTTTTGAGGTAAAATCGACGAAATTGTGTACTTTCATACTAAAATATCTCTTTCTAACTTCACCTCACCCCAATTTTGATTACCTAGGCTATGGTTTTTTTGGCTCAATCTATCTTTTGGTTAATACCGAAATTCTATTTAAACTCCATCAAAGTAAATTTTTATAAAAAAACCAAAATTTCCAACAAAAACAGCAATTTGAGCATGTTTAGACCTATTCTATCGAAATTCTGTTTTAACCAAATTACACGTTTTGCTAAAAAAACCTCACTTTAGGTAGCCCAAATCCCGATAACTATTTTCCTCAAAAAAATAACTCAAAATATACAAAAATATTTTTTTCAATATTCATACTTTCCTCATATCTCTCCTCTAAACTACTTTATTCAAATTTTACCCAACTAAGTTGATACTTTTTCATCATTCAAAATAGATTGGTTGATACCGAGTTTTCTCAAAATCCGTTTTAATACATTCAAAATCCGATTTATTCCCGAAAAATCCAAATTTTTTCAAAATACCCCATTTTTATAATCCTTACACCAACTATATTAAAATTTGCCCTCAACCATACTACATATATTCCATGGAAAACCCTAGTTTAGGTCATCTGAATTCCCCTAAAAGGCAATCTCCTTATAATAACTCAAAATATTAGAAGGAAATCGCATCTAAAATTCATTTTCCGCTATTACCCACCCCCTAAACTGATATTTACAAGTTTTACTCAACTAAGTTTATACTTTTTCATCGTTCTAAATCGATTAGTTGATACCGAATTTTTCAAGATCCTTTTAAATACATTCAAAATCCAATTTATCCCCGAAAAATCCAAATTTTTTTTAAAAAACTTCATTTTCATGATCTTTTCACCAACTATATCAAAATTTTCCCTCAACCAGACTACATATCTTCCATGAAAAACCCTAGTTTAGGTCATCTTAATTCCCCTAAAAGTGAATCTCGTAATAATAACCCAAAATATTAGAAGAAAATTGCAGCTCAAATTCATTTTATCCTCATATCTGCCTCTACAACTAATCTATCCACCTTTTAACGGACTAGAGAGAACGTTTTCCCTCATTCTACATCGATTGGTCTTATCCAATCATTGGATTGTGAGTGTGATATGAAATGCAATTAAATTAGATTAAAAAATAAAACTATTCTGTAGGAATCCCAATCATCATTTTGGAATTTGATCAGTTTTGCAAATTTCTCATTAGTTTCAGTGAACCTCTTAAACTATTTCGCTAAGAGAAAGCATTCTGCTAATCTCATTTAGCAGCGTATTTTTGCCTTAGGCTCACACTACAAAAATTTTGACCCTCGTAAGTCACATCAGGCTGGAAAGATCAATTATAATATAAAGGTCGATAATAGTAGATTTCGCACTGACAAGGGGAGTCCGGAGTCTCCGGGTCCTGAAATCTCACCAAATTTTTTTTACAGTTTCGTACCATCTAGAATATGAAGAACCTAAAGCAACTCTGTCAAATGGGCCTCCCGTTCAGAGCTACAGCCTATGACATTAGCATTGCCCATATAGGCCCATGTTAAAAAGTGATATATATAGATATACTATCAATGTTGACGTTTCTGGCTATAGCTCTGCACAGAAGGTCCATTTGACAGAGTTGCTCTAGATTCTTCATATTCTAGGTGGTACGAAACTGTGGAAAAATTTTGGTGAGATTTCAGGACCCGGAGACTCCAGACTCTCCTTGTGAGTTTATGAGGTTGTAGCTCGCTTCTAAGCGATTGGTTTTCGGCCTGAGCCGCAGGCGAAGGTCGAATTAATCGCTCGGAAGCGGGGAACCTCATGAACGAGTTGCGAATACTTTGTTTTACAATTTTGTAATAGGGATGCCGCGAGACAAGATGAGACGAGGAATTGGGAGTTATCGTCTCGCTCTCGAAAAAATCAAAAAATTTGGTTATCGTCTCGTTATCGTCGCGTCTCGTCTCGTTATCGAGCGAGACTCTCGACGAGAGTTGTTCAATAATAATGATGTATCATTACTCCTCGGCTTCATATGCGCTCAATAGCCAACAAGTGATTGGAATACCACAACTCAAGTTAAAACTCAGAAATCCAAAAACTTGTTGAATCTGAAATATCTATAGGTTAAGACTGATACGTCTGAGTCCCGAAGTTGGAAGAAAGAGATAAATGAGTATTTGAGAGCTGCTAGAGCTACTGAAGGAACAACGGAAATCCTTTTATCGTGGAAAGACCACTCATACACGTATCCATCACTAAGCCGAATGGCTAGAGATATCTTGAACATACAAGCTACGTTAGTGCCAGTTTAACGCGCTTTTTCTGATGTTTCATTGATAATGACTCATTTAAGAAATCGGCTGAGCCATGAGAGTATCAGAGCATCCTTAAGTCTAAATTCATGGATGAAATCAAATTTAAAAGCGGCCATCTATAAAGTTAATATATAGGAAAGAGAAGTGTTCTTGCTCCAAAACAAATATTCCTGTCGGTTGTCAGAAAGACAATTGAACAAATATGTTATTTCGATCGAATAAATATGATGAAATATGATGAGCTACAATTTAGAGTGTTTTTTGTCGATATCTCGACGAGAGCCTCGGCGAGAACAAAAGTTCTTATCGTCTCGAGCGATAAATTACTGATACCCTCTCGCCTCGATCTCGTCTCGCCATTGCGAGACGAGATCGAGACGAGAGCGAGAAATCTCGAATATCGCGGCATCCCTATTTTGTAAGCGCCCAAACATCGGAAAATTGCAAAAATAGTTTTCTGAAACCGATATGAAATCCAGCTGCGGTCAATCGAGACCAATTCTAATGCAATCAAATACACTTTGACCAACTGTCATCTTCTGAATACTCCAAAATCCGTCAAATAATAGAATCTTTTGTAAGATGTGAGAGTCGAAATTCTCCACTCACCTCTAGTAGGATTTATTTGGAGAATAAATAGTGTATTCAATAACATGGGCGATCTGTGAATTTGTGCAGTTCTCAGTCATGCGCAGTCACGGTACAATTTGCTATGAGGTGAGATAAGGGATCCTTACATGACGGCTCGTGGAAATCCCGATAAAGCTGAATTCCTGCCTCTCGCCCACAATACACGCCCAAATCGGATGATCGGGCTGTCAATCTTGCAGAGAAGCGAAATTCCACGGCTAATGAGGCATTGTTGAGAAGAGCCATATATAGCTCTTCGTGCTACTCGTGTCAGTACAATGCCTGTTTCAAGGGAGTAGCATAAATTTTCGATGGTTGATGTATTTGATATATTCTCTGCTCAAATGATGAATTATAATCTTGATTTTTATAGCAGTCCATCAGGACTGTGAAATAGGCTTCAAAGAGTATGATGAAATGTTATGCTTGCTATTCATTTTCATTTTTACGGAGATGTAAATTTCACCATGTTGTTTTTTATTGAAGAGACTCGGGTGATGCATACAAGATGAATAGAATATGAATTCGATTTTTTATCATAATCAAACATATTTATGAAATAAATTCTAGAAAGAGATGATATGTCATACACCTTGCAGATATGTTATTTTCATGTGATTTTGTAAAGGACCTTTATAAGCCCGTATGGTTATCAAAATAAAAAATAAAGAGTAGATAAATAAACTCGAAATCTTCACCGCCTCTTTACCGTGGTTTTTATTCAGGAGGATGAGCTTGTTTTGATTAAGTCACACGGACTCTCAGTTTTTACTCTGAGCGATAAGAAAGTAGTCACTTTGTTGAAGAGTGTGATGACGTTCCGTATATCAATCTGCCTTTTAGAACACGAAGAAGAATAGAATGAGCTGATCTCAATGTAGAAAAAATAACAGAATCCTATTAGGGTTTAAGGACTTGAGCAAAATTGACCTTCTTTCACAATCAATAATGAATTGATATCAGCGTACTATTTGGATAATTTCGAGGCTCTTCACTGCAATTCGAGCTGAATACGAACTTGAAAAATAGTTCTCGACAGTTTTCAGTGACATTCAAAATGGAAACCAAAAAAATACTTAGAAGATTTCAACCCACGGGTGGTTAGAAAACCATCGTTCAGAAGGTTTATTCTCATGAAAGTGTAATTTCCCCAAACTCTGATGAATATGAATCCATCCAATACATATTCATCCAAAAAGGGGTCACGCACGAATAAATGGTAGATTTCATGTCGATTCATTCATAATAATCCTCCTAACAGACAGCTATTGGATATAGTAACCTTCAGAAGACGCAAGAAATCTAAGCATATTAGGAAAAATCATCTACATGTTATTCAGGAATTCAAGGAGTCGTGTGTAGAGATTTCATTGAGTCGAATAATTGGCCCAATAGAAATTTCAGGCATCAAATGAGTATTCGTAATGACTCGCGCAGAAGCGCTTGGTTCGTGGAAAATAAACTAGATATGAATAAAAATATTATTTTGCACATATATTTTTTGAATACCAACACATTTGCTGCGAAGGCTGAAATCGGTGATCCTTTCCCAGGTGCTGTCGATGTTATTTCCCATAGGGTTAAAATTCTCAGCACTGGGAGGGAGGAACGCGGGACCCACCGCCGCACTATGGTCGTCTCATTCCAACTCTGGCCAGATATCGCTTCAAAATTGGTTTTAAACTATCGGGATGATTCAAACGGCATTCTCTTCGTAATCGACAGGGGTAGGAGATGTGCTAATCTGATTTTGTCTCAGACAGAGGGGGTAGGGGTGGAGGGGGGGGTGTTGAACGCGAAATGGGGTTGAAGATCGATGTTTCGCCGGAATGAAACTCACGCGTGGCGAATCAGTAGTTCTACTGCCGATCTGCAATCACTTGAAGTACCTTCTAGAGGTAGATGGCAGTATTGTGAGCCCAACCCCGACGCTGAGAATCACCGCAATCAGCTCTGAGATCGATTCTGAGCTGAGAAGAGGTGATGAATGCTGCGAATCAGTCGATTATACTGGATTCTGAGTCGAAAATGATTCTACTGCCAACTCTCAACTCTTTTCAAAACATTCCTCCATCGATTCTTAGAATTTTGAGTCTGGGCCAGCTCTGAGAATTGCTGCGGGGAATTTTGAGATCGGTTCAGACTTATTTTGTGTCGGGATTGTCTCTTCAGATCTGAAGGAACATTCGAGATGATCGATTTTAGCTCAAATTGCGATATGCTGCCAGATGAAAAAGACTTTGGGTGTATTTCTAGTGCATTGGACATAATTTTTAGCCTGGTCTCAAGTTTGAGAATTTTCGTAGAGGGATTTGAGATCAATATTCGTCCAGAAAAGGCTGTCTGACCGCGCAGAATATTAGATAAATCGTAATTTCTAGGTGGAGGGAGAGTGTACTGCCGATCTGTAATAACTTGAAGTACTCTTTGAGAGTGGAAAGCAGTATTTTGAGTTCATCCTCATGTATGGGAATCAACGCAATCAGCTCTGAGGTCGATTCTGAGCCGTGAATAGGTGACGAGCCTTGATAATTAGTCGGGGATAGTGAAGTCTGGGTCAAATCTAATCCTACTGCCGATTCAGAACCCGTTCCAACACATTCTTTCATGAATTTCCAGAATTTCGAGCCGAGACACTGCTCTGAAAATTGCTGGGGAGGATTTGAGATCGAATCTGATCTAATTTGTGGCAAGAATGTCAGTTGAGATATGACAGTCATCCGAGAATGATCGATTCTACCACAGAATTCGATATGCTGCCAGGTCAGGAACATTTTGAGTGAGATCGTAGAACATTGAATAGAATTTTGAGCCTAACCCCAAGTCTAGAAATTGCTGTACAAGAATTCCAGATCGATATTCGTCAAGGAAAAGCTGCAGAACAGTGCAGATTATTCAAGAAACGGTAAGTTCTAGGTGACAAATAAATATACTGCCGATCTACCATGACTCGGGGTACATTTTAGGGATGCGAAACAATATTTTGAGCCAAAGTTCAGGTCGGAAAGTCACCGCAATCGGCTCTGAGACCGATTCCAGACCGAGAGAAGGTGATGAGCGCTGCGAATTCGTTAAAAATAGTGGTTTCTAGATTGGAAACCTTTCTGGTGCTACCAGAAGAAGCTTCCTCGTGCATTTTACCATCACTCACGAGGTTTTTAAGCCCAAGCATGGCTCTGAGAATTTCCGTGGACAAGTTTGAAATCAAATTACATCTTTCCCGAGTCGGGGAAGTCTTATTAGCACAGGTTTTGATCAAGAATGACCGATTTTAGCTCGGATTTTGATATGCTACCGAGTCGAACAAACTCTGAGTGAGTCTCTCAAGTGCTGATCAGAATTTAGAGCCTAATCCGATGTCGAGAAATTACTGCCGAGAGATTTGAGAACGATATTCGTGCAGAAAAATCTGTTCATCAATGCAGATTATTTAAGGAATGATGATTTTTCGGTGAAAAAAAATTATACTGCCGATCGAAAAAAACTTGCAGCACATGCGGAAGATGTTAGGCAGTATTTCAAGCCCAACCCCGTATCTGAGAACCACTACAATCAGCTCTGGATTGAGTCTGAGCAAAGAAAAAGTGACGAGTGGCGCGTATGAGTCGCGAATAATGATTGATATGTCGGAAACAGTCCTACTGCTACCTCAAGAACCTGTTTGACGCGTTGTACTACAAATTCTCCGGATTCTGAGCCCAAACGTGACTCTGAGAACAGCCATAGTTGAGTTTGACATCGATTCTCATCCGATTTCCCTGTCAGGCGCGTCTCTCAAACACTGACATAAATCAGAGATAACCGATTCTAGCTCGGAAATCGATATGCTGCCGCTTCGAAAACACTTGGAGTGGATCTGTCCAGTATTAAACTGAATTTTGACCTTAATCCGTAGGCATGGAATTGCCACGAAAAAATTTGGAAACAATATTTGTCCAGGAAAAGCTGTCGAGTAATGCAGATTATTCAAGGAATGGTGATTTCTATGTGGAGAAAAAATATACTGCCAACCCACAAATACTTGCAGTACATGCGGAAAATGTTAGACAATATTCCAAGCCCAATCTCGTGTGTGAAAATCACTGCAATCAGCTCTGGATTGAGTCTGAGCAAAGGAAAAACGGTGGATGGTGCGTATTAGTCTCGAATAATGGATTATGAGTCAAAGACAGTCCTACTGCCACCCCAAGAATCATTCGAATGGGCTCTGATATAATTTCCCAAAATATCGTGCTTGAACGCAATTCTGAGCATCACCGTAGAGAGTTGCAAGATCGACATTGGATGATGGTAGGATGTTGAGTGGTGCAAATCCCCTGAAGAACCATGAGTAGCAGTGTAAAGTACTTTTCATGCCATCCAAGATCATCTACGTTTCGATCCGGGACTGTCCAGCAGATGTCTAAGCTAGAAATACGGTGTGAAAATTGCCAGAGACAGATTCAAGATAAATATTCAGCCTGAAAGAGCTGGAGAGCAATGTCAATCAAGTGGGGGTTGCCGAAGTCTTGGTCGACAAAATATCAGTGTTCAAAACACACAAGTTTACGCAAGAAATCGAGACTTCGGCCATGTTTCACAATGGATTTTGGTCTTCGGAAAGGAATCATGTGATTAATAACATCATTTTGCAGTTCATTGATACAATCCCATATATTTCAAGTTCCAATACATGAGTGAATTGCGATTGAGGGACCGAGCTCGTACATAGGGGTGCAAGCACATGGACATGAGCTGACTCAACTGTATGTAAGGCGTCATCAGCTCTCAAAGTACGTATATACTGGAACATAAACGTATATCCACATAAAATTTCATAGGTAAACTCAACACCGTATGAAAATCTGGTTTGGGCAGTTGGTTCCGTTGTATACGTCCCCGATTCTAAATATCAAATTTCCTTCAGTTCAAAGAGAACTTCGAATGGTTTCGTCTCCATGTACACTCGGGAGGGAGGTGAACTGCAGTGCATCGAGATCTACTGTCTCATTCGCGCTTATAGGTTAGGATACCGTAACATATGAGTGCGAGTGAGACAGTAGATCTCGATGCACTGCAATTCACCTTCCTGCCGAGTGTACTAGTGAGAGGAAATTGATAAGTATCGGGTGGATTTTCATATAGTGCGACTTGTTGGCTCAATTTCATAATATTGCAACATAACCTATACTGGAAATAAGATTACCGTTCGATCAATACGGCTCCATTGTTACGTAGTATTGCGGTCAAACCTCACATGGATGGCCTTGTTATTGTATCAATATACATAAATATTCTCAAAAAATTTTCGGATTGTTATAATCCAATCATCAGTGTCGTTTCGAGCGAAGAGTCGGTAGCTTTCGTGGGAGAATTATCGTCATGTGATTGTGACTCTATTGAGTATTGAGGCGTTTGGAACATCTCGGTTCAATTCATCCATTCTGTCAGTAATATCAGATCGTCAAAACGTTCTGTTGCATTGATGCGATAACGAAATTGGCATTGGTCTGCCGGAAAACTACCATTTTCCGGCAGCATATCGATTTCCGGGCTAGAATCGGTTATCTTTGATTCATGCCAGTGTTTGAGAGACGCGCCTGATAGGAAAATCGGATGAGAATCGATGTCAAACTCAACCTTGGCTGTTCTCAGAGCCGCGTTTGGGCTCAAAATCCGGAGAATTTGTAGTACAACGCGTCAAACACGTTCTTGGGGTGGCAGTAGGACTGTCTCCAACACGGGGTTGGGCTTGGAATATTGCCTAACATCTTTCGCATGTACTGCAAGTTTTCTATGATCAGCAGTATAATTCTTTTTCCACCGAAAAATCATCATTCCTTAAATAATCTGCATTACTGAACAGCTTTTTCTGGACGAATATCGTTCTCAAATCTCTCGGCAGTAATTTCTCGACATCGGATTAGGCTCTCAATTCTGATCAGCACTTGAGGAATTCACTCGCAGTTTGTTCGACTCGGCAGCATATCGAAATTCGAGCTAAAATCGGTCATTTTTGATCAAAACCTGTGCTAATAAGACTTTCACGACTCTGAATTCACTTCCAATTCGATTTCAAACTCTTCCACGAAAATTTTCAGAGTCGTGCTTGGGCTCAAAATCCTGGCGAGTGATGGTGAAATGCACGAGGAAGCTCCTTCTGGTAGCAGCAGAGAGGTTTCCGATCTAGAAACCACTATTTCCGACGGATACACAGCGCTCATCACCTTTTCTCGGACCGGAATCGGTGTCAGAGCCAATTGCGGTGACTCTCCGACCTGAGCTTTGGCTCAAAATATTGTTCCGCATCCGCAAAATGTACCCCGAGTCATTGAAGATCGGCAGTATATTTATTCATCACCTAAAGCTCACCGTTTCTTGAATAATCTGCACTGTTCTGTAGCTTTTTCTTGGCGAATATTGATCTGGAATTCTTCTACGGCAATTTCTAGACTCGAGATTAGGCTCAAAATTCTATTCAATGTTCTACGATCTCACTCAGGATGTTCCTGACCTGGCAGCACATCGGGTTCTGTGGCAGAATCGATCATTCTCGGATGGTTGTCATATCTCAACAGACATTTTTGCCACAAAATAGATCAGATTCGATCTCAAATCCTCCCCAGCAATTTTCAGAGCTGTGTTCCGGCTCGAAATTCTGGCAATTTATGGAAGATTGTGTTGGAACGGGTTCTGAATCGGCAGTAGGATTAGATTCGACCCAGACTTCACTATCCCCGACTAATTATCAAGGCTCGTCACTTTTTCACGGCTCAGAATCGACCTCAGAGCTGATTGCGTTGATTCCCATACATGAGGATGAACTCAAAATACTGTTTTCCACTCTCAAAAAGTACTTAAAGTTTTTACAGATCGGCAGTACACTCTCCCTCTACCTAGAAATCACGAACTATCTAATATTCTGCGCGGTCAGACAGCCTTTTCTGGACGAATATTGATCTCAAATCCCTCTGCGAAAATTCTCAAACTTGAGACCAGGCTAAAAATTATGTCCAATGCACTAGAAATACACCCAAAGTCTTTTTCATCTGGCAGCATATCGCAATTTGAGCTAAAATCGATCATCTCGAATGTTCCTTCAGATCTGAAGAGACAATCCCGACACAAAATAAGTCTGAACCGATCTCAAAATTCCCCGCAGCAATTCTCAGAGCTGGCCCAGACTCAAAATTCTAAGAATCGATGGAGGAATGTTTTGAAAAGAGTTGAGAGTTGGCAGTAGAATCATTTTCGACTCAGAATCCAGTATAATCGACTGATTCGCAGCATTCATCACCTCTTCTCAGCTCAGAATCGATCTCAGAGCTGATTGCGGTGATTCTCGGCCTTGGGGTTGGGCTTACAATACTGCCATCTACCTCTAGAAGGTACTTCAAGTGATTGCAGATCGGCAGTAGAACTACTGATTCGCCACGCGTGAGTTTCATTCCGGCGAAATATCGATCTTCAACCCCATTTTGCGTTCAACACCCCCCCCCCCTCCACCCCTACCCCCTCTGTCTGAGACAAAATCAGATTAGCACATCTCCTACCCCTGTCGATTACGAAGAGAATGCCGTTTGATTCATCTCGATAGCTTGAAACCCATTTTGAAGCGATTTTTGGCCAGAGTTGGAACATGACGACCATAGTGCGCCGGGCCCCCCGTGTACATAGTGAACAAAAGAATGAAATATCGGTTATTGGAATTTTCTGAAATATAATACCCGATTAACCAGTATAGTCCCGCACAAAATCTGATGCTGAGCTAGGGACGTGTACTTTGATCAGTCCAAGTTCCGAGTTCATTCAAGTTTTGATCTAATTTTAGAAAATGACTTTCACATGGATTACAATTCAAAATTTGGGGTACTTACGAAGTACCAGACGAGTTTCGCGTACACATAAACTAACCTACAACAATTTAGATGTAGATTGAACTCAATATCCGTGTCCGTTTGCCCCGTTATCCCGTCATCTTGGATTATACAAGGTGAAAGAGAACAATCGCCACTTCCAACAGAGCATATTCGAATGGATCAGAATTAAATCAGTCCTGTAAATGAGTTTGAAACCACAGTTGTTTCCTCTGAACCTTTTGTTGTTTTCTCCACTAATTCCCGCTCCGTACTTGGATCGCGAGTATTTCTTTCACGACCAACACTCTCGAAGTTGTGCTTGCTCGACACAAAGGCATCTTACTCTTCCTTTTGTCGACAAGTGTGGGAGGCGGATCCTTGGAATTCAAGAGAGACTAAAACTAATCCTCTCTTATCTTTACTTCAAACAGTAGGTGTCCGGAATAAGTATTGTAGACAATGCTCATGATCAGATCATTTCTGAAAATGAAGTCGAATGAGAGCCTTTCGTGCAATTTAGTGTACGCTATGCAGGGACTTTTTTGGAACTCTCCATTGAGTCGACTTCATGCCCAGAGATAGCTTGCTGTACTTTATCATCCTAAAAATGGGATATCTCTCAAAATTCCATTTAAACAGGGCTTTTATTGTGCCATAATCTTGTGATTCTAGATCTCATCTGCTCCTAAAGCTACAGTTTCGTAAACATTCCAAAAATCATTTATTGCACAAAATCTTACTTGGTCTCTTGGTAGGAATTTTTACACTCTTCGAAATTTGTCCCCCGGATTTAGATATTCGTACATATGAAATTGCACCAGAACAAAAATTACAGCTGTACAAAAATAAACTACGCTAATGGAATTAGTAGAATTAGATTTCGGGATATACATGCCACAAATGAGAAGTATCACGCCATGTGGCAGCAAATGAAAGAGGCCATACTATCGTTGAATGGGCGAGTTTCGATGAAATCAACCTTCCCCTTTGTAAAGATGTTTTCACACAATTTTGCAAATGTATGAGGAAATGTCTCTGGAGTCTCTTGGAATCTAGACTGCGGAGATTAATCCATCGTCTCAGGATTATCTTAGCCAAACATTAGTTTTGGTTCTGCAGCGCGTAACACAAAGCAATAAAATAAAGTGAGCGTACCCAACACGCCCTCTGTCCCCAAATGCCCCCACATACGCCGATTTCAGGAATGGGCACTCGTGGACCTACCTTCACATATTTTTCACGTTTCTTATGTTAGAATATTAGAAAATGAACAACTTAGACCGACCCCGGATGATTTCTGCATCGCCCAGAAAATATAAACTAAGTTTTGGCACTTTTCCTGTTTGTACACTTGAAAATCGCCAATTAAATTGCATCCAGTAAAACTGATCCTGAAAAATTTTGGATCGACAAATCTCAACGTTCTTTGACCCATTTAATTACTTGTCTCAAGATCTTCCGAATCGATTTTGAAAGTTGCAAAACTCTGATCTGAAGCTATTTTATGTGCAAAACATGGAGACCCAACATGCCTCCATATGTTTATCTCGGAAGGGCGAGCGGAAGGGAGTGCAGTGCGACCCTTTTCTACCACCCAGGACGTATTCATCACGTCAAAGAACGTCGAAAATAGTGTCTTGGATCGGTGAAAAGCTTCAAATGTTGTTGCACGCCGATAAATACAATTTTATGCACTTCATCGCCGATTTACATCGGATTTTTGGGCGAGGGAAAAGGGGGGGATTGAAACTCCAGTAGGTCAAAATTAGACGTACTTTAGCTTATCTTGAAGGCCTTAAGAGGAGCTTCAAAATGAATTGAAGTACCTTGAAAAATGTTTATGAAGACCAGAGTTGTCGAGAAAATGCTCCATGGGTACACCCTGTCGCGAACTCAGAGAAGTGGGAGAATCGTGATAGGTCGACTTTGGTTGGTCAAAATTCAAATTACCTTAGCTTATCTTGGAGGTCTTGGAACAAGTATCAAAATGGGATGAGGTACGTTGAAAAATATCGAAGTGGGCCAAAACTATTGGCAAAATGGCTTGGGGGGGGGGGGGGCATGTTGGGTGCACTTACTCTAGTTGAGTTTGTTCCAAACCGTTGAGAGTACTGTTTATTATACGCGTGTCGTAAGTCACGGGCATTGCACTCGACAGACACTGTGCTCCTAAATCAATATCAAGAAGCCTACGTGTATATGAGAGAGGTGGAATTCTGGAGTTAGCTGTTCAAATCTCCTGTTCAAATTCCGAAACTTGGCAGACTCAAGTTTTGATATGGGTGTTAGAACGAGAGCATAACCACATGCTGTCTTGATGTCATTCAAAGGAGCCACAAACTTCCGTTTCCTCGTCCCTCGTCCTTCATATTCAAACTGCGAAGCTATCCTTTGTTGAATTTTGGAGCATGACTTCAATCAAAAATGTACGTAAAATTCAGCTCTGGCTCTCGTCCGAGTTTTCTGCTCTTCATTAGATTTCAATAAACATATTTATCAAACAAAAAGCCTGCAAGGGTCATGACTGAAAATTTTTTAATCATCCGGTTGAATATTGCGAGCATTCAATGAATCTTCTAACTTTAGAGTGACGCCCGTTACAACAGAAGCAAAGGCGCGAAAACATTCCATGTAAATAAAATTCCAAACGAACAAATCACGCGCCGTTCTCGTCGTATTTCACCGATGATATATAGAAAACATGACTTTCGCAACAAATTGTGGATGATTCATGATTAGCAGCTGACTCGTCATCGCGAATCTGTAACTCGGGATACGGGAATTCATTCTACATCATACGTTTTACATGACAAATCATACGCTGGGTACTATTTTAACCTTGTAAGGCGAAAAACTCGCTCTCGATTCGCCACTTGTTCATCAACCATTCGATATCCGTCCGCGATTACCGCAGACGGACTTGGACCATTTACACATTCGTGCCTATCCAGAGCCGGGTGTTCGACATTGCCGATATCACCAAACCCTCACCAACCCAACATCTCGATGACTTCCGCCATCCCGCTTATATCACCATTATTTTAGACTGTATTGTCGGTTCCCTCAGGCATTCATTGAATCTACATTTTGAGTGTTTCTCTCCTTAGCCTATTCTCCCATAGAGCATAACTCATTAATGATAAATTCATTACCACTCAATGGAGAATCATAATTCTAAAATCAAATCAGTGCGTGCATCTAGCCATTCTATCGATCATCGTCACGGAATCCGTGAGGCCGAAATTACGTGGGCGGAAAAATATTGAACGGGCCGGAAAAAAATCACTCGTCTAACCCATCAGAGAGCACCGTTGCCGTTCCGGCCGGATTTTTTCCAATTTTTTCCGGTTACATAATTCCACCCTGAACCTAAGAAACTTGCACGACAGGCTAGTTACCGACAAATCGCGGAACGGATGAAACATCTCAAACTCCGGGTGCTGCTGAGCCACGTCAGAAACTCCATTCATTACGTACTCGCAGATCGGAGCTTCACTTCTTTCCTTCAAATCTTTGTGAGTCTTTCCACAAGACTCACGCGCATATTCCAGATTCCGGAACAACTCGATTGAGTCGGACCGGTCATTCACCGTACAGGTTTGTCAGCCGGCCTGCTCGAACAATGACAGAGAAACAATCGTCAGAAGGTTCGGCGTTAGCTTCCTAAATTCGAATAACTTGTGTTCGTGATTGATTATTCCGGATGTAATTGCCCGCACCAATTTTGATATGGCATATTTATAATGTGCATTCGAATCAATAGTTTCGAGACCTGAACGCCGTCACTACTTCGCTTTGATGGCTATTGGAAGGAAATGCAACCTTTACTAAAATTTAGTGGATTCCACGACCATGTGAGGTATTCTTTGAGCGTCAAATTATCTGGGAAACGCCTCCCGAACCTCAAGTCACAGTCATACCCCCAGAGTCATTTCTTGAAAGCCTGTCATTTTTCTGATCAAAATTTGACCTCAAATTAAGGATCACACATATATCCAAACAAAAATTTACTCTGAAGCAGATTTGGTTGTAGCACTCCTTGGATCTGTAGTAGAATTAGTAGAAATTATCTGTAGTAGAATTAGACTCTACCACAAACGCAGACAAAAGTCGTAAAATCAAATAAGAAGTATTGTTGGTATTCATTTTCATACCAGCAAGGATCGAGAAGCTCTATGGAGTAAGATATACTGTCTCATGTACATACAGCAACGAACGTGAAAATTACTTAAAAGTTTTCAACTCTTCATCTGAATACTTTTTGTGCAACTAAGAACAGAAAATAAATGAGTTTCATGAAGCAGAAACAGGAGCATAAGGCACCGACAGCCCAAAAAAGTGAGGAATCTGAATTAGCATCCTAATCAGCATGAGCGCATCCTCGACGATCCCTACCAAAGTTTCCTCACTCCAAATTGAAGTTATACGTAGGGATGTATGTATTTCGCACACGCCATAGCAAACAATTCTGTAGATGACCCGAGGGAGTCTCGGATGCTGACAAGTTTCAAAGTACGCAATCTGCTTCCACCTCAATTTGTACTTCTGGAATCAAAAACTTTTGAGATACTCGTCACGGACAAGATAGAAACCAAACATTTAACCAGCCTCGGATTCAGGGAGAGGACAACAGGGGCAATCGCACTTCTCACCTCCTGACCCAGGAAAAAAAATTTGCATGGGAAACATTGGAAAAATCCCGTAATTTGCCAGCTCACTCCCGTTCTCGTGACTAATAATCATTGTGTCGAATCGGAGCATCCACCGTTGGTTCGAAATGAATTTTTTTCGAAAGTGTCTGGTCAGCTATATACTTACCTTTCAAAATGACAGAAAATACCGAATGACGTACTATAAGATGCTCAGATCCCTTCACTCATAACAATAATGCCCGCTCGAGAGAAGCCTTCACAATATCGTTCAGAAATATCACGATCTAATTATAGCATTTGTGTTTTTGAGTGGGCGCTTCTTGGTTATCGCTGTGTGGGGATCTTATGATCGTAGGTGGATTTATTTCGAGATCTTGAATTTCTCTCAGAAGACCAACATCAACTTATCAAATACAGATGTGGTACAACAAGAGCCCCAGTGTAGAATCCATTCAGTTCAGCAATCGTCAAATAACAAGTGAGTCTTTCACGCGTCGTTCTTAACGTATAGGCAAGGACTCTTGGAAAGATTCCAAAATGAGTAAATAAAGAGACTTGATCCGAGAATCTCCACACGTAGCGGTTTAAGGATTCTGTGGGGTATAAATCATGAGGGTCACGTGAATTTACAAGAACATGAATTATTAGGGCGTCGTTGGGAACGATGAGATTGAGTTAGAGGGCCATTTGGTTAGGAAATCTGTTGAGGTTAAGGTGGAACAATTTGACGGTCTCTAAATCCAGATTTGATCCTTCAAGTGCACGACGGCACAAATACAGAACAACGTAGCATCAAATACAGAAAATTCTAACTCAAATTAGATTCTAATTTTAGTCAGGCAATCTACACTACCGGTCAAAATTTCTTGCACACCTAAAAAAAATTTCGACTTTGCTCACTTGACTGCTCGGATCTCCTTGGTCCAAAATAACTCTACTCGGGCTCATTTTGTAGCTTTTTTCAAGCACTTCGAGAGCTATAACGTATTTTTCTGCGCAGCTCGATAGATTTTTGTGAAATCAATCTGAAGCCTTCATAAAAATTGGGTCATCACGCAAACCTCCGCAAGTCAGGCGGCAATTGATGGATTTAGATGATTCGAAAAGCACCCCAAAGTAGGAGCCAAGAGCTTTAATATCCATTTTTGAAAATTATTCTAGCCTATTTCTGATCCGAGCTGTGACCGTTTTTGTAAAGGGAGATGGTTCTCAAAGGAGAGTCCCAAAAACCACGAAATGTGAAGAAATCGGGCTCACGGTGGTATTCCTCTGATTCTTTCCAAGTTTTTTTCGTTTTGTTGTTGACAGGAATAAAGATTAGTACTTATATCAGTGAAGAAATGAGTCTTTCCATAATTTCTCAATGACTGGTCCCTTTTTCGAGAAAAATCTTCATCTACAAAGAGTGGTTTGCGTAATGACCCGATTTTTATGAAATTCTACAAGGCTTCATATTGATTTTGCGAGAATCTATTGAGCTGCGTGGAAAAAATACCAGATAGCTCTTGAAGTGCTTAAAAAAAGTTACAAAATGAGCCCGAATAGAGTCATTTTGCAAGGAGATCCGAGCAAGCGAGTGAGCAATATCAAAAATTTTTTTTCAGGTGTGCACAAACTTTTTCCCGGTAACGAGAATATATCAATGATTATCGTCTGACAAGGACTAACGTGTCATCGATAATTAATCGACCGCACTTGGTCACGAAGCTTCATCTGCTGAATATCGTTCTCACTGGGTCACAAAACGTGACTCGAATGTAGATAATCGCCCCTTAGAGAACCTCCTCGACCCTCTTGTGACCATTTTCAAGGAGACCAAAGTTCCGATAGGATGTGTCAGAAGCGTAATGTCAAGGTACTCAATTGATCTGAAAAAAGTCAGTGATGAGCCAATACTCTCATGTGGAGGTCACAATACTTGGTCTGAACCACGAAAATTTTGTTCATCCCCTCAAGCTTCTTCCGATGATTGATCTCATCGTGAAATTGGATTCGCCTGAATTCTAAAAGATGTGTCTCCGTGTCCGATGAATATCTCGACATGGACCAACCAAAGTCGTTGGAGATCTCAATGTTGAGAAAAATCGCGTCTACTTATGATTGATGGAAGCGAGAAGATGACAAAATATAGTCTGCTCATATTCACTGGTCACTTGAGGGACATTCCATACCACGAAGCGGTCGACTTTCTCTGGATGGAGTTCATTAGTCAAGTTCTGTGGTATAGGTGATACTGACTTTTTCCATGACGTGCAGATCCGATAATCCAGCTCATGCGGGGAAATATATCAAAGTTTGATTAATGTTGTAGTTCCATCAACTCCTCGACAAGTGGGAGAAAGGGTGGGTATTTATAGATGTATGATTTTGTATCTTTATTCATTTTTTTATCCTTTTCACTGTGTATATTGCTGAGATCCGGAAATCAAACATTCCCTCGTTTGGAATATTCCATTGTTCCATTTGGAAATGTACTCAAGCAGGTGAGCGGGTACGTTTGACATTCAAAAGTAACGGAATTTTCACTTGTTCCCGTTGATGGAGATTTTATCCTATTATTTCTTCGTATATGTTTGGGATTTCAAGAGTTAAACCGGAAAAACCCACGAATGATGTGCGGAAAAGACTATATGGCAACATTATTTCCTCAACCCTGCCAATCTATCCATCAATGTTATGGATGACATGAACATGAATGAAGTCTCATCGAGGTTTTTCCAGACATATTGGCATACCTTGTTATTGATGAAACTGGAGCGCGATCAAAAGAATTTTTTTCGTGCTATGAGACAAAAAATGCAGTTGACAATGATATTGTCAAACAAATTCAATGTTTGAGTTCAATGCTTCATGATCATGATTTAGTTATCATCAGGATCATAAAGTGTAAGTTTAAAAAATGTGACGAAATGGGCAAGCACTACTGACTCTGTAATCTACTAATGATTCCTGAAAATCGAAAAAATCACGATTTAACACGTTTGCTGTGGCGGCGAAAATCGCAGTTCCTTCTTTGTGTGCGGCGGGACCCACCGGTGGGTCCCTCGCAATGTTAAATCCCGTAAGACGAAAATCTGCCGCACACAAAAGAGGTACTCGCGGGACCCACCGGTGGGTCCCGCCGCAGCGAACGTGTTAATATCCTGAACTATTAACATAATGTAGCTTGATGTATTTGAAAAAGGGCCCCCATATTGGTTGATAAAAGACATGGTTTGATGCCCCGAACATGTAAAAAACGTTGCAAAACCTGTGGAATCCACGATATTAATCACATGTAAAAATTAGAAACAATCGTGAAATTGAGCAAATGTAGTTTTGAACCATGTATCGATCACTGCTCCATCTACCAAACCTCAATACTCTCAGAATTTATATGAGTATGATCGCTGAAGGAGCGCCGATGAAGGAAATCAAGTAATTCGTCCAATCATCTATCCCTCAATCAAGGAAACAAGTAGTCTGGTCTCTAATGAAAACTAACTCCATAATTACAATTGTGTGATTTCAGGTCCAGTGAGACCGACTTGATGACCTTGTCTACTGAGTGGTGTGCAGATGCTGGTACTGTAATTGGTTTCAGCTCAAGTGAAATCATCGTCCTCGATGTTGTGGGTATGATTCAACCCATATCGACTAGCTGAGTTACAAGGGCAGCGAGCAGCAACACACACGTTGAAAATCGTGAGTTTCTTTCCATATCTTTTGGTTCCTGAATTTTAGGGTCGTCATTGTGAGACAATGGACCCATATGAAATTATTTCTCACTCTTCACATGATAGGATTACGAAGAATATGCATCAGCATCTAAATGAGTTTCTGTTGGGACAAGAAATTACGTCAAGTTGGAGAAAGAATTAGATTAGGCGCAGGTAATTTTATGTGCAAATTTTGTACAGAGATAGGAAAAGCAATGCACTGCCGAGTTGAATCCAAATGGCAAAGTAGGAACGACATTGATCGAATAGAATTGTGGACTTCAACAAAAATGACCCCATTGTCAGCAGAGGGGACGACGTAATTTGCAGTGGGAGAATTTCCTACTCATTTCAATTAGCTCTGTTACTCTAACAAAATAATTAGAAGAATGCAATTAGATGGAATTGCAATTTACATTTCGCATAACCCAATGGAAGTTTGTTTGACCATTCTGATTGTCTGAATGTCCCAAATCCGAGGTACGGTGGGTGTCACAGTAATATGTAAAATGGAATGAAGCAAATTTTACTGGACACGTTACTCTGCGAAAGATATTTTGAGCTCTCCTAGTGGATTGCACCCGAGTGAGGGCTGGTATTCCAACCAAAATTCATCGTAACATGTACGTCTTTTAACGATATTCATCAGTTGAGACGAAGTATATTTGGACGTTTTATGTAATAACACAGACTCACAAAATAATTAAATTTCCTGTGGAAGCTGGAGGTCATTTCTAATGTATTTCAAGCTCTGGGCACGAACCCGAACTTAGAACAGCACCTTTTCTTGACGGTATTTGAGCTATGGCCATATTTACGGGTTATAAGAAGACCTGGGCATGAGTTTTCGCATTTTAGAAGTGAATTGTGGTCTCTACCAGCAAAACTCAGGGTGCGATGATTTATGCCAGAGAATTTTTCTCTACAAACAATATCTCAGGCATTTTTGTATTCCTTAGAGAGCTCGAAAAACTCCCCACGTCTAAAAAGTCTCTAGGTAGGGTATTTTAGTCCTAAATCAAAATGGCGACTAGGTAGGGTCAATATTGAGGACGGAATGAAATTCTACGTCAAATTTCAAGTGGGATGCGTATTCTTCAGGAATTCTCAACAATGCTATAGGAGCCAGGGATAAGAAGCAGAGCAGAAAGCAAGAAGAATATTACTAAATCCACACAGCAGCAATATGCTGATACAGAGACCGATTGTATTATGTGATCTTTCGCTCGCGTTACCTTTTAGCTCCCCTGCATTCCTAAAAATTCTAAAAAGAGGCATTATTAATGTAAAATTTGAACCTATCTAGCCACGATTCAAAATATCCTGTCTAGGGAAAGTTAGCGCATCTAGGGATTTTTCTAGCTTCCTGTAGTGCACAAAAATTCTCAAAAACATGTTTCCGACGATAACCATGAATATGGCCATAACTCAAAAAAACGGCCAGGGAAAGGCACACTTGTTCTGCACACTTACTTTGTTCCGATTCATGTTCAGCAGCTCACAATACGTGAGAAATGTCTTCCTTTTCTCCAGATCAGAAATTTTTATTTTATTTTGTGGGTCCATATTAGTTAAGAAGGAGACGTCTATGAACTACGTCAAAATAACCAATATGCGAATAATTTATTGGGATGCGGTCGTCAAAGCTCAGACCGGAACGAGACCAAGAAAGACACCAACCACAGCTTTGAAACAGAATCTAGAATCCAATTTACGTCGAATTACTCGAGCAGAAATATTGGTCCCATCTTACATAATACACTACTACTACTGTAGAATCCGATCTTGTATCATCTCAATGTAGGGTGAGGTGCAAGTTGGCAATATCTTGGTTGACACTCAGCAAAATTTTTTATACAGTCGATACAGCTTCAAAAGCAGACGAAGAGCCTGCTCAAGAGCGTATTTATCGATTTCCGATACATCTGGTTGCGGTAACTCGGGTGGCTTTGAGCAGAGCTGCGCGTAGTTAAAAAAAAAGTAAGCCGAGAAAGGGTTAGTGAGGTGAACCCTACCATTTCTAGGTTGCTCTCGTAGGGGTGGGGACCTTCGTACAAAATTGAGCGTAAAAATGCAATTTTCTTCAAATGACCCGAGGCTGCGTTTTATATAAGCTTTATCTCGAGCTGCGTTTCAGTTTTAGAGTACAATTGTGGCGAGGTCAGCGAGAGAATCAGATTGCAGATTAAGATTACTTTGTACGCAATCTGAGAAAATAATTGTGCGACGCTCTGGTAGGTTTTGTAGAACCGACCGAATGGAATACTGAGGATGTGAGAATGTTTCGAGACTTTAAATTTATCAAAATTTTTTTGTAACGTGAATATGAAGTTCTATGGTCGGAGTGCAGGACAACCGCATGCACTTGAAATAGTTGTTGTGAATTAAAAAATCACAGAAGTCCTTGAATCTCTGGGTAAATATGGTTCAAACTGATGAGTAACGATGCAGAATTTCGAAAGGATCTTCCATGTTCTAAAGCTGGAGACATCAAGAGTGTTTTATGCATATTGATTAAAATATTCGAATACTTCGAAAGGCAGTCAAAACCTTATCAATTTAAAAACTTTAATATCAAGTGAGCCCTTAATCATCAGCTCTTTCTCGATACCCGCTGATTTAAAACTCATTTGATCATCATTCCTTTGAACCGCCTCTTCTATTCTTGTCGATGTGATTTTAATTTGAGAACAAACAAACGTAGTAGAATGAAAATGAGATCGAGCAGCTGTTCCTTCAAACTTCACGTGAACCCAATTAATCTGCATCAATCTGAACTTCGACAGTTGGTCGTATCAGGTCTGACAGGCACTCGAAAGTTTACCCTCACGCGGTGCATACTCTTAGCGACGCATCCCAAACTCGCGTCTGACCGCACATTGGCTTTACTACTTGAAATTCCTTCGACGTTCTTCTTTTCGTTCACCCGTCTATCTCCAAAACTTCTATCCAACGCTACTAAGTATATAACCTCAAAACCTCACAAGACCTTAATAGTATTCAAAAGTTTTCCGACTAGATTCAACAAATAAATACGTCAGTTTGGCTTATCGATGAGAATTGGTTGTGGCAACGGCTTCGGACTCAGGACCGCTTTTTCGTCTCTTTTGTAGATAGAATAAGACTGCAAATTTGCTTCATTATTGGATTGGATTCGGAAAGAGTTTATGACCAATGAGATTGAAATATACACCATTGTATAGGCCATGATAAAACTATGAACGTCACGAACTCGGCGTAGTAATGGCATCTGAAAATTCCTTCAAACACCAAACTTTAAATCCAAGGGTAAATCCAGTTTACCTTTTGTATGACTTTACATGTGACACTAAAAATACCCCTGAGAATTTACACTCTTTTATCACCATTTGATAGGGACATCAAACGTCTCTCAGATATATCTTGATATAAGAACTTACCTATCGTATATCATCTCTTCTCTCCAAATCAAATCTGCATCACCTTGGCTCAAGGTCACGTCTCGAAAAAATTGCTTTTCCTTGTGAATCTGCTCTCTTCCGCCTCATTTAAGCCCCTTCTATGATCTCTCGGGAAATCATTTTCGTGTAAATCGAAATGGTTGGTGTAATATCTCGTCGATAACAAGACTCTTATAAGGCTCGACATGCGTGTGACATTGAACATATGATATGGTAATCGTTTTGGGATAGTGCCTGGAGTCTAACGGTTTACACGTGCACAAAGCGCAAGTAGTAAAAGACGAGTTTTATTCAGACGTCTAGAGACTGTTGAAACGTGATGTTCTCAACAGTTTTTATCGACGCAGCACGACCTACGCATTCCATGACTAATTTTTTTGATTTTTATTCTCAAGATCTCCATGCAGCCTTCAAAATATGTTGGAAAGTCACAAATGAGGTTCAACTAGAAACTAATCTGCATACAAGCTAGTTGATCAAAAATGAATGTGCCCGAGCTCATGTCAAAAATTTTAAAATGAGCTTCAAAATAAACTAAAGTAAGAGTTCGAAAATTTTTAGGTTAGTCAGAGGTGAACAGAGATTTCAAAAGCTCTTACTGGGTGCACCTACTTCAGGAACTTATCAGGATCAAAATTGGCGAACAAAACTCATTCAAGTTCTGTGCTGGCGCTGTTGGTGAATTACTGAATCTCGATGACGTGCAGATGTCCAGTTGATCGACATGGATATTACACTATGCATAGACACAGCTCTGGAAGGCTACTGTGCAATCAGTATCGAGTGGAGCGGTTCTAATCCACGACATACTCAATTAAACTTTGACGGAGACTTGTTATATCGAGGATCGATGTGAGAGTGTTTAATGCGTCCCTGTCCCTGCTTCCTTTGACGGCAGACATGGAACGAATTTGAGCGGAAAATTGGATTCTGTAGGAGTATAAGTAACTTTTGGGGCATATGATGCATCTTATGAAAACTCAACTACTTTATATCTTGCTAACTCTAGATCACCTGATAGCTTCATTTTTGCTTCCTCAAAAGAGACAGCTTTCATTTGTTGGTAGTAGATTTTTCCCCGAATTTTTTCTCAAAAAATTTTTTTCTCCTCCAATGAAGCTCTTGGATATATGAAAATTTTCCTGTTCTATTCGGTTTCGCAAGACCTATCGACTGTAGATCACATTTTTGTCGATAGAGTCTCAAAGAATTACTAAAACCCTATCTATTAAGCCCTCTTACCGTGTGTGTGTGTGTGTGCGCGCGCGTGTTGTTTTCTATGGCTCAGCAAGACTCCTCACTGTTTCCATCGATCCCTCTGAAATTTTGCGGACATAGTCGCTGACATCTGTGAAAGGGGAACGCTACATCATGAGCGTTTTCCGATCAATATTTTCGGACTTGTGAATTTTTTCCTGGAAGTATGTCATTTTTCCATAACTTCAAAATTACTCGTACTCTTCCCATCTGCCTTGAAAAATATGATGCGTCCGAATTTCCCTCCGTATTTGCCCGGGAATCATGCCCGTGAAGCGAACGAAAACTCCTGAGTGGAGAAAACCTGCTCCGGAGAGTTCGGCACATTTATCGCGCTACCCTTACGGTGCTTATGCCACATTTCGTGAGCATGAACATCACAATTGTAATATTTCGTGCCCCCCCCCCCCTCTGGCTCACGTTGCTGAGGTGTAAGTGTCAACTGATCGATCAGAAAAGTCAGCTCGTCAAGGTTGATTAGACCGAGATGGGCGGTCACCCATCCAAATACTAACCGCGCCCAACGATGCTTAACTTCGATGATCGGCCGAGCTGACACCCAGCGACCCCACCAACTGTGTCGGTGAGTCCGAATTTCTTCGACTTTGATTTCGTCCCATTTTATTCTAGCTTCTCTGTACTCTTCTTAACATTGGTCTCTAAGACCATGATAATGACATTTTAACAGAATTGCGTATGAACCAATCGATTCAGCTCATCAAAAAACGTTTAAATCACGTCCTTCACATTTTTTTGAGTTATAGAAAGAGAATACAAAGCATTTTGAAGATATGCTTTTTCCGTAAAAATTCGAAGCTTGTCATTAAAAACTTCACAAGTCAAAAAATACTCATCGGTGAATGCTTCAAATCCATTGGCATCATCGTAAGAGTCTTTAAACTCCACCCGCAAAGTTTCAGAAGAAATTCCAAAGCGTTTTAGAGTTTTTGTATTCCATACGAGGCGATTTTATCCCAGTTTCTTCGTCTCCTCCGACAACATATTACTTCCTTTCCTCATCTAATTGACTCTCTATGGAATTTTCGTATCAACCAACTGACTCAGCACGTCGAGATACTTCTAGATCACGTAGATAAATATTTCTCAACTCGTCCTCAAAATTCTCATGAGAATATGTATTCCTTCTAATCGATCTAGGAGGACCAGTTTTTGATGTCGAAAGAAAAATTTCACCCCATTATTGCAAAATTTTGAATTATATTTTGCGACGTTTCGTCACCATATTTGATAACCTCATGAGGCTGTAACATATGAGAAATAACACATACTTGAAATGAATCGGTGTCACATATCAAATTATAATGGATGGATTACAAAACATACCTCTAAGTTATTGTCAGTGACACAAAGAGCCTACAACTACATTTTTTACAAGTATCCACCAAAGCAAGGGAAACCCACATTGCTGCGAGTCACTTCTTCACGTCTAATTTTTAAATATATCAAGAATCATTGTAGAGGAAAACTGATACATATTATTCAATTTATTAATATATGAATGGTCAGTACAGATAATAGGTAGTGGGGTGAGCCGAGAGAAAGGTAAGGATAGGCCTGGAGAGAGGGAGGGATAGATATAGATACGAATATAGTAAGATTAGCTGCCCGTGAATGATTGGAAGATTATTGTAACAATGATTCATAAAAGCGGTTGAGATGTGGAACGTCTTCTTTGAGGTGGTGCGGTCACCGTGCACGCTGAAAGTTTTTCGCAGTTTTATCAAATTTGCTTGCGATTTGGGTGAAACGACGAGAAGACGAATACTTATTATCATCTGATTTGAGTTCGTCTTCTCGTCGTTTAGCTCAAATCTCAAAAGAATCGGATAAAAGTAAGAATAACAAAGTGCCTGTATTGTAGGTATGGAGGTGCCTGCGCTCGAGTTATTCGCACTTTTCTCCAGTTTTCTTGCGATTCGAGCCGAACGACGAGAAGACGAATTCAAGTTGGATAACGATCAGTATTCGTCTTCTCCTCGTTTAGTCCAAATTGCAAGCAAATTTGATAAAAGTGTGGATAACTTTCAGCGTGCACAGTGCACAGTGACCGCGTCGCCTTGAAATCACTGTCGTTTTTTCAGAATTGATGAAAATCATTCTGACAGTGTTCTTTCGTAAAAGTTTTGTTCTTTGTCTAAAATCGATGTATTCGCCGGATTGAATTCATGACGGAAATTTCTTTGGTAAATAGATACAGCAGAATCTGGGTTCTTCAACTTTATATGTTCATCAATTCTGACTTCGAGGGCTCTTTTTGTTTCACGCACATAACTAGCCGGATATTTTCTACAATTCAACTTATAAATAACTCCCGTGGTATCAAATTGACATGTAACAGGTCATTTCCACGTAATTACGGACATGAGACTGAAAACGAAAAATTAAGATTAGATGGGTATACAATAGAATAGAAATTCTGATAAAATTATGATATGTCAGGATTGCGATCCTCCTCATAATGACGTTGAAATGTTGATTCTCGGATAGTATGAGTATAAATAATCTTAAAAAAAACACATTTTGGGCGTCGCGTCCGTGCGACACGCATCGAAGAGCAAAATGAACCGAATTTTGAATGACAATAACAAGCTTAATATTGTTCGTAAAATTAAACTGATAATTTTGCATTATTCTACATATCATGATGGACCACTGGATAATTTTTTCCGTCCCTGAATTTAGCTCCATCATGGTAAACGATCCTCTTCAAAATAGCAGGACATTTTTGTCCGTGTGACATGTCCACTTTGTTCAGTTCTTATTTTACTGAAGTCTCAATTATGACTTAAGAAATATTATTGGAATGGAAATGGAATGAATAGATCCTGAAGTATCCAGAGAATTTCATCAAGAATTCTGATCGTTTATCGATTCTTCTATTCTTGCTCTTGGAAATTACTGCCGCAATTTTATGTCCGACTTTTGTCCGTGCAACATGCTAACTTTGTTGTGCAACAACTTGGAGAGAAATTTTATCAAAATTCTGAAAAAAATACCATAAAGTCCGCCAGTTATCTGCTCCATCTCAGAATTCTTTTCAAAATGTCACAATAATAAACTACGAAGTTGTGAACGATTATAAGTCAAAAAATGCAGTGCAAACGTCCGTGCAACGTGCGTGGAAATGGCCAACACCTATTAATTCCAAGTGTGTCGTATTCCTCATATGTTACAGCCTGATGAGGTGATCAAATATGGTGACGAAACGTCGCAAAATATAATTCAAAATTTTGCAATAATGGTGTGAATTTTTCTTTCGACACCAAAAACCGGTCCCCCTAGATCGATTAGAAGGAATACACATTTTTACATCTAGATCACGTTCTTCACTTATTCTTGAATCAGAGGCCGAAAGAAAGTACAAATTATATGTAAGATATGCTTTTTTTGAAAGTATTGGTTTGGCATGAAAAAATTTAGAAATTAAAAAATGCTCGTCGAAAAATTCCAAAACTCACCGACACCGTTGTTCAATTGTTCGAAATACTTATATCCTCAAACTTCCAGACAGATTGTGTGCCCCCCCCCTTCCGCGCGCGTGCCTTCGAAAAAGCTGTGCGATTAGACATGTTGTACGGTCATTCTCTTTTTCGCTTTATCCGGTGCCCTCGCTTTTCCATCAAGGCTCATAGGTCTACAGTAGCTCAATTTTTTCATTTTAGTCTACAGTAGGTCTATGAAAGCTCAATTTTTTCATTCTTCCATGGAAAATACGATAAAGATTCTCCGGAGTATCTCTAGATGACGCTCCACGAGCTGTAGCGTCTAAAGCGACTCAAGAATTTTTTCCCAAAAATCTGTGACACTCACATTTCTATGTGTCGTGGCTGAGCACAGTAAGGCACAGCTTCCTTCAACAGAAAAATCGCAACTTCAGAACACTCTTAATCAGTCTGAGAAGTTACAGAACCTGATCAAAAACGCTCCACTCACGAAAGCCTGCCAAATTTCAAGAGTCTCACGCTGTGGCACGTGAATTCTTCGATTTCCGGGTGTTTTCTCGCACATGATTGACTCTAGTATCTCCCCACATCCACCAATCAAGCTCCAACTCGTTGATCACTCTCAGGACATCCGAACAAAGATAGTTTGACAGGTTAGGCCTTAAGGAACGTCCTGCTACTAGTTTGGCTGAGCTGTGACAGCAAAAGTCAAAAGTGTCAGAGATGGATCCTCATACCTTGCTCAAGAAACCCTGCTCTAAGTAAATCATCTGAATCCCCCTAAAAGGTAATCTCGTGAAAGTCACTCAACAAAATCTCATCTAAATTTCCTTCTATTCTCATATCTCTTCCCACAATTAATCTATCCACATTTCGATTGACTCGAGAGCTCTTTTCCCGTCTATCTACATCAACTGGTTGAAATCGAATTTCATCCACTCAAGCTCAAAGTCACTTCAACAAGATGTATAGAAGAGTGAATGAGAAAATTCCACTTGAAAAATTACTTTCTTGCTAAGTTATCGCACATCTCGCCAAGTGAAAACTTCCTGCTAATCTCTTTTAGCAGCGTATTTTGCTATTGTTTTTCATAAAACTTCGGTGATCATGTCCACATTCTGATGCGCGCTTCAGTTAATTTCAAAGCTTGTTCCAAAATCTATAAAATGAGTCAAGGTACGTCCTAATTGAGCAACGTGGACAGAAGCTGTTGTGAATTTACAGAAGATGATTTCCCGACCCCCCTCCTACGTTTCCCATCCGCGATCACGAGGATGCTATGCGTTATGTAGCCACCCGAAAAAGAGAAGTCTGACTAGATTGTTACGTTAAGGCTCCCACAGCTCTCACTATCTTGCGTTTGAATGAGGGAAACCGTCCCTAAGCTGCCGAAAAACCAGATCTTGTGATGTAGCAAAGGTCTACGAGATTTCGGAAGAATTGAGAAGAATACGACATTCCGATGATCCTTTTGAAAGTGATGCGATAGGGGGCAGATTATTCTGGTCACCTGAATCGTCATATGAACGACGTTTCTTTATGTATTTTTACTCGTAGAAACCAAGAACGAGGTCCACTCAGGCTCCAAGAATCGAGGGCCTTTGTGAATCGCGAAATGCCGATGCTGGCCATAAAACGACGCTCTCCCGGGAAACGTCCAAATCTGTTCAAATCGCTGTGCTACTGAGATGAGCATTTGGCAAGACTCCGATCACTCGTGGAACTATGTTTTCCTTCGTAGTTCGAGGCCCTGAACACGATCTTGCTGGTTTTGTAGAATTCCGGTGCGTCAAATTGAAGCACTGAGTAGTTGATGGCAGACGTGTCAAACCTGTGTATGAGGATAGGCAGTCCATGCGTAGGATAGGACGAATATCTTCCATCGTCATCTGCTCAATACTCTAATTTGACGCATCCAGGTCCGATGAAAACACTGGGATTGTTCTCAGGAGGTTAAAATACGTAGGAAATCACGGCCTAATAAGGATCCAGGCCCATTAGAACATTCCTCTCGGCAACACAGCGATTTTAATGGATTTTAGTGTTTTTAGGAAAGGTGTAATTTTATCGGTAGGATCAGTATTATGTGATTTACAAAGAACCTTGACCCCCGAGGCCTAAGTAAACCTCGTTTTTGGTTTCTACGGATGAAGATACAGGAGAAAAGTTCGTTCATATGGCGACTCAAGCGAAGAAGATAGTGTGCGCTCCATCGCGTCACTTTCGGAAGGATCATCAAAATGTCATGTTTTCCTTAATTTTTCAGAAATTTCATAGAATTTTGCTCCATCACAAGATCACGATCCTCGGCAGTTTGGAGGCGGGTTCCCTCATTCAAACGCAATATAGTTGAAACTATGAAATCCTGAGCGTAACAATCTGGCTAGTGTCCCAGTCGGATGGCTACATCACGCATAGCCTCCTGGTGATCGCCGATATGAATCGAAGAAAACAAGGCACAAAATCATCTTCTGTAAATTTACAACATCATTGATCCACGTATCTGAAATTGAACGTATCTGAACTCACTTTATAGATTCTGCAACAAACTCCGGAGAGGCTAGAGCGAGTATGAAATTGTGGAGATGCACCGAAGTTTTTTGCAAAACAATAGCAAAAAACGGTCAAAAAACACGTTTTCCCCAATTTTTCTCGACCTTCAAGGCTCTTGCTCCCCCTGAAGATTTCAATTTTGAACACGCAGCAAAAGTATTTCCGTATTTTCTCATCGAATCACCCCAGGTGAAAATCGTATATATTTTTAATATATTTTTTTAGGTTTATTTTTACACTGGTGCAAAAGTAGGATTCTGCATGCACTTCCAATATATTCACAAATTTAACAAGAGCTTTAATGAAGCTCTAACAGAATTTTGGAATTTCCGAAGAAAAATCACGATTAAGCTCAAAAATGAGGTGAAAACGTGTTTTTGTGATCTCTGGAGTCACTTTCTAGCGTGTGAATTTACCAGAGTGGACCAGAGTTTTAAAGCCACTTACAAGCTGTCGGTAAACTATTGAGCTGATGGGCCTGATAAATGCATCGATGAAATTTTTCCTGTCGCTCGGGCTCTGTAGTTTCAGCATGGTCACACGCAAATCGATTATGACTGCAAGATATGACTTTCCCCCACAGGACATGACATGAAAACCTTGCCGAAATAATTGTGTTGAATTAAAAGTTCTCCAGGAAATCCTTTGGATGATTGTTTCATAATTGAGTCACAGAATTTTGGATGGAGCTCGGTATAAAGTGACACGGCCTCTTTGTTTGATAGCAAGGAGCAAACACGCGCGCTGAATTTTTTATCTCAAACGAGTCCAGAGCGAAAAAGGTGATTCAGGTTATCGGACGATTTTTATGTTGCCGTGATAAACTATCGTGCAATCGAGAACTCGTCTGAAACATCAAGTTTGGCTCATCATAGTCTTGTCCGAACTATTAGTCTCCAAAGTAATTTTGGGTATCGGCTTCACATCCATCAGCTAAAAATTTTGAATTGGGCAGTCTTGCCCGTCCATGGTTTGAATAAATAAATGAATAAATAAAAAAACAATCTCGAAATTCTCCTTCGCCATTTCCTACTCTTGAATGCATGCCACATGCTTACAAGAAGTCGTGGCCACTAGTAACAAGTAAGCTGTTTATTTCCGTCTGCAGCTGAAAATTGATTGACCGGCAAGAATCTTGTGTGCTGTAGAGTCGATCCAAATAAAATACATCCATAATCTGACGGATGTATTTTACAGTTTAGCCAAGAAATTGTCATTCATATCGAGTTAAAGTACGGAACATTCACCAGGGCAAACATATGAAAATCATGCGACGATAACCTGAATTGTCTTGTTTGCTGTGAACTTGTTTGGAAGAAACTTAAGCGCGCAGGTTTGTTTCTTGCCGTCAATCAAAAATGCTGATTGCCATGTGACTTTATGCCGAGCTTCATGAGCAATTCTGTGGCTCGATCATGTAACAATCATGGCAAGAATTTTTGGAGAACTCCCAAACCAACAAAATTATAATTTAAATTTATAAACACGGTCGTATAAACAGGTCTGGAAGCTCCATTATAAAATGTGGTCCTCTTATTGAAGCCACTTGCGCTGCCTATTTCCACCACCGCAACTGTGGCGCTGTAGTCGAGTAGTGAATTGTTTACATCGAAATGTAAACAAAACTCCTTGACATGAAAATCTAGATCGTTTCATACTTTCACAAAACGGCGTTTGAATCATGAAAAGCTTAGAATTAAGAAAGTTTTCATCATGTACATACTTGTGAAATTTTACTGCAACTGCCATTAAATGCGAGATCATCAGCATAATGAATTTATAACATGTGTAGGCCACGCACTATCCAATTTGTGCAGCTTTTCTCGAAACTTTTCTGGCAGATGGGACGCTCTTTATAGATCCTGGACATGACCGCATTTTTGGTAAAGAAAATTAATGCACAAAGCACTTCGTCTCCACGCGCGACCACTCTTACCAATATTGAATATAATCAAGTTCACTATGTAATGCAAATGGTTATGTCGTGGGGTATTGTTGACTTTGATAAATCAAAACAATTCACTACTCGATCGCAGCGCCACTAGCCAAAGTGATGGATAGAGGAAACTTTCGAGCCCGGATAAGTGAACCATGTTTGCAATGACAGTTTCCAGACCTGTTTGTACGACCGTGTTTATAAATAATCATTTTGACAAGCTTCCCATCTCATGTCCTGTAGGGGGACAGGCTTATTTTGTAGTCATGCTGTGTGCCCATGCCAAAATTCCGGAGCCCGAGCGACATCAACTATTCCATCGTTGCATTTTACAAGACTATTCGCTCAACACCCACCGACAGCTTGTAAGCGGCATTCACAACTCTCAAAAAAAGGCTCTGATGAACGTGAAAACACGTTTTCAACTCAATTTAGGGTGCAATCATAATTTTTTTTGGGAACCAAAATTTCCTTGAAGGTTTCTTAAAGCTTCTTTCAAGCTTGTGAATATTTCGGGAATACATGCCGAATCCTAGCTTTACACCAGCTCAAAAAAAATCTTAAAAGTTATATCGAAAATATGTACGATTTTCACCTGGACCAGTGAAATTTTACTAGTGCGAGGCGAGTCTCGAGAAAAATCGATATCGGCCTACCCTATCGTGCAGTAAATCGGCAGCACCGATATCGGATGATGTAGCTTGAATCGATGTGACGAAAGTGGGGATTCCAGAGAAGTTGCGCCGTGCACGGTTGGCCTGAACTGACTTCAACCCAAAGATGCTTGACCCCCAGAATCGATTATTTCTCACTTCAAGTACATGATAAATGGAAGTTTTTCCCGCAAGAATGGAAATCTTTCGTCGAGCCGTTTTTGAAAAATGTGAAATTTATGGTTTTTTATTGAAATTTCCATAGTAATCTATCCATGCACGATTAAAATTCAATTCCTTTGCCAGAGTAACATCTAATGATGGGCGCAGTCAATTTTATTCTCATGCATATGATGAAATATTTTGAAGCAGAATCTCTGGATTGGGCAAACGCTTGTCACGTTCAACGTGAGATGCCTCGAGGTTATCCCGCTTTCAAAGGAAATTCTTGCAAGAAATTGCTGGAAAATGTTGATCAACTCCAGACTCCGAATCATCACTGCATCAAGAAATTTGCTCAATCATTCAAGGATTTCAGGGAAGTAGTGAGTTCGTGTTTCGGGAATGAACTGGAAACAAGTTATAGATCGTGTGTAGGAACCTTCTGAAGGAGTTATTTAGAGTCTGAGATTCCAGTTTCCCCGAAAGTTCACGCGGTATTCTTCCATTTTGAATAGTTTTGTGAGATGAAGAGGATGGGCCTCGGATTCTATAGTGAGCAATTCATGGAATGAACAAATTTTGACTTCAACTTAACATGAAAAAATTGCATGTAATAGCAAAAATCCGCAATTTAACGAGAAACTTGTTACAGCTTCGTGTGTGTACAACAGTATGCACAATCAAATTGTGATTTATTATTCATAAAATTGTTCCACTTTGAAGTGTGTTTTTTCTCATGAACTTCCGAGCATTGATTATTGTTGATCTATACTTTCTGGGTAACAATGATACACGCAAACATGTATCGAAGGTCGATTTCGAAGCTCATCCGTGATTATTCTGAAAATAATGTTAAAATCAAGATTCAAAATATTTCAATTTGACTTCTTTCGATTGTAGCTCCGTCGGATGTTCTCATTCTTGCGGGAAACAACTACCATTTATCACGTACTTGAAGGCAAAAGGAGAAATGTGAGTAGCAAGGACCTTTAGGCTGAAGTCAGTTTAGGCCGACCGTGCGACATCATTGCTTGTCTCTCGACATCGTCGGATTATGGATACTGTACTATAAAATCGTTTCTAAGAACTTTCCTTTTGATGGATTTTTACGTATTTCGATGTAATTAAGAATAAATTTCAGGGAAGTCGGCCGACAACTGCATTTTAATCGCGCATGGATAGATTAGTATGGAAATTCCTATAAGAAACCATAAATTTCACTTTTTTAAAAAACGGCTCGACGAAAGATTTTCATTTTTGCGGGAAAAACTTCCATTTATCATGTACTTGAAGTGAGAAAAATCAATTCTGAGGGGCAAGCATCTTTGGATTAAAGTCAGTTCAGGCCAACCGTGCCGTGGTTTGAGTGGATAGCATTATCACTGCGATACGGCTCCTCAATGATATGCAGAGCAAATGGAAATGTTATTATCGAAAAGAGTGGTCGGTAGATGAAAGTAGTACGTCTCGATATAAAAGTGTGAACACTGATTTTCACCCCAGTGACGGGTTTCTGGCCCAAGCCGCACACGGCGGACAGGAAGCGACGGTAATTTTCACCAAGCATGTCACAAAAGTTGGGTACAAGATGTTCTTCGTCTTGAAGCCCAGATCATCAAACGTTTCCAATTGAAATCGAAACCGCTTCTATCAGAGAATATCAAACCTCATCTGATTGGATGTAGTTCAGTTATCATTGATAATCACTCGACAAACAACCGTAGCTCAGAGGTTCAACCAAGGTCTCAGTACTGGTTAGGAGGAGAGGGAGGGATTTGAATCTTCATGAGGAATTTCTCGTGAAATTCACTCGTCGAAACCGTTCTTCGATACTTATTATCATTTCCAGGATGTGAATAGGATGACGCAAGCAGCGTGAGCAGGACTCAGTCTCGCAGGAACGTCATGCGCTTCTAATCAAAGTGGATAACAGGATATGGAGGTTGAGATAACATTTTGATCCATTATTCCTCCACGTATTTCTCCATGTAAATTCCAATTACGACTTCCGTTCCATTCCTACTTCTCAGGTTCTCTTCCAAATCACGAAAATATCCCACTGTATCCCAAGCCAAGAGCCATTGAACTTTTGGAAAACTTCAAAATTTTTCTGTCCAAATCAGTTAAATAATCTTCAGTTACATGACCTATCAATACTCGTGGAATGTAAAATATTCCTTCAAGTCAAATAGCCCACCACATATGCAAGTCTTACATACACCTGATGTCAGATTCATGACATTACCTCTCAATGAAACGATGGGATAGAAAATCCTCCAATAGTCTGGCGGCTGAAGGGGTTGCCGTAGGGGTTTCGGTGTCCCCGGATGAAACAAGGTGATTTCGTTGTATTTTGATCCGCTGAATCCGAATGTCGATGGTAGAATGTCGCAAAGTTATGCTAAACAAAGTTATTAACAATTTTTCCTAAACAATTGAAAATTTCTTTGAATTGATGGGGAAGAATTTTTTTTAGGTTATTTGAATGATTCTACGTCGAAAGAGTCTCCCAACATTTTCCATGGAAATGAATAGTTTTCCCGGAAAAAATTCATAAAGTTTTGAAAAAGTCGAAATTTTCAATTTTTGAGGACCTGCAGAACAGAAGTAGAATGAAATTTTTTGATCTACCAAAGCTCAAAAGTTTCGTCTATGTGTCCACTCTCAGTGAAACTAACGAAAACCACGGAAAAATGTAACACGTCTTTGTCAGTTGACGGACAGTTTCCCATGTTTTTGATCCCATCAATGCGTAAATTTGAACGGTTCACACCTCGTCGTTGGCCCGTTAGTGCTCACACGTTGCCTTAATCCATCCGCAGTCAACAATGGTTCCCTCGGACGACTTTCTACACTTGCTAACATCCCTTTGTACCGGGAAATTCCGGAAATTTTGCAGGATTCTCCAATTTTTCCGAGAATTCGATGTTTTACTAGAATGAATCACCATGTCTTATTCAACTTACTCATGTACACCACTGTTATCAATGATGAGATCACTTCAAGGTATATGAAAACTTCTATTGTTATGAGATATGCACAAAATTTGATACGTGTGATTTTCCAAAGATGTGTCAATAACATACGGTACCCACCAAAAATACGCTGCTAAATGAGATTAGCAGAATGCTTTCTCTTAGCGAAATAGTTTAAGAGGTTCACTGAAACTAATGAGAAATTTGCAAAACTGATCAAATTCCAAAATGATGATTGGGATTCCTACAAAATAATTATATTTTTTAATCTAATTCAATTGCATTTCATATCACACTCACAATCCAATGATTGGATATAACCAATCGATGTAGAATGAGGGAAAAGTATCTCTCTAGTCCATTAAAAGGTGTATAGATTAGTTGTAGAGGGAGATATGAGGATAAAATGAATTTTAGCTGCAATTTTCTTCTAATATTTTGGGTTATTATTACGAGATTCACTTTTAGGGGAATAAACTGGGGTTTTTCATGGAAGAAATTTAGTTTGGTTGAGGGAAAATTTTGATATAGTTGGTGAAAAGATCATAAAAATGGAGTTTTTTGAGAAAAATTTGGATTTTTTGGGAATAAATTGGATTTTGAATGTATTTAGAAGGATTTTGAGGAATTTGGTATCAACTAATCGATTTAGAACGATGAAGAAGTATAAACTTAGTTGAGTAAAATTTGTATATATTAGTTTAGGGGGTGGGTAATAGCGGAAAATGAATTTTAGATGCGATTTCCTTCTAATATTTTGAGTTATTATAAAGAGATTGCCTTTTAGGGGAATTCAGATGACCTAAACTAGGGTTTTCCATGGAATATATGTAGTATGGTTGAGGGAAAATTTTAATATAGTTAGTGTAAGGATTATAAAAATGGAGTATTTTGAAAAAATTTGGATTATTCGGGAATAAATCGGATTTTGAATGTATTAAAACGGATTTTGAGAAAATTCGGTATCAACCAATCGATTTAGAACGATGAAAAAGTATCAACTTAGTTGAGTGAAATTTGAATAAAGTAGTTTAGAGGAGAGATATGAGGAAAGTATGAATATTGAAAAAAATATTTTTGTATATTTCGAGTTATTTTTGTGAGAAAAGTAGTTATCGGGATTTGGGCTACCTAAAGTGAGGTTTTTTTAGCAAAACGTGTAATTTGGTTAAAACAGAATTTCGATAGAATAGCTCTAAACATGCTCAAGTTGCTGTTTTTGTTGGAAATTTTGGTTTTTTTATAAAAATTTACGTTGATGGAGTTTGAATGGAATTTCGGTATTAACCAAAAGATAGATTGAGCCAAAAAAATCATAGCCTAGGTAATCAAAATTGAGGTAAGGTAAAGTTAGAAAGAAATATTTTAGTATGAAAGTAAACAATTTCAGCGATTTTGCCTAGAAAATCGTTTAAATTAAATTCGATTTGGAGAGGAGACCAGGCAAATCACTGGTCTCATCTCTGAGACATTCTCTACAACTTGTAGAAAAGCAAAAATCGATAGAGTGGAGTGTAAAGAGAAAGCGTGGCGCAGAAAAACAACACATGCACACACACACACACACACACACACACACACACACACAGACAAAGGGCCGGAGAGATGAGTCACTGGGGGGTTTTTGAGGATTGTAAGGGGAAAAGTGTTACTTACAATCGTTAGATTTTGGCGAGAGGAATAAGATGGTTGAAGCACTTTTGCTTTCTCTAAAGAGAAAGCTTTGTTTTCACCCCAACGAAAATTTGATCAAATTTTTCATTAAAATCAACATATTCTTCAACAAAATCCCTCTTATCGAAAAAAGCCAACGACCATTCTCTTCCTCTCGCCAAAAGCTATCAAATGTAGGTAACACTTTTCCTCCTAATGTCCTCCCAAATCTGCCAAAGACTCATCTTTCCACCCCATTTTCCGTGTTTGTGTGTGTGTATGTATGTATGTTGTTTTATATTGGACACGCTTTCTCTTTTACTATTAGCCTTATCAACTTTTGGCTTTCTACAAGTTGTAGAGAATCCAATTTCTGAGAGCCCAGTGATTTGGCACCTTTCGGCTCCCAGTCAAATTTGATCCATGGGCTTTTTGAACAAAAAGTGCTCAAATTTCAACTTTTAATGCATAAATATCTTTTTCCCACACCCTCTCACAACAAATTGAGTCACCTAAACTATGATTTTTTCTGCGAGATCTATCGATTGGTTAATACCGAAATTTCATTTGATCTCTACAGATCTCAAATTTTCAAGAAAATCAAAATTTTCACCAAAAATTTTTTTTTGAGCCTTTTTAAACCTACCGCATCCAAATTCTGTCTCAACCAACTAATAGATATCATCAAAAAAACCTAAGACTAGATGGCTCAAATCCTTCTAAAAAGCTCCCTCCAAAAAATAATTCGAAAAATACAGGAAAATTTCCCTTAATATTCAATTTTTCCTCCTACCTTCCTTCATGTCTCATTTATCTCAATCTTGATGACCTAAACTATGATTTTTTCTGCGAGATCTATCGATTGGTTAATACCGAAATTCCATTTGATCTCTACAGATCTCAAATTTTCAAGAAAATCAAAATTTTCACCAAAAATTTTTTTTTGAGCCTTTTTAAACCTACCGCATCCAAATTCTGTCTCAACCAACTAATAGATATCATCAAAAGAACCTAAGACTAGATGGCTCAAATCCTTCTAAAAAGCTCCCTCCAAAAAATAATTCGAAAAATAAAGGAAAATTTCCCTTAATATTCAATTTTTCCTCCTACCTTCCTTCATGTCTCATTTATCTCAATCTTGATGACCTAAACTATGATTTTTTCTGCGAGATCTATCGATTGGTTAATACCGAAATTCCATTTAATCTCTACAGATCTCAAATTTTCAAAAAAATCAAAATTTTCAACAAAATTTTTTTTTGAGCCTTTTTAAACCTACCGCATCCAAATTCTGTCTCAACCAACTAATAGATATCATCAAAAAAACCTAAGACTAGATGGCTCAAATCCTTCTAAAAAGCTCCCTCCAAAAAATAATTCGAAAAATACAGGAAAATTTCCCTTAATATTCAATTTTTTCTCCTACCTTCCTTCATGTCTCATTTATCTCAATCTTGATGACCTAAACTATGATTTTTTCTGCGAGATCTATCGATTGGTTAATACCGAAATTCCATTTGATCTCTACAGATCTCAAATTTTCAAGAAAATCAAAATTTTCACAAAAATTTTTTTTTGAGCCTTTTTAAACCTACCGCATCCAAATTCTGTCTCAACCAACTAATAGATATCATCAAAAGAACCTAAGACTAGATGGCTCAAATCCTTCTAAAAAGCTCCCTCCAAAAAATAATTCGAAAAATAAAGGAAAATTTCCCTTAATATTCAATTTTTCCTCCTACCTTCCTTCATGTCTCATTTATCTCAATCTTGATGACCTAAACTATGATTTTTTCTGCGAGATCTATCGATTGGTTAATACCGAAATTCCATTTAATCTCTACAGATCTCAAATTTTCGAAAAAATTAAAATTTTCAACAAAATTTTTTTTTGAGCCTTTTTAAACCTACCGCATCCAAATTCTGTCTCAACCAACTAATAGATATCATCGAAAAAACCTAAGACTAGATGGCTCAAATCCTTCTAAAAAGCTCCCTCCAAAAAATAATTCAAAAAATAAAGGAAAATCTCCCTTAATATTCAATTTTTGCTCCTACCTTCCTTCATGACTCATTTATCTCAATCTTAATGACCTAAACTATGATTTTTTCTGCGAGATCTATCGATTGGTTAATACCAAAATTTCATTTAATCTCTACAGATCTCAAATTTTCAAAAAAATCAAAATTTTCACCAAAAATTTTTTTTTAGCCTTTTTAAACCTACCGCATCCAAATTCTGTCTCAACCAACTAATAGATATCATCGAAAAAACCTAAGACTAGATGGCTCAAATCCTTCTAAAAAGCTTACTCCAAAAAATAATTCAAAAAATAAAGGAAAATTTCCCTTAATATTCAATTTTTCCTCCTACCTTCCTTCATGACTCATTTATCTCAATCTTAATATGATTTTTTCTGCGAGATCTATCGATTGGTTGATACAGAAATTTCATTTAATCTCTACAGATCTCAACTTTTCAAAAAAATCAAAATTTTTATCAAAAGTTTCTTCTTATCAAAAAAATCAAAATTTTTATCTAAAGATACAAAAAAGTATAATATAGTTTCAATTATCATGTGGAAAGGAATTTCACATTATATTTTTCATACAATTTTAGAATGATGATGGTCTGGTTATTCTAATTATCATCATATGACGCTTGGAGAAAGCTTTCTGCTAATCACTTTTAGCAGCGTATTTTGATAAGATGAATTATGTTGAAGAAAATATTGGGTTGAATGGGAGTATTTTGAAAAAATTTGGATTTTTCGAGAATAAATGGGATTTTGAATGTATTAAAACGGATTTTGAGAAAATTCGGTATCAACCAATCGATTTAGAACGATGAAAGAGTATCAACTTAGTTGAGTAGAATTTGAATAAAGTAGTTCAGAGGAGAGATATGAGGAAAGTATGAATATTGAAAAAAATATTTTTGTATATTTTGAGTTATTTTTTTGAGGAAAATAGTTATGGGGATTTGGGCTACCTAAAGTGAGGTTTTTTTAGCAAAACGAGTAATTTGGTTAAAACAGAATTTCGATAGAATAGGTCTAAACATGTCCAAATTGCTGTTTTTGTTGGAAATTTTGGTTTTTTTATAAAAATTTACGTTGATGGAGTTTGAATGGAATTTCGGTATTAACCAAAAGATAGATTGAGCCAAAAAAACCGTAGTCTAGGTAATCAAAATTGGGGTAAGGTAAAGTTAGAAAGAGATATTTTAGTATGAAAGTACACAATTTCAGCGATTTTGCCTAAAAAATCGTTTAAATTAAATTCGATTTGGAGAGGAGACCAGGCAAATCACTGGTCTCATCTCTGAGACATTCTCTACAACTTGTAGAAAAGCAAAAATCGATAGAGTGGAGTGTAGAAGAGAAAGCGTGGCGCAAAAAAAAACAACACACATACACACACACACACACAGACACAGACAAAGGGCCGGAGAGATGAGTCACTGGGGGGTTTTTGAGGATTATAAGGGGAAAAGTGTTACTTACAATCGTTAGATTTTGGCGAGAGGAATAAGATGGTTAAAGCACTTTTTTGATAAGATGAATTATGTTGAATAAAATATTGGGTTGAATGGAAAAATTGATCAAAAATTCGCTGTGTCGAAAACAAAGCTTTCTCTTTAGAGAAAGCAATCTCTTTAGAGAAAGCAATCTCTTTAGAGAAAGCAATAATGGAAGATCGATACTCGCATGAAAACATCGACTGCTCGAAAACTATTCGTCGTACGGCAACTTTGGAAGAAGCATCTTAAAGATCGGAAAATTTGCTAACTTTTCTTGTACCTCGAAGACTTTTTCCATGTATTTTCCATGTACAGTATTCATTGTCAAAAAGTGAAAATTTTCAAGTCGCGTCAATTACCTGTAATTTTCACGGGCATGGACGGATCGAAAAAAAACTCAACAGGATCTTGTAGGGCTTTCCAAGATCTTCAATTTCCTTTTCTTTAAAATTCTTCATGATGATCCTAAGCCAAATAATCACTTTCGGACGACAACGATGAAATAGTCGTGCTACCTGTATGGTTCCAAGGGCTTTCCGCCTCATCTTGATTTCACCTCGTTCGTGAACATGGAATATGACTTTGGAAAAATTTCAGACACATTATCGACGTGAACTTGTCTGAAATTTCAGAAGATGTAGATGAAACAGCCCGCAAATGCGCTGCTAAAGAGCTACGATCGATTCAAACACTGTTTGAGTGGAAAATCATAACCATATGAAGAAAAACGAACGTAGCTCTTCAAGAGCGCATTCGAGGGCAACTTTAACCACATTTTCTGAAAGTCCAGACAATTTTACATCGATCATGTGTCCTTTGACATTTTTTCAAAGTCATATTTCATGTTAACAAACGAGGTGAAATCAAGTTAAGGCGGAATGCCCTTGGCCCTTGGAACCATACAGGTAGCACGCATATTTCATCGCTGTCGTCCGAAAGTGATTGTTTGGCTCAAAATCATCGTAGAGAATTCCAGAGAAGTGGAAATTAAAGGTCTTGGAAAGCCCTTCAAGATCCTGTTGAGTTTTTTTCGATCCGTCCATGCCCGTGAAAATTACAAGTAATTGACGCGACTTGAAAAATTTCACTTCTTGCCAGTGAATACTGCACATGGAAAATACTTTAAAAAATTCTCCGAGGTACGAGAAAAGTTAGCAAATTTTCCGATCTTTAAGATGCTTCTTCCAAAATTGCCGTACGACCAATAGTTCTTGAGCAGTCGATGTTTTTGTGCGAGTATCCATGTTCCATTATTTTTGGTGGGTACCGTATGTTATTGACACATTTTTGGAAAATCACACGTATTGAATTCTGTGCATATCTCATAACAATAGAAGTTTTCATATATCTTGAAGTGATCTCATCATTGATAACAGTGGTATACATGTGTAAGTTGAATAAGACATGGTGATTCATTCTAGTAAAACATCAAATTCTCGAAAAATTTGGAAAAGCCTGCAAATTTTCCGGAATTTCCCCGTACAAAGGGATGTTAGCAAGTGTAGAAAGTCGTCCGAGGGAACCATTGTTGACTGCGGATGGATTAAGGCAACGTGTGAGCACCAACGGGCCAACGCCGAGGTGTGAACCGTTCAAATTTACGCATTGATGGGATCAAAAACATGGGAAACTGTCCGTCAACTGACAAAGACGTGTTACATTTTTCCGGGGTTTTCGTTAGTTTTACTGGAAGTGGACACATAGACGAAACTTTTAAGCTTTGGTAGATCAAAAAATTTCATTTTACGTCTGTTCTGCAGGTCCTCAAAAATTGAAAATTTCGACTTTTCCAAAACCTCATGAATCTTTTCCGGGTAAACTATGCATTTTCATGGAAAATGTTGGGAGACTCTTTCGACGTAGAACCATTCAAATAACCTAAAAAAATTTTTTCCCCTCCAATTCGAAGAAATTTTCAATTGTTTATAAAAAATTGTTAATAACTCTGTTTTGCATCACTTTGCGACATCCTACCATCGAAATTTGGATTCAGCGGATCAAAATACATCGAAATCACCTTGTTTCATCCGGGGACACCGAAACCCCCACGGCAACCCCTTCAGCCGCCAGACAAGAACCCGTTATGTTTGCACACAGGGTGTGAAATACAGTGATGATAGGAACCTTGTAATTGAACAGACACCTTTATTCTCCTATATTGAACTTTGTATTTCAGGAAAGATCCGGAGATTATTCTATTTCGTAAAAGTTTGTAAGAAGCTTCTATTCGCCACGAGCTGCGGAGAACCTCTTATTTCGAGTTTGAGCCCGAAAACATCGTATTTTGTGAAGGTACAGAAACACACGAAGTTCTGTGAGACCTGAAGAACTTGCTTCCTCGCGCGCCTAGTGTACTGAGTACGGGGATCGGTCAAAGAGGGATTTCGACCGCAACCTTTCGTTGCAGCGCGCAGGTATAAGACCGACAGGATGAGTGTGCACCTCTCATCCAGGGTTGTCTCGCAAATTTTGGAGTTAATGCCATTGTCAAAGTGTTAGCATCTGTTGACCTGGTTTTGGGCAAATTGACTTGGATGCGAGCAAACGGACCTTCTGCTATGGATATTCATAATATTATTCATTATGTCAAAGATGGAATATGGCAAGTCAGAGAAACCGCTTGATCGCATCCAAGTTTCTCATAGCGGAGAGACTAGAGAAACGAGAGATGAGTAATAATATATCGCAATCAGTACGGTAGCGCTTTTTAGAGTAGATCAAAACCTTTTGTCATTCTTTGTACATTACCGATAACTACGAGATAATTGGATCTTGGGTGCGGAAATTAGATTCTGGTACATTGAATCTCTCGCTCTAGAAAGAAAACTACCATGGAGTTCGTTCATTACATTGTCTACATCGAGGAAGTCTTGTCCTATCCACTCTCAATGGAATTTTTCACGTTGAATGGTTCTGTACGAAATTTATTTTATCTGTATGATATCACTTGCTATTGAATATCTTGAATCGCAAATCAAAATCTAATGAATGTGAGTACACAAATGAGCATATATGAGACTCGTCAGTAAGAAAATCGATCACGTATTCGGGCAAAAGTTTTGTTACGAGTATGAAAATCAATCCCAATCTCAAAATCCATCAAACCCGCGACAGAAAGGATAGACGGAGTATTGGGCTGGGAAAGAGGATGGGGTTGGAATATTATCAGATTTATTCGTTCATACGTCGAAAACTATTGGTGGCCCTGAAAAGGGCCATTTTGCTATCGAGAGGAGATCTTGAAGAGGACTGAGAGCTTGAGATGGGGCATCTCAGTTCATAAGAACCAAGTCGTGACCCATCGTTCTGAAACGAATTCAGTATTGCACAGTCGTCATGGTAGGATTGACCTAGGGAGGATCAGAAAATGAAATAGAAGTTATCACGATTACTCATAACAGTACGTGAACGCCGTTAGATTGTACAGAAAGTGCACTTTCAGATAATAATTCTCATGAATTCTTACTGAGTAAGCTGGTATCTCGCAAGTTACTCGATGAAGTGATCAATGGTCCGTTGTTCCGTGAAGAAATTGATGGATCACAGTAATCTCCATAATAGTAATCTGAATCAGAAATTAATGGTAGTTGAAGTATTTATACATTTTTACTATACTCATACAATCCATAGATTTTGTATTATATATACGTAACAGATAAAACTGAAATTCATTTACCTTCATGGAAAACTGCTTGTGGTGGTCAGCTCGAGGTAAGCTGAGGACGCATAATCAATTGCCGTCATGCTTCCTATTTTACTTTTGGTTTTATATTTTGATATTTTTTTTAACGTAGTATGGCTGTTTTACGGCTCAAACCGGATCCATGTTTCTACTATCTGATTCTCCAGCTATTATCAGTTATGCACACAATGATAGACTGACATTGAAATTTTTGGGCCACCAATAGTTTTCGACGTATGAACGAATAAATCTGATAATATTCCAACCCCATCCTCTTTCCCAGCCCAATACTCCGACTATCCTTTCTGTCGCGGGTTTGATGACTTTTTTGAGATTGGGATTGATTTTTATACTCGTAACAAAACTTTTGCCCGAATACGTGATCGATTTTCTTACTGACGAGTCTCATATATGCTCATTTGTGTACTCACATTCATTAGATTTTGATTTGCGATTCAAGATATTCAATAGCGAGTGATATCATACAGATAAAATAAATTTCGTACAGAACCATTCAACGTGAAAAATTCCATTGAGAGTGGATAGGACAAGACTTCCTCGATGTAGACAATGTAATGAACGAACTCCATGGTTGTTTTCTTTCTAGAGCGAGAGATTCAATGTACCAAAATCTAATTTTCGCACCCAAGATCCAATTATCTCGTAGTTATCGGTAATGTACAAAGAATGACAAAAGGTTTTGATCTACTCTAAAAAGCGCTACCGTACTGATTGCGATATATTATTACTCATCTCTCGTTTCTCTAGTCTCTCCGCTATGAGGAACTTGGATGCGATCAAGCGGTTTCTCTGACTTGCCATATTCCATCTTTGACATAATGAATAATATTATGAATATCCATAGCAGAAGGTCCGTTTGCTCGCATCCAAGTCAATTTGCCCAAAACCAGGTCAACAGATGCTAACACTTTGACAATGGCATTAACTCCAAAATTTGCGAGACAACCCTGGATGAGAGGTGCACACTCATCCTGTCGGTCTTATACCTGCGCGCTGCAACGAAAGGTTGCGGTCGAAATCCCTCTTTGACCGATCCCCGTACTCAGTACACTAGGCGCGCGAGATAGCAAGTTCTTCAGGTCTCACAGAACTTCGTGTGTTTCTGTACCTTCACAAAAATACGATGTTTTCGGGCTCAAACTCGAAATAAGAGGTTCTCCGCAGCTCGTGGCGAATAGAAGCTTCTTACAAACTTTTACGAAATAGAATAATCTCCGGATCTTTCCTGAAATACAAAGTTCTTGCTCCCATGCGACGTATTGCTTACATATCGCTTACATGGCCGCGCGGTTAGAACTGCTCCTTGGCCGTCGTCCTGGCCTACTCAGGCCTTACAATATTTCACAAGTCCATACTCACACTCAGCGCATTCTTACATACTGCAGCGTTAGCGCCGCACATTCATCGCACTCGCTTCCGCGGTATCGTGCGCATACACCACACTTCCTCCTCTTTTGCTTTCTCTAAAGAGAAAGCTTTGTTTTCACCCCAACGAAAATCTGATCAAATTTTTCATGAAAACCAATATGTTCTCTAATAAAATTCCTTTTATTTAAAAAAACCTTAGACCGTTCACTTCTTCTCACCAAAATCTATCAATTGTAGGTATTACTTTTCTTCCTAATGGCCTTTCAAATCTGCCGGATACTCATCTTTGCACCCCATTGTCCGTGTTTGTTTGTGTGTGTGTATTTTGTTTCATACCGGACACGCTTTCTCTCCTATTGTTCACCTTATCAACTTTCGGCTTTCTACAAGTTGTACAGAATCCGATTTCTGAGAGCCCAGTGATTAGGCAGCTCACAGCTCCAAGTCAAATTCGATTCATTTGCTTCCTAAAGGAAATTTGCTCAAATTTCGACATTTAATACATAAATATCTTTTTCTAACATGGTTTCACTACGAATTGAGTCACCTAAACTATGATTTTCCCTATCGAAAAAAATCAGCTGATTTATCGGCTGATAAATCAGCTGGCAGATCAGCTGATAAATCAGCTGATAAATCATGTGATATTTTGGCCGATGATAAATCAGCTGATTTTTCGCGTAAAATCAGAGTTTTTCAAATTGACTGCTTGTTATCTGATTTATCAGCTGATGAGCTAAGTCAAGTGAAAGACGCATCATATCATTCATGACCTGATTAGCCACGTAAAGTAGAAGATATCCCGATTTATATTCAAGGTAAGTGTGCCTAATTCACCCCTACTAGTTTTGTTTTGCTCATAGTTTTGGCTCATCGTAATATCTTCCAACGTATTTGGGCTCATTTCAAAGCTTGTTTCAAGACCTGTAAAATGAGCTGAGGAGCTGTCTCGAGTTTTGCAAAAGAAGATTTTTGGCGAGTTTTCGACAGTGTGTTTCTGATTTGCCCCTACGTAGGATAGAGGCCTATTTCCTTGAGATTACACGGATTTTTCGTAATATCGGGATACTTCGACTCCCAGACTTCCTAATGACACGTACTTTAACTCATTTTGTAGCAAATCTTACAGTCTTCCAAATTTTTAGGGTTAAATCGATGTATTTTAATGAAGTGAAGAACGACTTTGAGTAAATAATATGGAGGCGAATTAGGAACAATACTATCTTTGTGTCAATATGTCGAGACAAGAACAAAGGAAATAAACCGAGGAGCATTAAGATTGGAACTACTTTGAAATCCGGTAAACCACGCGCATGCGCAGAATCTCTGTTTTCTGATAGGTCGGAGAATGAAAAATTGGAAAATTGACCCAAAAAACGCATGAAAACGTAAAAAAACAACTACGGACTAGTTCCATTGCAAAGATCGTGCAATTTTGCATGGGAAATCATATTTTAGGAAAATTTAAAAAAATTGCTTTTTGAGGTAGGATCATAACTTCCGAGAGTTATGGTCTCTGTCGCTCAGAATTCATAACGTCCTACATCTAGTACTTCGGCTGAACAGCGCGATTTGGTTTTCCACTGCTATGCTCCTGTTTGAAATTCTTTAGTCACGATGTTGGAGAAGCGGATCTCTTTTAAAAACAGGGATGATCCAGAAATATCAAACAGCCTGAGTGGAAAGTCTTCCTGTGCATTGGTGTTCCCATGAAAAAATTAGAGGGCGCTATTGAACACCACGAGAACTTGCTGTTTGACTGTTTGATTAGGGCTCCCGATTTCTATTCCAATTATGAAAAGGACTACTTTACTCAAATTGCATTGCTAAATATTCATTAATTCGTATTCAAAATACAATGAAGGACATCTTCAAGGCACTAACAATTGAAAAAAATAGCAACACAAAAAGTTCTTAGTTTTGAGCAGGTCTATTTCGTGCGGCCGAGGCCACCGGCTTGTTACACTTTAGCCTGGCATCTCTCGTTGAGTTGGTCAATATTTAATTAGCGTTACCAATCAATTTCGTAATCTCATCTTCGTCGAGGCGTAACACTTTTTGCACCGACACCTTCTGATCCACGCAATGTTCAATAGCACCTGGAATCCGTCAAAAGTTTGTATGATGAATCCAAATTAGTTGGAGTTTTTGATGCAACAATAAGAGTCATCCGAGGGATAATTATGCCGATCGGTTCATGGAGAAACTGAATGGTAAGTAATAAGCGCCAAAATCTAGAGATGTTGACAGAGTTCAACATCACTCGACTCATTGATACTCCACACTGAGAATAGGATGGAAGTTCAGCAATTGTAGCTTCCTGTTCTTTGATATTTCATAAATCGACAAAAACTTTTTCAGGACTCTTTGACCGACGGAACTTAGAGTACTCAACGAGTCAAAAAAGAAATTCTCCTTTTTTAATACCAAAATTTGTACATGACTGCAAGATACACCGGAATAATATTTCGGATTTAGCTTTCTTATCGCCCCCGAGAAGATCAAGAGGTACACAAATTCGATCCAAAGAATATCAAAGTGCGAGTAAAGTCAATCCGGGATTCGCAAAATTCCAGCTCGCCAACGTTCAAGCTATTTTTCCTGCTCCCCTCGTCATGAAAAATGTTCGGTGTCATTACAAACGTATTCGCTCAAGTTTTTCCAGAATTTCACAAGCTCAGAATTTTAGCAAAATTATGCATTAGCAACTTCATTAGAGAGCTGCTCTGGATGACTACAGTATGAAAAGGAGGGTGGAAGAGCGGGGGTTGTAACGATTTGATAGCATGCGAAGTTTCGAAGTGTAAATCTAACTCGCTTCCACATTGACAGCTGAAACAAAGAGTAGATTTATCTCCAAGCCTTGCGGCATGCTGACAGCAAGGAATGTATGTTTGATAACTTAATGCGACTCACCAAAATAATATTGAAGTTTTTCTGGCGTGCAGGGTTTTCTCGGAGATCTGTCTGCTTGATTAGGCAGGACTTTATTGGATACTTTAGTGCTATCAAGATAACGATTTCCTCGACGTTTCCATAATTTTATAGCAACATCTCGGCTGTACAGATCCACTTTCTTGTTTAGCATCATATTCCAAGTCTTTATTCCAAATGAGTGATTGTCACTGATGTAAACCTGCGAACAACATCACTAGAGTATAAATTAGGTTCCTTCAGGACTTTTTAGATAAGCTGAACCGCATCCCAAATGATTTTACGTTATTTTACTAACATTGATGTGAGAGGAGCAAAATCACGAAAATATAACAAGAAAATTGAAAATGGAAATTTCCTCTGCACACCAGAGTCCCAAAACAAATCTCTAATATTCTTAACAGGCGTATATGTTCATACTCTGTTTTATGAGTTTGAAGAAGAATACTCAGAACGAATTCTGAATTTCAACTTTTTTGAATACATCGTCGAATTCGACCACGAAACGCAATAAGGCAGATTTTTTCTTATCAAGTGTCATACATTGCCATCGATAACTTTGTAGAGCTCAACTTGTGGACGTACTGGTGCGTCTGTAGCTGCAATAAAATTTCATATTTAGATACAGTATAACCGCTGAACTAAAAATTGATTGGTATTGTGAAAAATTATATTGAGTTTATAGAGACTTCGCAACTTTCAACGATTAAACAATAGGTGTAGAAAAAGCGGCTGTTTTCCCGCATGAAATAGAGTCTTTCCTCGAAACAATCGGTGGTAAATATTCAACCAGGATACATACATAGTTCAGTGATAAATATTTTGTCAAGATTACTCGAGTTACTGAGGATATTGGACTATCGAGACCTGTGACACATTGTGATAGTCATGAATCAGATTTTTATGGATTTGCCTGCAAAATCGTTCAAACATTTCCTTCGACTCACCCTCGTTAATAACGCCATCTCTTACGTATAAATCGTAAATTCTTGGTTTGTATTTCTGGAACTTCGGGTATGGTGTGGCTACCTCAACAGTTTCTTCTTCATCTTGATTCTCGTCTCCTAGAAAACAATGAAGAAAACGCCCAAATGTAGACACATTTTCGAATTATTACTATCACCCAAGAAAAGACGTTACATATTTTCAGTAAAGCTACATGCGTGTATATTTTCAGTGATATGACAGTGTATATTGAGTACAGTTCATCTAACGTACCAGAGATGGAAGACGTTCAAGATAAAATACCACCGAAGAAATAAAAGAGTCTCTAGATTGCGAGATTGAGAGTACAACTTTCAAAAATATATTTGATCAGATTTGGTATGTCAATATTTTGGACTTCTAGCTTCGTTAAATTTTGAAGATGTACGAGTCGAATTGATTGGTTTTGTGAGAATTTTTTGGGGCCCCTGTTGATTCCTCAAGAACAACCATCCCTTACCTCCTCTTTTTTCGTGAAAACGAATTGGTCATCGACAACATGATACCGAAATAATCAAGAGTCCAAAACATCGGACCCTATCTTATCTTAGCAAGAATCTAAGGCGTCATGATGACATCATCGATAAGAGGGTCTGGTTTATAGACGCTAAGATATATCCCTGAATCGTATCAAAACTTTCCAATTGAATAAGAACTTGAACAGCGTTCTAATACCCCTAATCACTTAAAGGAGACCTCAATACCATTCAAAACGCATCATCTGGAATTGAAATTGAGCCATGGGAATAAGTTCAGAGATAGATTCACATGGGACATGAACCGGTGCCTGTGTAGCCAACAGAAATGTTGGGAAGATAAAGGAAGGATGTCTTATGATTGCTCCAAAGTATTTATGCCTATAAATACGTTGTTACAACAAATTGCATTCTGGTATAACTCCAGACCAACCTTTCTCTATCGTCAGTTACGAAGGTAGTACTAGCGGTCTTCGAATAACCATGCAGGAAATCACGAAATTCCGCACACGAGTAGATAGATATCTCGAACTGCTTCAGCTGAAATTTCAAGAGCCTTTACAGTCTGAGAAATAATTTCTCAGCAGTTTCTTGAGAGTCAATGTAACACGGCCGCTTATGGGAAATGATGATTAAGCTATCGTCTACCCAGCAGATTTTAACGGGAGTCAGTCAACAAGAGGAAAAGTGCACGAAAATCACATAGAAACCAACATTTTAGAAATTCACAGCCTACAAAAGAAGATCTCAGCCCAAGTGTCACTCATTTCTGCGGTTTCGGAGTTATGTCTGCTGCGTGCATTATTATACCTATATCGCGCGCGAAAGAGAGTCAAGCGCGGGTATAATCTATACTTGGACTCATCAGTATCGCTAGTACTACCTCAAGTGCCCAAATACGAGATTGATAATGAAAATGGTAAGAGCCATGACGATTCTCTAAAATAACCTTGCAAGTCCAAAAATGAATACTGAAATGTGTGAATCATGATGAGAGCCTAAGCTTCTTGTGAAGATAATTGTAATTCTTCATCAATAAATCTCTTCGTCACATATGTATATGTATATCAAGTAAGTGCTTCTTTCGCGAAATGCAAAAGAGAGTAAATGTTAATTCACTCTCTTAACTACTCTCCGATACCTCAATGATTGAGGCGAAAATGCGGCAAAATTCTCACTCATCATCCAAGATTTATAGCTTGTTGGTATGAAAAAAAAAAAACGACCAAAATGATACGCACCTTCTACTAATTCGGCGTGAACTTGTGCGAGGTAATTGGGATCATTGGGATCATTAGCCCGTACACGAGGCCGATCTAGTCTAGCGGGTTGTGCACGCCTATTATTGGGTTGAGGTAAGACAACTCGGTCTTGGTTTCGATTGAGTTCGGGACCCTTCTGGTTAGGCAGCTCTTGTTCATGACCATCATTAAGGTCAATCAATTCGTCTCGTTCTTGTTCCTCGTCAACGATGGAATGCTGTTGTTGATCACGGTTGGGACCGTTCCGAATAGGCAACTCTTGTTCAGAATCATCATCGAGTTCACTCAATTCGACTTGTTCTCGTTCTTGATTACTGATGGGACTCTCTTGTTCATGAAGGATGGGATTGTCCTGAACAGGCGGATTTGGTTCAACGACCTCAGACTCGGGATTGGTAGAGTTAGACTCGGTCACACCAGTCGCAACTCTCTCAATGACCTCGAGCTCGGTAGTCCCAGCTTTGTCCAGGACTTCTTTAATGCATTCTGAAATGTCATCGTCTGCAAAAACATTGAAAAAGTCGTACGAAGGTTTCCGCGAAACTTGCAAGTTTTGTATAACTCTAGTGTTCCACGGATATTTTGAGCTATTGGTACCTAAAATAAATTGGTTGAAAACGCGTTTCAGTCATCGCTCTGACTGGTACTCAAATAATTAAGCATAAAAGCCAATAAAGCTCGAGATACAAATGTTATGGTAATACGATCTCTTCTTCGTTTTCAATCGTTTTCGACCTAATTATGTCTGATATCACACAATTAGTCTCAGAGATAGTCGCTCTAATAATACTGCACGGATAAGGAATGTTGAAAAAAACGTGGAGTGTTGCATGGGGTATTCGCGAATTTGTGTATGTATTGTGACAACCGACCGCGATAGAGTTTCGATCGCGGGACGCCACCGCGCTCATAGAAAAGCTGATGATATGTGCGCATTCCTTGCGCTCTTACTACGATCGTTACTTACTACTTGCGACGATACATCAGGTTTTGACAAGTTCGGCAAGGAGCGGGGCGGCCACGCAGAATCGCGGTGCACAGCCGATTAACCCTCAAGGGGTGAAAACCCGCCCAAATAGCTCACGCGGACACACGTTACGGCACGAACACTTATCCGGTATTCAAACTTTCCAGGAAAAACCTCCGCAAATCGTGGAAAACGGCGGGGTATTCGTAGGGAGGGGAGACGGTGAAGTAGGATAAAAGCGAATAATGAATAAAATGAAATAATAAAAATAATAATAATAAGAGCGATGAGTGGATGAAAAAGTGGCATGATATACTATCTGCCATCATTCAAGACATACCTTACTCGCTTTTGCTGAAACTCAACAGAAGCAAAGACCAATTTTTAATCGTGCAAACTTTCGCTTTTTCCAGAATTGATAGTGCTTTTCCAGAAATACCCTCAAAAAACAACCCACAAAAACTCTAATAAGATTGTAAACTCATCTACTATAATTTGTCTCCAAGAAAACTTCGATTCAGAGGTGTGCCTGGATTTGGCTATGAATATAGCCCATATTTGTTGACGTAACTCGGTTTTCTGGAAGAATTTACTCTGGCTATAGTTTTCTGAGATGATGAAATACCTTGTCCGAAACGGAGAATGTAGAAGGGGAATTTCGAAGTTCATAACAAGACAAATCGAATCCCGTTCGGTCCTAATTTTGCCATGATCCAGGAAGATCTTGCACGGCTCAAGAGCTTATATAAAAATGTTGCGCCATATTGGCTTGGGAAACCGTGATTGTCAGAGGGCACGCTCGGCAGATGCGAGACACAGGTTTGGAATGTTTTGCTATTCTTTCTTTATCACGAGAGCAATATGATTGCATTGTTTTGATTTGGAATTGTCGATGGGCATCCAGTCAGAAGCTGAAGGAAAATATTTGAATCTTGATAGTGATCAAAATAAGTTTCCAAATATGATGGTGCCGCGGATTTCCTGATGTTTACACTGTATACGGTTGGAATATGAACGACATAACACTACAGTATACTCCAGGAATTGAAATTGAAGAACAGGGTCCCGATTTGATTTTGGACATTTTCATCGAATTTCGGAGAATTCGATGATGAATTTCCTCGTAGAGCCCAATCAGGCGAATAGAATTCTCGAACCAAAATCTCAGGTGGTTTCGAGCTAGTCGTTTTGGTATTAATCATCAACTACTCTCTGGATATCATTTTTTCCCACAAAAAGACTTGGAATACGATGATAGAAGTTGTAGTCTATCCGCGATCTGCAACCTCCAGAGCAATTCAAAAGGTTCACCCAATACTAGTTGCAAGATTCACCTTTATAAACGCTTTCCTATCAGCTTCGAAAAATTTCTATATTTTAGCTACTTTATTCATAAATCCTGTACAAAAGTTTAATGGATGTATAATTATACATTACCAGATCAGAAAATATTGAGTCGTGCTGAACAAATGAAAAATATTTAAAAATCTGCTACAAAAGTGTCCTCTGAAGAACGAGAGGTGGTATGAATCCAGACTTCCTACTTGCTCCTCAAATAGAAGAATTTTAATTTTCTCAACTACCATCTTATACCATCTTGACATTTTCTTACATGATTTCAAATTTCAACGAGCGAATCGTGCGAAATAGGGGCAAAGTCGACTTAGAAATAAGGCAACAGGGCTGATTCTTTGGGCAATAGTTTGAACTTAAAAACAACTTACTCAATTGATGGATAGGGGTCGTTTCATTCAGAACCATCGAATAATGTACATACTCACCATAACTTCCTTCATGCACACTATCCCTTTCACGTGAGATGTCGTCACTTCTATTATGGGTAGTCCTGTTTTCTTGATCCTGATCATCAGATTCCTTAGATGAGTCCTGAATACAGTTTTTGTGTTGCAACAATTTGAATTTTTTCGATGGGGGTAATTCTTCATCTGACGAGCCGTCATCACCTGGATCACTCTCTGAGCCTGTGATAAGTTTTCCCGGTTACAGAAATGAATATCACATTTCTATTAGAATAATAAGATGGAAAATATCGTGCCGCATGAACGGAAATGAGAAAAAATTCGATGATATTACAGCCAGGGTTCTGAGAACTTGGAACGCAAGACTCTTTTCATAGCATCTGCTCAAAGTTGTAAAGAGTCAATAAATGTACGAGTTTTGGCAGAATGTTGAATTCAGGAGCCGAACAATTCGCAATTTAGTGATCAAGACTGAAAAATTATATCGTGAAAGATAAACGAGATTATCGAATAACTCATGGAATACTTGAATGAAACTTGCAAAATTCTGTGTCCACTCAATTATTTTCAATATACTTTCATTCGAAACACATGAGTAGAAGTCCCTCCTGGTGAATTTCACGTTAATATTTTTGACCGTTGTTGTGGTGCAAAAATTAATTGTGAACTGTGATAGACCACAATTTCATCAGCCCTGTATACCGTCTGAGAAAAGTCATGAATCGGCTACATCCACACAGATGTTCTCTGAATGATGCATATTAGCCCGCATGATACTAACGGGGGTTTTATTTTTCAAAGTCAAAATTCTCGACTTCCAAGTCCACCAAATTCAGTGTAAGATGTATGAGAGGCTCACTTACATTTTGAATGCTTATCTTGATTCTTGGCTAAACTTTTATAGTATTCTAGTTCATCAATCAGCTCTTGCATAGTCTTCTCGCCGGTCGACGGCCTCGCTCGTGTGAGCGGCTTGTCTAGACTTAGCGGCTGGAGTGCATTTCGAATCTTCTTAGAATTATAATTGTCCATTGTCTTACGAGATTTTGCGGTTCGCACATCTTTTGCCAAGTTTTTCTTTTGTTTCTAAGAATTAGTGGAAGAAAATTATAGCTGGCGTGGATTCAAAATTGCAACATGTGTAAGGAGAGTTTCACATTTATGTGATTTTATAATGTTTATATCAAAGCAAAGAATTATCTGTCAAATCATTTGTCAATTCGGAGAATTTAACCGAAGAGGGTAGAATAATATGACATTTTGATATTCAAAACGTAGATTAATCTTGGGAAAATATCTATTAACTGGACGATACATCCAAAAAATCCTTCTGGATTGCCTGGGCATTTTTTTGTGCCTGAATGACTCGTTTCGTGGATCAAATAATCTGTTTGACCTTCATAACTAGCTCTTTGGAAGAAGGCTGAAGCGGAACTATTTGATCGGAATATTATTTTCAAAACACTGCAGATTCAGGATAATCCTAGGAATTTTCTCACTATATAACTATTGAGAGTGAGTTCGAAAAAATGTCAAAGAACGAATTGAGGGGCTGCGTGGAAAAAGGACGTAATGGCGGTTACCCCCCTTTTCCGCCCTTTCGCTTTTTGATTCCTCTGAGGAGTATTCTATAACGACCCATGAAACTCGTTCTGACAAATGTGTTTACGAATCTCGAGATCTTGAAGAGAACGTAAACGCCATTTCGCCGTTTCTGAGATCTGACAGAATAGCGTTAACATCTTTACGCCCTTTTATTCATGACATTATGAGAGTTACGCCTATTTTCCAAATTCGCATGTCTTCATACTAGTTTGACTGCCTTTCAGCTTGCAGTGAATCGAACCTCTCGAAGTCGTTGGTATTACAAGTTCAGAATTATACATTTAACGGATATCGTAAAGCCTTACCAAAATTGATCTGGGCAGTTGCACCGTAGAGAGAGTATGAAATATGAGTCGATCTATTCAAACTAATTTAAATACCCGAAATCCGTATGGATGCCCAGAAAGTTGACAATCGATAGAACGAAACTACAGAGAATCGATGCATAATTCGTTACATGTGAATTCTCTGCGCATGTACGTAGATCAGGTACCAAAATCACCTTCTAATCGGTGACCGATTTCCCTTGAAAATCACGTGATGCAAAAGGACCAGAAACGTACGCATCTAAATCTTTAAGGGATTTTTGAGCTAGTCCAGGACTCACGGGCCCCACAATTAGGAATTTAATTTTTCGTCCTACAGCTACCACTCCACTTCAACTGATCCGAATTAACTTTGGCAAAAGATGTTCTTCGCGAAAAGCAGACCAGCAATCGATCAAAAGTAGTTTCAGGGACGTAGAAAAATTCACTAGTGCTATTCCCTAAGTATCTATACGTAATAAGCATCTTCTGCAAATCGATGCTATTCACTGCTACAAAATTTGCTCTCTGGGTAACTTTATACTGATGTTTGAGCATTTATTATTCAACATGATACTAGAGAGAGAGTCGTTCCCCATTCATTTAATCTTACCAGTACGATAGGGTTGCGCGGTTCTGTATGAGGATATTTTGTAGAGATAAGAAACCTTCTTCAAGTTCCTTGAGTTTTTTTGGGAATAAAGAAAGCCTCAGGGTGTTACAGAAGTATGAATTGAAACCAAAAACTCACATACATCTGGTTCGTCATCATAAAGTTTAGCAAAGACGGGTAGAGAAATCAAATCTTCGATTTGTAAGTATTCTAGCCCGGAGGTGTTCAGAAAAGACGTGGGAGGTTTCCACCACAAGTAAACTGATAGGAAATCGAGTCACTTCACAAATGCTGTTTTAGACATCAAAATCGGTCAGAGCAGTTCAAGGTTATGTGCAGGATACAGTAACAGACTCAATTTTTCGATTTCTGGGTGAAATTTACAGGATAGCTCCATCTTGGTAAAAGAAATTACGAGCAAGATAATTGTGGGAAACTTCCAACTTCTTCTTTCAATACACGAAAATGAAAGAAATCGCTTGGGAACTTTTGAAAGTTCACACCGATGTACTCTTAAAAAAGGCACTTACTCCGAAAAAATTTCACGCCTCGTTCCAGCACAAACCTCATAAATTCTCATTTTGTCAATCTAACAGCACATGGTACTTTATCATTGTACCAAACGACAGCTACATGAGCACATTTCATGTTCATAATACGTGAAATTTTCAATCAGGATCTCATGACTCAGAAATGGGTGGCTACCGATATTTCATGAATAGATGCGCATTTGTGTTTTCGGGATTTTGCTCTGGTTCCTCCAACGATACATCAAGGTTCTATTTGTATCACGCACTTACTGTCATAGCTGAGTTCTTGGATTTTCAAATTTGAGATCGTATTTGGATAGTTATAGATTTTAATAAGTCTTTCACTATCAGCTTCACTTTCAATGAGAACGATATTTCAAAAATTAAGATGGTATTTGTTAAGTCGACGTCGGTACCTGGATACTGAAACTGCTCATAAAAATTTCCATTTCGAGAGAGGCGATATTGCTCGGAGTCGAGGCCCTTCATCTCATCAATCCACTGATTGTAATAGATCATTAGGCTACAATTCGCCACTGTGGCTATAAAATACATTTTATTCAATAAGCATTTGAAATCACGATGAGATGCCTTGAACAACTATTACGTTATGGATCGACTTTGTGGCCTTATCTCGATTTCTCAATACACAATAGTTGTTTCCAACTATGCAATATACTTACCGCAGAGAAATGGGGATCATTTGCTTTCCGTTTAGATTTGCTCAGTCGCAAACGATTGATGGATACTAAACAGATGGAAAATACCGCGGATGAGAAATTTAAGTATATATAAAGCTTTTACATTGGTCCCAGTTTCTCAGAGCTGTTAATGGGGATTTAGCCTTGTGATTCACCAAAATCCTGCAGTTGCGAAAAAAATTGAGGAAGTGGCACGACGTAATAAATATTGATAATGGTAGCTTGCACTTTTCACATTCTGTTTCTTCAGAAAAATCTTGAAAACAGACAAGATATCTCCTTACAAAAGATATATGACTAATCAACCAAAGGGCTAAATTATGGAGGTCAAAATTTCCTCTGTCTTCCCAGAGGAAGTTACCCTGAAATCGTTCATGATCCTTTCCACCGTTTCAGTGTTTGAAAAACCAAAGATTATTCTCAAGATTATGCTCAGGACAGTTGAAACATCCAAATTTTATCCAAGAGCTTAAATCGCTGACAAATTCATTCCAAAAGATTGACCCTCGAGCCCCCTGACGTTACAGAGAGTCCCTTTGTGTATTCTTGACTGGTATGTATGCTTCACTTGAAGCAGTATTCATTAATGCATATATTTTTTGAATGCAAGTTTGAGAAACAATACTTTCAGTATTTTCATCCATTTTCTTACTGATAATGAACCAAGTCATCCACTGACCTGTTCAATAATAAAAAGTTTGAATATTCTTGCTGCTAATTTTGTTGATGATGATGAATTTACGAATAATGTCTAGGGATTCCCAATCAGATGACACCACTATCAAAAACTGACTATCACCTCAATAAAGTTTAGCAGGTGCGAAACTAGAGAGAAAATGAGGAACTGGAGAATCACTGCTGGGATCGATACTCACATTTAATTCTCGCTTGCTCTTCCTTGTTTGGGTCAAACCTTGGATACAATCATCATCATCAGATATACTATTATCATAAGGCTTTTTTGGTACTCTTGTCCTTTTTTTCTTGGCTGCCAAAATTGCCTCTCGTGAATCTGGAACATATTCATAAAATAAATAATTAGTCAAGGTTATGAAACTTAATGCGATGAGCGTGCTAATTCATTAACTGAATATAATCAAATTACCTCCCAATGCGTAGATGAAACACTTGAAATGATTACATGGTGAATTCTCGTCACATGAACAAGGCTTATCTTGGCAAGCACAACTAAACGCAAAGTACTCGACACGCTCTTTGAGGTCTGTATCATTTTGTGGCTGAAACTTCTTCACATTCAATTCATCTTGCCAAACTTGTTCGACAGATAGATATCTATCTTTACGCATGGAGTCTTTGAACCTGAGCTTGACCACTTTTGGAGCCATCCTTCATGGAAACCACACTAGAACAAATTAGAAATGTAAGAACTAGTCAATACTCAATGACAAACCTTCAGCGGTCTCTCTCAATTCTTTACATCGACTTTTCCGCTGTCAAAGTCCTCAAGTAGAAATAGTCAATCGAAGTCATCGACTGAAAAAAAAGAGCCAAGGGAATTTAAAGAGGTGTTCCTAATATTGTTTTCTAACATTTTGCAAATATATCACAAGGCAAATTCGCATACATTCTGATAAAATAGAGAAAAGACTCCCACTCTCACTGAGACGTGTAACACTACAATGGAACTATTGGAAAACTTTTCTAGTGTCTGTCAGAAATTGATGTTGGTTCACTAGTATACGACGTATATTAGACTTGGGTAATAAGTAGGTTATATTATCATCCCGAAATCTCGAAGACCCAGGAGCTGGTCCCATCTTATTGATTCACTTGGATTCGGTTTTTACTTACCTACATCAACGTAGGGATTGCTCCAACTAGGAATATCTCCGAGCCGTGTTCGGTGAGTATGCCTCCCGCCCTCCATCTTCGGGGCAGCGCTTCTTCGGGGTCGATCAACCACCAGTGCCCTTGAGCCCAATTACCTGGGTGCGGGCAACGAAGTTGGTGCGAAATACTGCAGTCTGTGTGCCGATCTTCGGCGACGCCAAAGTTTCAACCCAACAGGTTCAAACTTGAAATAGCACGTTGGCGCTGGTGCTCGGTTATGATAACACTGACAGAGTTTGAACAGGTATTAGTGTCGAGAGATCACAGATCACCCAAATCCAGCAAAACTGACGCGAGTGAGACACTCTTTTGACGCTTTGATTCGATGGCTTATCTGGACTAATATATACTCCGCATATATGGCCCGCGCATGCACGGCAGTCACTATTCGCTCGGATCACCATTATTTGGCGGCAAAAATTCTGACTGTAGCGCTCATAGTGGCCAAATGTCACACGAAAACACGGGGGCCAGCGACGAGGGCAGCCGTGGCGAGTCGTATATATAGGTATAGAGCTCCCGCGTCGACTGGCGTCTGCTGATGCTATCTGAATACTTCTCATTAGATCAACATCATGACTCCGTCGATAGGTCAATCACTATATTAGAGTGAGTTCCGAATATACAGTGTCAGTGTTGAGGATTTACCATAGAGATATACACTACCGATCAAAAGTTTAAGCTCACCCAAAAAAATTTTTTTCGATTTTGTGCGTTGAACTACTCGGCTCTATTTGACCGTAGAGGACTCTTCTGGAGCTCATTCTGAAGGTTTTTGCACGTATGTTAAGATGGCATAATTCATTTTTATCCGTACGGATCGGGATCTTCCAATTTGAGAGAAGAATCTTTCCAATCAGAGAGAATTTTAATTCATGACAGACTCAGCATACTGATGTATACTCTCATTACACTTTAATCGCCAAGAGATACACTACAGGTTGAGTTCACTCGACCACGCAACACACCTGCGTGAAACACGTCACAACACGAAGTGAAGCCGGGCCGACGGCTGCATCAGCACAAGCCAAGCGTGTTTTTGTTGTGTTGAGAGAATATGAGAGAGACTAGGGAGAGAGACCCTCGCGCTGCAACGAGTGAATTCCAAGAGATATAATTTGGTATTACACTACCGGTCAAAAGTTTAAGCTCACCCAAAAATTTTTTTTTCAATTTTGTGCGTTGAACTACTCGGCTCTATTTGACCGTAGAGGACTCTTCCAGAGCTTATTCTAAAGGTTTTTGCACGTATGTTAAGATGGCATAATTCATTTTTATCCGTAGGGATCGGGATCTTTCCAATTTGAGCTTGGAAAAGTGTCAATTTCAACGATTTTTGGGAGAATGTTTGGCTCCTGCCAATTTGAGCCACATGAATGTTTCAATATGGGAGTTGTGGGATATGAAAGTACCAGTCTAGAGCTTCAAAATACGTTTTTGAACGCCCCTCTACGCCATTTCCAGTCCGAGCTATGACACTTTCTCTGAGGGAAGATTTTTCGGAAAAACTAGCACTCCAATTCGAGAGAGATACAGAGACGCATTTTTATGAAGTATAATCATCATTCCTGTCATCTTTTCTCAACATCTTGATCAAGGAAACGAGGAACCTTCGAAATATGCCCCAAAAAGTGAATTTTCTCGTCATTCTTGAATCCAGGTGCTAGTTTTTGCGAAAAATCTTCCCTCAGAGAAAGTGTCATAGCTCGGACTGGAAGTGGCGTAGAGGAACGTTCAAAAACGGATTCTGAAGCTCTAGACTGGTACTTTTGTATTTCACAACTCCTATATTGAACCATTCATGTGGCTCAAATTGGCAGGAGCCTAAAGATTCTCTGAAAAATCGTTGAAATTGACACTTTTCCAAGCTCAAATTGGAAAGATCCCGATCCGTAAAGATAAAAATGAATAGTGCCATCTTAAAGTACGTGAAAAAAACCTTTAAAATGAGCTCCGGAAGAGTCCTCTACGGTCAAATAGAGCCGAGTAGTTCAACGCACAAAATTGAAAAAAAAATTTTTGGGTGAGCTTAAACTTTTGACCGGTAGTGTAATACCAAATTATATCTCTTGGAATTCACTCGTTGCAGCGCGAGGGTCTCTCTCCCTAGTCTCTCTCATATTCTCCCAACACAACAAAAACACGCTTGGCTTGTGCTGATGCAGCCGTCGGCCCGGCTTCACTTCGTGTTGTGACGTGTTTCACGCAGGTGTGTTGCGTGGTCGAGTGAACTCGACCTGTAGTGTATCTCTTAGTGATAAAAGTGTAATGAGAGTACACATCAGTATGCTGAGTCTGTCATGAATTAGATGTTGGCTATAGCAATTGTATATGCTGTGATGTTTTTAACGTGCTTGTGTGTGTGTGCATGTATGTGCAGCCGTGCGCGCGAGCCCCCGTTGTTTAATGCACGATTCGGCCATAAGAGGCGCCTTAAGACAACTTGAGCGGAGCGAATGCGATCCTCCAGGTATTAGATGGGCAAGTTTCGGTTTGTGTTTCACTGTCTTGTGTGTGTACACACACACACACACACACACACACACACACACACCCACACACATATATATCAGGGTGCGCGTTCAATTCGAAGAGAATAAATAACGGTCTGAATCCTACGCTGCCTCGGACTCGAGCCGAAGGTCAAGTTTGGCGACGAATCCCATTATTGAATGTTTCCTGATTTCTTTTGTATTTCTTGTATATAAATGTGAATAAAAATCTGAAACGACCGAAGTGTGTTATATTTATTCATGTCCAATCCGATTCTTTACAACTGCATATCACCGATGAATAATCGTATCAATAATTGTGAATTTTCAGTATTCTTTCGATTTCAAGAATTTTTCTCAGACTTCCCTGCGTTATTTGTAAAGCATGGTGCAATAACTTGCTTATTCGGAATATCTCTTAACTCATATGTCGAAGCCTAGTCAGTAATTGTTCATGGATCAAATAATGCATAAAATCTGCGAAAATAACGAGGAGAGTTATGAGATGCATCATCCTTTGCTGAGAATGAAGATAAAAAAATGTTTTATAATCATGAATATATCTAGCTTTCATTTTCTGTTTTTAGTGACGCATTTAATTATGTAAAGTGTCTTAATATACTCTATGAAGTCAACGAAAGTTGAACTAATTTCCCAGAAAGCGGGCAACGCGTTCACTGCGACTACTCGGGTATACCGGTGGGCCGCGAAAATTTTGCATTTCTTAATCTTTGCCGAATCAAATATTCTACTTCCCTCCCCCCCCCCCCCCGGAATCAGGAAAAATCGCTGCCAACTGAATTTCACTGCGAATCAGTTCATATGCTCTGAAAATCAGTGGTTCGGAGCGATTTCCACTGATTCCGGCGAAAAGAGTAGCATTTCTTGAATAGCAGTTATTCTTGATGACTTAGTATGCAAAGAGAATGAACAACGAGTGAGAATGAAATGTTCATCCATTCTTCTACATTGAACGGGAGGAGAGGGTCGAGATGATGATCAACCAAAAGTTACGAAAAAGTGCCTTCGCAGTGAGCGTTTTGATTTTCACGAGACACTCCAATAACGGTTCAACTGTATATGTTACTGATTTATTGCAGGCCGAAGGATTTTTTATTTCAACCGATCACTTACACTCGTATTCATAGTTGTGTGTAAACCGAGAGTTAGAGTTTGATCCGTGGATTAGGCGCTGTAGTCGATGTGGCCAATGAATGAATTAAAGTTTCTGCATTCAACTAGCGCAGCAAAATACCAAATACCCGGACTCACTTTTTGGCCACGCTGACTACAGCGCCAATTCCGCGGATCGAACTCTAACCTTCGGCTCACAGACGACTATCAATACCAGTGTTAAGGTTCCGAAAGTGAATTGATGAAATGATAGGTGGTACATGGATTTTCATTGATATACGTTGCTTCATTGAAAGCAGATTATCAAACACAATGTTCGAAGGGTCTTAAATCATGATTTTACGTCCACCTTTGCTGCTGAAGTAATAGACGGAGTCGTACGAGGAGTCATAGGTGTGGATGCACGATCGTCAGATGTAATTTCTTTAAGGTCAGTGGACACTCATCGAATTAATCTGTTTCTAATGAATTCGGACCAATATGGCAAATCAGTTGATGAATTAGGTAATGATCCGGATTTTCTTGACTATTTATGAAATATACTATCCACGTTCCCATTCATGTCAATACCTGATATGTTCCGCCTCAAAGTAAATCGAATGGAAACTTTTTCACTGCTGAAATTAAGTTGTTGCATGAGAGACTACCTATTGACTGTAAAAATGTATCGGATTTTCCTGAGCATACGAAGATTGCTTCGATTCAATTGGAATCCTAATTATAGGTTTTTGTGAAACAGTTGATGGATCAGACGATGAGTTGGCTGTTAGAAAATTTCGGGCACCTCTCACTTGCTGTAGCTAATCAAATGATAAACCAGCTGACAGGTAGTTCGCGACACTTCGATAAATGCCGCTTGCACAAATTTTCTCATGGAAATACCAATGTACTGAAGCACTCTGCACTCGGGCCGCTTGATATCCAGATTTTTTCTCCGATTTCGTTACTTCAAAATTTTAATCTTGAGCAATCAAGAATCAAGTTGCACGGTTCGATCGGAGAAACTACTAGATCCAGTAGGGCGTGATAAATTCTGCACGCAAAGGACCTTAATTTTCAAGAGTGGAATCGGTGCTAGCCAAATCTAATTCTCAACAACTTATATTATCTGTTGCTCTACGTGGCGAATCAACTGATGAACAATATTGGTTACCTATTACTCCAAATTTTGAATAAGGTAACTGTTCCTTATTCGCCCTCACTCGAGTTCTTTCATGTATACATCCGTAGACCTTGGCACTCATTTTTTCTTATTTGTTACGTTGAAACACGAGAAAATGAACGTTTTGGACTGATGACCTGCGATCTCAAACGACCGGCACAATTCTCATAATAAAAAAACTAGTTTTCGGTACTTTTGAATTTATAGCCAAATCGCCAAAAGTTACGCCAAAAAATTGGCGCTACCAATCTCGATGTTCCTCGGTTCATTTCCTTGTCTCGACATCAAAATGTTTCCTGCACAATTTTGCGGAATTCAATTTCTAATTGATACTACGCGCATATTGCCACAAAAAGCGCATTTTGACCAGGCGACATTACCGTTATCGCTTGCAAAATTAGAAAAATGAAATTTCTTTTCGGGATCCCCTCCAGGAGACCCTTCTGATCCTATAGGAATGCATGGTTCCAAGCCGAACTCTCGGACGAGATTGTTTAAACCGAAATTGTTGGAAAAAATTGTAAAAATTACTTCTTTCGATTCAGAAAAATTGTGTGATGGTAATTTGGGACATTTTAAGCAAAAAGTCACTTCTGTCATTTTTCTCTGGAAGACATTGTTTTTGAGCGTCGAGCATTTTCAAGTTGGAAAAACGCGAATTTTGCGATTTTGAATATTGAAAAAAACCAACAACAAAGCGAACAAGCAATGTTTCCGGTGAGCAAATCTGTTCACTGGAATGTCCTCTACAACACCCAATAGCAATATCTGATGTTTCCGGACGAGGAGCACTTGTTTTTTGAAGATGTTCTACGCAATGATTTTAGCTGCGACAGTAGTATAGCTATATATACCGCCGACCAATGTGCATAGCTTATACGGACTCCGTGAGCAACCATGCAACGGTAGTTTTCGAAAAACGAATGGTTCCCGGCCAGAAACATCACTTATTGCTAATGGATCTTTGAGAGGACATTCCAGACAAATTCGCTCACTGAAAACATTGCTTTCTTGCTTTGTTGTTGCTTTTTTTTAATATTCAAAATCGCAGAATCCGCGTTTTTCCAACTTCAAAATGCTCGTAGCTCAAAAACAATGGCTCCTAGAAAAAAGTGACAGGAGTGTGACTCTTTGCTTAAAATGTCCCAAATTACCTTTATACAATTGTTTTGAATCGAAAAAAGTGATTTTTACAATTTGTTTAAACAATCTCGGTTTAGACAATTTTGCACCAGAGTTTGGCTTGGAAACATGCAATCCTAGGAACAGAAGGGTCTTCTGAAAGGCATTCCAAAAAAATTTTCATTTTTCTATTTTTGCAAGCGATAGCGGTAGTTTCACCTGGTCTAATTGTTCCTAATTCGCCTCCATATTATTTACTCAAACTCGTTCTTCACGCCATTACAATACATCGATTTAACCCTTAAAGTTTAGAAGACTGTAAGATTTGCTACAAAATGAGCTAAAGTACGTGTCATTAGGAAGTCTGGGAGTCGAAGTATCCCGATTTTACGAAAAATCCGTGTAATCTCAAGGAAATAGGCCTCTTTCCTACGTAGAGGCAAATTAGGAACACACCGTCGAAAACTCGCCAGAAATCTTCTTTTGCAAAACTCGAGATAGCTCGTCAGATCATTTTACAGGTCTTGAAACAAGCTTTGAAATGAGCCAAAATACGTTGGAAGATATTACGATGAGCCTAAGCTATGAGCAAAACAAAAGTAGTAGGGGTGAATGAGGCACACTTACCTTGAATATAAATCGGGATATCTTCTACTTTAAGTAGTACTTTAAGGTCGTTGAGAACTACGTATTTTAACATAACAAACGTAAAAAAAATTGCGGGAAGGTCAACGAGCGCCCATTCCTGAGATCGGCATATAGGGGAAAGTTGAGTACAGAGGCAAGTTGGGTACACTTACCTTATATTACGCACCTGCGTCCGCGAGGGGCCGAAAGTGACACATTGCGGCCCGGGTGAGTTGCCGCACGAGCCGCCAGGCGAGGGTGGCATACCCGCGCCCGCAATGGGTTGCTTATATCCCGAGGTGCGTATAGTTGTTTTCAGTACATTTTCATCGAAATTCTATGGTTTCCGACACGATTTCGGGGCAAAATCCCGCACCGCCGCACAGGTTAGAAAACGCCGGAGGATGCATTGTAGCAGACCGTTGAAAGGTCATCGTTGAAAAAGCCTTTCTTCTCTGCAACCTTATTCCTCTTTGGGGAACTTGATCAGCCTTATTTGAGTTGTGCCTTCCAAAGAGCTCAGTGGGTGAATAGGGTGACACGCCAGCCTTCTAACCTTATGATCCGAGGTCGATACCCAGCCAAGGTGAAATGAATCTGATTTTTTATTTCTGATTTACTCTCATTTTTTTGTACCTCCAAAGTCGATGAAGTTGTAAATTACCGCTCAAAACGTCTATAAATTCTTGAGGATTTCAACTCCTCCAAATATCTTCCGAAGCTCAACAGAAAAATCAGGACGGAGCGGATGGAATCGCAGTCCACGCTTGCACTAGAAAATCAATCGAAGGAATTCAGAGAATTAGTGTTCAGAAGACTGGCGAAGATCATCTGCACAACGAGCAAGAAGTCGTAATTGAACTCGAGATTCGTCATATTTTTAGAATTGGCAATGGGGAATACTTGAGAATCGAGGTCACCCCGAGAAAAGTTCAAAATTATGCTCAAGGTGACTATTTCAAAGGACATTCATGATCCTAAGTAAATTTTCCGATTTTTCCTTGATACTCAGTGTCATTGTATGTGTTGGGAGTAGTAGGGGTTGAGGGACAGGATTTCGTAACAAACATTTTTCACCCCTTTCAATAGAGTCTCCATTTCATATGCTCGCGCTTGAGCCATAACACTCTTGATTCTCTTGCAGTCAGTACCACAAAGCATTTCGAATCTCCCAGAAAAGCCATATGAGTATGAAGGGGGCATTGCATCAACAATTGCAGTACATTGGAGAATGGTACAATAATGACGGACAATGAGTGCGGGCTCTGACATGGGTGGGGAATGAAATAATCGATAGGGTGTGACACTGAGCCGAATCATGGCGGATTCGATTCATAAGATTCAGATGATTAGTAAGGTACGACAAAAGTGATGAAAATAACCTCGAGTCCATTATCTTGCTCCCCAATGGTCGTGAACGCAAGTGACTCCCTGAGATCAACCTCTGGAATGACATAAGGTAAATGTACCCAACTTGCCTCCATTAGGCCATTTTCGCAATGACTTTGGTCCATCTCAACACTTTCCAAACTCATTTCACTCAATTAATTACGAAACCTGTTTCAAACCCTGTGAAATGAGCTAAGATACGTCTGATTTTGACCAACTATAGAGCCGAGCTATTACGATTTTCCCACAAAGTGATTTTCCGTGAGTTTGCGGAAGGCCTGCCTAACATGCCTCGATCATTCGAAACAGTTTTGAACGGAGATATTATGTGTAATCCCGTTTTTATTCGTTGTTATCGCCTTACAACCTCGTTTGGAGCCTTACACTGGCCCAATCGACTGTTTTCTTCACATTAAGACGTGATAAACACGCTCTGAGTGTTTAAAAAAACCATAACTACACGCTCTTTAGAGATACTCCTATGAAGGCATGTTGAGTACACTTGAATGCTTGACGACTGTTCTTTGTATTTGGCTCATGAACCCACTCCGAATATGGCTTCTACAGTTTCAGAAAGCGGGTTTTGAAGGTATAAAAACGAGATATCGAATGCGCTAAAATACGTGAAGATTGGTCCAACTCAAACAATTTGGAGGCAAATTTACTGGAAGTGATCCCCTCGTTGATTTCTTAGCTGTGCAAACACGAAAAATGGAAAAATCACTTGAAATTCTTTAAGAAACGCAAAAATGATTCGGGGTTTACCCAATTTCTTCATATTCCAACATGACATAAGTAGATGCATTTAGGGGGAGTTCAACGAGTGACCAACTCTGGGATCGCCGTATGGGGCAAATTGAGTTGAGAGGCAAGTTCGGTACACTAACTTCATAACACGATATTCAATTTTTCAGGATGGACGTGTCTAGAGGACACAGGGAACAAACGAGGCTGAGGATTTTGTGTATGGAAGTGCAATTTTATTTGATTATTTCTCTCGTTACACGAGTATACAATATGGTGGTAATATAACTAATCCTGAAGCAATTCAAGAAATTGGATAGCACTATATAATGCATCGGATATTATCTCAATCTCGTCACTCAGTCAAGCTGCGTTGAAAAATGCCATGATTGTCTTGCGATCAAAATGAAATGAACGAGCCCGATCATCTGGCTGCAATGTTCACCAAGCACCAGCACAGACCTACCAGTCGGAGTGATGTGAGAGATCTCAACATCCCCATAGAGGCTGCCTAGAGCAACTGAACGCTCTTCTCAGTAACTCGGTGCTATAGGCTCTGGAACTCTCTCCCACCTCTCCTGCGCAACTCACCCTCATCATTCTCATCCAGAATCACTTTGAAAGCCCACATGGTCAAGATTCACACTCTAGGCTCCCCAATCATTCCAAGAGTACTCCAATGAGCATTCCCAGAAAAATGGAGCGTGATAAGTAAGAGAGTGGGTATTCGCAGTGGTTCCGTGCGGATTTCCGTGTCGAAAACGACGAAATCGGGTAAAATACGTGCCTATCCGTTTTATTTCCGTGCACTCAAACGGGCAGAAAACGGAGCCTTTTTAGTAGGCACCTATCGGGTAAAGCTCCGCAAGCTCTCCACCCGTGCGATCCGTTTTTTTCCCACTCGATAGATATGATCGGATATCGTGTTTATCACTCGCGGGAATTTCAAATTATGAAGATGTAATTTTCGGTCTTTGCGAGTTAAAGTCAGCAAATTTTGCTGAATTTTTAGCATCAATCGAGAATGGATTTTTCTCCACTCTCGATCAATGCACCTTTAGAGCCTCGTATGGGTTGCGAGGATGCATCTAAAGGATTTTGATGGGAAGGAATGAAAAGTAAAGATGAGAAATGAGAAACTTTATGAAAAAATTTGGATTCTACGCTGATGTTATGCGTGTTTCGCCCTTCTCTCATTGCTCGGGCTTTTCAAAGTGGTGGAAGAGCAATGAGAGTTTACCACTGACACGCGGCTCAAGTGGCCGAATGTTCGATGGTTTAAACGCCCATACATGCGAAAGTTCATCTTCGTTATGCGCTTGCGAGAAAGGTCAATTTAACCCGCTATTTCCATTTGATTTCTCAACATTTTTACTTTGGCAGCTCTTCGGCCTTCTGCCGGAGATATATGTAATTAATTTTGACACTCGATCGATATGATCGGATATCGTATTTATCACTCGCGGGAATTTCAAATTATGAAGATGTAATTTTATCGGTCTTTGCGAGTTAAAGTCAGCAAATTTTGCTGAATTTTTAGCATTTCGTATATAAGGGCGTTTAAACCATCGAACATTCGGCCACTTGAGCCGCGTGTCAGTGGTAAACTCTCATTGCTCTTCCACCACTTTGAAAAGCCCGAGCATTGAGAGAAGGGTGAAACACGCATAACATCAGCGTAGAATCCAAATTTTTTCATAACGTTTCTCATATCTCATCTTTACTTTTCATTCCTTCCCATCAAAATCCTTTAGATGCATCCTCGCAACCCATACGAGGCTCTAAAGGTGCATTGATCGAGAGTGGAGAAAAATCCATTCTCGATTGATGCTAAAAATTCAGCAAAATTTGCTGACTTTAACTCGCAAAGACCGATAAAATTACATCTTCATAATTCGTTTTTTTCCCGTTTCCCGTTTTTTTCCCGTGTGGAGGACTTTGGCTCAGGGAATCAAATAGGACGCATCCGTGGGCTTCCCGTGCGAACCGTTTTTTTTCCGTTTCCCGTTTTTTTCCCGTGTGGTGGACTTTGGCTCAGGGAATCAAATAGGACGCATCCGTGGGCTTCCCGTGTGATCCGTTTTTTTCCGTTTCCCGTTTTTTTCCCGTGTGGAGGACTTTGGCGGAGGAGACCAAATGAGATGCATCCGTGGGCTCCCCGTGCGATCCGTTTTCTTTCCGTTTCCCGTTTTTTTCCCGTGTGGAGGACTTTGGCGGAGGAGACCAAATGAGATGCGTCCGTGCGCTTCCCGTGCAGTCCGTTTTTTTTCCGTTTCCCGTTTTTTTCCCGTGTGGTGGACTTTGGCTCAGGGAATCAAATAGGACGCATCCGTGGGCTTCCCGTGCGATTCGTTTTTTTTTCCGTTTCCCGTTTTTTCCCGTGTGGCGTACTTTGGCCTAGGAGACCAAATGAGATGCATCCGTGGGCTCCCCGTGCAATCCGTTTTTTTTCCGTTCCCTGTTCATTCCCCGTGTTGAGGACTTTGGCTGAGGAGACTATTCCACCTATATTCTGAACAGACTCATCTTTCTGTGATTTCACGGTGAAATCACAAGGTGGCCGGCCATTGAGGCACGGAAGGTCCGATTATTCCGCGTTCCGGCTGCGTTGTATATATAGGGCGCGCGCAGCGACGTGTTTATATTTGTTCGAGACACGCGCGCATATACCTATATAAAAGTATGGGTATCAGGAATTCGTCTGTTATGGTTTGGATGTTTACTGATGGCAACAATAAAAGCGAATAACGAAGTTTCTTAGTTCAGAATCGAGACACGTACGCCAATCTCAAAGTTGAATAGGAATCCCCATACTTGAGTTTTCAAAACTCATGTACGTGATTTGAAAGTAGAAATGCCGATAAAACCAGGTTTCAGGGGGCTGCGAGATCTTCAAAATTGGTTGGAAAATCCATGTTTTCAAAATTGAGCAAATAATTTGGATGAGTAGAGATGCAGATAAAACCAGGGGTGAGGGGGCTGCGAGATTTTCAAAATTGATAGGAAAATCCATGGTTTCAAAATTGAGTAAATAATAAGTTAGTAAAAAACGCCGATAAAACCAGATTCGACGGGCTGCGAGATTTTCAAAATTGATTGGAAAATCCATGGTTTTAGAATTGAGTAAATAATGTAAGTCAGTAAAAACGCCGATAAAACCAGGAGCGAGATTTAAAGAAATGAAAAATCCTTCCCAGCGGGATTTGCACCCGGACCCGCGGGACTGCAGGCCAACTTGCTAACCACTCGGCTATCCGGACAGTTGACATTGTAAGAACAAAAAGTGTATATGAACCGTAAACATCTACGTGGACTTGCAAAATCGGATTATATATTGGAATTCATACTCGTGACATGTTTGCAATTATGAAATTGAGTGCTTAGGTTCAAAAGTAAAGAGATAAACATAAAAGAGGTTGAGAAGAGCTGCCCGGGACGGCTCGTAGCGCGTAGCGCCATCTCGAGCGGCTCTGTATAGAGCGCTCTCCCGCTCTATATAGGAACGCGGAACGATGGGACCTTCCGTTCCTCTACTGTCTGCCATTAGTTAAAAGTGACGAATGTTCATACGACTTCCACAATGAAACAATTCGACTCCATCACTAATTCCACCGACAGATTCCAGTTAGAAGTGTTATGCTTCTACGACCGTATCTTCGAATAGAATTCTCGAATCGAGCTCTAGCTCACGCCAATCGAAAGCTAAGATCTCAAGGTTCCGATCGGTTACTGGCTGATTCTATAGTAACCTCCTCGAGCTTCACGAAAAACAATACAGAAAACGTCGAAGGTGTCCCAAAGTTACTCCAGTTCACGGTATGTGTTTTTTATAAGAGATCTCGTTTTATAATAAGAGAAGGTCGATTTGTATACCAAAATCAGCCAAACGTGTCAGAATCGGAGAATTTTGTACATTTACTCACAAATTTAGATCGACCCATACATTATGAGCATCTGCGTGGTAATCACGTGACCACAGTTTGTTTGCTCTGTATGCTCGAAACTATATGAGTCATCCTGGAGCAAGCTGGACAAAACCGTCACCAGGGGGGTCTGGAAAAAATCCGCAAAAATTTTTTTCCATTAGTACTAACAAGGGGAGTCCGGAGTCTCCGGGCCCTGAAATCTCACCAAAATTTTTTCACAGTTCCGTACCACCTAGAATATGAAGAATCTAAAGCAACTCTATCAAATGGGCCTTCTGTTCTGAGCTACAGATAGAAACGTCAACATTGCTAGTATATCTATATATATCACTTTTTAACATGGGCCTATATGGGCAATGCTAATGTCATAGGCTGTAGCTCTGAACGGGAGGCCCATTTGACAGAGTTGCTTTGGGTTCTTCATATCCTAGGTGATACGAAACTGTAAAAAAATTTTGGTGAGATTTCAGGACCCGGAGACTCCGGACTCCCCTAGTTAGTTCAAATAGTACGAGAAAATTTTTTTCAGATTTTTTCGGTCCCCCTGTGGGCCCCAGGGCACATGAAAGGGCCATCTTAGGCCCTTTTTCAGCCTATTCTAAGAAAATCATAGTTCCAATGCGTTTCAATATTTTTCAACGTACTTGAGCGCATTTCCCTCGTCAAGACTAGTACTTTCGAAAAAAAAGTTGTCCAAGGCCACTCAGTGAGCCTGACGACTTCTGGAAGCTTATTATTGAGAGCATATTTTAGCGATTTTTGGGCCTGCTTCAAAGCGATCTAGCTCCTACTAGACATGTGATAATCGACTTCTGCAGGTGGTCATTTTGAAGGTCTTGAAAGAACCTACAATTTGATCACCTGCAGAAGTCGATTATCGTACTTTTAGTAGGAGCTATAGCCGATACAAGTTGAGCTATTTACGAAAGAGTCGAAAATTCAGGGCTCGATCCCAAAAATATATCTCAATTTCCTTTCATCAAACTTGTGCGAAAATGTTTTCTCAGACATCTACTTTCAGTGAAAAAAATTTGGCGGAGGTTATTTTTTTTTATTTTTTTTTGCCGAGCGTTACAAAATGCCGCATTTGTGGTTTTAGCAAAAACGGCATCTTTGACCACGGTCACATATGCTACCATCTAGACTGATGTACACCAATCTGTGTGGAAGTACTCCCCAAAGTACCCCCAAGTACGTGTGAGAAGTTGCGGGGACGAGCCTCCAACCAGAAGCGAGCTGTAGGTTCTATTCACCGTGTCAAAAATAGGCATCATTTTGGCTATTCGAGCGTAAGCGACCGAGAGCATGATTTTACTTGTTCTGGCTTACAAATGAGATAATGGGCTAGAATAAGGATCCAAACATACTTTTCCGACTCAAAACGACCATCTGAACACAATTCCGAGGTCAGTTTTGCTCTAAATAGTCGTCCCTCTGCCCCTTAAGAACTTAGATTCTGTCGACGGGTTCTGACACCGTTGAGGCAATAAACGACATTCTAGAGCTGAAAGAACCTCGGAATCGTGTTCAGATGGTCATTATGAGTCGGAAAAGTATGGTTGGATCCTTATTCTAGCCCATTATCTCATTTGTAAGCCAGAACAAGTAAAATCATGCTCTCGGTCGCTTACGCTGGAATATCCAAAATAATGCCTATTTTTGACACGGTAAATAGAACCTACAGCTCGGTCCTGGCTGGAGGCTCGTGCCCGCAACTTCTTACACGTACTTGGAGGTACTTTGGGGAGTACTCTCACACAGATTGGTGCACATCAGTCCAGATGGGAGCATATGTAACCGTGGTCAAAGATGCCGTTTTTGCTAAAACCGCGAAATGCGACATTTTGTAACGCTCGGCAAAAAAAATGAAAAATAAATAACCACCGCCAAATTTTCTTCACTGAAAGTAGATGTCTGGAAGAACATTTTCGCACAAATTGGGTGAAATAGAATTAAGATAAATTTTCGGAATCGAATCCTGAATTTTCGACTTTTTCGTGAATAGCTGAACTTGTATCGGCCATGGCTCCTATGAATAGTACGATAATCGACTTCTGCAGGTGGTCAAATTTTAGGTTTTTTCAAGACCTTCAAAATGACTACCTGCAGAAGTCGATTATCACATGTCTAGTAGGAGCTAGATCGCTTTGAAGCAGGTCCAAAAATCGCTTTTGTTCTCAATAATTAGCTTCCAGAAGTCGTCAGGCTCACTAAGTGGCCTTGAACAATTTTTTTTCGAAAGTACTAGTCCTGACGAGAAAAATGCGCCGAAGTACGTTGAAAAATATTGAATTGCGTTGGAACTATGATTTTCTTAGAATAGGCTGAAAAAGGGCCTAAAATGGCCCTTTCATGGGCCCTGGGGCCCACAGGGGCGGCCAACAAAATCTGAAAAAAAAATTTTCGTACTACTTTAACATATTACTAGTGGAAAAAAATTTTTGCGGATTTTCCCCAGAACCCCCCGGTGACGGTTTTGTCCAGCTTGCTCCAGAATGACTCATATCCTTCTCTATCCTACGGTGAGTTGTGAGTTTTCAATGAAATATGCAGATGTCTGTATTGTTCCAAAAACCATTGCGTGTTCAAAATTAGTTCTGATAAATAACTGTCATCACAATAATACTAAACCTACAAACATCCACAAGCGAATGATCCCTGACATCACCAAATCTATGATAACCACAAAATGTGTTCATAATATAAATATCTTCGATGTGAAAGATGAGATACGACACAAAGCTCATAGGAGATTCCTTATCGGACAGCAAGAAGTTGGCTTTTGGTTAAAATTGATGAAGAAGCGTCCAAACTACCGATCTAAATGCACTAATGCAAGTCCTGTCTGAGAGGAACTCATTAAGTACACTCAGGCAGCACCCGAGTGGTCCAATTTACAAGAACTATCCCACTCGCAGTCCGTGTTCTTGCAACCGTAGTCTATGTACGGATGTAAGCGAGTGTGGGTGATGTTGCAGTTTGCAAAAAAGAGAAGTCGGTAGTGTCCTTATTTACTGGCCTGGCGTGGATACAACATCTAATTTTTCCATAATTTAAACACCTCTCGGATCAGATTATTGAGCAAACGCGTTTTGCGATGAAATTTCCACTCACCTGAGTTTTGTTGTGCCTCAAAAGCCACGATATTCATATGATCATTTGGGATACTGCAATCCTGCGTTATTGCTGCTACATCATAGTAATTATGTGGTGATGCACGTTTACCGATTTCGACATCATCAAAAAAATCTCGTGAGTTTTGAGACGCAAGAAAGCTCGAATGAATTATGATTACATTGCAAAGCACAATGACTCAATGATTTGATCCGAAAAACGCTTGCAATTATTTATAATCAGATAGTTTTGGAAGTACACCAGTTTGGTAAAACAGAGGACTCCACATTCACCTTTAGATGTGTTGAGATATGTGTACATTCCGCTGTGACACTGACATTAGCAGAAGCTATTAGGTAGTAGTGTAAGGAAACTGCTATACCGACTTTGGCGACGGCGCCACGAGATGATGAATATGAATATGTGCGAAGGAGAAGCGCTGCGCCAAGTGCGGCAGATCGGATAAGAACGTTGTGAGAGAAAGATGCATAAGGGAGCGTGGAATTCGGAGCAAGTATTGAATAAATATTATTTAGTGAAACAAGTGTTATTGAATTTGAAGTCCACAACGATCCAAGGAAAAATACCTCTTTTCCCAACAAGATGGTTTGTATATTGGAATTGTGGGTTCACGTCACGGTTTTGATGAAACTCGGCGGGTGTGTACGCGGTTCAACCGCACATGCTCTTCATACGGATTGTAAGGTCTCGTCTCTTCCTCGGGAAGATCGTCTGAGCAGAGGCTGTGGATTCTGGTGAGAAATCGCGAAACGCTGGCATCGGAAAAAGATAGTCGAACTACTGATTTCAACAATCTCTTTTATTCTTGGATGATGATTCGTTTTGTTTTCAGAAGCAATACACTGATTCGATTAACCTCACTCAAAGTAGTTACAAAGAATATTCGTTATCATCTTCAATCGTTGAAAACTGATATCGATAACAGTCCTGGATGAGACGTGAAACAATTGCCACGCTCGGCGTGGGATATCATTTTTTGAATACATGGCATAATATACTTAGGAAGCACATCTGTACAAAACCATGACACAAAATAGATAATTACTAGGGAGAACGTTTCAGTTTCATCCCAAAATTCATCAAAGGTCTATAAAATCACCACGTAACAATTCAATGGATATCAATAATAGGATAAAAATAACAAAAAATTAATATGAATGTACTTTGAAGAATCACACATAACACGTCGTGTCAATATATATGATTGCCATTGGATCATACAGACCTGCAACCACTTTTCGCATAACGCTATGGCAATGGAGAGACATGACACAAGTCAGGTAACTCTCCGTAAATATTCACAACCGATTTGACACAGCTAAACGGACTTCTACTATATTCTTCTAACATTTTGAGAGTGCGGTAAAGATCTTTCACTCATTAAACTTTACATAAATCGCAACAACAGCAAAGAGCCAGTTCGACGCACGAGTACGAGGCCTCGCACACCATGGTGTAAACTCTTGCGATGTAGTGCTATTGAATGTAAAAGTGTGCAACTTTACCAAACATTCTAGTGTTGTTCTTCGATGCGCTTACACTCATGACCGGCATTTGAATATTTTGTTAAACGCTTTTGGTAGTGAAAGAAGCACTCTCCCGGAAGGAATTAATACAAAAAGCCACAACTCAATTTGCAAAGAATCTTAAAAAGCGCCTATTTGTTGGAAGGTGCAAGAATGCAATTGCTTAAGAGCGTACATTCGTATGCCCTTGAACCTTCTTTTTCAAGTACTTGAAAAGATTCCCAACATTATGCAATTCATCCGGTAGACACCCAAAAATCGTGGGAAGCGCTAAAATATATTTTCAATGCAAATCATTACATCAAATTCATACCAACTGTACAGGAAAGATCGATTTCTCCTTGCGAAACTATCATTATTCCATGAAACTCTCAATATCTTCAATTTATCAAGAGACATTTATCAACATTGTTTCCGGGATCTACCGCAAAAATTCCTTCTCCCAATAATTCGAACTTGATTTTTACGAACGGTTGGTGATCTCAGATAGAGCATCGCGTTTCAAAAATTGGTACCAGGTTCGGGGACTCGTACAATCTTCTACCAAAAAATCATGAGCCTTTTCGGCTACAGATTTCAGCTACAGATTATTGGGAGGGAGCTTGTGATGGGATGAATGGGCTATTGAAACATCATGGAACCATGCATAATCTTAGGAATTCTCATTTCGGGTGCATAGATAATGCGAGCTTTCTTGTAGAAAGTGTGAGAGTAAACTGCTCACTATCCGTTTGATAATCACCGGAGCCAGCATTAATTGGTTGATGATAGTTGAATACAAACGATCCCATTTTGAAACTATGAATACAGTACCTTTCATAAATAATGGATCATGTAGGAGCTCACTAAAACAGTGATAGTCCTTTTTGAGTGCACGTAGTCAACGATGAAAGTGTAAAAAATTTCTCCTTCAATCAATCACCTACAACTTTGTCGGGAGTGATTCGATCACAAAAATTCTCACGGGATCTTGTAGATCTTTTCAAAACTACAATTTTTATTTTTTACAGTTCTTTCTATGACCTTTGCTGGCCGAGTAACGAGCTTGGAAAGGAAACTTTGTATTACATGGACAGCTTATGGAGATACCAAGGCTGGCTACTGTTTTATTTCCTCTTGCGCCATTCTGATGCAAAAATTCATCAAAAAAATATCATGACACATGATTCTGACGTAAAATAATCTCATCTCTCAGAATATTTTATCAGATTTTGCCTTGAATGTGATCTATAGGAACAAAACATGAATTCAATCAATTTTCCCAATAAAACTTGAGAAATCGGGGTTGCCCCCAATCTAAGACGAAATGTGATCAAATATTCTGAAAGATAAGATTATTTTACGTCGAAATCATGTGCCATGATATTTTTTTTGAATTTTTGCGCTAGAGTGGCGCGAGAGGAATTAAAACAGTAGCCAGCTTCGGTATCTCCATCGCAGTCCATGTAATACAAAATTTTCTTTCCAAGCTCGTTACTCGGACAGGAAAGGACGTAGAGAGTACTTTAGAAGGAGGGAATTGTAGTTTTGAAAATATCTACAAGATCCCGTAAGAATTTTTGTGATCGAATCACTCCCGACAAAGTTGTAGGTGATTGATTGAAGGAGAAATTTTTTACACTTCCATCGTTGACTACGTGCACTCAAAAAGGACGCAAAGAATGGTTTAAACACATTAATCGATAGATTTCTCTGCGATCATAAAATGCTTCTTTCAATATTCCCGTGCGACAAAGTATATTGAAAATATCACTGTTTTAGAGATACCCTACTTGATCCATCAATTATGAAAGGTACTGTATCTGCCACCGAATCATCGATCGTGATCCGTCGACGCTCTCGTCTTAGTCGAGCAGCCTCAAGTGCACATGAGTGCGAGTGAGTGCAAACAAGACAGCAACAAGGCCTACCGGGAGGGCCCGACCCACGCCTTCGCCACGAGATCGATCCGCACGCCACAAGAGCCACACTGAGATCACAGATCACATCATTGTGTCAAGAGATTCTTTTGTCAACGCGCTTATATGAAAGCACTCCACGCTTCAGCTTACTTATTTGGGTCTCAATATCGAGAGCAATATAACTCAAATACTTGACCCATTACTCTGTCCACCATACACCCTTCTCCCTACTCTCGTCGGCGAACCAAAAGGTAAAATTCATGTATAAAATCATGACCATTCTAGCTAATCTCATACTAATTCGTATATATAGGGTATTGGGGGAATACATGGCCATATTCGCCGTAGACGTTTCGGAATAATGAAGCCGGAGGCCAAAGAGTTCAACATTTGGCTATCGTGATGATAGAAAATTCCCAGATTCAAATATATAAGCAGGAAATAGCATGTAGAAAAATTAAAATAACTTCTAAATAACACATTTATGAAACCATTGAAAATTTTTCACGCAAGTTGGTTTGTCCGCTTTATAACAAAGAGAGGATGCTAACTATCAGCTACTGAGTAATGAGCGACCAAGGCCGCTTCTAACTATGTTGGTACAGCCCGCCCGAAGACTGTGCAGGGTCAGCGAAATTTCAATCATCGAAGTGGCATACTTGGAAGCGGGACCAGAAAACGTTGATCAATATGTCGGATTACAAAACTCGTCAAAAATAATGGATCGTGCATAGTGTAACATAATGAGTCTCTAACATAATCGACAATAGACATGAAAGGTTCCATCGCACAAGAATTCTGAAAGAAGATCACAAAAAAACCTATCGATTTATGGGTTTAAAGAATTTTCTCAAGAATTTTTCTCGCTGATAATCGATCCGGAAAATTAAAAATAAATACTTGCAGCGGATCACCTGTAATTTTAATGAGACTGGTCCGATCACGAACTTCTAACGGGATGTTGTAGATTGTTTCAAAATATACAAGTTTGTCATTGGAAAGTTTTTTCTACGACCTCTCTGGTTCGAGACACGAGCTCCATGAAGAAAACTTTCTAATGCATAGTTCCTTACGGAGATACTGGACCGTGCGCCAACTCTACTTGCTCAGGCGCTGTTGTACTGTCAACAACCGCCCCAAAAATTATCGAGGCATGATTTTAACGGTAAATTGTCTGAATTCCTCGAATATGCTATCAGATGTTTGCTTGAATGTGGTTTCCAACGTTGCCAACGGTTGCTTTTGTACCTCTTGCTACAAACACTCACTCGATTCCAGAGTAGCCTCTGCAGATCACATTTACGGGGGAATTTGATAGCATGTTCGTTAAATTCAGTGATTTCACGCCGAAACTATGCGGTTTCATACTTTTTAGGTTCATTCTTGGCCTTGAAACAGCGCTTGAGCAAGTGGAGTTAGCGCGTAGTCCAGAGTCTCCATAAGGTGTTATGTATCACGAAATTTTCTTCCCAGAGCTCGTCGCTCCTACTACAGAGGTCGTAAAAAAAACCTCCAATGATGTACTTGTAGATTTTGTGAACGATCTACAACATCCTGTTGGAATTTTTGTTATCGGACAACTGTCGTTGAAATTACAGGTGATCCGCTGCAAGTATCTTTTTTCAATTTTTCGAATCGATTATCAGGACGAAAATATCCTTGAAAATATTCTCTGAACCAATGAATCCATACGTTTTTTTGTGATCCTCAAGACGCTTTTTCCAAAGTTCTCGTACGATGAAACGTTTCAGGTTTATTGTCGAGCCTGCCATACTACGCATGATCCATTAATTTTGACGGATACTGTACTTCCTCATAATTCCTTTGTGAACTGCGACTGACTCAACTCATCACGAATCTCACAAAATCCTCTCTTGATCGCGAACGCGGGATGAAGTTCCTCGCCTTGTGCGAGTCGAAACTAACATGAGATTCATCTTCTTTATTGACACATCACCAAAAACTGTATTTGCAAGCAGTAAAAAAACGCTAAGATTGGAGTAATAGAGGCTTCGACCGGAGCATTGAAGCTGAAGAGTAACCCACGAATGCCTACAATAACATATATGATTTGTCTCATTTTAATAACAGGTGGATTTTTAAATCAACAAATACCTGGAATGTACCAGGTACTCCTGCAGAAAGTGCTGAGAGCTCCTGTGCGCAGGCTGGATTCCCTATAGCGGAAACGACTAATCCATCTCCGACACTTTTTTTCATTGAGGCGAAGTGTTCGGAGGGTCAATTTTACATCTCCACTGGACCTACAGTTTAAGGTGGGTTCCAAACCACCGAAACCACGGTAAAGGCACTTGAAAAAATGTCAACTGGTGCCGGCACCAGGGATCGAACCCACGACCTTTCGATTAAAAGGCGAGAGCTCTAACCTCGCTGCCACCTCGGCTTCATGTATGACATATGTTTTGAGCTCGTTTTTGTGTGCGAAATATCCCTCAAAGAAAAAGCGGAGTGCATGTACTCGACGTGAGATTAACTGAAATTTTGGAATATGTAATGGAAAATCTTTTTTGAAGCGATATTCAAGAGCTACATTCCATTTTTTGCCAAAAAGTATGTCTTGTTGTCATTGACCCTTTACGGTATGGTGGTCACTATGAGAACCATCTGAGGTTGCACTCGCAAGATATAGGAATAGCGATTAAATGTGAGAAGTGATTTAATGAATCACCAAAATTCTTCTTGAAAATCATCTTGCAATCACTCAAGCATCATCTCCTGGTCACATCACTTGATTCGGACTTCTTTGTGGAGCAGTGCGAAAATTCAAAAAAATATCATGGCACATGATTTTGACGTAAAATAATCTCATCTTTCAGAATATTTGATCACATTTTGTCTTAGATTGCAGGCAACCCCGATTTCTCAAGTTTTATTGGGAATATTGATTGAATTCATGTTTTGTCCCGATAGATCACATTCAAGGAAAAATCTGATAAAATATTCTGAGATATGAGATTATTTTACGTCAGAATCATGTGTCATGATATTTTTTTGATGAATTTTTGCATCAGAATGGCGCAAGAGGAAATAAAACAGTAGCCAGCCTTGGTATCTCCATAAGCTGTCCATGTAATACAAAGTTTCCTTTCCAAGCTCGTTACTCGGCCAGCAAAGGTCATAGAAGAACTGTAAAAAATAAAAATTGTAGTTTTGAAAAGATCTACAAGATCCCGTAAGAATTTTTGTGATCGAATCACTCCCGACAAAGTTGTAGGTGATTGATTGAAGGAGAAATTTTTTACACTTTCATCGTTGACTACGTGCACTCAAAAAGGACGCAAAGAATGGTTTAAACACATCAATCGATAGATTTTTTTGTGATCTTTAAGATGCTCTTTCTCAAATTCCCGTACGACGAAGAATATTAAAAATATTGCTGTATTAGTGAGACCCTACATGATCCATTATTCATGAGAGGTACTGTATTCGTAGTTTCAAAATGGGATCGTTTGTATTCAACTGTCATACTCATCATACCCATCTACGTATAGTATCATTGTGAGTCTTTTGGAAAACTTTTGTACTCCTAAGAGTAAAGGGAAAAGGGGGGAATATGACTTGGAGGAGGAGTTCCGCTCAAACTAGGAGTGAATTTATGATAGACTTCGAACATCAAAGCAAAACACATCATGCCTCCAACGATCTACACCTCGAATGTACAACCGAGATGCCTCAAACGTGAAAATTGATTTGGAAACGATCGGGCACATGTAATGGTGATCGACATTGATTAGTTATGAATTCCCTGAAATATACATTATCAGTTGTAAAAATTCTTTCATTAAGTGATCAACGAAAAGTCTAATCTTCCATACCCAAACTCGTTAGGCATCGGTGACACTGCGCTTCTATGAAATGAAGCCGAGGAACCACGCAATCAATTCTGCGAGGATATGAATGAATATGAGGATGTTTTAGAAGAAGTTTGAGCTGATCCAAATCTTCAAGATTTGGCTTGCCCACCAATGAAGGAGGAACATAGTGCTATCTGGAGGTCCTTTTGCATCGATACATACATATCCAATTTAAGTGCGAGAAGTGATATTTTGGAAGCTGACAGTCCTTGGTTCGGGCAGAAAAGTATGCATGACGCGATCAGGTCCAGTTACTTGATCAATTTTGCACACAGTGGAGCATGTGATGGTCAGATGAATCTGATTGGGGAGTGTGTTTGATGAAAGGAACTGAGGAGTTCGTTTCTCTGTCCATTGAACATTCCAGATCGCTTGCTCGTTCTGGGCATGCCATCGGAATTTTTATCTCTCAGCTGCGGACTAGCTCTGGGTTTTGGATAGACTTCGGGACGAGGTCTGAGCAATTCGATCTCCTCAAGTCCTCAACACGAGGGAAGACGGGGAATGGAGAGAAAACGGATCGCACGGGTGGCCCACGGATGCATTCCATTTTATCTTCTCAGCCAAAGTCCTCCACACGGGAAGGAAACGGGAAAAAGAAAAAACGGATTGTACGGGAAGCCCACGGATTCGTCCTGTTTGATTCCCTGAGCCAAAGTCCACCACACGGGAAAAAAACGGGAAACGAAAAAAAATCGGATCGCACGGGGAGCCCACGGATGCATCCCATTTGGTCTCCTAGGCCAAAGTACGCTACACGGGGAAAAAACGGGAAACGAAAAAAGAACGGACCGCACGGGGAGCGCACGGATGCGCCCTATTTGATTCCCTGAGCCAAAGTCCACCACACGGGTAAAAAACGGGAAACGGGAAGAAAAACGAATCGCACGGGGAGCCCACGGATGCATCTCATTTCATCTCCTGGGCCAAAGTACGCCACACGGGAGGAAAACGGGAAACGGGAAAAAAACGGATCGCACGGGGAGCCCACGGATGCATCTCATTTGGTCTCCTAGGCCAAAGCCCTCCACACGGGAAACGGAAAAAAAACGGATCTCACGGGGAGCCCATGGATGCATCTCATTTGGTCTCCTAGGCCAAAGTACGCCACACGGGAGAAAAACGGGAAACGGGAAAAAAACGGATCGCACGGGGAGCCCACGGATGCATCTCATTTGGTCTCCTAGGCCAAAGCCCTCCACACGGGAAACGGAAAAAAAACGGATCGCACGGGGAGCCCATGGATGCATCTCTTTTGGTCTCCTAGGCCAAAGTACGCCACACGGGGAAAAAACGGGAAACGGAAAAAAACGGATCGCACGGGGAGCCCACGGATGCATCTCATTCGGTCTCCTAGGCTAAAGTACGCCACACGGGGAAAAAACGGGAAACGGGAAGAAACGGACTGCACGGGAAGCGCACGGATGCATCTTATTTGGTCTCCTTGGCGAAAATACGCCACACGGGAAAAAAACGGGAAACAGAAAAAAACGGATCGCACGGGGAGCCCACGGATGCATCTCATTTCATCTCTTAGGCCAAAGTACGCCACACGGGAAAAAAACGAGAAACGGAAAAAAACGGATCGCACGGCGAGCCCACGGATGCATCTCATTTGGTCTCCTAGGCCAAAGCCCTCCACACGGGAAAAAAATGGGAAACGGAAAAAAAACGGATCGCACGGGGAGCCCATGGATGCATCTCATTTGGTCTCCTAGGCCAAAGTACGCCACACGGGAAGAAAACGGGGAACGGAAAAGAACGGACTGCACGGGAAGCGCACGGATGCATCTCATTTGGTCTCCTTGGCCAAAATACGCCACACGGGGAAAAAACGGGAAACGGGGAAAAAACGGATCGCACGGGGAGCCCACGGATGCATCTCATTTGGTCTCCTAGGCCAAAGCCCTCCACACGGGAAAAAAACGGGAAACGGAAAAAAAACGGATCGCACGGGGAGCCCATGGATGCATCTCATTTGGTCTCCTAGGCCGAAGTACGCCACACGGGAAAAAAACGAGAAACGGAAAAAAACGGATCGCACGGGGAGCCCACGGATGCATCTCATTTGGTCTCCTAGGCCAAAGCCCTCCACACGGGAAAAAAACGGGAAACGGAAAAAAACGGATCGCACGGGGAGCCCATGGATGCATCTCATTTGGTCTCCTAGGCCAAAGTACGCCACACGGGAAGAAAACGGGAAACGGAAAAAACGGATCGCACGGGAAGCCCACGGATGCATCTCATTTGCTCTCCTAGGCTAAAGTACGCCACACGGGGAAAAACGGGAAACGGAAAGAAACGGACTGCACGGGAAGCGCACGGATGCATCTCATTTGGTCTCCTTGGCCAAAATACGCCACACGGGGAAAAAACGGGAAACGGGGAAAAAACGGATCGCACGGGGAGCCCACGGATGCATCTCATTTGGTCTCCTAGGCCAAAGCCCTCCACACGGGAAAAAAACGGGAAACGGAAAAAAAACGGATCGCACGGGGAGCCCATGGATGCATCTCATTTGGTCTCCTAGGCCAAAGTACGCCACACGGGGAAAAAACGGGGAACGGGAAAAAAACGGATCGCACGGGGAGCCCACGGATGCATCCCATTTGGTCTCCTAGGCCAAAGCCCTCCACACGGGAAAGAAACGGGAAACGGAAAGAGAACGGATCGCACGAGAAGCCCACGGATGCATCTCATTTGGTCTCCTGGGCCAAAGTACGCCACACGGGAAGAAAACGGGGAACGGAAAAAAAACGGATCGCACGGGAAGCCCACGGATGCGTCCTATTTGATTCCCTGAGCCAAAGTCCACCACACGGGGAAAAAACGGGAAACGGAAAAAAAACGGATCGCACGGGGAGCCCATGGATGCATCTCATTTGGTCTCCTAGGCCAAAGTACGCCACACGGGGAAAAAACGGGGAACGGGAAAAAAACGGATCGCACGGGGAGCCCACGGATGCATCTCATTTGGTCTCCTAGGCCAAAGCCCTCCACACGGGAAAAAAACGGGAAACGGAAAGTAAACGGATCGCACGGGAAGCTCACGGATGCATCTCATTTGGTCTCCTAGGCCAAAGTACGCCACACGGGAAGAAAACGGGGAACGGAAAAAAACGGATCCCACGGGAAGCCCACGGATGCGTCCTATTTGATTCCCTGAGCCAAAGTCCACCACACGGGGAAAAAACGGGGAACGGGAATAAAAACGGATTGCACGGGGAGCCCACGGATGCATCTCATTTGGTCTCCTAGGCCAAAGCCCTCCACACGGGAGAAAAACGGGAATCGGAAGAAAAACGGGTCGCACGGGGAGTCCATGGATGCATCTCATTTGGTCTCCCAGGCCAAAGTACGCCACACGGGGAAAAAACGGGGAACGGGAAAAAAACGGATCGCACGGGGAGCCCACGGATGCATCTCATTTGGTCTCCTAGGCCAAAGCCTTCCACACGGGAAAAAAACGGGGAACGGGAAAAAAACGGATCGCACGGGGAGCCCACGGATGCATCTCATTTGGTCTCCTAGGCCAAAGCCCTCCACACGGGAAGAAAACGGGGAACGGGAAAAAAAACGGATTGCACGGGGAGCCCACGGATGCATCTCATTTGGTCTCCTAGGCCAAAGCCCTCCACACGGGAAAAAAACGGGATTCGGAAAAAAAACGGATCGCACGGGGAGCCCATGGATGCATCTCATTTGGTCTCCTAGGCCAAAGTACGCCACACGGGGAAAAAACGGGGAACGGGAAAAAAACGGATCGCACGGGGAGCCCACGGATGCATCTCATTTGGTCTCCTAGGCCAAAGCCTTCCACACGGGAAAAAAACGGGAAACGGAAAAAAAACAGGCCGCACGGGGAGCCCACGGATGCATCTCATTTGGTCTCCTAGGCCAAAGCCCTCCACACGGGAAAAAAACGGGAAACGGAAAAAAAACGGATCGCACGGGAAGCCCACGGATGCGTCCTATTTGATTCCCTGAGCCAAAGTCCACCACACGGGGAAAAAACGGGGAACGGGAAAAAAACGGATCGCACGGGGAGCCCACGGATGCATCTCATTTGGTCTCCTAGGCCAAAGCCCTCCACACGGGAAAAAAACGGGAAACGGAAAGAAAACGGATCGCACGGGGAGCCCACGGATGCATCTCATTTGGTCTCCTAGGCTAAAGTACGCCACACGGGGAAAAAACGGGAAACGGAAAAAAACGGACCGCACGGGGAGCGCACGGATGCGCCCTATTTGATTCCCTGAGCCAAAGTCCACCACACGGGAAAAAAACGGGAAACGGAAAAAAAACGGACTGCACGGGGAGTGCACGGATGCATCTCATTTGGTCTCCTCCGCCAAAGTCCTCCACACGGGAAAAAAACGGGAAACGGAAAAAAAACGGATCGCACGGGGAGCCCACGGATGCATCTCATTTGGTCTCCTAGGCCAATCCTCCACACGGGAAAAAAACGGGAAACGGAAAATAAACGGACTACACGGGAAGCGCACGGATGCATCTCATTTGGTCTCCCCCGCCAAAGTCCTCCACACGGGAAAAAAACGGGAAACGGGAAAAAACGGATCGCACGGGGAGCGCAAGGGTGGAGAGCTTGCGGAGCTTTTCTCGACAGGAGCCTACTATAAAGCCTCCGTTTTCTGTCCGTTCGAGTGCACGGAAATAAAACGGAAAGGTGCGTATTTTACCCGATTCCGCCATTTCCGACACGGAAATCCGCACGGAACCACTGCGAATACCCACTCTCGATAATGAAGCCTCGATTGACACTATATATATATATGTTACCGGCAAAGTCCGAAGTGCCGGCAGTTCGCGAATTGCCTAGGCACTTCGGGCTTTGCCGGGCCCGTTTCAGGCAAAGTCCGGAGGGAGGACGTTTCTCCGGACTTTGCCGGACAGCTCGGTAGGCAATTCGCGGAGTGCCTGCGGCCCTTTCGGCAGTTCGCGAATTGCCTACGCAGCTACATCCGGCAAAGTCCGGAGGAATTTCGACTTCCATTTTCCATATTATCGCCCATGGTTTCTGCATGAATATCACCTTCTTTCGATCCATTATTGCTCGATTGGCAATTCCGAGTACGAAGCACATCAAATTTCACGTGAATTGAAACGCATTATGTCGGTATCATTGCAAGATGTTGTCGTTCTTCTTCTCTCTCTCTCTCTCTCTCTCCCTCTCTGCTCCTTTCCTCATCAGAAAACGAATACATTAGCATAAGAGAGAGAGAGAGAGACAGAGAGAGAGAGAGAGAGAGAGAGAGAGAGAGAGAGAGAGAGAGAGAGAGAGAGAGAGAGAGAGAGAATGCCAGAGTTTAGTTACTGTGTATGTTCTCATCCAATTCTGCAAGTAAACAATAACTATGGTAGCTATAAGCTCAGCTCAAGGCTAATATTCAGTAACACTTTGTAGTAGTAGTCTGTCTGGTGCGAGTCTCTGAGCCCGACTGTTCGTAAATTTCCCCGCGCATCGGCGAGTATAATTGAAATCGTCACTTTTTCCGCGTTTGGCAGTTGTTCACCATGGATGAACAAGCTCAAAGTGAGCTCATGAAAAAAAAATTCAAAGAAAAATTGAGTGCACTGCCAAAGTCACAAAACTCTTCTCGAATTTTCACCAAGCAAGACTATTCGAAAATGATTCAAGAAGTAGAGATTGCCAAAAAAAACCAGAGCAAGACCTCGCGTGATTATCGCCGCCTCAAGCGATTTGATGTGCTGCAAGTTGGAGATTGCAAGAAATTGATTTCACCAGTTACGGAGGAGAACCCTGAAGTAAGGTATTATGTGAGTGACGAAGAGCTATTTGATGCCATCCATGATTCTCATATCGAATGTGGGCATGGAGGAAGAGACAGACTAGAGCAAGCAGTGAATAAGAAGTTTGTTAATATTCCAAGAAGTGTGTTAATGGTGTACTTGAGTTTGTGTGTTTCGTGTGAAAAAAAGAAGAGCCTTCCAAAAAAAGGTGTAGTGGTGAAGCCTCTGCTGTTCAATGAAATAAACCAACGTGGCCAAGTTGACTTGATTGACATGCAAACTTGCAAAGACGGACCGTACAAATTCATTCTTGTTTATCAAGAACATCTCTCTAAACTTGTAATACTGCGGCCATTGGAAACAAAGTCAGCGCAAGAGGTTGCACGTCATTTAATTGATATTTTTTGCATCATCGGCGCTCCTTCAGTTCTTCAGTCCGACAATGGTCGAGAGTTCGTGAATCAAGTGATTGAAGAATTCAAAGTCATGTGGCCATCTCTCACTATAGTTCACGGAAAACCTCGACATTCCCAGAGCCAAGGTAGTGTTGAGAGAGCCAACCAGGACATACAAAACATTCTTCGAGCTTGGTTGGAAGATAATAAAACCAAAAAATGGAGCGAAGGTCTGCGGTTCGTCCAAATCCAAAAAAACTCCTCTCATCACAGTGGAATCAATCAGACCCCGTTCAAAGCAATGTTTGGTGAGTGGAATTATCATCATCACAAATTCTTTTGTTTTGATTTAGAGCGCATTCAAATGGCTCAATAACAACTTTCCTTCTCACTGTTTACTTGCTGAGTTCCGTTCAAACTCTCGGTCGTTCATAACGCACGTACGTGTATATTCCGTCTAGAAATATACACGTGAAATGTGATTCGAAACATACTGAATTATCGCTGACAGTTGATTTCTCTGTATAGCAAGCGCGAGAATTCTCAATCATTCAGACTAAAGCATCTCCATTTTTTTCACCTTATTTGGCAATCTCACTTCTGATTTTCCAGGGAGGGAAGCACACCTTGGATTGAATATACTCCCTGATCAATTGAAAAAAGTTCTGCGTACTGAAGAAGAGTTGGAGTCTGCTCTGAATGTGAATCAAGGATCTTCGACTGATACTATCCATTCTCTCAGTGAAGCCGACGATGAAACACAAAAAACGCCCGAGGCTTGTAATTCAGTGATGATTCCCGACACAGGTGAATACCAACGATTTCTCATTTGATTCTGTTTTTGATCAATTCTACTTGCTTATATACTCCGATTTTATTTGTTTTAAAAAAAATTCCAGAGCCGAATACTGCATCTGGGTCATCAGAATTGGGACTTGACTCACATATCTGTCACGTGTGTAATGAAGAATCATCGAAAGCTCATAAATGCAGTATTTGCAATCGATTTGTTCATGTTGTTTGTGGAAAAACTGTGGGCGGAGAGTCACAAGAGGGATACGGATCCTCAGTACACTGTAACAGCTGTTGGATAACGAATGAGAGGAATATTTCCAAGGCCAAGGCAGTTGCAGGGCTGAAACGGCAGGCTGAAAAAATGTTATCTCTGTCAAATAAGAAATTTTGTAAGATTCCTGTCGGTTCATCAGTCAGAGTTCCTATACCAAGTGTAGATAGGAGTAAAGGTGATCCGAAAAATTTGATTGGAGTTGTTATGGAAGTGTCCGAGGATGGATATTATAAGATTGGCAGCAAAAAAGGTATCATTGACTCACTCTTCTCACGCAATCAAATAGACAAGTGCAAAGAGAATTTCTTGGAAATTTCTCAGGTACCATCAAACACTGTCACACTGCGTACAATTAGCAATAAAGAATCTATGTTCGATGGACAAGGTTATGTCAAGTGTAATTGTACGAAAAAATGTATTAATAACTCATGCAAATGTAGAAAACTACAACTTTTATGTAATTCTAAATGTCATTCATCCAACACTTGCTGTAATAAGTGACTGGAATTTACTGTGATGAGATACTGTGCTGTACTGGAAAGGGACTCATATTTTACGTATTTTTGACTGAATTGAATAAATTCTACTAGAATTGTCTAAGTACTCCCAGTGAATGATATTTCATTTGCAATAATCAGAAGAATTGATTAGGTGACATTTTTTCAGGTATTGAGCTACTGGAGATATATGCAATAACATAAAAAATGAAAGTCGAAATTCCTCCGGACTTTGCCGGATGTAGCTGCGTAGGCAATTCGCGAACTGCCGAAAGAGCCGCAGGCACTCCGCGAATTGCCTACCGAGCTGTCCGGCAAAGTCCGGAGAAACGTCCTCCCTCCGGACTTTGCCTGAAACGGGCCCGGCAAAGCCCGAAGTGCCTAGGCAATTCGCGAACTGCCGGCACTTCGGACTTTGCCGGTAACATATATATATATTAGGGCTACACTTAGTTCCCGACTTTTCTGTATCGGTAAGGACGCCCCTCCAGATTTCAACTTCATGATAAAAGAAAATGGAAGAAATTTTCTTTAGATTTTCACAGGCCGTTCTAGTACTGCCGCATTGCACTTGTATCCCCGAGTTTCGAGACGTTTTTCCACAAAATTCGTTAACTTTGCATGGCAAGCACTTGCATTTCCTAAAGGATCGAGCAAACCGAACTGGATAACATTGATTGGGAGGGCTTAGGGAATCTTTTCACGCGCGTAGCGATTAGTTTTGGTTTAATTTCAGGCTCAGAACGGCAGAAATATAGTCCTAAAATCACTTTTTATCGCAGTTTTCGAGTTCTCCTGCGCATGCGTGATTTTCTACGGTTTTGATAATATTGTCAATCGATAGCCCATGCGATCTCCTTCAGAATGACCTAATTCAATCCGATGCAATGGGACCGGAGTAGTGGATGATTTTGAATGAGGTGGAGTCGAAGGTGCAAATCCGTGCAAATCGGTCGAGATCACCTGCGATGCTTTTTATCTTGTACAGCGTGTTTCTCTGGTTTCTCTGCGACGAATCGACTTCGTCAAAGGGTTATTTCAAAGGGAATTGTCTGAGCTATCGAAGTAAGTAGGCGACGGAGTGGCGAATTCATGGTGAAATACGGAAAAATGGACATTTGATAATTTTTATCCGAATAAAAAGCTGTTTTGAACTGTTCTGCGTGACTATACTGTAACTCACCATCACTTCACCACTCCACAACCTACTCATTTCGATAGCTCAGATTATTTCCTTCAAAATGACCCCTTGGCGGAGTCGATCCTGCACAAGATGAAAAGCATCGCAGACAATCTCGACCGATTTGCACGGATTTGCACCTTTGATTCCACCTCATTCAAAATCATTCACTACTCCGAGCCCATTGCATCGAATAGACTTTTGGCAGTGGTCATTTTGAAGGAAATCGCACGGGCTATCGATTGAGAATATTATCAAAACCGTAGAAAATCGCGCATGCGCGGGAGAACTCGAAAACTGCGATAAAAAGGGATTTTAGGACTGTATTTCTGCCATTTTGGCCCCGTTCTGAGCCTGAAATTAAAGCAAAACTAATAACTACGCGCGTGAAAAGATTCCCTAAGCCCTCCCAATCAATGTTATCCAGTTCGGTTTGCTCCATCCTTTTGGAAATGCAAGTGCTTGCCATGCAAAGTTAACGAATTCTGTGAAAAGACGTCTTAAAACTCAAAAATACAAGTGCAATGCGGCAGTACTAGAACTGCCTGAAAAATCTGAAAAAAATTTCTTCCATTTCCTTTCATCATGAAGTTGAAATCTGGGGGGCGTTCCTACCGATACAGAAAAGTCGGGAAATAAGTGTCACCCTAATATATATATTAGGGTGGGCCGGAAATGAATTTTTTTCCTAGATCGATACGCTTGGGGTCGGAAACGTTAGGTTTTGACTAGTAGATGTGAAAATTTTTTCGCTGGACGCTGAAAAATGAGATCTACCGTCCGAGCAAGAGCCGTGAAGGTTTTTTTTAAATAGCATGCGTTTAAATGGGAAACTGCATAATTTGTACATTTTTCTTCCTTGTTTAGCAGATGACTCTGACGCATCTCAACGTTTTCAGACGTAATTGAGCTTATTTTGAAGCTCTTTTCAAGACCTTTGAAATGAGCTAAGGTAAATTCGATTTTGATCAAGTGGAGACGAGTTATCTTGATTTTTCCCAAGAGAGATTTTCATCGAAAATATCAAAAAATTGCATTTTTGGCCTCATAAGGCTAACTGAGGGCATGAAGCTTTACAAAAACGGAGGGGCAGCACGTACACTATAATATTTGGATGTTTTCTCTGTATTTACACTCAGACACGCCATTTGATAGCACAGGCACAAAAACTTCCACTAATGTCACAAGAAGAAGGGAATCGCAGATTATTCACCGCGTCAGATGATGTTAGTATTCATCGAATATAAGTATCATCAACTCTCTGAGAGGCGGAAATGCAACGGCCGATGATCGAAGTTAAGCATCGTTGGGCGCGGTTAGTACTTGGATGGGTGACCGCCCATCTCGGTTTAATCAACCTGCACGAGCTGACTTTTCTAATCGATTGGTTGACACTTACACCTCAGCAACGTGAGCGGGAGACACAAAATGTTACATTTGCGGTGTTCATCTCACGAAATGTGACATGAGCACCGTGAAGGTAGCATGACAAATGTACCGAACTCTTCGGAGTAAGTTTTCTCTTTTCAGGAGTTTTTCCTCGCTTCATGAGCATTATTCCTGGGCAAATGCGGAGAGAATTATGTTCAGGGTGAGTAGCTGGATCTCAAAACTCGACACGATAAAACACGAAATAAGAAACCCATGAGATCCGCCCTGGTTGTAATAGTCCATTGGCTGAAGGCGACCATTCAACACAAGGAAGAAAAACACGTGCTCAGTCATCTATATGAGGCTCCGATACTATCAAATCGAGGAGGAAGTATTGAGACCAATTTCCAAACACGACAAAAGTCTGAATAAATGGTGGACACTGGTTTCCCATTATTGCGCCACTTAATCCGTAAGAACTCGCTCGTCTCAACTTGTATACTGAAAATGAGGAAAATGAAGAAAATGTAAAAGAAACTGAAACAATACAACAAAAAAATTAACTCTGCCATCGACGGTCCCAAGCCCGTAAGAGAAAAGTGAAGGGCCAGATATGATGAAAGATTTTCGATAATTTCGGGATTATTGCTGGATCTTCTGCGCGGGCTCAGTAAATGTGCTTTGGAATGGCGTTTGTGGGTGTGGATACAGAGAAAAAATCCAAATATCATAGTGTATGTACGTGCTGCCCCTTCGTTTTTGTGGAGCTTCATGCCCTCAGTTAGACTTATGAGGCCAAGAATGCAATTGTTTTGTTGTTTTCGATGAAGATCTTTCTTGGGAAAGATCAAGATAACTCGTGTCCAGTGAGTCAAAGTCAAACTCTCTACAGCTAATTTCGAAGGTCTTGAAAAGAGCTTCAAAATGAGCTTAAGTACGTCTGAAAAGGTTGAGATGCGTCAGGGTTATCTGCTAAACAAGGAAGAAAAATGTACAAATTATGCAGTTTCCCATTTAAACGCATGTTATTTAAAAAAAAACCTTCACGGCTCTTGCTCGGACGGAAGATCTCATTTCCCAGCGTCCAGCGAAAAAATTTTCACATCTACTAGTCGAAACCTAACTTCTCCGACCCCAAGCGTATCGATCTAAAAAAAATTCATTTTCGGCTCACCCTAATATATATATGATTTTGAAAATCTCAAACCATTTGAAAGAGATAATAAGTTGTAACTTCTATTCTTGTGATATTCTAGGGTCAAAATCATAGAAAGTAAATTCAATGTTTTTTTGGGATTTCATTAAGTAGATTTGGCAGGGGAATGAGATTGAGATGTGCAGAAAATTCTACAGTTCTACAGTGTGAATTGAGGGTTAACTCTTAAGGACAAGATTGTCTACCTGATATTCTTTTCCCCACATATTGGCGAATCATATGAGTGATACGAATATGGCCAAGGATAGCGCTGACCAAGTATCCGTATTCCCTTTATACAGTAAGACCTCCATTTAACGGACACTCAATTTAGCGGACACCTCCACTTAGCGGACGATTTTAAAAGCACCGGTAGAAATACATTGCCTCTTACGGAGACAAACCCTTGATTTAGCGGACACTCGAAATAACGGACGCGGACAGTTGAAGCATTCAAAATTGAGGAATAGCGGACACTTCAACTGCCCGGGAACGTAAACAATCAAGCGTTTGTGTGATCAGATGTTCGATGCTTGCCTGCTAACTATGCCAGTATTAATCATCAGCTTGCGACAGAATGCAGTTCTATCGACATCCAAGATTTGGTTGACGTGAGGCATGAAAGCGCCCTCGAAGAAGTTGAAAATGACGACGAAACATATGTCCAAGAAGTCCCTATCACAACCGAAGACTTTGGAAAATATGCTTCTTGTGCAAAGGAATACTTGATGCAAAATGGTGATGCAGCAGGTTTAGCATTAGCATCTGATCTTGAAATGCGCGCACAGAACATTGTCGCGAGGAAACCAAAAAACAAACCTCAATCGTCAATTATTCTGAAAAACTTAATCGTCAATTATTTTGAAAGACTTGTATGGATTACTTTTATTGAGCGAATTTTAGAGTTGAGAAACAGATTGATCTTGTGATATGGGTTTTCTTTGTATTTTTAGTTCATCAATAAATGACTTCTGTATTTTCATGTTTCTCGTCACGGCTTAATGGGTTCATATAGCACTCACTTGATTTAGCGGACACCTCGATATAACGGACACTTTTTAGTGCACCGCGAATGTCCGGTAAATCGAGGTTTCACTGTACTTTATAAGATTATGTGTCATAATTTTGCAACTTCCGAGTGATTTTACAATAGTTGTAGTGATTCCATTGATGGAGCATATCCAAGCATCTATCTATTCCTCCTTTCTCCAGCGGTGAGTATATCCACACGCATCCAACATCGCTCTGTGTCTGAATGCCTTTTTGATCGCCAGAACGATGTCCCCGAGTGGCATTTACTCGCAGATTGGACCTCCTCCGGTACGCTCATGTCTTTGGAGCAAGACTTTATTGTTCCTCTCGAGGAATTATCGCGGCCAGTTTGCCTTGTACCACCAGTATCGATAAACCGTATCTAGACAGACATTCAGTTTTACGGAATGCCCACCGGTGATAGGGAGGATCGTGGTCTGATCGTGGAATACCGTCGAATCCTGTCCAAGTGTCTGATTGGGTGTAAGTTATATTCTCCGAGTAAATGAGTCCGTATTGTTCTCCCACTGTGGGCATAAAAGTCATAAGAATGGCTGGAAGGGCATAGTTACCCTCTAACTCATTCCTCCCCGTTGGCTTAGCTTTACTGCTATCTTCGATGGGTTCGTTCAATTCATAATATTTGTATTCATATTTATTACTAAAAAACCACTTGATTTCATGTATCGATCCATCCGCAACGAGCTCAGCAGTAGCATCACAAAAATATCCGGGTAATGGTTCGGAGTATCTGCAAGTGATTAGATCTGCCTTGAATAGGACGCAGTAATGTTGGCGCTCACCAGCCCATATAGTTTTTCGACTATCGTCGTAGCACTTTATCTGGACGCGCACAAAGAACGGGTACTCCTCCATTTTGACGGAACTCTTCTTGCAATGCTCCTCGGATCCTAGTGAAAGATTGCAAAATTAGGTATTTGAATCATCGAAGAAAGTTGGAGGACAAATCTGATCTGAGTGCACATTAGCGTGGGCTGAAAAATGGAATTTTTTCCAAATCAAAACGCTTGGGGTTCCAGTTTTTGCCATTTTGCACGTAGATGAAGAGAAAGTTCTTCTGCGATTTTTAAAATGAGTATCTCTGCTAGGGCCCTCGAGATTTTTAATAATGAGGGATTTTTACTCGTTTTTGCGTCATTTTTCAAACTAATCGGACGAGGCGGAAGATGTACCCATACACAAGAACAAGATCAACAATAAATATTTCAGATCGAAAAGGGAGATGTCGGAAGGGGCATGATGGCCACGCAGTCGGGTGGCGATGGCCATGTAAATTTTGCAGTTCGGCGCCAGCCGACGAGCAGACGACGTAACCCCATGCATTGTAGCGAAAATTGATATATTAGAAAATTCATGTTCCGGTGCTTTTCTGGTGTTGATTCATGATTCATACAATCATTTTCGACGTTTTATAGTGAAATCATGCCAACTTATATGGAAAAATCATTATTGATGAACCTTCATTCCCAGGCCAACGCACCCGACTCGACTGGCCATCATGCCCGAATGGGGCATGATGACCACCTCGAATGTTTAATTAATTCACTCGCAAACTGTTACCTCAAAAATATTTTTAATTGGTGTATTGTATTCTTCAGAGTCTCTACTTTCAATCTATGCCATTGGTTTTGGTTAGAGAGTTGGAATGAACGTTCGTGCGGCTTGAAAAGAAAGAGTGGCCGTCAAACCCCACTCTCCCCTATGAGGATGCAAACTGATCTCCGCTACATTCTATGACAAAAATCAAATGCCTCCACCGAGCTCCGAGATCCATCTGTCTCACTCGCTATAGCAGGTGGTGGAATACCCCAATTCACAGAAACTTTCAAATCGCTCGATCGATTTGTCAAGAAGCGTAAGCTCTCTTGGCATCAATGGATAATTTCCGGGCGCACAGAGGATCCTCTCCTGCAAGCCCATAAAAATATAGTCTGTCCCTTCATTAGAAGCTCGCTCTTAGGAGAAGATCCCCTGTGCGTTCGGAAAAATATCTAGTTCCCACTTCACTTTTTTCGAAAGTCTAACTTGGCGAGTATGGCCATCCTTTCCCTCTGAAATTTTATCTGGAGTCAAAATATGGATTTCAATTCTTGAGAGTCATGAGATCAGGGAAAATATGTCGAGTAACTATTTAGCACAATCTAAACGTGAAACGAATGAAGAGAGAATCAAAAATACTAATTTCAACTCTTGAGAGTCGTGAGATCAAGAAAAGTATGTCGAGTAATTGTTTTGCAGAATCTTAACGTGAAACGCATGGATAAGGATTGATATAATTAAAATTGGATTTTTCCGGTAATTTTGATTCGACTTGAGTTACTCACCATCTCCACTGATATATTGAGAATGATCATCTATCTAGACCCATAAGAAGAAGACTGAACTAAAGCCACGGTCGTATAAACAGGTCTGGAAACTCCTATTGCGAACATGGTTCCGAATTCTGGGCTCAAAAGTTTCCACTTTTACTCACTTTTCCTCGTGGCGATGCGATTGAGTAGTAAGTGCGCATGTTGATGTTGACAAATCAATCTTGTAATGTCAACATCAGTTCCCTAACCTTTTCGTCATGCCGTGTCCATCAAGTGCCTAATGAATAATTATAAATCGAAAGAGATTCGGTCAAGCTTCAAGCCACCGAAAGATTTTGGTTTGCTGCAGTTGCAGTTATGGTTGAAGGAGCTCAACTTGAAGAAGCTGCGTTCAACACAAAGAGTGTGTGGCAGACACTTTGCCGAAGAAGACGTGATTCGGTGAATCATACAACGCGATGCAAGTGGCCAACTTATCGCGCATGTACGCGATAATTTCATTACACATACACATAGTTTTGATTGTATACCATGCGATTGGGATGCTCATCTTTATTAAATTTGTTGAACCCAAGATTTGGGGGAACGAAAAGTTGTGATAGAATTCAACAGATGGTTCTGATTAATAAGTGAGAATAAGTTGTTAGATCAGCCTTAATCTAATTCCCTGCTTAAACTCTTCAACGTTACTCTCACAAAATCAATAAATCAACCAATAGATCAGGTATGTTGGCATGTTTACATTTTTGAACATCATACTACTCGATGGCAGCGCCACGCTCACCGTGGTCAACTTTGGCACTACACCTCGCTCCATTAAGAGGACCAACCTTTTGCATTGAGTTTCCAGAACTGTTTATACGACCGTGACTAAAGCGATCAGTGCTGGATTGAACCTTCTGGTTTCCGTTTTATTCCCATGGGTTTAAAGAGATGGTAATTCTCAATATATCAGTAGAGATGGTGAGTAACTCAAGTCGAGTCAAAATTACCGAAAAAATCAAATTTTAATTCCATCAATCCTTATCCATGCGTTTCACGTTAAGATTCTGCAAAACAATTACTCGACATACTTTTCTTGATCTCACGACTCTCAAGAGTTGAAATTAGTATTTTTGATTCTCTCTTCATTCGTTTCACGTTTAGATTGTGCTAAATAGTTACTCGACATATTTTCCCTGATCTCATGACTCTCAAGAATTGAAATTCATATTTTGACTCCAGATAAAATTTCAGAGGGAAAGGATGGCCATACTCGCCAAGTTAGACTTTTGAAAAAAGTGGAGTGGGAGGGTAGAAGATCACGAGTATACACGAAGATTCGTAGGTTAGAAAGCAATTCAATGAGAAATTGCAAGTCATAGGTAGTGAATAGTCATGAATTAGATGTTGGTCATCGGTAGAATATTGTGGGTTAACGTAGTTTCTATATCGACAACAATTCCACTCAGTTTCCCATATATGTTTCATCAAAGACATTTTTCAATGTAGTCCTATTCTTCATGTGCCAATCCATTCAAGTAAACTTCTACGTTCTAACAGGAATCAGGATATTTGGTATGACATAAATCATGTGACGTCTCTGATTTCCTTCTCTGAACACTTCAAATTTGAACGGAAGTTAAGATGTTTCATGGAGTTACTATTTTTGCAACGAGATTACAATATTCGAGATGAATTTTAGCACCTTATTTTGATTATGAGCTGGTTCAGGATGTCTTCTTTTTATCCATTCTTCACTTCTGCAGAAACGTGCTGGAAACGTCGAGACAACAGACATCTCGTAGATATTTTACGTTGCTCAAACGTTCCACCAACGGGGTTTCCGGTTATTTACGGAACGTTCCAAGGTTGCAATTGCAACGTTCCAGAAACGTCGAGGTAACATTCATTGTTTGGTGGGCGTCTAAGAAGGAATGCACCATTCCTCATGTCACCAGAAAAAAAACCTATTATCTTATTCATTCCTCTAATTCCTTATAATTCCATTGAAACAGTGTTAGAACAGGGCACAAAATTAATATTGAACGATCTCTCGCACGTCTTAGGATCGCTAAATACATGAAATATTTTAATAATTTTGCAGATCCTGACAGATATTCGCCAGAATACGTGTATCAACTGTTGAGTGATTACAACCGTCACTTGAGAGCTGCAATCGACGCACTTCAAAACGCATATGTATTTTATTCTAAGCAAATTCATAATCTTGGTCTGCTTTTCTGAAATTCCGAAGAAGTTTTGCCACAAGATGATTCCTGATTTGTCTACGAGCAAAGATTTTATCGAAATTGTATATCAAGAGTCTTGCGATGCGTCAATTTTATCCTACTGATGAAGATCCTACAGAATATGGCTTCGAACTCAGCATGTGATTGCAGCATTGCCAAGTTTTCTAATTTACATCCACACTCTGGTGCCCATCAGAATGTCAAAAGTTGACGAAATGTTTCATTCAATGTATGAAAATGTCAAAAAGTTAGCTTTTGGTCCTGTACAATGCAAGCCGGACCCCGTATAAAACGGCTCAAAATACCGCCACTTATTTGATACTCAACCACAGTTCTTTCATCTCAATGACGAACTGTTTTAAGATCGAAATATGATTCAGAGTCGTCGAACTTCCGCGATTTGGACGTATCCGTCTAATTTATTGGCTCGTTATCGAGGTCATGCTATCAGCAACATTGCACACGGGTATTTTTACTATTTCCTCAGACTATGTAATGTAATGGGACTGGATTTTGCCGTTTAAATAAATTGAATATATTGGAAGAAAAAATTGAATTATTTGTTGGTACTCTTATTAGTTGAACTATTACTTCTATTAGATTTGTAATAATGGGATCTATTCGTGTCAGGAGTTATATTCCGTGGTTTATGATTCTTTGATTACACATTATTCTGATTCATAAATGTAATTAATCAATTCTTCAATCATTTGTTCAGCAAATTTAGATGGGACCTCGTCCGTGAATACCAGCAATAATGTAGCCAAGTGGGATGTATGTCGCGTTTGAAATTGGCACCACAAATGATCCTCTCACGTACCCTCTGACACCCGACTCCAGAGCTGAACAAACTCGTATTTTACTACTTGAATACACTGCACGCCCAGGCTGTTTCACATTCAATGCATCCTTAAGAAGTTATCCATTCTAATGTCAAGTGTGTGTGGACTAAAAATTCGCTACGAGGCCTTGAATTTCATCGGATATCACACGAAACATTTCGATGTACACTAAACGATCTACCAATGACGATAAACGCGCACTCAAATAAGTCGGAAGCAGAAAAATCAACATCAGAAGATGTGGCTCACAAATCCGCCTTGAGCCGAACTGTTTCGGTCTGGGAGAAAAAAGTGCACCAGGGAATGTTATGAAGATGTTATACTGGAGTGGAGTTTGACATCTCGACTAAAAATTGATGAGTCCGAGCGAATATTTTGGGAATGGAGCCCAAAATCACGCAAGTGAGAATTCATTCTGATTTATCAAATTCGAGAACTTTGACTTGACGGGACTTCAGTTTCCAAGAATTTCTTTTTGATTGTTATAATTTCTTCAATTATCAAGTACGGAATCTCTTGACATTTTCACAACCACAATCAATTGAAAGATATTTTTCTTGATAGAATGGATTTTGGTTAGTGTAAACCAACCAGACTGAAAAAATCTCCAGAAGAGATTTCAAGCTTCTTTCGTGCCGCAGCAAACTCTTCACGTAACCTATAGTGAACTCATTGGCTGATTTACCCCAAGATGTACTATTTCTCGAACACATTGGATTTTTCGATAGTATTTGGTACTATATTGGGTTCATTGACAGTAAGGAGAGATTATGCACAGATTAAGATACCGCGGGAGAATTCCTAAATGAGTTTTAAGCAGTGAAGTCAGTGCTAGGTCAGACACAAGTTCGGGCGCGTCTAGGGGAAATCTCACAATCCTTGTAACTGTGACGCGATGAAATGTGGCAGCCTATGCACAATAAATAATCGATGTCATATGTTTCACTTGTAACATTGGGTCTCTACATGATTCATCATGTCTGGGCGATGTAGCACATGCAAAATTCAAATTTCATTGACGAACCATGAGCTGAAGAAATTTTTTCTGAAGTTCAATACGAGGGAAGGCATTCTTGTCTTCTAGCACTATACAATTTACATCGATCTGTCACAAAAGGCTCCGTGCAACCATACAATCTGTTATGTCAATTCACAACTAGCAGGTGGCGGAGAACCACTCTGAATCTTTTTGAGCTTTTCACAATATTTATATCTATACGTTTGCGATCTATGGTTGATCCACCAATAATCAGATGGACACTAGATAAAAATACTTGCGCGTGATCATATGTTTTGCAACTCGAATCGATAAAGAAACGAAATTTTTTGATCGCTTCTATTTCCTGTCCTCGGACAAGTGTTATCTCATAAAAAGTAGACAGGGTGGGAGTGAAAAATTTATCAGCTATAAAATTGTGGGACTCGAGCCTTGTACGGCGCATCAATGAACGTTAATGTGGTGGTGGTAGTTTTTTTTACGAGCTTGACCTGTTAGAAAAGAGCACTGAAGGCATGATATTCGACACAATGAAGTGATTCTCGTACGAAAGGTCACCACTCTGCGCTGAATTCGTTGAGGGTGCAGACAACACTTGAACTTGAGTGGGTTGCGATATCGATTTCCATATTCAATACCTATTTTAGCGTAATGAGGCCAAGAGTATTGAGTACCTTGCGAATTCTCGGTGTGTGTTATTTCTTCAGATCCTCGTATGAATCCTCACCCGGTGTGACAATGAATGATAACAACGATACCTTCGAGGAAAAATTGGCATAAAAAGGATTGGAAAAAGTAACTGATGACAAGGATTTCACGTAATTTTTTATTCATTCACTTTCTCCAGGGGTGATTATATCCTATATCACACCCAACATCGCTCCGTGTTTGAATGGCTTTTTGATCTTCAAAGAGTTGTCCTCGAGTGGCATTTCTTGGCAGATTGGATCTCCTCCTGCACGTTCATACCTTTGAAGCATTACTGCATATTATGCGTGGTATTCCAGCCAGTTTTCCTTGCACCGACACAATCATGAAATCGTATTTAGACAGACATTTAGTCTTACGGAATTTACACCAATAATAAGTGGGATCGCAGTCTGATGGTGAGACATCCCCCCATCCTGTGCAACTGTCTGATTTGGTGTAACTTATATTCTCCGTGTAAACGAGTCCGTATTTTTCTCCCACTGTAGGCATAACAGTCATAATAACAGCTGAAATAGTAAAGTCGCCCTTCATGTCACTCAATTCCATCGGCTTAGCTTTGCTGCTATCATCGATGGGTTTGCTCAGTTTATAGTATTTGTATCCATCTCTTTTACTCAAAAACAACTTGATTTCATGTATCGATCCATCCGCAACGAACTCAGCAGTAGCATCACAAAAATGTCCGGGTAATCGTTCGGAGTATCTGCAACGAATGTCTGTTGAAGTGTATAGGACGCAGTAATGTTGGCGCTCACCAGCCCATATAGTTTTCTCACTATCGTCGTAGCACCACACCTGGACGCGCACAAAGAACGGGTACTCCTCCATTTTGACAGGGCTCTTCTTGCAATGCTCCTCGGATCCTAGTGGAAGATTGCAGAAACAGATATTTGAATCATCGAAGAAAGTTGGAGCTCAAATTTGATCTGAGTGCACATCAATTCGTAAATAGCCAGTTCAAGATTCTTAGGTGCCGAGTTTTGAGGTTGAGCATTCGATTCACGAGATCACTCGACCAGTGGAACACAACTGTTTTCCGATCCAAGTTCGATTGCAGACATTTTGAATGATGTCTATATGCGTACAGTAAAGTCGGGTTGAGGTGGCTCGCGCAGATTCGAACTCAACTGGGAATGGGTCTAAGAGTAATTAGAAATCGTAGATGAATTCATGAGGAATCATAACCGCCAAGAAAGGAGGGGGTCGCCGTCGGAAATCGAGAGAGAAATCATTTGAGAGTGTTCGTGAGCGAACTCTTGGGCTCGTCTACTTCGAATAACCTCACTTGTGATGAAATTCGTCCACGATTCGAAAATGAGGAGACCTCAAAACGAGTAACGCTCGCTCAAATTTACTCTAATATGTATTGTCATGCGATCGATCTCACTAAGACAATAATATCCGTACGTGTGTCTTTCCTCTCTTCTCAATCGAGCTCACGCAGCCTTTGGTCTTTCTGCGACCGATCTAGTCAACACTCAAATGTGGTGGAATGGCCCACAATGGCTCTATGCGCCTCTGTGAAGTTACACGAAATCTACAAATCACTGGCTCGGATCACCAACCCCGCTCCAGACTACTCATCCTCGTGTTTCAACCCCAAGGGAAGCACCTCAGCCCCCGAACAGAGAGAAAACAATCCTTTTACATGTATTCCTATGGGTTCGGCGAAAATAACCGGGATTATGCGCAAACTTAACCTTCATCATCGATTATGACAAGAGAAACGACGCATGGCGCGTCCAAAAACATAAAAAGAATAATAGGTTGCCGGCGTGGATTCTGAGTAAATTGAGGTCAAAGTGAGTTTTGGGCCGCAACGGCGCGGAGCAGCCGCCGCTTGGTGTTGTGAGTATATCTATACACATCGCGACATTGATAGCCATTTTCACCAGTAACGAAGTGATGGATATCTAAATATTTCATTGCTCAAGTACCTATTGTGGATGCAAAAATGAAGTACAACTATTCTGTCGAATAAATTTTGAGTAATAGAGTGGGTGGTGTTGTGTCACGTGCCCTCAATGAGCCCATACATAGCTTGATATGATGATTAAACGACGAATTTCTTCCGAATCTCAATTAATTTTCTCAGATACCCCGAGTAACGAGAGATAAATTTCTCTCTTAGCAGCTTCGAATCAGTTGACTGTCGAGATTCGAAAGAAATTCGTCGTTTAATCATCATATCAAGCTATGTATGGGCTCATTGAGGGCACGTGACACAACACCACCCACTCTATTACTCAAAATTTATTCGACAAAATAGTTCTACTTCCTTTTTCCACCCACAACACGTACTTGAGCAATGAAATATTTAGATATCCATTACTTCGTTACTGGTGAAAATGGCTATCAATGGCGCGATGTGTTCTGGGTTCCTTTGATTTCGTAAGAAAAACTCAAACGAATTTTTTTCATTTCATGAGAAATAGCATCACCATACTTTCAAAACTTGTACCTTTGTAAGGTGTATCTGTAACTCAATTTTAACCGTGACTTGTGCGTAGCAAAGCTGTTTTTCATCTAGCCAAGTCAATGCTTGAGCTTGGATTTGGTATATATATATGGATCCGTTCGTTGCCGAACACGGCATTTCACGAGTTGTCATCTCATCCCAGTAGTTCCGGGAGCGGATATAAGTTCAATATGGACCTGAGCCCACCAAAAGTGCTCAAAATATCCTTACCGTGGCATGTCCTAAACCGGAGTTGCACATTTCAATCGTGTAGTTTACAGAGATATTCATTCAATCTCGGTTCCGCACCACGCAAACATCAAAATTGGGACATCAGAAGGTAATATTACGTACAAATCGAGTATCAAGTCTCACTTCAAAATAGTCAAAACACAGCCGACACTCTGTCCTGGAATTTTGCAAATTTTCCGAATACTTCCCGATGGTGCGACTCCGAGCCTAACTCGCTTCAAACTGCTCTTTAAGGGCGGTAATTAATCCCTAACACGCCAGAGGAAAAATGTTTACCTTTAGCGGAGTGATGAATTACGTGAACAGCCTCCTGCGTTAGAGTAAAAGAAAAAAACCCCGCGCGTGGTGATTTATGGAAAATTTTCCCGTTGCAAAATAAGAGATGTCCTCACCATGGTCACTGGCTGTAATGCAAGATTCGAGTCCGAAAATTTCCTCACAATCAACTCTCAGTGTGAAAAAACTGTGTGTTTGGAAAAAATAATCCGTTTCGATTTACGCCTTTGAGTTGAGTTTTTATGTTAATTGTCCTTACTATGTGGCAAAAATATATCGAAAATTGCCCATATCTTTCACGTAGATTGACTAACGTTCATGCCCGTCTGGGAATTGTTTTTGGATGCCAAATAGATTGGAAAACACCTTTCAAAAGTCAGATTGCAGCTATATTTCAACTACTCAATTTTCAAGCCAAATTCCGACCTCCGCCGTTTTTGGCTTCGAAATACCCAAGTTATGTCCTAATCACGCATGTACAGATCCCTTCGTTACCGCGCGCGGTATCACATCCAAACATGCATCGCACACATACATAAGCATTCACATCTCACACATGACGCACCATGCGTGCCCGCCCATGTCAGCGTTCACTCATAACGCCATCGCATGCAATCTTGATTTCTAGGGACAGTTTGAAACTCGCACTCACATAAATACACACAGACACGTACACTCACGAGAGCAGTTGCATCTACAGTCACACTGGGAGCGGATGTGAATTGCATTACTAGATGGCGGCGGAAGTGGTTCCCTAGATTGAAAGTTGCTCAATGAGAATTGAATAGTCAATGCATTGGGAGCACCAGTATATTAATAAAACTTTTAGAGGTAACGTCGGGATGGCTTTTGGATATTGTTGAAGGGGTAAATAGAGGTCCTGAGGAGTAAGCATGGGTATATTGGAGAGAGACAAAGGGGAGATAAATATGTTCGAAATTTTTTGGGGTTGGGAAACCAGCCATTCAGCTGTATAGATAAAAGGGTAGTGAGGCAGCGATGCGCCATGCTATATACTTCCGCTGCCTCGCTACCGCGAGGCGTGATCCACGTCAGCGGAGCCCTATGCGTCCGTCGTACGGAACCACGCGCGCGAGCCACCTTGGAGTGAACCTCCAGTAACACGAAATTCGTGTCTATGCGAACTAGCTCCAGGTCCCGACCGAGCTGTATGGGAACTCGTGTTTATCAACCTTCGTAACGCGAATTACCTCGTTTGCACGAACCTCGAACTGATTTTCGTCCCCCACGGTGAAACAATGTGCGCCCCAGCCTAGTTCACACGAAATATTCCTCATCACGTTTTTTCTTCTCTATCCCCACATTCCCTCCGAGTAACGGAATCTGATCTCCCTATTTACGATGAAACCGGTGAATATGTCTGGAGTTTTATTTTTATAGCATACACGTGGGGAACTCGAGTCCAAGCTCGGTTATCCTATAAGCACCTCAACAATTTATCGACCCGAGGAAATCTGCAAATAGCACTTCCAAGAGTCGCCACGTCTGTTATTGACTTCCGGTCAACCAAAATCTCTAGGATCATAAAATCATGGGTTGATTACGTACACCCTCATCTACAATGTTCGGTAAGTCGAATTAAATTCGTCTTACCGAGGAGCCCCCTAAACACGAAATTCTTGATAGTCCGAATTCTTTTTCAGTCCCCGAGAATTCGCGTTAACCCGACTTTACTGTATGTGCTCGATCTAATCAGTATCTGAAGTGGCATTGAGGATACTGTATATGATTCACATATGTGTGCATATGTATGAATATAAGAAAGCCAGGGATGGTCGTCAGATATGAGTATCTACTTCACACTATTCAAGGCCGCTAAAGTGATGGAACCGTGTCGAGTTATTAAACGATGATGTATAAATGCACAAAGCCCGATGGATTGTGGTGTGGGAAGACTTCTTCTCTCCGTCTTTGTCGTGTCATGCAATACTAATTCTAAAAGAGAAGTTGAACCGTAAACTCACGAATTTCGACGGGTTCCTCCATTTTCGGATCATTGTGGTGCACCGGACCCCATTGTTTCCAAGGTGTGTTCATTTCTCTGACATATTCTGCCATCCGCCAAGATCTCGTTTCTTGAGTGTATAATGCTGAGAGGAGAAGAACTTGTAGCACAAATACAGCAAATTTGAACATTATTCACTCGAGGTATCCACTCGTTTGAACAGTTCTTAGAAATATGACCATCGGGCAGTCTGCAACAGCACTTATATCGAATCCGAATCGATTTGTCAAGAGTGGAAAAAACAGGGGCGGTGCGGGAATTTTGAGTTGATAGCCTTATCACTGCGATACGGCTTCTCAATTATATGCAGAGCAAATGGAAATGTTATTATCGAAAAGAGTGGTCGGTAGATGAAAGTAGTACGTCTCGATATAAAAGTGTGAACACTGATTTTCACCCCAGTGACGGGTTTCTGGCCCAAGCCGCACACGGCGGACAGGAAGCGACGGTAATTTTCACCAAGCATGTCAAGAAAAGTTGCGTACAAGATGCTCTTCGTTTTGAAGCCTAGATCATCAAACGTTTCCAATTGAATTTGAATCTACTTCTATCAGAGGACATCAAACCTCATCTGATTGGATGTAGTTCAGTTATCATTGATAATCACTCGACAAACAACCATAGCTCAGAGGTTCAACCAAGGTCTCAGTACTGGATAGGAGGAGGGGGAAGGATTTGAATCTTCATGAGGTTTTTGTGGAATTCACTCGTCGAAACCGTTCTTCGATACTTATTATCATTTCCAGGATGTGAATAGGCTGACGCGAGCAGCGTGAGCAGGACTCAGTCTCTCAGGAACGGCATGCGCTTCTAATTAAAGTGGATAACAGGATATGGAGGTTGAGATAACATTTTGATTCATTTTCCCTTCACGTATTTTTCCATGTCAATTCCAATCACGATTTCCGTTCCACTCCTACTTCTCAGGTTCTCTCCCAAATCGCGAAAATATACCACTATAGTGGTATATTTTCGCGATGCCGCTACAGAAGGAGTCTGTGACACCAACGACATCCCCGAGCAGTCCAGGTCAATCCGGTCTGCTCTGATCATTTGAAAATTGAAGTCAAGTGTCATAACTTTATTTTGTGCGGGCGTTCTGTCCGGAGTAGGATCTGGTTTTGAGGTTATCCTCCACGAAAATGTGTTTCTTTCAAACTATTCTAAACTAAGTTTATATCATGTCTGTTTTCAGATAATTCAATAAATTTGATATATTTTTACACAATATTCACACATTCTCCTCATCCGAGCTCCTATCTATTCCTTTTGTGCTCTTCGAAATGAGAAATAAAGAACAAAATCAGCAGACAGAAATTTACAACCGCGACGGTGAATTTCAGCTGACCGAAGTGGTGGCGCTGCTGTATGAAATTCACCGTCGGACGGTGAAATAATTTACAAGCCGCTTGTAAAATCACAACTCCCAAAGTGGTATCCAAGAATTACCCCCTCTGGGAGTGGTAAATTTACATAAATATTTTTTTATCCTAGCGGGACACTAAAGTACGCACTTTGGCCCTTGATTTTTGGGCGAAATGTGATTCATTTCCACCCGGGTATCAAACTTTACTCCCTGGACGGACTTGTCGTTGAAAAAAAACGGAAGTAAATTTTGCCCCGAGCGGGATTCAAACCCACGCCCAAGAGATTGGTGTGATCCTAAGGCTAGCAGTCTGTCGATCCCTCCACGGAGGATCACACTTGAAGTGGCACTAATCGTCTACATAACTCACGCATAAGCATACAACCTCTCATTAGGTCGTATTTGGTTGTTTTTGGATAAATAATGATTCGAGCGTTATACAAACGTATTCTGGAAAGATCATATTATTGAAAAGATCTCAAAAAAGTATCAATGCATATTAATTTTCAAAAACATTTTTCAAATAATATTCGAATATTGAGCTGTGTAACGTTGAATGGGAGAATATCAAGAGATCGATTCTGATCGAAATAGCTCCAGATGATTGATTCTTATGCTCGTCCTTGATTTCAAACAATTTGAGTTGGAGATATATATCGATCAATGAGGACAGGTGTTATATATATATATATATGTATATATATATATGAGTCATTCTGGAGCAAGCTGGACAAAACCGTCACCAGGGGGGTCTGGGAAAATTCCGCAAAAATTTTTTTCCATCAGTACTATGTTGAAATAGTACGAAAAATTTTTTTCAGATTTTTTCGGCCCCCCCCCCTGTGGGCCCCAGGACCCATGAAAGGGCCATTTTAGGCCCTTTTTTAGCCTATTCTAGGAAAATCATAGTTCCAACGCAATTCAATATTTTTCAACGTACTTGGGCGCATTTTTCTAATCAAGACTAGTACTTTTGAAAAAAAAATTGTCCAAGGCCACTTAGTGAGCCTGACGACTTCTGCAAGCTAATTATTGAGAGCAAATTTTAGCGATTTTTGGGCCACCTTCAAAGCGATCTAGCTCCTTCTAGACATGTGATAATCGACTTCTGCAGGGGGTCATTTTAAAGGTCTTGGAAAAACCTATAATTTGACCACCTGCAGAAGTCGATTATCGTACTTTTTATAGGAGCTATAGCCGATACAAGTTGAGCTATTTACGAAAAAGTCAAAAATTCAGGACTTGATTCCAAAAATATATCTAAATTTTTTTTCACGAAACTTGTGCGAGAATGTCCTTTCAAACATCTACTTTCAGTAAAAAAAATTTGGCGGAGGTTATTTTTTTTTATTTTTTTTGCCGAGCATTACAAAATGCCGCATTTCGTGGTTTTAGCAAAAACGGCATCATCGACCACGGTCACATATGCTCCCATCTGGACTGATGTGCACCAATCTGTGTGAAAGTACTCCCCAAAGTACCTCCAAGTACGTGTGAGAAGTTGCGGTGATGAGCCTCCACCCAGGAGCGAGCTGTAGGTTCTATTTACCGTGTCAAAAATAAGCATTATTTTGGCTATTCGAGCGTAAGCGACTGAGAGAATGATTTTACTCGTTCTGGCTTACAAATGAGATAATGGGCTAGAATGAGGATCCAAACATATTTTTCCGACTCAAAATGACCATCTGAACATAATTCCGAGGTCAGTTTAGCTCTAGAATTTTGTCCAGTGCCTCAACGGTGTCAGAACCCGTCGACAGAATCTAAGTTCCTGAGGGGCAGAGGGACGACTATTGAGAGCAAAACTGACCTCGGAATTGTGTTCAGATGGTCGTTTTGAGTCGGAAAAGTATGTTTGGATCCTTATTCTAGCCCATTATCTCATTTGTAAGACAGAACAAGTAAAATCATGCTCTCGGTCGCTTACGCTCGAATAGCCAAAATGATGCCTATTTTTGACACGGTGAATAGAACCTACAGCTCGCTTCTGGCTGGAGGCTCGTCCCCGCAACTTCTCACACGTACTTGGGGGTACTTTGGGGAGTACTTCCACACAGATTGGTGCACATCAGTCCAGATGGGAGCATATGTGACCGTGGTCGATGATGCCGTTTTTGCTAAAACCACGAAATGCGGCATTTTGTAATGCTCGGCAAAAAAAATAAAAAAAAATAACCTCCGCCAAATTTTTTTTACTGAAAGTAGATGTTTGAAAGGACATTCTCGCACAAGTTTCGTGAAAAAAAATTTAGATATATTTTTGGAATCGAGTCCTGAATTTTTGACTTTTTCGTAAATAGCTCAACTTGTATCGGCTATATCTCCTATAAAAAGTACGATAATCGACTTCTGTAGGTGGTCAAATTGTAGGTTTTTTGAAGACCTTTCAAATGACCACCTGCAGAAGTCGATTATCACATGTCTAGTAGGAGCTAGATCGCTTTGAAGGTGGCCCAAAAATCGCTAAAATTTGCTCTCAATAATTAGCTTGCAGAAGTCGTCAGGCTCACTAAGTGGCCTTGGACAATTTTTTTTTCAAAAGTACTAGTCTTGACGAGAAAAATGCGCCCAAGTATGTTGAAAAATATTGAATTGCGTTGGAACTATGATTTTCCTAGGGTAGGCTGAAAAAGGGCCTAAAATGGCCCTTTCATGGGCCCTGGGGCCCACAGGGGGGAACGAAAAAATCTGAAAAAAAATTTTTCGTACTATTTCAACATCGTACTGATGGAAAAAAAATTTTGTGGAATTTTCCCAGACCCCCCTGGTGACGGTTTTGTCCAGCTTGCTCCAGAATGACTCATATATATGTTACGTGCAAAGTCCGAAATTGTGCACTCCGGGGAGAGCACAACGATGGTTTGTGCAAAGCCCGGTGGATCGGACTTTGCACAACGCGAGTTGTGCAGAGTCCGATGCATCGGGCTTTGCACAAGATATTTCTGTGCAAAGCCCGATATACCGAGTTTTACACAGAGGATCGGTGTGTATTCTGTGATGTATAGTGGTGCAATTTCTAACACACAATGAGCGACATGGAGAGTCGATTCTTCTTCCAATGTTTACTAATACTCGAGCAGATTGTACTCGATATAGTATACCAACGGTATCTTCAAAATCAAAATGAATCAAAACACTCGCGATAAGATTTTGAAAGTCCACTGCACTCTTAATCAAACTACTATTATCCCTTAATATGATTGAGTTGAGTTTAGAATTAACATCATCCCGAAATGAATCAGCGCTATTTGGATCCATGGTTCTGTAACTCGAATAAGTGTCGATGTGATTGACCTCGCGAGACTGACTGCTGTAAACATTATTCGAATTGTTATTATTAGCAATTTTCCGACTCACCTCTATACATCGCAGAATACACACCGATCCTCTGCGTAAAACTCAGTATATCGGACTTTGCACAAACCATCGTTGTGCACTCCCCGGAGTGCACAATTTCGGAATTTGCACGTAACATATATATATAAAACTTTATATATGTATATAATTATATGTTTATGTATTTATAATTATATGTAATGTATTTATAATCATATGTTATATAATTTTATGTTTTATACGCAGTATGTTCTCTACTCTACACAGTATGTGCCCTAACAAATTTGTAACAATGTAACATCCAATTTCATATGAATCTCCAAGCCTGATGAGGTCGACACATCCGTCGACGAAACGTCGCAAAATGAAATTATTATTTTGCTGATACACACCTGTCCATTGATAGATATATATTTCCAACGCAAACTCGGAAATAGCTCCCTACAGAAATGACGCGATGGAGGGTGTATACATGCTCCACTCCCATGGAGTCAACCGGAATGAAGACGTAAAGGCAGGTATACATAGAGTAATAAAAAAAGGTTAGTAAAAAATTAAGTTTTTACTATACGCTTTTATTCACGAATCTAATGTTCTTCTCAACAACTAAAAAGCATAAAATAATCTGAAATTTCATCGGCTAGCCCAGTTCATTTTGAGTAAAATCGTATGATAAACAGTTGCTCATGTCTCTTATCGTGAAAAATAGTTTCTGATCCTAGTCTTTATCTATCTTTTGGGGAAGTCTCTCGATCAATTATGATGAAGGTTAGAAAACATCTATTATACCATAATTATAGACGATGAAAGCGTGGTGTGCCATTGTCCCGGACTTGAAATTTACGATTACCAATGAAAAAATATCCATGGACCACGCAATTCTCCACAATTCTTGCTCGGAAGCTCAGCACACCACGCTTTCATCGTCTATAATTATGGTATAATACATGTTTTCTAACCTTCATCATAATTGATCGAGAGACTTCCCCAAAAGATAGATAAAGACTAGGATCAGAAACTATTTTTCACGATAAGAGACATGAGCAACTGTATATCATACGATTTTACTCAAAATGAACTGGGCTAGCCGATGAAATTTCAGATTATTTTATGCTTTTTAGTTGTTGAGAAGAACATTAGATTCGTGAATAAAAGCGTATCGTAAAAACTTAATTTTTTACTAACCTTTTTTTATTTTATACTTTTTAGTGAGATGGGTTAGCGTACAGCATATCCATCTCACTAAAAAATATAAAATCGTGAAAACCGTGGTCATCTCTTATTCAGATAGCCTGCATGTGCGCGCGCCGCCAGCTGCCGGCCAAAATGCATCGACCATTCGAGCCATACCGCCCTGTTTCACCAAACGTTTGGTAGAGTTTGGTTTGGTTTAGTTGTTCAGTCAACCCTGATGGGTGTTCAATTTTTCATCGCGAGAATGACGTGCGCGGATAAACACTGTTATAGGTTAGGCATGGCAATGCTGACAGATAGTGTGAGAGCGCGCGAATCCTGTCCATGTGCAAGAGAGAAACACAACTAGATCGTCGTCTTTGTTGCTCTCATCGCCGGTAAGGGCGTGTTCAAACTTGCCGCTGGTTCTCGCTGTTCTCGCTCTCCATGTGGCCGCACAAGCAGCGCGCGAAATATCGAAAGCGAGGCGCACTCATTGACTAACTCGGTACCGGAAGACAGGAATGTTGTCTCTCTTGCTCTCACAGCGAGAGTAGTGCCCGCCGAGCATTTGACTAGCTATGTACCGGAACACATTAAGGACCATCAAGATGGCTGGAGTGAAGTAGAATAAAAGCGTATAAAAATATTGAATATTCGCTATTCTCAGTTTTTGGTACCAGCTATATTAGCTTGGTTTGGTAATACAAGATGGGCAGTCTCGTATCCGGATACGACCTGCGCCTAACAACGTTTTACGTGGATAATGTTTCATCCATTCACAGTGTATGAAGGTATTCCAATCATTATAATTGCTAAGTTTCTCACTACCCTATGAGGCCCATTCATTTTACACGATCATAACCCTAAAACAATACATTATCTATGAATAGCTTGAAATTTTGATTACACTGACCATCAGACTTGTGAAAATATCCAAAAGTAAACTCTTTGTAATCCATGAATAAATCTCCTATTTTGCGGGCACTGAGTATGCAATATTTATCGTAATATATGCACACTTCTGAAAACGCGAGTGATCCCGAGTGACTCGTAAATACTAGGACAGAACTACTCGACTCTCACGGAAAATTCTGAGGTTTGAGATTGATGAATACAATAATCATAATCTGTCAGGATTCGAAATAGTTGGAGAGTCATGATATATTTATACAGCGAAAATCTATCCAGACCTGCTCTTAGATTGGCCCTATTGATTGGATTTGACAGAAGCTCCCCATCATAAAAGAAGTAAGATATTCTCTCGTCTTTCATCTAGCGGTTGGTTTTTCCAAGTCTGCTGATTGCTACTTCCCGACCCGGAAGGAATATACTTTATCGATCGCGATGACGAGACAAATTTGGTGAAGAGATGATCTCCTTTCCTTGCAAGCGTGTTAACACGATGTTCCATCGTTCCAGAATTCAGCTTTAAATTATCTAGTTTTTAGACTGTCCAGAAACTGGCCATTTTGAGGCATTATTTGGACAGACAAAACGTCATTTCCACCAAGGAATGTGTGATTTAAACATACTGTGATGGAAATTGTCAGAACCAATGTAGAACAATAACATTCCCCTTGCGTTTCTGCACAAACTATAATTATCCATACAAGATTTTTCCTCGCAAAAAAGTCGCCTTATGGGAGTGTTCGATTTCTTTCAAGTCTGCATTCGATTGGGGGTCATTTTTTCCCAGCCAGAATTCCCCGAGTCATTTTTCCCCGGTGATTTTTCCCCGAGGAGAAAATTCCCCGAAGCAAAATTCCCCGAAGCAAAATTCCCCTGTTCAAAATTCCCCGAGGCCAAAATTCCCCGGGGTATTTTTCCCCGCAACCATAACTCCCCGTGCCAGTTTTCGCAATTTCTCGATAACGCTGGAAAGATAAGGGGATATTCAAGTGTTTCACTTTTTATCTAAATTCAGTATTTGCTTTCTTTATTTGATCAATGTTTGGTCCTATTTTATTCTGATTCAAGTTCTATGAGTTAAAGTGCGACTAATTTTTTGAAGTCAAGCAGTTTCTTACTTACAATTTTGCTTTAGAAATGCAAATTATGACCAATATTTCTCAGGTACCGCATCACTTCAGCCATATTTTAGAATTCTAAGGAATTTCCACGGAAAATTTTGAATGCATGGCCGAAAAAATTTGAATTTTAACTAAGATTAGGAGTTACAATAACGAAGGGGATTTTTGGACCGCAACATTTTCAGAAGGGTTTTCGAAGATTTGTTGAAAATTTGTCCCGGGAAAAATAATATTTGAGGTGACTCGTCGAGAAAGGAAGAACACTCGGGGAATTTTGTCCCAGGGAAGAATAATAGGCAGGGGATTTTGTCCCGGGGAAAAAGATCAGTCGGGAAATTTTGCCTCGGGGAAGAATAATGGGAAAAATGTTTGGGGAAAAATGACTCCCTCCCCTGCAATCAACTACCTGTGTACTGCCTTTATCGCGAGAGTTTTCCTGAAGTCTTATAGGATTTTCTTCCCTATAAAATATCTCAGATATATGGGTGAGGTGGTGTTGGTGGCTTTGCAATCTGCAGTATTCCGATGTGCTAATTAGTCTCTGGTGGTTGAATATCCGGGTGAAAAGCTGGGCTAAACTCGAGCCGTCAGACGCGTAACAGAAGCTCGTGTGTGAAATATGCATCCTAGAACTCGTCAACAGCACTTTGCGGAAAATTTACTCGCTTTCCGTACGTACATCTTAGAGCATCTGGGATGTTGGCGAGCTTGGCAATTAATATTGGAAATCGCTCTGAGATTCAACGTGGAAGCGCGACTAAATTTCTAATCGACCACCGACGAGCCGCACGGATCACTGGTTCCTCCGATTTTGCCTCACACTTTGGATTCTATATTGATTTGCGGTCCGTTTTGCTAGTACTCAGTTAGGTATGTAGATTTTGTAGACTGGAGAGATGATTGAACGTATCTTAGTTCACGTGGGATGAAATTTAGTTGATAAAATGATGAGACTAGGTTTACCTGGGACGTGTAAATAGATATCACACGTACTCGCACACTTACTTAAATTCTTTAAAAAATGAATGTTAGTAACCAGTTGGAGTCGGGAATTTTTTTCGTTCATCCAAAATTATTGCAGACGAGTTGCTGTGACCCAGAAACAGCAAATAACGAATGTTTTCAATTTTACTCAAACAAATGCGTTTTGCATAACTGAATTCACAAAAGTCATACCATTGGTTCGGGTAAATAATAGTCCCGGTACTCTATTTGAATTCATATAATATCTTACAAGCTGAGAACTAGTGTTAGCAATGTGCGACAGATATTAGAATTTCGAATGCTTCCCTTTTGATCGACGGCTCCGCAGCTCGAGTATCGAGTCGCAAGCTCTTCCGAGCGATGTAATATACACTGAGAAAAAATTCTTGGTCGTACGGCCATGCGTATTGTCGTACGACCAAAATGGTATGTGCTGCAGAACAATACCGATTTTGTTATCGCATCAATGTATCAGAATGGTTTGGTGATCTGGTATTAGAGCGAGAATAGTTAAATATAACGCATATATTTCGAATGCCCCTATACTTAATGGATTAACAGTCATATTACGGTTCTTTTGCTACAAAAGCTACCAATTTTTTGCACGGGATAGCACCGCAAAGGGACAAATATAATCCAACGATTTTTTAGGTTATTCGTGCCAGATTGGTTCAATAACAAAATTATTTTGCTGTGGTGACAATCCAGTATTGGTCTGACGGCAATACCACGTAACAATACAGTCGTATTGTTCTGACGGCAATACTTTATTTTCAGTGTAAGTCTCCACCCATTTGATTCCCACCGAATTACATTTCGAGAGCAGACGCTGGCTGAAAGCTCGCAAGCTCTGGGGTCGTCCTTGTACCCATTAGACTGCCACAGTTTGTGAAAGCTCGACCATTACGGGAGATTCGTCTGGACACGAACCTCATCAATGCGACGGAATTTGGAGCTTGCAAGCTCTCGCAAGCTTTAACCCACAATCACATTGGAGCTTTAGTAGACGACCTTATTCAGTCATGGGGTGAGTGTCGTTGTCGAGCGCCAGAATTCGCTCTCTCTCCTTCATCGATTCATCCAACGACTTCCCACAACTCAGCGCAAGCTCGAGCTTGCGGTAACTTGTTTTGACATACATCGTTTTCAACGCTTTCTAACTCCTATTTCTACGAACGAGATATTCAGGTTTACCAACTTTCTAGTTTGTGGACGTTTTGCGGCTCCGGAACTCATCGTACCGTTGCAAGCTCGTTGCAAGCTCTGCTGGAGAATTAATTTCCGCATGACGGGAGATTCACCAAAGAGAAGTGCATAAACGTCGAGACTCACCGTCTGTGGTTGGGATGTCTACTACAGACGCCTCGCAAATGTACTTGCTCGATGGGAGGGTGAGACTACGCAGAGGTTTGAGACGGCATTGTAATCATTGTCACAAAGATAGGCAAAATATAAAACTCATTTTTGAACTTGGTATTACTCAAGCTACAACATGTGCAATTGATATTGTGCACGATTAGCAATATCTCTCACTTGGGTAAATCTCCCGTGTAAAAAATCAATGTCAAATGTATTCGTACAGTTGGCATAGGAATTCGTCTTTAAAACCCGATGCGGCTCACGGCAAACATGTATCTTGCATTCGTACATACCTCAGATTGAGTTGAATTTGATCATGTAGCCTACAGATGATGTGACTATCGAAAAAATCCTGAGACCAAAGTCACGACCGTGAGGTTGAGACTTCATTGATCATTTTCACGTTACTTGGAATTTTTCACCATCCAGCTTCATTTGAGCTTGCCCCTTCTGCTCTTCAAAAAATTTGTACCGAACAACTGCACCTCAGTATGTGGCATATAACAATGAAACAGCACAGTAATCTACAGGCTACAGAACAATCGAAAAAATCTGACTAACGAATTTTGGTTCGGGGCGCAGTTCGCAGCGCTGAAATGAGCGAAAGGATAGGAAGTGAGGTGAAAATAAGAGAGGCTGCCAGCTCGACTCAATCATGTTAATTGTAGAGAGCGGCCGCGCATCGCGAAAATGAGCAGGAATGAGAAAGAGAGACAGATGAGGCAAAAGCTCGGCTTAGCTGAGCGCAAGTCGTTACGCCCCCGACGCTTGAACGAGCGCGACTCCAAAGAATTTTTTTCAACTGCCCCCTGTCACTTCTCGAAACTTTGCCGACTCTTGAGCGGAGCCGGCAGTAAGATCTCAACCCCTCTTTTATTCATTCTCATGCAACTGGGTCAATCTCACCCGAAAAGTGAAAACTAAAGAAACTTGTGTTCCGTCTCAGAGCTGTTCGAGTTTCGATGCCACTGGCGCTCAAATGTGCATGGACTTCGCATTTCGGGTACCAAAGTACAATTCTAAACAAAATTCCAAACTACAGAGGGAGTTTTTAGACCAGCATGCAAATTTTTGACTTGAATACTAATAAGAAGTATTACAAAATTCGTAAATTCATCCCAAAAGAATAGCAGATGAACAATGCAGCTCATACTTTATTGAGGTAAAGTCGCCAGTAGTGGAACAAAAAATGATCGCTAATCAGTAATTTCTATATTTTGAATGATATTTGAGTTTCTCGCGAACGGGAAGTAACGCATCTTGTAGATAAATTCTTTCTGCATATTTTGAAGAAAAGTACAAGTTGATTACTTGTATACAATAAGAATAATTGAATGTTCACGAAAGGATCCGTTGTCTCCTTTAGTGGAACAACCAATCCTGAGCTCGGTGCCTTCATTGGAACGCGAAAAGTCTCCTATAGTGGAACAGCGCTTTGGAGTCATTCTGAAAATATTTGGTAGATAATTAATGGTTTGTTTGTGCTCACCTGTATAGAATAAATGACGCGCGACCGGAAAAAATCGATTCCCGGATGGTTTTTCAATCCAGTGAAAATATAAAACCTGTTCCAGTTGAGGGCACACTCTTGTTCCACTATTGGCTCCATTTTTGAGGAAGGCTCCTACAGTGGAACAGCCTCTAAAGGGTGATTATGAGCTTATACTTTTCATGATTTTTTCATTTGATTTATGAATCTTCTACGGGTGTTGCAGGACATCGATTTGAAATATATAATATCAAAGAGCACTGTGTAATTTTTACTCAAGTGATGAATCGACTTTTTGCGGTTAAAAATCCATGTAAATTCGGTGTTCCACTATACCCGGGGAAAACGCAATGGGCCGTGACCCCCGGGGGCCACGGTCCAGAGGTGGGCCGTGGCCACGGTCCCTGGTGGGCCGTGGTCCCCGGGGGTCACGGTCCTATGGTGGGCCGGGGTCACGGTCCCTGGTGGGCCGTGGTCCCCGGGGGTCACGGTCCTATGGTGGGCCGGGGTCACGGCCCACCAGTATGCTACAGACTCTCTTCGCTCTATGAGGGTCTTCCACTTGCTGGCATCACCAGATTAAACATTAGAATGGATCAAAATTCAATTTACCTCGCTTCAGTAATATTCTACTGTTGCCTGTCGAGAAGTGTCAGACAAGGCTCACGCTGCGTGGCTGAAAGGTGGCATAATCAGGTGGAGGTAGAGCCTTAAAATTGTAATGAATCAGTGATAAAAATATGTATAAGGTAAGTGTACCCAACTTGACCCCATTAAGCCATTTTCTTAATAATTTTGGTCTACCTCAACAATTTTCAACGTGCTTTAGCTCATTTTAAAGCTTGTTCTGAGATCTTTAGAATGAATCTAAGTACGTTCAAATTCAATCAAATGAAGCCGAACTGTCTTAAGTTTTCCAAAAAGTGATTTTTCAGAGTTTACAAAATAACGTACCCAATTTGCCCCCATTTAGCCACTTCCCCAACAACTCTAGTCTACGTCAATATTTTCCTACGTATTGAAGCTTATTTTGAAGCTTGTTTTAGGTCCTTTAAAATGCACTGAGCTACGTCTCGTTTTGATGAAATGGATCCGAACTGTCTCAATTCTTCAAAAATCCATTATGGAGATCGGCGGTACAGTGTTTTTATCGCCGTATACGCACATTTGGAGCTTCTCACCGGTCCAAAATACTGTTTCCTTCCTATTTCGGCGTGATAAACACGTTCTGAGTGGTAAAAAAAGTCGTACTGCACGCCCTTTCGAGATAAATATATGGGGGCATGTTAAGTACACTTCGATGTTGGCATCCTTGTTTACAAATCGTCTCCGTGCTTTGCACATAAATCAGCTCCAGATCCAAATATTGCAATTTTGAAAAATGGATTTTGAAGGTCTTAAAACAAGGAATCGAATGCGCTTACGTTAAGATTGGTTGAACTCAAAGAATTTGGAACCGATTTTACTGAACGCAATTCCCTCGGTGCTTTCCTAGCTAAGCAATCACGAAAAATAGAAAAATCACTTTAGATTTTCTGGAGAACGCAGGAATGATTCGGGGTCGATGCAAACTACTTACTTTCTCATATTTTAACATAACAAACGTAAAAGAGGGTTGCCCGGGGGCCAAGGAGTACCCATTCCCAAGATCGGGATATGGGGGCAAGTTGGGTACAGAGGCAAGTTGGGTATACTTACCTTAGTACCCGTATCTCCTATCACTAGGGCCTTTGATCCACCAGCTCAACAGCGTCATTAGGAGAACAAAACTCAGCAGTTAGTCGAAAGCCATAACCTTGAAATAGGTAGCTAAGAGATCATCATTCGGGTACATAACGGGATACGGGGCGTTCCTTGCTCAGGATGATCAAGGGTTTGTAACGGAATATATTATCCAATTCCGATGGATTTTCTTGATTTGAAATAATTATTAGAGCCATATCGCACGAAAAGATTGATACATTTTTTTTCGTTAATACCATGTTGATATAGTACAAAAATTTTTTGGTATTTTTTCTAAGGCCCCTGTTGGCCCTGGGGCCTATGGCCTATAAATAGTCCTTCCAGGCCCCTCTCTAGCCTACTTCCAGAAAATCATAACCTCGACCAGACTCTACATTTTTAGACGTACTTAGGCGTATTTTCTTCCTTAAGACTAGTACTTTGGAGAAGAGAATTGCCCAAGGTCGATACTTGAACCTACCAATTTCTAGGAGCTATTTGCTGAGAGAACATTTTAACGATTTTTGGGCTTGCTTCAAAGTGATGTAACTCCCACTAGACATGTGATAATCGACTTTTACAAGTGGTCATTTTGAAGGTCTTGAAGAGAGCTACAATTTGACTATTAGTAGAAGTCGATTATCGAACTTTTCATAGGGGTTACAGTCGTTACAAGTTGACCAGTTTTGTAAAAATGCCAAACTTTGAGCTGAATTTGAATTAAATCGTTTTTCTTCCTTCGACCCCAAATCTGTGCGAATATGTTTTTTGATACAAATAATATCAACCAGAACAATAATCTGGGTGGGATATTGAATTCTCGATTTTATTCAGCCAATTCAAAACACTCTATTTTGATTTTTTGCTCAAAATGACCTCACAGGTATGGCTCGCATATGCTTCCATCTGAACTAGTGTGCAACAACCTGTGTGGGATTACTCTCCAATCAAATGTGTCTGAAAACTCCCGGAGGTGAGCCTCGAGCTGAATGCGAGCAGGAGATCCTATTTTACGTGTTGAAAATGAAACCGTCGAATATTATTCCGTCTATTTGGACGCAGGCGAGAGTTAGTGGGATTTCATCCATTCCAGCTCACAAATGAGATGAGCAGCCGAAAGAGGGATACGAACATGGTTGCCTGACTCAAAATGATCATCTAAACACGATTTCGGGGTCAGTTTCGCTCCAAAATATTCATAGTTGCTCTCAGACTAGAAAACACTATAGTTATATGTTTTTCGATGGAGTGCCTTCAGATGATGAATAAGAACCAAATTGATCATGAGGACGTGTTTAAATGGTCATTTGGAGTCGGGAGAACACGTTTGGATAACTGTTTTAGCGGCTCATCTCATTCGTGAACTAGAATGAGTGAAATCCCACTCTCGCCTGCGTCCAAATAAACGGAATAATGCCCATATTCAACTCGTAAAATAGAACCTCCTGCTCGCATCTAGCTCGAGGCTCGCCTCCGGGAGATTTCAGACACATTTGGGGGTACATTGGAGAGTAATCCCACACAGGTTGTTGCACACTAGTTCAGTTGGAAGCATATGCGAGCCATACCTGTGAGGACATTTTGAGCAAAAAGTCAAAATAGAGTGTTTTAAATTGGCTGAATAAAATCGAGAATTCAATATCCCACCCAAATTATTGTTCTGATTGATATTATTTGTATCAAAAAACATATTCGCACAGATGTGGGGTCGAAGGAAGAAAAACGATTTAATTCAAATTCAGTTCAAAGTTTGGCATTTTTACAAAACTGGTCAACTTGTAACGACTGTAACCCCTATGAAAAGTTCGATAATTGACTTTCACTAGCAGTCAAATTGTAGCTTTCTTCAAGAACTTTAAAATGACCACTGGTAAAAGTCAATTGGGAGCTACATCACTTTGAAGCAAGCCCGAAAATCGTTAAAATGTTCTCTCAGCAAATAGCTCATAGAAATTGGTAGGTATTGGAAGGAAGAAAGTACGAGGGGCCTAGAAGGACTTTTCATAGGCCCCAGGGCCAACAGGGGCCTTAGAAAAAATCCCAAAAAATTTTTTTTGTACTATATCAACATGGTATTAACGGGAAAAAAATTTTTTGGGATTCGTTCCAGACCTCCCGGTGCCGGGATTCGATGATTTGCTCCGAAATGGCCCATATTCAGATTAACGAGGACTTCATGCCCCGGCAGTGACACATTAATCGGTTGCCTTTTCTCGGAATGAACAATCAAAGAAAATTTCGTCCTTTTTCGCCTTTTTTGCCAATTTTAGTAACTTAGATAATAGATAAAAAGATGAACTTTGTTTCAAATATTTAGAAAATTTCATTGTCTACAATATGGTGCTACATAGAACAATCGAAATATCAAGACAGAAGAGCCACGAGCAAAAAATGCGATAAAATGCAAAATCGCGCAGTATTTGATGATTCTAATTTCTTGCACAGGCCAAAAATATTCGAGAATATCGATACTTGCGCGCGAGTTCATATATATTCCAAAAAGTCGAAAAATACACCTTAAAATCTTCGGGAGTGAGATTTAAAGCTGGCACATTTTCGACACCCAAAGATCAATATTTCCATGTGATATGGCTCTAATAATTATTTCAATTTAAGAAAATCCAACGGAATTGGAAATATATCCCGTTACAAACCCTTGATCATCCTAAGTAAGGAACGCCCCGTATCCCATTATATACCCGAATTATTATCTCTTAGCTACATATTCCAAGGTTATGGCGTTCGAACACCTGCTGAGTTTTGTTCTCCTCATGATGCTGTTGAGATGGTGGATCTAAGACCCTAGTGATAGGAGATATGGGTGGAGATATGGGTCTTATATGATGAATTCCACGCCAAAGCGACCTACGGAAAGGGGTCATCTCTCAGATTCTTTTTTAACCTTTTTCATTCGATCCTATGGCCCAAAATAGGAACTTCGGATCACCTATGGGGTCCAGAAAGAATTTCTCCTCTCCATTGCACGCACATACGTAAACAGACCGAAAATTCATCGTGTAAAAATCGATTTTTATTCACGAAAATGAGAATATTTCGAGTTTTTGGATAGTTATCGATTTGCGAGTTGCGGCACCTGAAAGGGCATCAGAAAACCTATCGAAAACATCGTCGGAAATTCCTTCTCTGTGATTTGGGGGCCACCGGAAGGCAAACAAGTGTTTTTCACTGAAACGCTAATTCCTCAAAAAGCCGTTTTTTTATTTTTTGAAAATTAGATATTTGACGTGAATCTTTGCGTTCTTTCGAAAATAATGGGTTTCGGAGAAGTTTGGGGCGATCCAAGTGACTTACGAGCCATTTTTTGAAAACTTGGTCTTTTCGGTTTCGAAAAAGGCGATTTTCTGCTCATGCGCACAAACGTAGACTTTCGGCGCCATGTTCAATGGAAATCTGACAAAATTTCCTATAAAATGACTACCCGCAAAGTTGAAATTCATGCACTGAAACAGGATCTGCAACGATTAATTATATGGAATCAAAATCACATGAAAATTCAGCCCATTAACGCCTTTGTGGCGCCTGCTGAGATGACACATCTACGAGATCTTCTCGGGACTCAATTTTGAGGACGACATGGTTTCAACGTGAAATTGTCTGAACTTTCAAAATATGCGATGGAAAATTCATCGCATATTTATGCAATTTTGAATGTAAAAAATAGTATTTTCTGGCAAGAATCGAATGTAGCACCTCGGGCTCGCCTCAAACGGGGTTCTTCATCGCATATTCTGAAAGTTCATACAATTTTACGTTGAAACCATGTGGTCCGAATTTTTTCCAGGTCAATTTCGTACTCAAAATTGAGTCCCGAGAAGATCTCGTAAATGTGTCATCTCAGCAGGCGCCACGAAGGTGTTAATGGACTGAATTTTCATGTGATTCTGATTCGACATAATTAATCGTTGCAGATCCCGGATCAGTGATGAATTTCAACTTTGCGGGTAGTCATTTTATAGGAAATTTTGTCAGCTTTCCATTGAAAGTGGTGCCAAAGTCTACGTTTGTGCGCATGCGCAGAAAATCGCCTTTTTCTGGAACCGAAAAAATCAAATTTTCAACAAATGGCTCATAAGTCACTTGGACCGCCTCAAACTTCTCTGAGACCCATTTTTTCGGAGGAACGCAAAATTTCACGTCAAATATCTGATTTTCGAAAAATAAAAAGATGGCTTTTTGAGGAATTAACAATTTTGTAAAAAACACTTGTTTGCCTTCAGAAGGCCCCCAAATCACAGAAAAAGAATTTCCGATGAAGTTTTCAATAGGCTTTCTGATGCCCTTTCAGATGCCGCAACCCGCAATTCGATAGTTATCCAAAAACTCGAAATATTTCCATTTTCGTGAATGAAAGAGCATCGATTTTTACACGATGAATATTCCGTCTATTTACGTATGTGCGTGCAATGGAGAGGAGAAATTTTTTTTGGACTCCATAGGTGGACTGAAGTTCCCATTTTGGGCCATAGAATCGAATGAAAAAGGTCAAAAAAGAATCTGAGAGATGACCCCTTTCCGAAGGTCGCTTGGCGAGGAATTCATCATATACATATTTTCATAACTAATTCATTACAATGTTAAGGCTCTACCTCCACCTGGTTATGCCACCTTCCAGCCAAGCAGCGTAAGCCTTCTCATACACTTCTTATTAACAGGCAACAGTAGAATATTACTGAAGCGAGGTAAATTGAATTTTGATTCATCCTAGTGTTTGATGGCAAGTCGAAGACCCGGATAGAGCGAAGAGAATTTGTAGCATACTGGTGGACCGTGACCCCCGGGGGCCACGGCCCACCACAGGACCGTGACCCCGGCCCACCATAGGACCGTGACCCCCGGGGACCACGGCCCACCAGGGACCGTGGCCACGGCCCACCTCTGGACCGTGGCCCCCGGGGACCACGGCCTACCAGGGACCGTGGCCACGGCCCACCTCTGGACCGTGGCCCCCGGGGGTCACGGCCCATTGCGTTTTCCCCGGGTAGGCGCCCAACTAGCCGTGTTCCGCTACTGGCGCCTTTACCTTAATGACGAATGACTTTTTATTCTCAAAATTAGATTTACATGGATGATAGGTCCGTGATTCTCCAGGACTTTCAGTGTGCTGAGACACTCATTCAAAAGAGACTCTCGACCCCTCGAGTGTTACTATTCATATCTCTGCTATTTTAAGTAACCACCCAACTGCTGTTGGTATAAATAAAAATCTGAAGGGGTGGCGTTGTGAGACTTCATCCGGGAATTCGAATTGCGTGGGATTCGGGATGAATTTCTCCGTGACCTTTGAAAACTTTATGATACGTCATTGACAGGGAGATTCTAGTATATTCAGATTTTGATCATTATCAACATTACAAATCTCAAGGTCGACGATTTACGTCTGTCTGTCCCTGAGAGCCATACGTCGTACCTACCATTGGTATATCTTTTTGGGACGTACTATTCCCACCCGATGGGAAAAGTGTCTTGCGTTAACCAAAGTCATTTGCACTCTCAAAAATCCCAAACTAATGATATTGCCTCCCGAGAAGCCACGATGACTATTATTAACCAGTTATATAATACATGATTTAAATATCATAGCCAAGAAATAAACAACAATGAGGAACCTTATTATCAGCAAGTGTGATAATAATGAAAATGTAAGGAAGTTTTTATATATTTTTCATAATACTTGAGCGTAAAGTTAGTGCATAAGGCACCAAAAAAGTGTGTAAAGCAGTGCTTTACGCACGGTTGTGCTGCTTTACGCCCGCTGGATTTTGCTTTACGCACGCTGTACTTTGCTTTACGCACGAGCTTCTAAATTCATGGGGATTCGTGTAGCTTCGACAGATTCAAAGTTCATCATACTAAAATTGGACCCTGACGGGGAAAATTAAGGTTCTTTTCGTATCAATAACGAGCCAAGTGCCGTTCCCCCGTATGGTGACGCAGAGGGCGACTATTATGCAAAAATAATATCGCCGAAAAATCGGTAGGGAGACTTAACTCCCCATCCATAACTCCCAGAGGACATAACTCCCCGAGTATTCTTTCTCCCCGAGACAAAACTCCCTTGGAATTCTTTTTCCCTAGACAAAACTCCCCGGCTATTATTTTTCTTCCCAAGCACAATCCGGTAAACTACTATACATCTCTAGATATGCATCCTACTGAAACGTTCTGCTACCGATCAAGAAACATCAAATTGTTTTTGCCACGGCTAATCTCAGTCTCTATAACAAGCAGAGGTCACGTTATGACGGCCATGGATTCGGCTGAGAGTTTGGGAATTATCACCCTCTGGCACCAAAGGATGATATGATCCCTTATTGTGGGCCCATACTGGCAATGCTAATGTCTCAGTGTGTTGCTTGGAAACGCTCGAGGAGACTCTGCGCCTCTGGATATCACCTTTTAGTGCTGAAAAAAATGAGTTTCAAAGTTTCAGCCAACTCCTTGACTCACAGTTCCTCATTCGATTCACTCTAGTATTTTTAGTTTCTTGAGTAAAGTATTAGAGTGACAAGAAATTACCAAAGTCATGGTCAAGCAGGTTTTTTGGACAGAAAATGAGAAACAATCGTTTCCAAAATCGCAGGTAACATGAACATTGGCTGTGTATAATTGTGTTGAATCGTGATACTTATCCGTACAGAATGATAAAATAACTCGCTTCTTAGATACATTGGTCATGATTTGAAGTCCTGTATAATTTTCGTACGACCTCAGCTTGAATTAGAAAGCTCAAGAACATTGGAAAGTTTCAGAAATGTGATTAGCCCGTTCGCTATTTTGTCTCGTTCAGGAAACATTATCATTTTTCAACAATTCGTGATAGTTTACTTGTAATGCTTCGGAAAAATCTGAAAAAACTCTGAAAAATCTCCGTCTCTACAAGGAACAAAATGAAAATTCGATGAGATCTCAAAGTGGAATCATGCGAGAAAAACGATGAAAGCCTGGAATTTTTCATTATTTCCATTATGCTATGTTTCACCGTTTTTCCACGCCAAAAGCATATTCTGATGAGGAAAATTACATTTCCGATACCAGGGGTAATTTTTTAGTGGTGTGACGGTAGAGTATATACCGTCTCCTCTCTCTCCTGGACCAATTATTAGTCTAATATTATTTTATGTGGAGCTAGAGTAAGTAACAAGGAGAGGACTCTTCAAGATAACAGAGAGAGAGAGATGGCACGCCGAAAAAGCGAGATAGAGTCGCGCGGGCCGTAGCTTGTAGCAGACGCCCAAGCTATCCTTCCCCGCGCTCCCCTCCCCTCGCGTTCCACCAAGCTGCCACTGCGCCGCCGTGCGCCGGCAGACTACCGTCGTCATGAGTAGGGAGAGCACGTGTCGGAGCTCGCTCCAGTTTTCGTGCTCCGTTTTCCTCTTCCGCGCGTAACCTCGTCGCCGTTTTACTAGTCTCGGTTCGCACGTGATAACCTGGTGCAGCGGTCTCGCGACAGGCCCTGCAGACCTAGAGCATATTCGACGAGCCCGGCCTTCGAGGGTCTCCTGACCGTGCCCGGTCAAGCTACCAGTAGCCGTCGGCCGAGCGTGGCCCATACTTCTGTCCTCGTGGACGTCTCCGTCGTCGCCGAGTCGACCATTCTGTAAGTGCCAGATCGATCTTCTCTCTCTCTTTCTGTGGCTTACAGTAAATATGATTTCTTCCTCGTGCCCTCCTTTTCACGTGCTCGAGCTCAAATGCGTCTCAAGGTCATTCGACCAATTGTAAATAACTTTGTAAATATTCATTCTCTTTTTATTACTTCATTAAAGCCTCGGTACTTAAATTAACCTCATGCTTTGGTCATTTGACCTTTCTCCCCTACATAAGTACAGAATAAGAACCCACAAAATGATGAACCAGGCTATGCCTGGATATGACGGAATAAATTCCCTCATATGGCGCCCCACGTTGGGCGCCATGTGACGGTTATTGGTGACTCGTCACTTGCAGGCAAAGCCTGCTTTCATTTGAGAAGCTCAGGGAGTGAGCAATTGCTGTAATTGTTCAAGAAATCAGGAGAGGGGAGCACTGAATGAGCACACACTCGATTAAAATTAAGAATGAAAGGGCATATATTCAAGAAAAGACTATTTACAAATCGGTCCGCTGACCGTTACGATTGATCAAGCCCGAGCACGATTATCGAGGGCGCATTATTGGGATAAATACAATCTATAAGCCCAGAAAGAGGAGAGAGAGATTTGCAAGAGGCACTTACAAATATTAATGGCCTTGACGCAGGATGGTCGCTAGACCTCAGATCGGGCACCGGCCCTCGCAGCTCACAGCGATCAGGCAGCTCGCAATTGTCCCAGACGATGGTGATTTTGGTCGTAGACCACGGCACAGAGTATATAAAATGCACGCACCGGAGCCCCGGCTGAATTATGCCAAGGACGGGCTCCGGGCGGCGTGGACAACGCGCACGATAATTAACTCAATATGCGCGTGCGAGCGCTCCGAAACGTCACGACGGAATGTATAGTAATAAAGGCTGCTGGCCGGAGCAGCATTGGCTTGCGCCAGGGACGGCTCAAAATATGGGGCGCGCGGGCCCTAGTACGCCATCTCTCTGTCTCTCTCCCTCTTACCTGGTTAAACTATGCAGCAACTCTTCTCGTGCTCAAGCTGTAACATAAAATCATATCATTACAATATTCGGTCCAGGGAGAGAGGAAGACGGAATGACTCGGCCGTCACAGTGGACGGGTTGAAAGAGTGAACTAGAAGTTAAAAAGGAATGGAACAAGATCAAGGATATAATACCGCAGTTATAGATTGTACAGTTTTTGGAATCGGGGAGTTATGTCCGCTGGAAAAAATCACTAGGGGAGTTTCGGTCGCGGGAGATTTCGACCGGGGAGTTTTGGCCACGGGGAGAAATGAACGGGGACTTATGTCCGGGGGAGTTATGGATGGGGAGTTATGACCCCCAATCTTTATCTATTATCTAAGTTACTAAAATTGGCAAAAAAGGCGAAAAAGGACGAAATTTTCTTTGATTATTCATTCCGAGAAGAGGCAACCGATTAATGTGTCACTGCCGGGGCATAAAGTCCTCGTTAATCTGAATATGGGCCATTTCGGAGCAAATCATCGAATCCCGGCACCGGGGGGTCTGGAACGAATCCCAAAAAATTTTTTTTCCCGTTAATACCATGTTGATATAGTACAAAAAAAATTTTTTGGGATTTTTTCTAAGGCCCCTGTTGGCCCTGGGGCCTATAAAAAGTCCTTCTAGACCCCTCGTACTTTCTTCCTTCCAATACCTACCAATTTCTATGAGCTATTTGCTGAGAGAACATTTTAACGATTTTCGGGCTTGCTTCAAAGTGATGTAGCTCCCAATTGACTTTTACCAGTGGTCATTTTAAAGTTCTTGAAGAAAGCTACAATTTGACTGCTAGTGAAAGTCAATTATCGAACTTTTCATAGGGGTTACAGTCGTTACAAGTTGACCAGTTTTGTAAAAATGCCAAACTTTGAACTGAATTTGAATTAAATCGTTTTTCTTCCTTCGATTCCACATCTGTGCGAATATGTTTTTTGATACAAATAATATCAATCAGAACAATAATTTGGGTGGGATATTGAATTCTCGATTTTATTCAGCCAATTTAAAACACTCTATTTTGACTTTTTGCTCAAAATGTCCTCACAGGTATGGCTCGCATATGCTTCCAACTGAACTAGTGTGCAACAACCTGTGTGGGATTACTCTCCAATGTACCCCCAAATGTGTCTGAAATCTTCCGGAGGCGAGCCTCGAGCTAGATGCGAGCAGGAGGTTCTATTTTACGAGTTGAATATGGGCATTATTCCGTTTATTTGGACGCAGGCGAGTGCGAGTGGGATTTCACTCATTCTAGCTCACGAATGAGATGAGCCGCTAAAACAGTTATCCAAACATGTTCTCCCGACTCCAAATGACCATTTAAACACGTCCTCATGATCAATTTGGTTCTTATTCATCATCTGAAGGCACTCCATCGAAAAACATATAACTATAGTGTTTTCTAGTCTGAGAGCAACAATGAATATTTTGGAGCGAAACTGACCCCGAAATCGTGTTTAGGGCCGAGTCTACATAGACGCGCTCACCCGGAGCGCGCGCGCTCTCTCCGCTTGCACTCTCCACCCAAACACTGGAGTAGGTACCGAAAATGGGATTCGAAAATCTTTTGACGAGTGTTTCCTCTCAATCAAAGTATTGGCACGGGTTTGTGAGATGAAAAGTAGCCAGTTTATCACGTGAATCGACCAAAAAATTGATTTTCATCGAATACAGATCGAAAAGTGAGAGGCGTGGTTGTGTCTCATATAAGCATCCCCCAACTTTTCATCAGGTCTCCAACTTGCAAACCATTCAGCAATTTCCAGTAATTATATTGGTTATACATTGCTGCTTATTCCAGAAGCTGAATAATGAGCTGAAGTGTATGAAATCCTGATTAAGAACACCCAAGATGCCCCAAATTCACGGAGGAGTGACTCTTGGAACACTAATTTGATCTTTGATGCACGTGGGATAGCTCGACTCTTCTTAACCAGAATTCCGCACACCTTTGCTTATTTTACAGTTCCTGGAGAAAGTCTCAATCCAAAGCCAAAATAATGTTGAATATTGTTGAATAAGCCACGAGTATGAGGAACCTGAGAAGTTGGGGGGTCTGGTGATATTAGGCACAACGATTGACATCCAAGTCTCTCACTCTCCGATCTCTAATAGATGCAAATCAATTTTTTTGGCGATTTACGCGATAACCTGGCCACTTTTCATGTTACAAACCCGATCTGATACTCCAATTGAGAGGGAACACTCGTCAAAAGATTTTCAAATCCCATTTTCGGTACCTACTCCGGTGTTTGGGTGGAGAGTGCGAGCGGAGAGAGCGCGCGCGCTCCGGATGAGCGCGCGCTCCCCACGCTCACACTCTCCACCCAAACACCGGAGTAGGTACCGAAAATGGGATTTGAAAATTTTTTGACGAGTGTTCTCTCTTAACTTGAGTATCAGCACGGGTTTGTGAGATGAAATACGGCCAGTTTATCGCGTGAATCGACCAAAAAATTCGTTTTCATCGAATAGAGATCGAAAAGTGAGAGACTTGGATGTCGATCAATGTGCCTTTATATCACTACCCTCAACTTCTCAGGTTCCTAATTCGCGGCTCATTCAACAATATTCAACATTATTTTGGGTTTACATTGAGACTTTCTTCAGAAACTTTGAAATAAGCAAAGGTGTGCGGAATTCTGGTTAAGAAGAATCGAGCTATTCCATGTGCATCAAAGATCGAATTTGTGTTACAAGAGTCACTCCTCCGTAAATTTGGGACATCTCGGGTGTTCTGAATCAGGATTTCATACACTTTACCTCATTATTCAGCTTCTGGAATAAGTACGAATGTATAACCAAGATGATGCTGAATATTGCTGAATGGTTTGCAAGTTGGAGACCTGATGAAAAGTTGGGGGATGCTTATATGAGACACAACCACGCCTCTCATTTTCCGATCTCTATTCGTTGCAAATTAATTTCTTGATCAATTTACCCAAAAGACTGGCCGTTTTTCACCTCACAAACTCGCGCTGATACTCAAGTTAAGGGGGAACACTCGTCAAAAGATTTGCAAATCCCATTTTTGGTACATACTCCGGTGTTTGGGTGGAGAGTACGAGCGGAGAGAGCGCGCGCGCCTCGAGTGAGCGCGTCTATGTAGACTCGGCCTAGATGATCATTTTGAGTCAGGCAACCATGTTCGTATCCCTCTTTCGGCTGCTCATCTCATTTGTGAGCTGAAATGGATGAAATCCCACTAAGTCTCGCCTGCGTCCAAATAGACGGAATAATATTCGACGGTTTCATTTTCAACACGTAAAATAGGATCTCCTGCTCGCATTCAGCTCGAGGCTCACCTCCGGGAGTTTTCAGACACATTTGATTGGAGAGTAATCCCACACAGGTTGTTGCACACTAGTTCAGATGGAAGCATATGCGAGCCATACCTGTGAGGTCATTTTGAGCAAAAAATCAAAATAGAGTGTTTTGAATTGGCTGAATAAAATCGAGAATTCAATATCCCACCCAAATTATTGTTCTGATTGATATTATTTGTATCAAAAAACATATTCGCACAGATTTGGGGTCGAAGGAAGAAAAACGATTTAATTCAAATTCAGCTCAAAGTTTGGCATTTTTACAAAACTGGTCAACTTGTAACGACTGTAACCCCTATGAAAAGTTCGATAATCGACTTCTACTAATAGTCAAATTGTAGCTCTCTTCAAGACCTTCAAAATGACCACTTGTAAAAGTCGATTATCACATGTCTAGTGGGAGTTACATCACTTTGAAGCAAGCCCGAAAATCGTTAAAATGTTCTCGCAGCAAATAGCTCCTAGAAATTGGTAGGTTCAAGTATCGACCTTGGGCAATTCTCTTCTGCAAAGTACTAGTCTTAAGGAAGAAAATACGCCCAGGTACGTCTAAAAATGTAGAGTCTGGTCGAAGTTATGATTTTCTGGAAGTAGGCTGGAGAGGGGCCTGGAAGGACTTTTTATAGGCCCCAGGGCTCACAGGGGCCTTAGAAAAAATACCAAAAAATTTTTGTACTATATCAACATGGTGTTAACGAAAAAAAATGTATCAATCTTTTCGTGCGATATGGCTCTAATAATTATTTCAAATCAAGAAAATCCATCCTAATTGGATAATATATTCCGTTACAAAGCCTTGATCATCCTAAGTAAGGAACGCCCCGTATCCCGTTATGTACCCGAATGATGATCTCTTAGCTACCTATTTCAAGGTTATGGCTTTCGACTAACTGCTGAGTTTTGTTCTCCTAATGACGCTGTTGAGCTGGTGGATCAAAGGCCCTAGTGATAGGAGATACGGGTACTAAGGTAAGTATACCCAACTTGCCCCCTTATCCCGATCTTGGGAATGGGCACTCCTTGGCCCCCGGGCAACCCTCTTTTACGTTTGTTATGTTAAAATATGAGAAAGTAAGTAGTTTGCATCGACCCCGAATCATTTCTGCGTTCTCCAGAAAATCTAAAGTGATTTTTCTATTTTTCGTGATTGCTTAGCTAAGAAAGCACCGAGGGAATTGCGTTCTGTAAAATCGGTTCCAAATTCTTTGAGTTCAACCAATCTTAACGTAAGCGCATTCGATTCCTTGTTTTAAGACCTTCAAAATCCATTTTTCAAAATTGCAATATTTGGATCTGGAGCTGATTTATGTGCAAAGCACGGAGACGATTTGTAAACAAGGATGCCAACATCGAAGTGTACTTAACATGCCCCCATATATTTATCTCGAAAGGGCGTGCAGTACGACTTTTTTTACCACTCAGAACGTGTTTATCACGCCAAAGTAGGAAGGAAACAGTATTTTGGACCGGTGAGAAGCTCCAAATGTGCGTATACGGCGATAAAAACACTGTACCGCCGATCTCCATAATGGATTTTTGAAGAATTGAGACAGTTCGGATCCATTTCATCAAAACGAGACGTAGCTCAGTGCATTTTAAAGGACCTAAAACAAGCTTCAAAATAAGCTTCAATACGTAGGAAAATATTGACGTAGATTAGAGTTGTTGGGGAAGTGGCTAAATGGGGGCAAATTGGGTACGTTATTTTGTAAACTCTGAAAAATCACTTTTTGGAAAAGTTAAGACAGTTCGGCTCCATTTGATTGAATTTGAACGTACTTAGATTCATTCTAAAGATCTTAGAACAAGCTTTAAAATGAGCTAAAGCACGTTGAAAATTGTTGAGGTAGACCAAAATTATTAAGAAAATGGCTTAATGGGGTCAAGTTGGGTACACTTATCTTTTACATATTTTTATCACTGATTCATTACAATTTTAAGGCTCTACCTCCACCTGATTATGCCATCTTTCAGCCACGCAGCGTGAGCCTTGTCTGACACTTCTCGACAGGCAACAGTAGAATATTACTGAAGCGAGGTAAATTGAATTTTGATCCATTCTAATGTTTAATCTGGTGATGCCGGCAAGTGGAAGACCCTTATAGAGCGAAGAGAGTCTGTAGCATACTGGTGGGCCGTGACCCCCGGGGACCACGGCCCACCATAGGACCGTGACCCCCGGGGGCCACGGCCCACCTCTGGACCGTGGCCCCCGGGGGTCACGGCCCATTGCGTTTTCCCCGGGACATTGTTAAAAATTTGTTAGAGCACATACTGTGTAGAGTAGAGAACATACTGCGTAGAAAACATAAAATTATTATTTTGCTGATACACACCTGTCCTCATTGATCGATATATATCTCCAACTCAAACTGTTTGAAATCGAGGACGAGCATAAGAATTAATCATCTGGAGCTATTTCCGAGTCTCATGAAACCCGACAATGGCTAGTCCTCCCAACCAACTACCATGTTTTGAGACAGCTACTACCAGCACACAGCTGTTACTGTTAGCATCCCTCGGTGGTGGTGGTGATGGTGGTGGGGGGGGGGGGGGCTGATTGACTAATTCAAGGTTCGCTGGAGCTCTGTGAGTCCTAGGTTTCCCAGATGAGTCTTACAGGTTCTTGTAGTGGGCTACTCAAGGTGACTCCACCACAAGCTTCTAGACTCATTCAGTTCCCTATCATTACGGCTGCCGTGACAGATAAAGCTGTGCGGACGCTACTCTTCCGCAAATATTGAGTGTGGCAGGAGGTTGTCGCATACGCAGAACAAGGTCACAGTTGACCCGCTCCTCGTGCAGTTTTTAGAAGATTCAAAGTACCCAAGATCGAATCTCGGAAACCAGCTCCTTTTTCTACCGGTTCTAGACCGGGACCCGGGTACGGTGTCCCTTGAGAGAGGCCGGAGGGTCGTGATACCCCGGGGCTTCTGAACCAAGGTTCAAGCCCCCCCTCTGCTGTTAGAAATTGAGAAGCTGTCATTTTCTAAGTACGAAACCTTTATTAGGTATACCTAATGTCTCTCAACCTGGATTTTTCACCCAAAAGATCGTTAGTGACACCACCGATGTTCATTTTTATTCATCTGCAAGAGATTGCGATGAGATTTCTTTTTTTTTTCACCCAATCGTGTTTCACTTGTCCATATCATGGGTTGCATAATCATAATTATAGTTACAGCGGGTAGATGTCTAAATAGTAGTTGAATTAGGTACGCAACCAGTGGTTGTTTTTGAAACTGCAATAATTCCTTTGCAGTTTTCTACTCTAATTTTTCATATTCTAATATTCGTTCTAACGTCTTTCCCCGGTTTTCTACGTTATAACGTCATCTTGAATTACAAAGTGAAAGAGAACAATCGCCTGATCTCACAAAGCACTCTCTAGTGAGTCAAAATTAAAACCAGTACCGAGAACGCCTGAGCGAGTCGCTCTCTAATCCTTTTGTTGTTTTCCGCACTAATTTCGACTCCTTTCCAGTTTAAGAGTTCTGAAGTGAATCTCCTCCACACCAACAGACCAATACTAACAATGTTTACAATTCTCTCTCTTTCTCTTCCCCTCCCTCCTCTTCCATTCCTCAGTCATAGTGTAGATGCGCAAATACAAAGATTCAACGAATGACTGAGCTGAGTAGGTCGGAAAACTAGAAGGCGGAATGAGCATATATATTAGGGTGTCCATTATTTCCCAAGTTCCTCCGATCACCCATGCCACCCCCCCCCCACAACCTAATCATTTGGTGGAATATTGCGAGAAAAAAATTTTCAGAGACCTAGGTGAAGTTTGAGTGCTGTCCCACCTAGAGTGTTTTTTATTTGAAATGTACCCTTCTAAATAAAAAGTTGAGTCAATGATTCGCATGTACCGCGCATGCATTCGCTTCTACGCCCTCAATAATATTTTCAATCGATAGCGGGTGCAATTTGATACAGTAGAACCGGAAATAACTCACTCATTCGCATATCATCCACCTGAAGAACATAAAAGTGACTGAAAACGACCGCTTTTGTTTTTTCGGTTTTTTTGAGTCTACTAAAAAATCCTGAAGATTCGAAGTAAAATCGAGCACGGATTCTGTTTCTTCATTAAAAATACATCAAAAACACATATACACATCTTTAAACTAGACCGACTCAAAATTCGCATTTTTTGGATTCCTCGAGGAAAACCCTGTTTCACGAATTTGGTACCTTGAATTTTCTAAGTTCCAAAAACAGCCATAACTCTAGTTCTTCTCCATCAAATTGACTTCAGCGAGTGGTCATTTTGAAGGAAATCGTACTGGCTATCGATTGAAAAAGTTATCAAGGATGAAGAAGCACGTCCATGCCCAAGAAATGCTGAATACTGAATCAGAATTTGTTTTGAGGCTATAATTCAAATAAGAAACGCTCTAGGTAGGACAGCACTTAAACATCACCTAGGTCCACGAAAATTTCTCCATCGCAATATCTCAACAAATGATTAGGTTGTGGTGGGTGGCACGGAGGATCGGAGAAACTTGGGAAATAAGGGACACCCTAACATATATAATAGCACACTCGCCCCTGCTCTTGTAGATGACCCTCAAGCTAAATAGATATCATTTGTCACAAAGGAGATTGCATCAGAATCACTAACATTCTATCATGATTGATCTGATATTGATTTTTCTGAAATGAAAAGCCAAAATTGCAAAATCCTCGTTATTGTGGAGATTTACATTATCAGTTGTAGGCGTCATTAATTGAAATGACTAAAATTTATCTAATTGACGACTCTTACACGTCTCAGCTACATTAAACTGACCATAGGTAGTAGAATCAGATAATGCAAACGAGTTTCTATTCATTTTGCTACGGCAAGGCTAAATAAATTATCCTCCAAACTGATCGTCTCTAATGGATATATAACCGTTTTGCGCTCGCTTCGAGATAAAGTGTATGAGTTATGATCCTCCTAGTCTTATCTTTGAAAATCCGGTCTACGAAGATTAATTCATCGTCCATTTATGATTTGGACAAAGACCAAGACGGGATAAAAATGGAACAGTCAAGTCTGTTCTTTACGTTTGAGGGTATTGTTTTACACGTGTCGTAAGTCATGGGCATTGCACTCGACAGACATTGGTTCTGTGCTCGTAAATCAATAGCAAGTAGTCCAAGCGTGTGGAAGAGGCGGATCCTGGGGTTAGCTGTCCAAATCTCTTGTTCAAATTTCAGAAACTTGGCAGACTCGAGGTTTCATGCGGGTGCAAGTGCGACAGCAAAACCACATATCTTGTTTTGATTTCACTTTGGGAGTCCACAAATTTTCTGTGCTCTCTCAGTCCTCGTTTTTCGCATTCAGATTGTAACAAGATTCTCTGTTGAATTATTGAAATATGACGGATCCCGTATATGAGTGATTCCGCCGAAAGTGGGATTTTCTGGAGCGAAAATTGTCACGAGGAGTAATTTGGGTCAAACAATTATTTCAATCCCAGGCAATTTTCGGTGACTGATGGCGGCGCGATTTACTCTTGTTTGGGTAGTACAAAAAGAAAGTATCTAGAGCTACATATCTCAAAAGTGAAATCAGACAAAAGTATGCCTAGTTCATTTCCCCTCAAAAAATATCACTACGGCGCGGTAACTAATCGTAAACTCTTTTCCGCATAGACTTGCTGTAATAATAATGCAACTAGATACAAGAAAAACGTGTGTTTCACAAAACGATATAGCGCGTTGGGGAAGAGCACTTCATGGGGACGGAATTGACCAAAAATTTTGTACGCTATCATGAAAACACGTATACGTGGTGCTCTTGGTTGGGGATACAAATTTTCGGCCAGTGTAGTGCATAGATTGGGTGTATTTGGGTATCTAGAAATCAACCTCAATGGTTAGAAAGGCTCACTGGACGATCGGGGACTTTGCCGACCTTATAAGTGCTGTGCAAGCAGTTTTGGTGCAAACCCGTCTTCAAAATGTCGGATGTCCGTGAGCGAACTAAGCAAGTAATTTTGACTCACAAAGTGATACATTATGTTGTTTTGAGTATTGCAAATTAAAGCTAATAGCCAAATATAGCAGGTTTTGACCCTGCATATGCGTTGCAGTGAATGCAAGAGTCAAAATTGGGTTGCCTTCACTGTACAGAAGTGACATTTTGGCTTTTTATGATGCACTACAAATTACGGGGACGCTGGGATCGCTTGAAAAACTCGTGAAATAGTCGCGCACTAATAGTTGACATCCCAGAAAATTGCTACATTGTACATTCCAACCCTTAGAAAGTTGAAGTAACATATGGAACACGGAAAATCCCACTTTCGGCGGAATCACTCATATCCGTAGGTCATAAATGTGTTCATCAAAATTCCATTCTGGCTCCCGTCCAAGCTTACTGCATCAGATTTCAATGCCCGCATTTATCAAACAAAGGCTGCGCAAAGGCTCTACTTCACCATCGATTCGGATTAGCAACTATCTCCATACTCTTCCAGACAACGCAATGAACCCTGTACACTATTTTCGTGCATACCGAGGCTGTTCGTTTTGGGATACATAGATTTGAGTTAACCTAAAATTTTCTGCGAAAAAACTCTCCACCATGATTACATACCCACCATGGAGTTAAGACAGTTAAAAAAAAGCGGGCAGTCTTAATTCAGTTCTGTATCAAGATAAACGTGGATTTAATGATTCAGGTCCAAGTTTTCTCTCCGACAATGAAAAATTGTAATAATTGCATGAATTAATCCAATAGATGATTCAATGCAAAATACTCGAGGAAGTCAACAATTGGACTTCAAAACCTCTTACATTCCTCATCGGATTTAGGAAGTGTTTGCTCAACGGTAAAAATCGAAACAGCTCGTACTCTATTATGCCTGAGATATCGTGGATAACCATATTAGACCCCGTATTAGGAATGATATCAATAGTATCAGGAATGGGGCTTGGCCTCTACAGTCGTGCAGACATGTTCATTTTCATTACCGGCTAGTGCTTGCTAATAGAGATCGTATCTCGAGCTATAACCAGTCCTATTCATGTACGCTTCGTGAGGGCTTGCCCAATCGGATTAGATCTGTGACCTTTACATAGTTGTAGCTATTAGATGATTTTCAGGTGATAGACCTTCCGAGGATTGACACATATCATGAACCACGTAGGAAGGTTCTTCTATCTTCTTTTTTCGAACGGAAATTTCCAAATGGTTCTTAATTTAAAACTGTGCCAATGCAAGTTTCATAAATTTTCCTCGATTTTTGTAAGAAGGAATCGAGCTTCTGATAATTCGTCCCTCTGCAATCCTAGATTCCAAATTTTGGTGTCACGAAATTCTGGCTGTACGATATTTAGCTTTCCGGAAGAATGACCACACCCAAAACCGTTACTAGAGCGTTAATTTTTGACGAGATGACAGTTCATATACCTACATATGAGTGTATACAGAATTTTGGTACCACTGCCAACGAATTCATTACTCCTCTATATAATTGAGGGAAACGGAGCTCCGAGACGTGACTCGAACAGATAATACTTAGATCTCGGGAGCCTCTTTGACTCTTGTATTTCTTTTTCTCTCCCTTTAAGGCGACCAAAGTCTTGATATGGGTGTGTGATATGAGGTGCAATGTCAAGGCTCTCCATATAAATTCCAAGAAAAAGAATATTCTCTCATGGAGGTCATTGTTTCTGAATCAAAATTGAGCCTCCATATTCTTTTCCACTTTCATTTTTCGTCCCTCATCTTCCACCCATCTAATAATCTGGGCTCGTCAAAACTCTGGGAGATATGTTCACGTGCCAGATGAATGTATGAATGAGCGAAGATTGATGTCTTGAGGATTTCTGATCGAAGGAAAAACCTTGCTGACATTCCTCAATTGTGAGTCAGTTCATTGATCAAAGGGGCCAAATCCATCACATCATCATCAGATAAAATTACCAATGATCTTGAGGATATGTATGCCATTTGAGATGGTGCTGTAAGTATCCTGTTTTCAATCATATTATTGATGCAGGATTTAAATTCTTCAGGTGGATTTTGCAAAAACGTATTTTTGTCACTTCCTTGATCATGATTATTGTAACCCAGAAAACTTCTAAGTTTTCAAATGGCGCCAAATTTTGAGAAGCCCTAGATGAAAAACCTTCGCGGGATAAAAAATGCTATGAACTATTCACGTTTGATGATTTTTGAGTTCCCGAAATTTGCTTATTAATTGAGCATCTATTCCATCAATCTATGCGCCACATCTAAACCCCATCCCTCATAACATTCAAATTCGAACATTATATTACAAAGACGATTATAAAACTCACTCGATCAACTCAATTTTATCGTTCCAGGTCCCACCAGATTCCAACCAATCTGACATATATATATGAATCAGTACAACAGATCGTATAATGGAATACAAAATTTGGCACTGCAACTGGTCTAAACTGAAATCAGAAAGAAATGTCTGTGTGCAGATGAATAATAGTGGATCGTATTGTCAGTCATGGAGATTACACAGACTGTAAGAGACGCTGGCATCCGCCGAGATTTTGTTTCATCGAAGCAGTTCGATAACCATGAACTCGTCTTATCTGCTTGGCAGCGACGATCAGTGGGGAACACGATACTATTTCAGTTATTACGGCGAATTCGGTGACAGGCGTGACGCCAGCCGTGTCGAGGTGAGATATCCAATTTTTCCTCTATCCCGCTTTTCTATCTCTTTTCTTATGACTTTCACTAATATGATTTGATCCCATACTCCTGAATAGATTGAAAATTGTAAAGTTGACCGCGATCGCGTAAATCACGAAACATCATTCAAATGCCCAGTGCCTTATTGAAATTGATGAGTGCAAACAAAACAGGTCTCCCAAAATCGCAGTCATACTCACAATTCTCAATTAAGGGGTATGATATGTAAGAGAAGTGCACCCAACATACTCTCTGTACCCAACATATCATCATATGTCTATCTCAGAAATGGGCACTCGTTGACCTCCTTGCTAATGTTTCACATTTATTATTTTGAAATGTGAGAAGATAAGTGGTTTAAACCGACCCGATATGATTTTTGCTTTCTCTAAAGAGAAAGTTTTGTTTTCGACACAACAAATTTTTGATCGATTTTTCCATTCAACTCAATATTTTCTTCAACATAATTCATCTTATCACAAAAGCGCTTTAACCATTTTATTCCTCTCGCCAAAATCTAACGATTGTAAGTAACACTTTTCTCCTTATAATCCTCAAAAACCCCCCAGTGACTCATCTCTCCGGCCCTTTGTATGTGTCTGTGTGTGTGTGTGTGTGTGTGTGTGTGTGTGTGTGTGTATGTGTGTTGTTTTTTTTTGCGCCACGCTTTCTCTTCTACACTCCACTTTATCGATTTTTGCTTTTCTACAAGTTGTATAGAATCACTCAGAGACGAGACCAGTGATTTGCCTGGTGTCCTCTCCAAATCGAATTTAATTTAAACGTTTTTTGAGGTAAAATCGCTGAAATTGTGTACTTTCATACTAAAATATCTCTTTCTAACTTCACCTTACCCCAATTTTGATCACCTAGGCTATGGTTTTTTTGGCTCAATCTATCTTTTGGTTAATACCGAAATTCCATTCAAACTCCATCAACGTAAATTTTTATAAAAAAACCAAAATTTCCAACAAAAACAGCAATTTGAGCATGTTTAGACCTATTCTATCGAAATTCTGTTTTAACCAATTTACACGTTTTGCTAAGAAAACCTCACTTTAGGTAGCCCAAATCCCGACAACAATTTTCCTTAAAAAAATAACTCAAAATATACAAAAATATTTTTTTCAATATTCATACTTTCCTCATATCTCCCTCCTAAATTACTTTATTCAAATTTTACTCAACTAAGTTGATACTTTTTCATCGTTCTAAATCGATTAGTTGATACCGAATTTTCTCAAAATCCGTTTTAATACATTCAAAATCTGTTTTACTCCCGAAAAATCCAAGTTTTTTCAGAATACTCCATTTTTATAATCCTTACACCAACTATATTAAAATTTGCCCTCAACCATACTTCATATATTCCATGGAAAACCCTAGTTTAGGTCATCTGAATTCCCCTGAAAGGCAATCTCCTTATAATAACTCAAAATATTAGAAGGAAATCGCATCTAAAATTCATTTTCCGCTATTACCCACCCCCTAAACTAATATATACAAATTTTAATCAACTAAGTTTAAACTTTTTCATCGTTCTAAATCGATTAGTTGATACCGAATTTTTCAAAATCCTTTTAAATACATTCAAAATCCAATTTATTCCCGAAAAATCCAAATTTTTTCTTAAAAACTCCATTTCTATGATCTTCTCACCAACTGTATCAAAATTCTCCCTCAACCAGACTACATATCTTCCATGAAAAACCCCAGTTTAGGTCATCTTAATTCCCCTAAAAGTGAATCTCGTAATAATAACCCAAAATATTAGAAGAAAATTGCAGCTAAAATTCATTTTATCCTCATATCTCCCTCTACAACTAATCTATCCACCTTTAAATGGACTAGAGAGACACTTTTCCCTCATTCTACATCGACTGGTTGGATCCAATCATTGGATTGTGAGTGTGATATGAAATGCAATTAAATTAGATTAAAAACTAAAACACTATTCTGTAGGAATCCCAATCATCATTTTGGAATTTGATCAGTTTTGCAAATTTCTCATTAGTTTCAGTGAACCTCTTAAACTATTTCGCTAAGAGAAAGTATTCTGCTAATCTCATTTAGCAGCGTATTTCCATGTTTACACAGCTCAGAGATTGACGAGAAAATCGCATTCAGTAAAACAGATGACAAAATGTTCCTATCCGCCCAATCAATATGCCTCAAGCCATTTCATCCTATGTCTCAAGATATTCCAAATCATTTCTTCAAAATTGCAAAATTTCGATTTGGAGCCATTTTACTTGCAAAATATGGGGTTCAGTTTTGAAATATGGAGGCTAAGATTAGAGTGTACCCAACATGCCTCCCATGTGGTTATCTCAAATAGGGGTGGAATACGCCTTTTCCACCACCCAAAACTCATCATCACATCAAAATGAGCCGAAAATAATGATTTGGATCGATGGGACAGTAGCAAATTTTGGCTGGACGAGGATAGAAACGACTTCATGCACTCCATCGGCGATTCACATCAATTCAAAGGGGCATGTTGGTTGAAACCTTGGGCAAACTTACTAGAAAATCAATTTTCGTAAAAATTATGATTCGGTTCTGATTGATCAGAATTATTTCCACTTCAGTTCAATTTGAAGGTCTCCAAACGAGCTGAAAAATGAGCTAAAGAACGTTAAAAAATATTGCAGCAGGCCAAAGGTATCGGCAAAATGGCTGATGGGTATGTTGGATACACTCACGTTATGAATGACTATCTCATGATTCCCCAGAAATTTTTATCTAAATCAGCATCGTAATTATTAAGCAACAAAGTCTCAATAAGCATAAAATACTAAATCTAGTTTGTCATCAATCAAAATGCTAGAGCAACTCTAACTATAATATACCAAACTTCAAATCCGATTAGTGATCACACTATGTCAGTCTATCTTGGTACTCTGGCCTCATTAACGAGTGATGCATTTTGAGAAAATGACACGTGATGTGTAACATCATTAAAAGTTCAGAAGTGGTCGTTATACACAGACTTCTTGAAGTTCTGCTTTTGAAACTGTTGGAACATTGTAGGATGTGTCATCCGAGACACCAAGAAGCGAGCCAAGAAGAGCCGACAGTCGAATAAAATTACTCGAAACTTAGAACTCTATACTGAGTGTGAGATTCCGAGGCCACTCGTCTTAGAAACTTTATAACACAAGTTCTCAATTGCCGAAGAAGAGGAAGAAGAAGAAGAAGAAAAACTGTTCAAAGTATTGAGGCACTGAGACGAGGACTGGGTTATGTTCAGTTTCAATGGACTTTTATTGCATTTGCATTACCTCATATACTTTAAAAGTTTGCATTTAGATCATGGTTACTGAGCGTTGAGAGATTCGAGCTTATTATTGAATTTTCATATAACCGCATTGTTATTAGATTTGATGTTTTCGTGAGAGTATTCTTCGTGTATTAAGCAAAGTTATTATTCAATCATTGGCCATAATCAGTTAACAAAATTACGATAGCCTTTATCACTTATCATTTCATTTTGATAAATAGAAATGATTTTTTGGCTAAGGCTCACAAGTTGTATGCAAAATTTATATCCTCAAAGCAAGACAAATTGATAAGGAATGTCAAAAAATTGACATTGATCCCGAATAGTGATCTCTATGGATTTCCTGCGTGATGGGTAGATTCATCATGAGAAGTAAAGATATTAATTTAACAATCGCTACATCTTTTCTCATAACAGACATATCTCTCTATCAGACTTAACCAGAATCTCAATCTAATACTCATTATTGCAGGTGCTGGCGATGGCTTTGATTTTTGTACTTGCGGTTGCTGCAAATTTGGGCATAGCCGTGTGCGTATTGAGCTTCAGAGAGATGCGCACTCCTGTGAATTTGTGTCTCCTAAATTTGGCTATTACAGATCTACTGTTTGCGCTTGGTATCCCAGCAGCCGCTTACACTCGTCTTACACAAGATTGGCGTCTCGGTGAGACCGTTTGTCGAATACTGCCTTATTCTCAGGTAAAAATTTGATTAAATTTTTGAATTATAGATTCGACAGCTTCAATCAAAATTTTGGATAGTTGTTATGATATAACTAGCTGATTCTGTTCGATGACGATGAATGGATATAGTTCGTATAACCGATAAAAATCGTTCAAATAATGTAATTATCCTTCTTGTCATCGCAATATTATTTGAACCTTTCACCTGGCAAAATATTTTGGCGGCAGGTATTGTCGATTCACGAAAGTCTTTCATCAGCTTCTTATTCGGTCCCGGACTGTGTAATTCAGATATAGCCATTGATGCAATCGATCATCAGCAAAGAAGATACGATATGATCTTGATGACAATACTTTCAAATCCAAAATATACGATAGGGTCAGTCATCGCTACGTGGATTGATCGGAACTTCGGGAATCACTTGATAGAAACTTGTTAGACATGATCGACTGTTCAACAATTCTTTGAGTAGTTCAACGTTTCCATGAAATTTTGTGATAACCTTGCAGGAGGTCAAAATTTCATCGATACGATGTACAAAACTCAGGGGATTGATTCTCTCAATCCAATGAAGGCTATTTGAACAGAGAACAGAAGTTCCTTTCAAGAAACTTCCGTGACTTTGGCTCATCAAGTTTATCGGATGAAAAAGGAGCAAAACTTTGAATGTACGCAGTCTAAGAGTTGCACACATTCCTAGTGAATAGCATAGCAAGGTTCAACTCTTCCTACTAGTCGGAAGATTAATTAAAACTGATTGATGTTTCTCTTTCAGAAATTGTTCGATGATCGTTCATCAAAACATTTCTCACTACTCAAGAGATAATACTAGTTCACAGTCTTGCAAATTTTCATTGTATCCTTTCGATCAATTTCATTTTCATAATCTCTGAAAATAAAACAGACAAGTCAGCATAACCCCACCAACAACGCTTGACCTGTGATTGAATTTAAAAAAAGAGAATACGTTAAATTTCATTCTGATCAAAGACCGTCCCATGTTATTTTCGGCACAAATTTCATGACGCCAAACACAACCAAATTTCTATGCTGTCGAACACGTTACAATTCACGTGAACGGAAAAATAAATTTGTACATCATATCCGGATATCTCATTCGCATTCATGCAAACGTTCCATCTCACAGATCTGACAACATGACAGAATTCAGAATCAAACTTCCGAGAGAAAACCAGATACAGGAATAATTCGATTCGAGGTATGCACATCTCGCATGATTGATTACCGTGTCGACGTATTTCCCATATATCCGAAAACCCAATACAATATCGAACAAAAAAAAACGATATCATATTTGACAGTACCCGTATCAACCGGAAGATCAATCGTATCGCAGAACACAGTAGTGTCACAACAAACTCGTAACTTCTCGTCAGCCTCATCAATCAGCCCTCAAACCCTCACCCACACAACTAAATTTTGTGGTTCGTGTATTATCCGGAAATGTTAAATTAACGGTGAACTGAAACAATGTATAAATTTGAGAGCCGCCCTTTGGATACGGTTTCATTACGTGCAAATTCGATTGGCTTATCGCCCATGGCGAATACAAGCCGCAAAGACGAGAAGCATGGAGTATCAGTAGTACGAGTCAAGTTTGGTCAGACGGGCATGAATTTCGTCCAACACATGTATGTGTGTATGTATGTGCAGTCTCTTGTATTATAATAGAGTGTGTAACGCTGAGGGGTAGCTTCAGGCTTGATTGAAATCTAACAAGGGCTGCTTGTTGGAGCGTTTCATACGCTACGTGACCGATCGATATGGATAATTGATCGACAACAGCGTGCGCACAAATTGATGAAGCTTGTGTTGCCTTTTGCTTCAATATCGGCTTACTAGTAAATGGCGGAATGGCCCCCATATTGTTTTTGGAAATTTTTTATTTTTGTTGGACCAGTGGGGATAATTGATTAGAATAAAAAACTAGATTCATTCCATTGGTTTAGGAGACGTTCATGAATTACGTGAAAAAAATTCACGTTTTTTTTTTTTTAACCTTCCGGGGATTATAAAAAGTCATCCTTTATATGCTTAGGCTTTGGTCAGCAGTGACTTCAATTTATATCAGATTCTGGTACCCTCTATTTTTTTGAAGATTGTGAGTGAAAATCCGCCTATCTCTCGGAGAACAACTAAAATCTCTAAAGGACCCCGCTCAAAAAGCGAGGAGATTGGCTCCCGGTTAAATTTCACGAGAAGAATCAGAATTATACTTTGTAATATCGTGATCAATAATTTCTCGGTCTCAAGGGCCAAATACCCGCAGTTTCCGAGAAATATGCCGGAGAAAGTCCAAAAATCACGAGGTTATGTTGACATCGCAGTATATAAACATCGAACGTCTATCCAAGCGTGCTGCCTCTGGAGTGGCGTCTGGATAAAGTATTTGACTTGCAGAATCCAAAATTCGAAGTAAATCGGCATTCGCATCAACCAATAGAATATATGATTCATCATTTCTACAAATCATTTGACAGGTGCAATAAATTAACCTCGGTCATATTTATGTAAGAATGGCTCGTCGATAACGTCTCTCCTGGACCCAATTCAATGCAAGAAATTGTGATAAATTTGAGGGCTCCCCCTGTCCCTCCCCCTACCTAACGGCCAGAATCTATGGCCAAATTCTATATATACGTGCAAATATAGATGGGTGGAAGGAATCCTCTCTTGAATGGTGTCTCTTGAACATTTTCAGGAGGAAAGCTTTATAAACTCATGACTCGATGATTTTGTAGCTGCTTATGATAACGATTGATATTATCCAAATATGATTCATGATGTTCTTGTCACTCGTTATGAATTCAATGAAGAAATGAATTAAACGGCTGATCAACGAGTCAATTGATTCTTTTACTGCGACAACCATTCGCCATCTTCTTCAGGACTTAAAATTCATATATTATTACTTATGTTAGTATTAGTCTATATTAGACGAGGGTAAAACCTGTCTTTGTTCGACCCGTCACCTCTTTTTATATGATGAGTAGTGAGCCTGAAGTAACGAGGGGCAGACGGCCCAAAAGTTTCTAAAATCCGGGCGCGCCCATTGGCTGCGCAGATCGGACGAAAAGGACCCAACGAAAACCCATAAGCGCAGCACGTCGTCTTGTAGAAGTTTCTAAATTGTTTCAGCCAATGAGCGCGCGGTTACCGCATCTGCTCCTCTCTACTTCAAGCTCTCTAATGATGTGTACAAAAGGCCGATCTAAAGAGATGATGGTTCGAACAAAGACAGGTTTTGACTTCAGTCTACTGTAGACTGATACTAAAATAAGTAATGATAGATGAATTTGAAGACCTGAAGAAGATAGCAAAATAGTCATCGAAATGTTGTCGCAGTAAAGGAATCAATTGAATCGTCGATCAGCCGTTTACTCCATTTCTCTATTCAAATATGGTCAGATTATTCATTTGTTACCTTATGCAACAAATAATGTTTTTGCAAGGAAGACTCATTGTGATGGTTTTTTTGCAGATATAGAGGGGCGAGTTCAAACATACACTACCGCTCAAAAGTTTAAGCTCACCTAAAAATTTTTTTTTCAATTTTGTGAGTTGAACTACTCGGCTCTATTTGACCGTAGAGGACTCTTCTGTAGCTCACTTTGAAGGTTTTTTTACGTACTTTAAGATGGCATTATTCATTTTTATCCGTACGGATCAGGATCTTTCCAATTTGAGCTTGGAAAAGTGTCAATTTCAACGATTTCTGAAAGAATCTTTTGGCTCCTGCCAATTTGAGCCATATGAATGTTTGAATATGAGGGTTGTGAGATACCAAAGTACAAGTCTAGAGCTTCAAAATCCGTTTTTGAACGTCCCTCTACGCCACTGCTAATCCGAGCTATGACACTTTCTCTGAGGGAAGATTTATCGCAAAAACTAGCACTCCGATTCGAGAGAGATACAGAGACGCATTTTTATGAAGTGTAATCATCATTCCTGTCATCTTTCATCTATATCTTGATTGAGGAAACGAGAAACCTTTGAAATATGCCCCCAAAAGTGAATTTCCTCGTCATTTTTGAATCCAGGTGCTAGTTTTTGCGAAAAATCTTCCCTCAGAGAAAGTGTCATAGCTCGGACTGGAAGTGGCGTAGAGGGGCGTTCAAAAACGGATTTTGAAGCTCTAGACTGGTACTTTTGTATCCCATAACTCCCATATTGAAACACTCATGTGGCTCAAATTGTCAGGAGCCAAAAGATTCTCTCAAAAATCGTTGAAATTGACACTTTTCCAAGCTCAAATTGGAAAGATCCCGATCCGTACGGATAAAAATGAATTATGCCATCTTAAAGTACGTGATAAACCTTCAAAATGAGCTCCGGAAAAGTCCTCTACGGTCAAATAGAGCCGAGTAGTTCAACTCACAAAATTGAAAAAGAAACAATTTTTGGGTGAGCTCAAACTTTTGACCGGTACTGTATCAATATAAAAATCCCCATGAATTAAATAGAGGACGGGCGAGGGAAGGTAGAAAAAATTTCATAAAGTTCAGCTATAAAATACTATACGACCATTACCTCCTGCGATGCGCGCCAAAGATCATAAAGTAAAGGCTTACAAAAGGATGGCGATATCTTTCCGAATGTTATATCATTCAACGATTGTAGGGCAATTTTTTAGAATCTTTGCAATGAAAAACCGAGTCATATATTTTAAAAGTTCTTTTATCAAAATTTTACGGTGCCATGTCTGTGTTGAAATACGATAATCTCATAAATTTCAATCGATCACCCACAGTTTCTAGGAGATTTGTGATAGCGCAATGTGAATCTTTTGTAATATCTTAGTATTCCAAAATTTTTCTATACATGATCCTATTTGCAATTAACATGTGCCACCCTCAGAAATTTCCCTCGAAATTACCAGTAAACCATGACTCGTAAGATTGTTTTCAACGACCCCAATCTAACGAACTGTTTGGCCTACTCGTCATAGAAACCTACAGTTTCACAACTTTCTCGTTACACTGAGCTGGAAGTCCTATCAAAGTCACAAGTAGATGTAATTTTTAAGAGTCTTATTCATGACTTATCTCTTAATGCAGCCATATAAGTGACTGTAATCACTAAACAATTTTTAAAAAATTCGAAGTATATGGAATTATTCCACGTTATGAAGAAATGAACCAATAAAAATTTTAAAAAATGTCCACGATCAGATTCGATAATCCGCACACTTGAACTATCCATGACATTCGTTTATAAGATGCTTTACCTCTAAAATCACTCCAGCAAAAGGAAAAAAGTACACTGCTTACTGGGAAGACAAGAAGAAAGATTCCATCTTTGATTTTGGAATTGCAAATCACTCAGTCGAGATTGTCCCCTTTGTACTATCAAAGTGCTCGTCGTGGAAAGAATCACCGCTCCAATTTTCTCTCTTCCCTCTTTACTGTTGACTTGGATGCATAAATAAATCCAACTGCTGGCTTATCCGACTGGCTCTTCCAAGAGTAATGGAAACGTCGATACCGCACTCTCGACTCGAGAATTTATTCGTACGCCTCGGGCATTTTACTCTTTCAAGTTGAGTCAAATCATTTGAATTTGATGACTTTGAGTGGAAATGAATTGCGCACTTTTGCTAATGAGATGTTAGAGATATATCCTGAGTAGAATTCGACAGAAGTACTAGCCTTTTGAGTAATTATACACAAGACATAAGTCTTGCGAATCTCGACAAAGATCCAATAGATGTAAAAAAATCTAGCAACGTCTTCAAGAAGCATTAATTATTCATCACTCACTCGATTCTACACAATGTAGGAATCTTTAAACATACAATGAAAACCGTCGAGTCACAATTTCTCTAGTACCTACCAAGATCTAACCTTGTATGAAAGATAAATTTTCATCGTAAATGTAGAGGATGGAAGAATGGCCTTGAGATGAGAGAGAGAGAGACTCTTTTCCGACCCAGTGGTTGGAATGAATGAAAAACGGACCTTGACAAATGTCACGATGGTTACTGACTGCTATAATGTGAATATTTGTCATTTTGATTTATATTCATTTTTAGTGGTCCTTGGAAAATCTGTACGAGTGTAGCTGCTCGCGAGATTTACTATTTTTGGTGGAAAATTACATTTACGAGCATTAATCATGCGTACGCTGCGAGTGAAAAAGAAATAATCGTGAGTGGATAAATTTAAAAGATAGATGAGACTTTTGAGATGAGATATACACTTTAACGAGTGAGTCATCGCTGAGATAATGGTTTAGCCACTCTCACCGATATAAGTAAATTCCACAAATTTGGGCTAGGGTAATTTATTTTTGAGGTTAAATTGGTATCTCTGATGGAGATACTCCTGAGATCATATGATTTGGATATGAATTAGCTCACAAAGGAGTTGAATGGTTATGAATTCATGTCATACAAAAAGTGAGTAAATTCCAGTACCGACCAGGGAATTTCAGAAAAAAAGCCTCATCAATGGGCACTACCTAATGTCAAAAAGTATCTGAATAGAATCAATTTTGAAAATGGATGAATTATGCGATTGCCGAGATCTAATTATAGTATTCGAGTCATTTGGATTACGATGAGGGACAAGAGAAGTCAAGATAGCTTCCATAACAAAAATGTGGAAAAATCTTTTTAAATTCGTAATATAATCAAATGAATCTAAATGTGTGGGTGGTCTTTTACAGTTTGTGTGCGGCTCGGTGTTGCTGTGGACTCTTACGCTGATTTCAATAGATAGGTATTATTCGGTGGCCAAAGCACCGTACCGAAGCTGCTTCACAATGATGAGGGTAGCAATTGCAACTCTAATCATCTGGCTGGTATCGGCTATCCTGTCGCTACCCGCGGCATTTTGGTTCGGTTCCAGGGTAAGATTACATTTTTCATCTATACTAAGGCCCTAATCTTCAATTTTTTTTTACAAATCTATCAAAGGCTAATGCTGCAAGCACTTCTAATCGTACTTTTTAGTTCAAAAACTGAATATCAATGAGATTCTCTTGGAAAGATGCATATTAATTTAAATTTGACACGGCTAATATGATGGCTGGTTCAAAATCCTTTATCGGGAGTACAATTTTGATTGTTTTATTTCAAAAAAGCTGCCGTACCTTGGCAAAATAGAATATCAAAAAAGTTACCTCAAGGAGAAGTCGAGATTGGGAAATACTTCTTAATAATTCTAAAATGCAAGTTGCCGGATGTTCCTTCAGAATAATCAAAATTACAATCGATATTCAATGATTCTTACAGACAAAATTTCATCATAGGCTCTATAGATATGTGATTGTGCTTGTATGGTCGAACCGATACCTCGGTATTCCATGATAGTTCGACACGGTGTTCTGGCGACAAGTTTGACTGAAAATCACGAATCTAGCCGTTTTGAGCTCATATTTTAGTCTTACAGTCTCACAGTCGAGGAATATTATGCTCTTTCCTTTTGACAGACCAATTCAAACGAAGCCCTTCAAGTTTTGATGAGATGGAAAACGTTTTAGGCACGAGTGGAATAGTAACTACATGGTTATAAAATTGGATATTCATAAGCTAACGTGAACAGACAACGACCATTAAGATTTTTCGTTCGTCACAATGTGTACAGTTGTTCATTTTTGCCTAAATATTTCGCAAGTCACATCTATTTGTGAGTTGTTTCATGATAACACAAAATTCACAATTTGCTCATGCCAGAAATATTGCATAGGTCTTCTACAGTTTTCCTCCACGAAAAATTTCCCTCTCACCCTCGCAACTCGTCATAGTCCAGATAATTCAATCTCAGATCGAGTCTGAAAACCCATTTCGCATCTCCTCAAGCCATTCTGAAAATATCCTTGAAGCAAATCAGGTTGCTTATCAAACTGATTCCGGATAATACCAGCTATCCAATAAGAAACGTCAATCTCTACCAAATGAGCCAAGAGCAAGATTTCCTTTCTGTATATACCTCTTCAATTTTCGCAAGCTCCGTAGATGCAATAATGCTCCAGAAACATCCGACTCTTTTTTCATTCCATTAAGCCAAAGCACTCTGTACAGCTCAAGACTCTGGTTTTATCCCTAGAAAATCACTCCGAACGAGGCGAGCTTTGCCACGCTGATGAAATTTTCCTACAAATCTCTTAAATCCTTGAAAAGCTTCAACTTAGTATCCGCCTACTTTCTTCTGCTGATTTAACATAATAAGCAGTGTACAGGGGCAGAAAATTCAAATGGAAGACAATTTAAATCGTGCAAACTGTTGAGAGCTTTTTCTGGACAATAATTGAAATTTTCAGACAAATAATCGAGTGCTTTAACTCCTAAAAGTCTCAAGGATTATCCAGAATTGTATGAACATGTACTGAAATGTATGGGCTTATTTTGCAGAATGTGTCAGGCGGAAGGACGATCTGCACGATGGTGTTTCCTCGCAGTGACGTACTGAGTATTTCGTTTATCTACACAATATCCGTTATTGTATTCTTCTATGCTCTGCCAGTGGGGATGCTAGAGTACTTCTACGTTCGCATATGGCGCAAAATGATCGTCAAAAGAGATCGATGGGCCGTACCCTGCGTTGCCCCAGTAAGTATAAATTGTGTTTTTGTTCATAAGCGGAAGGAAATGTTCGTGTTTCTCAAGAGTAAATCTATTCTTTAAATCGAAATTCGCGATTCACTTCTTGCAATATAATTTCAAACATCAACCTTTACAAATCTGTCCAAATATTTTAACGGTGTTTGACATATTGGAGATATTGTTTGACTGTGACAAAAAGTAAATATGAAAGTTCTGCAGATTCCAATTGATACCTATGAGGAATCATTCCACCAATATCAGATTAGTCTGGAATCGCTAAGCCCATGCGAATTTTCAAAACCATTCCACTGGACGTGCGCCTTATTTTGATGAAAAGTGAATCACATATCAGCATATAATACAATCAAAACTCTAGGATCTGAATGATGGCTTGATAGACTCCCGTCATTTCTACTTCGAACCAGATAAAATCCCTTCGATGTCTCAGAACGGCGATGCTCTAGGCGGACCGAGTGTAGCTCTTGACATTAAAAAGTCTTCATCCCAATGCTCATTCAAAGAATCATGAGATGAGTTTAAAACTCATCAAACTTTTTCTCTGAGACTTGATACGTTTCCGGGACTTATAATTAAAAGCGATATCTTTGAACTGATGTGATGAACTAGACTCGTATTACTTCTTGGAACAAATAATAAAATAGAGTAGAAGCAGTGTTGAGCTTGTGGTTTGCAATTCTGAGCGATGTCATTTTTATCTTAACTTGTCGGCATCTTAGGGTGCGTGCCCAAATGATGCATATGCATGCATATGCAGTGCACACTGCACATATGCACTGCACACGTGCACATGTGCAGCTCATCGAATTTTAGCCAAAACCAGATGGAACTCGTCTAGATCTGGTTTGGATCAGCCGGTAACGCAGCTAAGACAAAACCCGGTTCATATAAGAAGTTCTCTGGTGCGAGCCCTTCAATTTTCGCTTAACTTCGATGAGTTGCACATGTGCACATGTGCAGTGCGTATGCGCAGTGTGCACTGCATATGCATGCATATGCATCATTTGGGGACGCACCCTTATACCGGTATTCGTCCGAATGAACGCGACCTCCAATATGATGCGACGATTTCTCAGTGATTCGGAATATTAGTTTTGATTCGAAAAATCTCTTGGTCATACAAAATAGTTTCCCTACACACGTTTTGACTAATATTATTTTGTCAGAGGAATCATGAAATTTCTGAGAACTTTGCAACTTTTAGTTTTGTCTTATTTCGTTATCGGAGTCTCTGTATTCGACATCACGATAAACAAAAATCCCTCACGAAACCTACCAGTTAAACAGATACGATTACAAACTGGATGGATCAGAACTTGAAATTTTCCTCACAGAAAAAAAAATTTGCTTGAGGAACATCGGCAAACGCGCGCGTCCTGGAAAAATTCCGCGACCCCCCCCCCCCCCAAGACCCGAACGCCCTCCCCAAGATGGGTCTCTGGAACCGCCACTGCATTGAACGATTCTCTGAAAGATTATATGCCTAGTATCACTATCGCCTTCTCTATCGGCAGCCAGTTTCCTCAGTTTCCATGTTGATTGAGCCCCACTGCATAACTTATAAGTTATCCCCAGTGAAAGAATGCAATGATCGACTCATAGTTGTGGTATTATATTGATGATCCACTTGTGCTGTACGAGACCTCCATTCGATCTTCCTATGCAGAAAAATAGCATGAGTGCAAATAGATCGTACATTGGGCGGACGTCGGTAATAGTGTAAGAAGTTGCAAAATTAGAATTTTAGAGATTTTTTTTCTTTCTCAAAATCAAACTCGATTCTCATCCATGAATCATAAATGTTCTTTGCGGTCAGCAGTTTTCTAGATTTTATTCAGATTCTTGCAAGGGATTTTGAGAATTAAATCACCATTCTCAAAAATCAGAAGACTCCCTCGCAGTAAACAAAAATCTCAACTGGTTTCATCCATCTACGGATGTCCGAATACTCAATCTTGTCTTACAAATTTACAGCAAGGCATGGATGGTCAAGAAGGGCAAGTGGGACGTCGTCGAGACTCTGAATTGTCTGTCATGAGTACAGTAATTTCCTGGGCAGCCGGTCGAAAATTATCCTCGGCCTCGGTTACCGGTACTCCTTGTCCGGGTCTCTACCAGCAGCAAACGCCACAGCAACAACAGCAACAGGGTAGACAAGTTAGGGCTGGAAGTTTGTCTCAGCACGAGGAGCATCGACTGCACAAACACGAAAAAGTTGTCCGGGTGCTTAGGCTGAACGTGGTTTTCGTGCCTCTTATGTGGCTGCCTATCACTTTTATGATGCTGCTTATACAGTACGATGGAGGCAGACCCACTGAGGACACACAATTTTTCCTACGGTGAGTATAGATAATAGTTCAAATGCAAATCGAAATGAGCAAATATATATATATGAGTCATTCTGGAGCAAGCTGGACAAAACCGTTACCAGGGGGGTCTGGGAAAAACCGCAAAATTTTTTTTCCATTAGTACTATGTTAAAATAGTACGAAAAATTTTTTTTCAGATTTTTTCGGCCCCCCTGTGGGCCCCAGGGCCCATGAAAGGGCCATTTTAGGCCCTTTTTTAGCCTATTCTAGAAAAATCATAGTTCCAACGCAATTCAATATTTTTCAACGTCCTTGGGCGCATTTTCCTCGTCAAGACTAGTACTTTTGAAAAAAAATTGTCCAAGGCCACTTAGTGAGCCTGACCACTTCTGCAAGCTAATTACTGAGAGAAAATTTTAGCGATTTTTGGGCCTACTTCAAAGCGATCTAGCTCCTACTAGACATGTGATAATCGACTTCTGCAGGTGGTCATTTTGAAGGTCTTGAAAAAACCTACAATTTGACCACCTGCAGAAGTCGATGATCGTACTTTTTATAGGAGCTATAGCCGATACAAGTTGAGCTATTTACGAAAAAGTCGAAAATTCAGGACTCGATTCCAAAAATATATCTAAATTTTTTCCACCAAGCTTGTGCGAAAATGTTCTTTCAGACATCTACTTTCAGTAAAAAGAATTTGGCGGAGGTTATTTTTTTTGATTTTTTCTGCCAAGCGTTACAAAATGCCGCATTTCGTGGTTTTAGCAAAAACGGCATCATCGACCACGGTCACATATGCTCCCATCTGGACTGATGTGCACCAATCTGTGTGAAAGTACTCCCCAAAGTACCCCCAATACGTGTAAGAAGTTGTGGGGACGAGCCTCCACCCAGGAGCGAGCTGTAGGTTCTATTCACCGTGTCCAAAATAGGCATTATTTAGGCTATTCGAGCGTAAGCGACCGAGAGCATGATTTTTCTTGTTTTGGCTTACAAATGAGATAATGGGCTAGAGTGAGGATCCAAACATACTTTTCCGACTCAAAATGACCATCTGAACACAATTCCGAGGTCAGTTTAGCTCTAGAACGTCGTCTAGTGCCTTAACGGTGTCAGAACCCGTCGACAGAATCTAAGTTCTTAAGGGATAGAGGGACGACTATTTAGAGCAAAACTGACCTCGGAATTGTGTTCAGATGGTCATTTTGAGTCGGAAAAGTATGTTTGGATCCTCATTCTAGCCCATTATCTCATTTGTAAGCCAGAATAAGTAAAATCATGCTCTCGGTCGCTTACGCTCGAATAGCCTAAATAATGCCTATTTTTGACACGGTAAATAGAACCTACAGCTCGCTCCTGGGTGGAGGCTCGTCCCCGCAACTTCTCACACGTACTTGGGGGTACTTTGGGGAGTACTTTTACACGGATTGGTGCACATCAGTCCAGATGGGAGCATATGTGACCGTGGTCAAAGATGCCGTTTTTGCTAAAACCACGAAATGCGGCATTTTGTAACGCTCGGCAAAAAAAATAAAAAAAAAATAACCTCCGCCAAATTTTTTCCACTGACAGTAGATATCTCAAAGAACATTTACGCACAAGTTTGGTGGAAAAAAATTTAGATATATTTTTGGAATCGAGTCCTGAATTTTCGACTTTTTCGTAAATAGCTCAACTTGTATCGGCTATAGCTCCTATAAAAAGTACGATAATCGACTTCTGCAGGTGGTCAAATGGTAGGTTTTTTCAAGACCTTCAAAATGACCACCTGCAAAAGTCGATTATCACATGTCTAGTAGGAGCTAGATCGCTTTGAAGTAGGCCCAAAAATCGCTAAAATTTGCTCTCAGTAATTAGCTTGCAGAAGTGGTCAGGCTCACTAAGCGGCCTTGGACAATTTTTTTTCAAAAGTACTAGTCTTGACGAGGAAAATGCGCCCAAGGACGTTGAAAAATATTGAATTGCGTTGGAACTATGATTTTTCTAGAATAGGCTAAAAAAGGGCCTAAAATGGCCCTTTCATGGGCCCTGGGGCCCACAGGGGGGCCGAAAAAATCTGAAAAAAATTTTTTCGTACTATTTTAACATAGTACTAATGGAAAAAAAATTTTGCGGTTTTTCCCAGACCCCCCTGGTAACGGTTTTGTCCAGCTTGCTCCAGAATGACTCATATATATTGAATTTCAAAGTTAATGATTTGACAACAGCATTATTGCCTCTCTTGCTACCGCGCGTTCGGCTTGTCAATTTTTTTGATAAGTCAGAGGTCTCTGAAATGCTTTTGTAGCTCAGAAATGATATTTGTAAAATAACGGTCAATGACCGATCGATAGTATTAGGAAGAAGTTTCTCGTAAAAATCATAGACTAGTGGTGCTTATAGTTATTATGACTTTTGTTGAGCAACAAGATCACTTCTTAAATGAACGGACAATGAAAATTCGAATGACATGATGATTATGGCGGTTTCAAGACGTTCAGGACAATAAGTTTCGCTCGCAGTATAGGATACAGAATAGGACTCCATGATTATGTAGCCAGACGATCTACGAACGATCTCAAAATTACCGATTTTTACTGGTATTATCAAATTCTCTGAAAGAAATGTTCATAATTTATTCAAATGAATTAAGATTCATCACACATCGAATTTGAGAAACGAATCTTCCTCACTCCGGCCCCGGAAGCGCGCATTTGCTGCCGCTTCTGCTATCGGGTAATTGTCACTCCCGGTTCAGTTACAATGAAAAATAGTATACAGACCTCGGCAGTAGCGAGGCAAGTCCTCAGATCACATGACTGTTAACCCCGGTTCCATGTGATTTGAGAAAACTTCCCATGCCACCGCCTAGGCGTGCGGTATATGTACTAACCTCGATATTATCAAGGAATCACGACCCTTGGATAAAGCTAGATAAACGGCTCTAGTTTCCGAAATGCCTCAGTTTGAGATAGTGAAGTACCGAAATATTTAAAGGTTTTCCTGATGAATAGTCAATATGTTCAAAGAATGTTCAATACTTCAACGAATTCAAGATACATCACGGCGCATTCAAAACAACACACTACACATGATCGATCAGTCAGTTGTGGAATTGGTCAATTGATCGAACAATTAATAAATTGATGGGTAGATTCCGCCCGTACCACACTCAGTAACGACCGGACCAGACTGAACCACACCAAACTTGGCCCCAACCGACCAAACTAGATCATACCAAATCGAAGCATGCCGCACTTCTACCGTATTACAACCGAAGTACAGCCGTACTATAATCGTACTAGAGCCGTACTATAGCCATACTAGAGCCGTACTATAACTGTACTACAGCCGTACTATAGCCGTACTACAACCGCACTTCCAGACCGCACTTCTACCGTATTACAACCGAAGTACAGCCGTACTATAATCGTACTAGAGCCGTACTATAGCCATACTAGAGCCGTACTATAACTGTACTACAGCCGTACTATAGCCGTACTACAACCGTACCACAATCGTACTAGTACCGTGCAAGAATGCTACTAGCACCGTAATAGAACCGAACTGGTACCGTGATAGTACCGGACTAAGGATGCACTATTATTAGCCCACATAAAATAAGGTACCCACCTGTCAGTTTGTGTCTCACCTGACCCCCGACATGGACTAGGTCAAATCGCAAAAACTGACCACCAAATTTTGGTTCTCTGGTTGAACCTAGATATTTATACGTTGCGCTACAGCATAGGTGCTTCCGGTAGTCATTTTCAGGAGTCACTTTTTTAACCTGGTCAGTTTTGTGTTGTGTCGGTGATCACTCCGGATGTTGCTTTTTGTGTCATTAGTCACAGGAAGTGGGTCAAGTTATCATTTTCAGGGGTCACTTTTTTGACCAGGTTAGTTTTGAGTTGTCGGGTCCATGATCGTTCCGGGTGTTTTTTTTTGCGTAGTCGGTCTCGGTAAGTGCTCAGGGTGGTCATTTTCGGGACTCACTTTTTTAACCTGGTCAGTCTTGAGTTGTCGAGGCAGTGATCGTTCGCGGTGGTTTTTTTCGAGTAATCAGTCTCGATCTGTGATTGAGGCAGTCATTTTCGGAAGTCACTTTTTCAACCTGGTCAGGTTGGAGTTATCGCGTCGGTGATCGTCCCTTTGCTTTTTGCGTTGTCAGTGACAGCCGTTAGCTAAGGTAGCCATTCTTGGGTGTCACATTAGCGTAATCAGTTTTGAGCTGTCTTGTTCGTGACTAATTAAGGTGTTTTATTTTTCTTGCGTATTCAGTCTCGGTAGGTGGTCAAGCTAGTCATTTTCGGGGGTTACTTCTTCAAACTGGTCAGTTTTTAGTTGTCGTGTCGGTGATTATTGCGGGTGTCCTTCTTCTCCTTGCGTATAGTCAGTCTCGGTAGTTGGTTTAGTCAGTAATTTTGGGGTCTCTAATTCAACGTGGTCACTCCTGAGTTGTCGTGTCGGTAACGGTTCCGGGTATTTTTGTTTGCGTGGTCGGTCTTGGTAGGTGCATCAGGTAGTCAATTTCAAGTTTCCTTCTCTAACCTGATCAGTTTTAATTTGTCATGTCGGTGATCGCTCCGAGTGTTTTTTTTTCGTAGTCAGTCTCGGTAGGTTGTTGAGTTAGTCATTTTCGGGGGTTACTTCTCTGACGTGGTAAAATTTGAGTTTTCGTGCCAGTGAACAATCCGGTAGTTCCTTATGTATAAATCAATTCCGGTAGATGGTTGAGGTAGTTATTATTGAGGGTTTTTCAACGTAGTCAGTTTTGACTTGCCGAAAAACAAATACTCGGAATGCTCAGCGACAGGACAACTCAAAACTGACCATGTTAAAAATGGGACCCCCAAAAGTTGAAGAAGTAATCTCCGAAAATTACTACCTGAACTACCCATGCCGCAGCATGGCAACGTAAGAAAATCTAGGCTCAACTAAAGAACCAAAAAACGGTTGTCAGTTTCTGCAATTTTATCCTAGTCATTTTCGGGGGTCAGGTGGCATCCAAACTGACAGTTTGTTTTGGGTGTTACCTTACTCCAAAAAATAAAGTTAGAAAGAACATCGAATGGCTACAATATGAACAAAGAAATGTAGATGTTCATAAGAAATTCCGATTTGGCTGTAAAGTTCGTGTAAACAACTGCCATCGTAGTGTACTATGCATAGGATTCATTGAGGATGAAATTTTCCGTCAGTTTCGAAAGTCGTCAATTTTGCAGAAGACCGAAATTTTATCAAGCAGAGATTCGTCTGAAAAGTTTGAAAAGACCCAAATTAAGGACGCCATAATTTGAATTGGTAACAATTTGAGACTAACGCTGAGAGATTTCGGCTATCCGAAGTTTTCATCTTCGAATCTTTGCCTATCCTAAATTTGACTGTTCCTAATTTTCGCCTCTTCGAGAGTTCCAAATCTCTGTTCCGATAAATTTTGGTATTCTGAATGCTCTGCCCTCCAAATTTTGGAACCCCAGAAGTTCACCCCTCTACATCTTCCTCATTTTCGACTATTGCTTCATTCATTATTCTGCATTCCAGATTTTAGTCTCTCAAGTTGAAAATGCCTGAGATCGGACTCAATACACTGTGGTTCTAAGGTGCTATCAAGACTCTTACAAGATTCATCAATTTATGCGTACGGACTTGATTTCTTCGAATCAATAGCATGAATTTTCCAGAGTTGCGTAAAATCATGATGGGATGAAAAGCCCAGGGATCACTGAGGGAGTTAAATTCTATGCACAATTGCTAATTTTACAAGGAGCGGGATTCATTCTGAATTTCAAATGCCTCTCATGCTTATGCAATAATGATCTAGTCATCTCATCGAATTTCCCCATGATATCACTCGACTAACATTTCTTATCGGAACATCAAAATTCCAGGTCTCACCACTTCATCTGGACACTAACCGTGGCACAAATGAACACAGTATTGAATCCAGTTCTCTATGGTGTGTGTTCGGAACAATTTCGTTCGTGTTTCGCCAAACTCTGGGGTCGTCGCTGCGAGCTCGCCTCGGCAACCGGCAATAGCCAACCGAATCTTCACAAACATCAAAAACAATCGCATCATCAGTTTACCGGTCCAACTCTCAACTGCCTCCATGGTAAATCTCGTTCAGGCACAGCAGGAGTGACTACACTCTCTCAACAACAACTTCGAGCACCATCTTCTTGCAGACCTACCAATAGCAGTATCGCTAGTATTATGGAGGTTCCCATGACTGAGAAACAGCCGTGCGATAATGGAGAGGATGCTGTAGAGGGAGAAGAAAAATCCGAGGTTTCTCCAACGGTGACAACGGATCTTGGTATAGGGGACAACTGACTTCTGTTTGCTCGTCGGCGAAGAAACACCGACCAGCAGATAATATGAACTGTTCAATTTTGTGTAAAGTGAAATTTTTTGCAGTGACTGATTAATCGTGCCAAAGTTGAACACTACTCTAAATGAGTCATTTGTAAAAGACTCAACAGACATACGAGTGTTTAGTGTTATGAGCGTCTGTGTATGACAGTGTTTGAATAGATCTTTTTCTCGATCGTAATTAGTGCTGGAGATGTTATTAAAGTATGTAGAAAATATGAATAAGTATGTCCACTGTGAGCATTGTCTCGTTCTCAATATGCGAGATTGTAATGAGTTTCCAAAGAGTATGAATGATATATGAGTGTTGATTATATCTTAATGTTTTGTGATCAGTGTATTCTTGTAAAATAATGCGCACAATGTTCGCAATACATCAGCTGGACACGTCTGTGAGACCGAATTAAATTCAACACATAATGCCAAATCTTTGTGGGTCGTAATTAATCAAAAAGTATACAACATCCGAATGCCATCATATTTACAGGGGCCGTATAATTATTAAACTGCGGGGATTATTTTCACCGCTAGCCTGTTATTATTTCGGTACCTGACAGAATATGAGTTTGCATTTTTGGGATTGAGAGTGTGACGTGGTGAGTCACGACCCTCTGGTCCGCGCCTCTTCTCGTCACCCAGACGATTTACCATCGTCTTGGACGACGGGTCTCACCGCAAGAATCCGCTCACACCACCAACCTGAATACACATCACTCTCCAGTCTACTTCAGTTATACATTAAAGTCATTATCAACCTTTGACACTCTTGTTCCTTTCGGAAGTGCCCATCCCACGTCACAAAAGTTTTGTAAGTTAGCAATAAACATTGTGAGCTAGTAAATTTTTTGTAAAAAGTTGCTGAGCCCATTAAATAGACTGATATTCACATTCAAGATGACTTTGCCAGAATCACTACTCTCACTCTATATATCCTCGACTCTTTTTTTTTTTTTTTATTTATTTATTTGAGCAAGTAGAACCTCACAAGAGATTATTTTGCTTACATATGGTATGAATATATATATATATATAACGATGCTGAAAGAAATACTAATTTACAATAAGGTAATATTTGAGATCTGTCATCATAGTCTAAGCTTACAATCTTCTAAGAATGAGTACATCATTTTACAATAACTTGTACATGGATTTGAGAGTAGTGTACGCGATATCATTGGTAGCTGGAGGCCTTGCCGTGCAAGGCTTTGGTACAGTTTTCCGCGTTCTACTTCAAATTTCGGACATTGCCAATTTACAGCGGTGGCTACATGAATTTTCTTCTTGTATCTAAGATACACGTCAAGCACAGCTCACAGTACACTGAAAAAGGAGGAAGAGATCAGAGAAAGATAGTGTGAGGTTTTTCAACCATAACTGAATCAAATAAAATTTTACTTGTGTGTTTGGATGTGGCCCTCAGGAGACACAGCATCGCGCGCAAGCAATGCACGACGACAACTGGTATGTTCGCAGGGGCTATTGGTGTGCGTTAGAATTGCGCGCGACCGGTGCTCAAGAGTGTGTAAGGTTTACGTAAATCATATGTTTCAATTATATGAGCTTTGAACAATTCGTTCACGATCCTGCTCTGATCTTGTCTATGAAAGCTTTGTATACATTTTTTAAGTACATCGTGTCTTGCATCCTATTGAGTATCTTGTTGATTCGGTGAATATATAACATTTCGAGAAATTCTCTATTCTTTTTATCAACTTCGAAATCTAAAATTCTGACATTTTGGAAATCTATTTCATGACCATGTTCTAATGAATGTCCAGCTAGAGCTGATTTGGAATCTTCTTTTTCTACATGACCTTCGTGCTCACTTACTCGAACAGGTAATTGCCGTTTGGTCTGGCCTATGTAAGTGGCATTGCAATCTTTACAGTCAATTTGGTGTATACAGTGCGTTTTTTGTGTTTTACAATTTTTATCTCTGCCAAGAGTGAAAAAATTGAGTTTATGGGATGGAATGAAGACTGGGACCAGGTCATGTTGTTTCGTGATAGCTCGAATTTTTTATTCTAAGTGTGGAAAAAACGGAAAGAATATTTTTGGCCGTATCCTCATGGCTTTCTGCTGTATGAGCTCTTCACGTGAGTTAGGCGACTCTGCTGAAGCCGTTTTGAGATGCACGTTTCTATGATGTTGGATGGGTAACCATTCTGTCTCAACTGAGCTCTGGCAATGTCAAGGTTTTTCATGAGATACTTTTGGTCCGAAAGTTTCATGCATTTGTCAACCAGATTCGATATCATTGTTCTTTTTTGGTTAAGAGGATGATGTGACAAGAAATGTACAAAACGGCCTGATGAAGTAGGCTTACGGTACCAATTCGTGCTAGCTATTTGATCTGGAATTCGTTTTATGCACAAGTCTAGGAAGGTGATACTACAGGGTTGGGACGAAAAAGATTTCAATATGGCGGACCGTGCCCCCCCCCGCCCTCTCACCCCTCCCCGCTGCCTACAAGCTGAGAGACGCGCGCGAAACGGTCTGCTTTACGGTTTATCGACACTCGGGATGTTGTAAATGCGGATGGATTCTGGGTTAGAGCTGATAATATGTAATAATTTGCTTTTGCTTTTACATCAACCCCTTACAAATTTCAAATCAAAATTTCCGCGTGCGGGGTTTCTATCTCGTACTGCAGTCTACTGCAGCATGCTAAGGGTAAACGCGTCTCATTTGCTTTCTATATATGAATTGATAATTTACGAGAGTTTTGGATTTTTGGGAGGCAAGAAGATAATGGGATATTTTTATAAAAGAATCGATGTCTTTGAACAGCTAGATATACAGGTATGCTTTTTCCCCAACGAGAAATGAATGGAAAGAATTTCGAAAAGAAGTTTTAATTATTGAGGGCTAAAGAAAATTTTGTTGCCTTCTTCCAAAAATACATCAAAGAGTTTTTCACATTCAGAAAAGAATGAGGAGATGTTTGTGCAAATTGAGGAGGTTTTAAACTAAGTTAGCAACAATCAAAACCCAAGCCCCCCACGGGGGGCTGATGAACATATGTAACATTAAGTACACGATAAAACATTACATCTGTGGTCTAGTGGTAACGGCCTTGCTCAAAACCCGGAAGGTCTGGGTTCAATCTCCGCCCGGGCCGATTCTTAAAAAAATTCTTTGTTCTATTCATTTATTTATTTATCTTTTTTTTCGTATCTTCTGAGAATATATACACCTCATTTTGTACATATTGTTACACTTTTATCATTATCAATAGAAATAATGTACTCTCAGTACATTCACCTGTAAGATACACTGGATCACACGATTCTTTCTCATTTGTTCATTGACGTAGACATCGAAACCGTGCTCAGTTTTGGTCCTACGCGTCAAGATTTTCTTTTTTTAATCACAAAAAACTGATTTCCTACAAAATACTATTTTTGGATTTTTTTTCCAATTTCCGGAGGTGATGATTACTCAGCGAGGGAGTACCATTTGGTCAAAATGCATATCAAGATATATTTTCCTGTCATTCCTCATCCGCTAAACACGACCCTGGTGGTTATAAAACGCTACAATGAAACCGTGAAGTCATTAGTCTAATCAGTCCACCTAGTATTTGGCAAAAAGGCCAATTCTGCACTGAATTTCCAAAAAATCTTAGAACGAGCTAGGATGGACCGAATTGAACGATATTTCATACTCTCTCTACTGTGCAACTGCCCAGATCAATTTTGGTAAGGCTTTACGATATCCGTATGTATAATTCTGAACTTGTAATACCAACGACTTCGAGAGGTTCGATTCACTGCAAGCTGAAAGGCAGTCAAACTAGTATGAAGACATGCGGATTTGGAAAATAGGCGTAACTCTCATAATGTCATGAATAAAAGGGCGTAAAGATGTTAACGCTATTCTGTCAGATCTCAGAAAGGGCGTAATGGCGTTTACGTTCTTTTCATGATCTCGAGATTCGTAAACACATTTGTCAGAACGAGTTTCATGGGTCGTTATAGAATACTCCTCAGAGGAATCAAAAAGCGAAAGGGCGGAAGAGGGGGGTAACCGCCATTACGGCCTTTTTCCACGCAGCCCCTCAATTCGTACTTTGACATTTTTTCGAACTCACTCTCAATAGTTATATAGTGAGAAAATTTCTAGGATTATTCTGAATGTGCAGTGTTTTGAAAATAATATTCCGATCAAATAGTTCCGCTTCAGCCTTCTTCCAAAGAGCTAGTTATGAAGGTCAAACAGATTATTTGATCCACGAAACGAGTCATTCAAGCACAAAAAAATGCCCAGGCAATCCAGAAGGATTTTTTGGATGTACCGTCCAGTTAATAGATATTTTCCCAAGATTAATCTACGTTTTGAATATGAAAATCTCATATTATTCTACCCTCTTCGGTTAAATTCTCCGAATTGACAAATGATTTGACAGATAATCCTTTGCTTTGATATAAACATTATAAAATCACATAAATGTGAAACTCTCCTTACACATGTTGCAATTTTAAATCCACGCCAGCTATAATTTTCTTCCACTAATTCTGAGAAACAAAAGAAAAACTTGGCAAAAGATGTGCGAACCGCAAAATCTTGTAGGACAATGGACAATTATAATTCTAAGAAGATTCGAAATACACTCCAGCCGCTAAGTCTAGACAAGCCGCTCACACGAGCGAGGCCGTCGACCAGCGAGAAGACTATGCAAGAGCTGATTGATGAACTAGAATACTATAAAAGTTTAGCCAAGAATCAAGATAAGCATTCAAAATGTAAGTGAGCTTCTCATACATCTTACACTGAATTTGGTGGACTTGCAAGTCGAGAATTTTGACTTTGAAGAATAAAACCCCCGTTAGTATCATGCGGGCTAATATGCATCATTCAGATAACATCTGTGTGGATGTAGCCGATTCATGACTTTTCTCAGACGGTATACAGGGCTGATGAAATTGTGGTCTATCACAGTTCACAATTAATTTTTGCACCACAACAACGGTCAAAAATATTAACGTGAAATTCACCAGGAGGGACTTCTACTCATGTGTTTCGAATGAAAGTATATTGAAAATAATTGAGTGGACACAGAATTTTGCAAGTTTTATTCAAGTATTCCATGAGTTATTCGATAATCTCGTCTATCTTTCACGATATAATTTTTCAGTCTTGATCACTAAATTGCGAATTGTTCGGCTCCTGAATTCAACATTCTGCCAAAACTCGTACATTTATTGACTCTTTACAACTTTGAGCAGATGCTATGAAAAGAGTCTTGCGTTCCAAGTTCTCAGAATCCTGGCTGTGATATCATCGAATTTTTTCTCATTTCCGTTCATGTGGCACGATTTTTTCCATCTTATTATTCTAATAGACATGTGATATTCATTTCTGTAACCGGGAAACTTATCACAGGCTCAGAGAGTGATCCAGGTGATGACGGCTCGTCAGATGAAGAATTACCCCCATCGAAAAAATTTAAATTGTTGCAACACAAAAACTGTATTCAGGACTCATCTGAGGAATCTGATGATCAGGATCAAGAAAACAGAATTACCCATAATGGAAGTGACGACATCTCACGTGAAAGGGATAGTGTGCATGAAGGAAGTTATGGTGAGTATGTACATTATTCGATGGTTCTGAATGAAACGACCCCAATCCATCAATTGAGTAAGTCGCTTTTTAGTTCAAACTATTGCCCAAAGAATCAGCCCTGTCGCCTTATCTCTAAGTCGACTTTGCCCCTATTTCGCACGATTTGCTCGTTGAAATTTGGAATCATATAAGAAAATGTCAAGATGGTACAAGATGGTAGTTGAGAAAATTGAAATTCTTCTATTTGAGGAGCAAGTAGGAAGTCTGGATTCATACTACCTCTCGTTCTTCAGAGGACACTTTTGTAGCAGATTTTAGAATATTCTTCATTTGTTCAGCACGACTCAATATTTTCTGGTCTGGTGATGTATAATTATACATCCATTGAACTTTTGTACAGGATTTATGAATAAAGTAGCTAGAATATAGAAATTTTTCGAAGCTGATAGGAAAGCGTTCAGGGAGGTGAATCTTGCAATTAGTATTGGGTGAACCTTTTGAATTGCCCTGGAGGTTGCAGATTGCGGATAGGCTACAACTTCTATCATCGTATTCCAAGTCTTTTTGTGGGAAAAAATGATATCCAAAGAGTAGTTGATGATTAATACCAAAACGACTAGCTCGAAACCACCTGAGATTTTGGTTCGAGAATTCTATTCGCCTGATTGGGCTCTACGAGAAAATTCATCATCGAATTCTCCGAAATTCGATGAAAATGTCCAAAATCAAATCGGGACCCTGTTCTCCAATTTCAATTTCTGGAGTATACTGTAGTGTTATGTCGTTCATATTCCAACCGTATACAGTGTAAACATCAGGAAATCCGCGGCACCATCATATTTAGAAACTTATTTTGATCACTATCAAGATTCAAATATTTTCCTCCAGCTTCTGACTGGATGCCCATCGACAATTCCAAATCAAAACAATGCAATTATATTGCTCTCGTGATAAAGAAAGAATAGCAAAACATTCCAAACCTGTGCCTCGCATCTGCCGAGCGTGCCTTCTGACAATCACGGTTTCCCAAGCCAATATGGCGCAACATTTTTATATAAGCTCTTGAGCCGTGCAAAATCTTCCTGGATCATGGCAAAATTAGGACCGAACGGGATTCGATTTGTCTTGTTTTGAACTTCGAAATTCCCCTTCTACATTCTCCGTTTTGGACAAGGTATTTCATAATCTCAGAAAACTATAGCCAGAGTAAATTCTTCCAGAAAACCGAGTTACGTCAACAAATATGGGCTATATTCATAGCCAAATCCAGGCACACCTCTGAATCGAAGTTTTCTTGAAGACAGATTATAGTAGATGAGTTTACAATCTTATTAGAGTTTTTGTGGGTTGTTTTTTGAGGGTATTTCTGGAAAAGCACTATCAATTCTGAAAAAAGCGAAAGTTTGCACGCTTAAAAATTGGTCTTTGCTTCTGTTGAGATACCAGAATGCGTTTCAGCAAAAGCGAATAAGGTATGTCTTGAATGATGGCAGATACTATATCATGCCACTTTTTCATTCACTCATCGCTCTTATTATTATTATTTTTATTATTTCATTTTATTCATTATTCGCTTTTATCCTACTTCACCGTCTCCCCTCCCTACGAATACCCCGCCGTTTTCCACGAATTCCGGAGGTTATTCCTGGAAAGTTTGAATACCGGATAAGTGTTCGTGCCGTAACGTGTGTCCGCGTGAGCTATCTGGGCGGGTTTTCAACCCTTGAGGGTAATCGGCTGTGCACCGCGATTCTGCGTGGCCGCCCCGCCCCCTGCCGAACTTGTCAAAACCTGATGTATCGTCGCAAGTAGTAAGTAACGATCGTAGTAAGAGCGCACATATCATCAGCTTTTCTATGAGCGTGGTGGCGTCCCGCGATCGAAACTCTATCGCGGTCGGTTGTCACAATACATACACAAATTCGCGAATACCCCATGCAACACTCCACGTTTTTTTTCAACATCCCTTATCCGTGCAGTATTATTAGAGCGACTATCTCTGAGACTAATTGTGTGATATCAGACATAATTAGGTCGAAAACGATTGAAAACGAAGAAGAGATCGTATTCCCATAATATTTGTATCTCGAGCTTTATTGGCTTTTATGCTTAATTATTTGAGTACCAGTCAGAGCGATGTCCGAAACGCGTTTTCAACCAATTTATTTTAGGTACCAATAGCTCAAAATATCCGTGGAACACTAGAGTTATACAAAACTTGCAAGTTTCACGGAAACCTTCGTACGACTTTTCCAATGTTTTTGCAGACGATGACATTTCAGAATGCATTGAAGAAGTCCTGGACAAAGCTGGGACTACCGAGCTCGAGGTCATTGAGAAAGTTGCGACTGGTGTGACCGAGTCTAACTCTACCAATCCCGAGTCTGAGGTCGTTGAACCAAATCCGCCTGTTCAGGACAATCCCATCCTTCATGAACAAGAGAGTCCCATTAGTAATCAAGAACGAGAACAAGTCGAATTGAGTGAAGCCGATGATGATTCTGAACAAGAGTTGCCTATTCGGAACGGTCCCAACCGTGATCAACAACAGCATTCCATCGTTGACGAAGAACAAGAACAAGACGAATTGATTGACCCTAATGATGGTCATGAACAAGAGCTGCCTATCCAGAACGGTCCCGAACTCAATCAAAACCAAGACCTAGTTGTTTTGCCTCAACCCAATAATAGGCGTGCACAACCCGCTAGACTAGATCGGCCTCGTGTACGGGCTAATGATCCCAATGATCCCAATTACCTCGCACAAGTTCACGCCGAATTAGTAGAAGGTGCGTATCATTTTGGTCGTTTTTTTTTTTTTTATACCAACAAGCTATAAATCTTGGACGATGAGTGAGAATTTTGCCGCATTCTCGCCGCAATCATTGAGGTATCGGAGAGTTGTTAAGAGAGTGAATTAACATTTACTCTCTTTTGCATTTCGCGAAAGAAGCACTTACTTGATATACATATACATATGTGACGAAGAGATTCATTGATGAAGAATTAAAATTATCTTCACAAGAAGCTTAGGCTCTCATCATGATTCACACATTTCAGTATTCATTTTTGGACTTGCAAGGTTATTTTAGAGAAACGTCATGGCTCTTACCATTTTCATTATCAATCTCGTATTTGGGCACTTGAGGTAGTACTAGCGGTACTGATGAGTCCAAGTATAGATTATACCCGCGCTTGACTCTCTTTCGCGCGCGATATAGGTATAATAGTGAATGCACGCAGCAGACATAACTCCGAAACCGCAGAAATGAGTGACACTTGGGCTGAGATCTTTTTTTGTAGGCTGTGAATTTCTAATCTGTTGGTTTCTATGTGATTTTCGTGCACTTTTCCTCTTGTGGACTGACTCCCGTGAAAATCTGCAGGGTAGACCATAGCTTACTCATCATTTCCCATAAGCTGCCGTGTTACATTGACTCTCGAGAAACTGCTGAGAAATTATTTCTCAGACTGTAAAGGCTCTTGAAATTTCAGCTGAAGCAGTTCGAGATATCTATCTACTCGTGTGCGAAATTTCGTGATTTTCTGCATGGTTATTCGAAGACCGCAAGTACTACCCTTGTAACTGACGATAGAGAAAGGTTGGTCTGGAGTTATACCAGAATGCAATTTGTTGTAACAACGTATTTATAATCATAAATACTTCGGAGCAATCATAAGACATCCTTCCTTTATCTTCCTAACATTTCTGTTGGCTACACAGGCACCGGTTCATGTCCCATGTGAATCTATCTCTCAACTCATTCCCATGGCTCAAATTCAATTCCAGGTGATGCGCTTTGAATGGTATTGAGGTCTCCTTTAAGTTATTAGGAGTATTAGAACTCTGTTCAAGTTCTTATTCAATTGAAAAGTTTTGATACGATTCAGGGATATATCTTAGCGTCTATAAACCAGACCCTCTTCTCGATGATGTCATCATGACGCCTTAGATTCTTGCTAAGATGAGATAAGGTCCGATGTTTTGGACTCTTGATTGTTTTGGTATCATGTTGTCGATGACCAATTCGTTTTCACGAAAAAAGAGGAGGTAAAGGATGGTTGTTCTTGAGGAATTAACAGGGGTCCCAAAAAATTCTCACAAAACCAATCAATTTGACTCGTACATCTTTAAAATTTAACGAAGCTAGAAGTCCAAAATGTTGACATACCAAATCTGATCAAATATATTTTTGAAAGTTGGACTCTCAATCTCGCAATCTAGAGACTCTTTTATTTCTTCGGTGGTATTTTATCTTGAACGTCTTCCATCTCTGGTACGTTAGATGAACTGTACTCAATATACACTGTCATATCACTGAAAATATACACGCATGTAGCTTTACTGAAAATATGTAACGTCTTTTCTTGGGTGATAGTAACAATTCAAAAATGTGTCTACATTTGGGCGTTTTCTTCATTGTTTTCTAGGAGACGAGAATCAAGATGAAGAAGAAACTGTTGAGGTACCCACACCATACCCTAAGTTCAAGAAATACACACCAAGAATTTACGATTTATACGTAAGAAATGGCGTTATTAACGAGGGTGAGTCGAAGGAAATGTTTGAACGATTTTGCAGGCAAATCCATAAAAATCTGATTGATGACTATCACAATGTGTCGCAGTAGTCCAATATCCTCAGTAACTCGAGTAATCTTGACAAAATATTTATCACTGAACTATGCATGTATCCTGGTTGAATATTTACCACCGATTGTTTCGAGGAAAGACTCTATTTCATGCGGGAAAACAGCCGCTTTTTCTACACCTATTGTTTAATCGTTGAAAGTTGCGAAGTCTCTATAAACTCAATATAATTTTTCACAATACCAATCAATTTTCAGTTCAGCGGTTATATTGTATCTAAATATGAAATTTTATTGCAGCTACAGACGCACCAGTACGTCCACAAGTTGAGCTCTACAAAGATATCGATGGCAAGGTATGACACTTGATAAGAAAAAATCTGCCTTACCCTGGTAGAAATGGTGAGCATTTTTTGGCCAATAACTGGCCAAATAGGATGGCCACTGGCCATAAATTGGCCAAATATGTAATGCTTTTTTGGCCAGTTTTTGGCCAATGGGATTAAGCACGAATCTATTTCAGCGGCTCTTCGAATGGTTTCATAATGAATTTTGTCAATTGTATAAACAATATCTATCTTTCCTGAAATTCTTAGCCGATGAGCACGTCAAGCTTCAATATATTATACAAATGAAGTTGGAGATCTTGATAGATATTGTCTTTCAGAACTACCGGAACTACCAGGATTACAGCATGGTTTTATTATGAATATTTGTATGAAATTGTCAAAGACATCGATAAGATGAATGCGAGATGACGGTTCAAAAATTCTGGAAATGTTCACGAAGTAATCAGGAAAGATGAGGATAGTATTCTAGGATATGGAATAGTGTTCGCGAGAAAAAAATTTGACCAAAGAGTGTGGTTAGCTCAGATACTCAAAATGTCAAACATAACCTCAATACCCGTAATGTTGGACATAATCTCAAAATAGCTCTTAATACAATTAAATACCAAAATCATTGTTGGCTCTTACTCTTTCGATGATCATATCTGGGCTTGGAGGGGTATTCGAAGACTCAAAAGGCAATTTTCTATATTGAGATAATGATGAAATCCATTAATCAAAAACCCTGAGAAGATGTTTATCAATGATTACACGTTGATAATTCAATAATAAATACTGAAAATTATCAAACAAATCACCCTCAAAGATGAATTTTACCATTATCTCAACACAAAAGTTGCCTTGGGACCCTACGAAAGCACAGATGTGTTCATCGATAGAGTAAGCGTCAACCTCAATTCTGGTATTTACGTGTATTCAGTGCTTTTTTCAGATTATGTTTGACATTTTGAGTATATAAGCTATCAGAATGGCCAATTTACCACATACATAAGATACATTTGTGGGTACTTTCATAAAATATGTAACTCCCCTGAAATATGTGATATGAGCTCTAAAATCACTAATTGGGGAATTCTCAAAAATTCATAAACACATGTTAACCGTTCCCTTGAGAAACGAAATAGACGATTTATCTTTGAGTTATTACCATTTTGGAACTTGATTGTCAATTTTTGAGGTTATGTTGGCAGAAATATGGCCAAAAATTGGCCATTTTTTGGCCATTTACATGAGACCATTTTTAACCTAAGAAAACTGGCCAAAAATTGGTCAGGTGGCCAAAAAAAATGCTCAGATTTTTACCAGGGTATTGCGTTTCGTGGTCGAATTCGACGATGTATTCAAAAAAGTTGAAATTCAGAATTCGTTCTGAGTATTCTTCTTCAAACTCATAAAACAGAGTATGAACATATACGCCTGTGAAGAATATTAGAGATTTGTTTTGGGACTCTGGTGTGCAGAGGAAATTTCCATTTTCAATTTTCTTGTTATATTTTCGTGATTTTGCTCCTCTCACATCAATGTTAGTAAAATAACGTAAAATCATTTGGGATGCGGTTCAGCTTATCTAAAAAGTCCTGAAGGAACCTAATTTAAACTCTAGTGATGTTGTTCGCAGGTTTATATCAGTGACAATCATTCATTTGGAATAAAGACTTGGAATATGATGCTAAACAAGAAAGTGGATCTGTACAGCCGAGATGTTGCTATAAAATTATGAAAACGTCGAGAAAATTGTTATCTCGATAGCACTAAAGTATCCAATAAAGTCCTGCCTAATCAAGCAGACAGATCTCCGAGAAAACCCTGCACGCCAGAAAAACTTGAATATTATTTTGGTGAGTCGCATTGAGTTATCAAACATACGTTCCTTGCTGTCAGCATGCTGCAAGGCTTGGAGATAAATCTACTCTTTGTTTCAGCTGTCAATGTGGAAGCGAGTTAGATTTACACTTTGAAACTTCGCATGCTATCGAATCGTTACAACCCCCGCTCTTCCACCCTCCTTTTCATACTGTAGTCATCCAGAGCAGCTCTTTAATGAAGTTGCTAATGGATAATTTTGCTAAAATTCTGAGCTTGTGAAATTCTGGAAAAACTGGAGCGAATACGTTTGTAATGACACCGAACATTTTTCATGACGAGGGGAGCAGGAAAGATAGCTTGAACGTTAGCGAGCTGGAATTTTGCGAATCCCGGATTGACTTTACTCGGACTTTGATATTCTTTGGATCGAATTTTTGTACCTCTTGATCTTCTCGGGGGCGATAAGAAAGCTAAATCCGAAATATTATTCCGGTGTATCTTGCAGTCATGTACAAATTTAGGTATTAAAAAAGGAAAATTTCTTTTTTGACTCGTTGAGTACTCTAAGTTCCGTCGGTCAAAGAGTCCTGAAAAAGTTTTTGTCGATTTATGTAATATCAAAGAACAGGAAGCTACAATTGTTGAACTTTCATCCTATTCTCAGTGTGGAGTATCAATGAGTCGAGTGATGTTGAACTCTGTCAACATCTATAGATTTTGGCGCTTATTACTTACCATTCAGTTTCTCCATGAACCGATCGGCATAATTATCCCTCGGATTACTCTTATTTTTGTATCAAAAACTCCAACTAATTTGGATTCATCAAACAAACTTTTGACGGATTCCAGGTGCTATTGAACATTGCGTGGATCAGAAGGTGTCGGTGCAAAAAGTGTTACGCCTCGACGAAGATGAGATTACAAAATTGATTGGTAACGCTAGTAAAATATTGACCAACTCAACGAGAGATGCCAGGCTAAAGTGTAACAAGCCGGTGGCCTCGGCCGCACGAAATAGACCTGCTCAAAATTAAGAACTTTTTGTGTTGCTATTTTTTTCGATTGTTAGTGTCTTGAAGATGTCCTTCATTGTATTTTGAATACGAATTGATAAATATTTAGCAATGCAATTTGAGTAAAGTACTCTTTTTCATAATTGCAATAGAAATCGGGAGCCTTAATCAAACACTCAAACAGCAAGTTCTCGTGGTGTTCAATAGCGCCCTCTAATTTTTTCATGGGAATACCAATGCACAGGAGGGCTTTCCACTCAGGCTGTTTGATATTTCTGGATCATCCCTGTTTTTAAAAGAGATCCGCTTCTCCAACATCGTGACTAAAGAATTTTGAACAGGAGCATAGCAGTGGACAACCAAATCGCGCTGTTCAGCCGAAGTACTGGATGTAGGACGTGATGAATTCTGAGCGACAGAGACCATAACTCTCGGAAGTTATGGTCCTACCTCAAAAAGCAATTTTTTAAATTTTCCTAAAATATGATTTCCCATGCAAAATTGCACGATCTTGGCGATGGAACTAGTCCGAAGTTGTTTTTTTTACGGTTTTATGCGTTTTTGGGTCAATTTTTCATTCTCCGAACTATCAGAAAACAGAGATTTCTGCGCATGCGCGTGGTTTACCGGATTTCAAAGTAGTTCCAATCTTGATGCTCCTCGGTTCATTTCCTTTGTTCTTGTTTCGACATATTGACACAAAGATAGTATTGTTCCTAATTCGCCTCCATATTATTTACTCAAACTCCTTCTTCACTCCATCAAAATACATCGATTTGACCCTAAAAGTTTGGAAGACTGTACGATTTGCTACAAAATGAGCTAAAGTACGTGTCATTAGGAAGTCTGGGAGTCGAAGTATACCGATTTTACGAAAAATCCGTGTAATCTCAAGGAAATAGGCCTCTATCCTACGTAGGGGCAAATCAGAAACACACGGTCGAAAACTCGCCAAAAATCTTCTTTTGCAAAACTCGAGATAGCTCCTCAGCTCATTTTACAGGTCTTGGAACAAGCTTTGAAATGAGCCAAAATACGTTGGAAGATATTACGATGAGCCAAAACTATGAGCAAAACAAAACTAGTAGGGGTGAATTAGGCACACTTACCTTGAATATAAATCGGGATATCTTCTACTTTACGTGGCTAATCAGGTCATGAATGATATGATGCGTCTTTCACTTGACTTAGCTCATCAGCTGATAAATCAGATAACAAGCAGTCAATCAAGGGGGAAATAACTAATATTCCATACTGTAGATACTTGGCTTATAACTGTACGTACTTGCTCGTACCTGTAGATACTCGCAATAGTAATTCCTGCTACCTACACAGTACGGAATGGGTATGTGATGGATTTTGGAGAGGCGCTCCAAATGCACGCAACAGTAGTTGCCAGTATGTGACGGGTACTGAACAAGTACGTGACGGATTCTGGAGCCCTCGCTCGGCGAGCCGCATGACAGTAAATTCGTGTATGTGCCAAGTACGGATCGAGTACGTGACGGACTCTAAGAGCGGGTGACGGGGTACCATGAGGCAGTAGTTGCCAGCACGTAATAGGAACGGGACAAGTATGTGACGGGCTCCGTGAGCGCAGCTGGTCTGATTCAACCTACCTTGAATGACGGAGTCTCCTGCTACGTAATTATCACGTAGTGATGATTACGTAATTTGAAAAATGGCACTTTAGGACTGTTCATAGTTTCATAACGTACCTAGATTGTGAGGTCAAAGTAATGAGAAATTACACTTCAGGATGGGAGCATTGAGGATGTCATAGATGGCCAAAGGAGTTGGTTTTTTGAACTCTATGGGTAGGTCATTCTCCTTCGTGATGTGAGCTACATACGTTTTTGCATTGACAAGTAATTGGATGGTCAAATCGTGATCGATAATTTCCTAATGGAAATGGCATCAAATTTCAATGAATAAATGAATGAATAAATGAAAGCTAAAGGAGAAAGAAAAGGTGGGTATGCAATGCTGTCCCGCGGATTTGATATCATAACTCTTCAATCGTACTCCACAAAGTCTATTTTGGTTGATCCTTGGGGAAGGTCACAAAGTTCGCGAATCCACGTACCGTTATTATACATGCATCTGAAAGGAATTGACCCACAAAGAGAGTCTCGAATTAAAATCGTCTGCATCTGATTTCATGCACATGAGTGTTTTGGCGAAACTTATGAGATAATGAATCATTGAGGGTACCCATACATACATTCTTGCTGTCTCAAATTATGAACCTCTGAATGATATTGGTATTAACACAAGGATTAACATCAAATCTTGTTTGACGTTTCAAATGTTCCCAGAGCCATCGTCATAAGTTTTATGCTCAGAAATTTATATTTTCACTAGTAGTGGGTGGATTGATAGAAATCAGAGTTCTCGTGAGTATGCTGTCCTTCCCCGGATGCTTCATTGAGTAAGTGTTACAGAAGAACATATTTCAACTCGAAGATGACGGATGAAAATTAGTGAATTTGGTACAGTATCTTGATCAGCCTTGAACATACTTGTTACTAATCATACCTCATACATACAGCGGAGTGGCACTGTAAGTTTCAAGTCTATTTTCCCTTATTTTATCAAACTTTTCAGACATTTGAGCCCACCGATTCAGGTAAGCACAATCAGGATAACTAGATTCGTAATGAGTACGTTCGGTTTCGAATCGATAACTCATGCTGAGTAAAGATTGGCAGGTAGAAAGAAGTGTTTTTAATGATTGCGATTTGTCTATTATGAAGATGTGATGAAATATTGGTGATATTTATCGTGAGGAAATCCTTTTGCAAAGCTTTACTAAATAAGTAGACAATACATCCGCAGAACTAATTTTGATCCAAGCAAAGAAATTTTGATCCATCCCTCGTCTCCTCAGACCCTTCGAAATTAACAGGGATCGACACCAGATCTGTACCACATCAAAGACGGAGATATTATCATCAGAATATGAGAATTATTGAACGAAAATTTGGATGATTGAAAAAGTGTGGGACTGATGATTTGGATGATTGAAAAAGTGTGGGACTGATGGGGTCAAAAGGAAATACTTTAATCCGTAACAATAGCTAGGAATCGTTCTGACATCCATACATCAATCCTCCAATTCATAAGACTACCAATTAATTTGCGGATTGAAAAAATATGCACACCAATGTTTGGATCGCGAGAGACTGTTCGAAAATTCATGGCGGTGTGAATTATCCTAAACGAGAAGGTAAAATACTACACTCCGTTGAAGTTGGGATATTCCACTTATAAGCTAACTTATTCCATACCTTACCTATAGGAATGATATCTTCATACGAAAATCATCTTTTTTTGTCAGCATTAAACTAGATAATACTTTTTCCAAGCTTCCTCTCAACTATCACCATTTTTGGTCACCGATTTTGGTTATACAGTAGAACTCGATTATAACGAGCTCGGTTACAACGAGAACTCGGTTACAACAAGCAAATTTACAAAATTTGGTTGGTTTCTGTACTAAGTCAATGGTAGCAGGAGACACCGGAATTCAAGGTAGGTTGAATCAGACCAGCTGCGCTCACGGAGTCCGTCACATACTTGTCCCGTTCCTATTACGTGCTGGCAACTACTGCCTCATGGTACCCCGTCACCCGCTCTTAGAGTCCGTCACGTACTCGATCCGTACTTGGCACATACACGAATTTACTGCCATGCGGCTACCTGAGCGAGGGCTCCAGAATCCGTCACGTACTTGTTCAGTACCCGTCACATACTGGCAACTACTGTTGCGTGCATTTGGAGCGCCTCTCCAAAATCCATCACATACCCATTCCGTACTGTGTAGGTAGCAGGAATTACTATTGCGAGTATCTACAGGTACGAGCAAGTACGTACAGTTATAAGCCAAGTATCTACAGTATGGAATATTAGTTATTTCCCCCTTGCAGTCAATTTGAAAAACTCTGATTTTACGCGAAAAATCAGCTGATTTATCATCGGCCAAAATATCACATGATTTATCAGCTGATTTTTTTCGATAGGGAAAATCATAGTTTAGGTGACTCAATTCGTAGTGAGACCGTGTTAGAAAAAGATATTTATGTATTAAATGTCGAAATTTGAGCAAATTTCCTTTAAAAAGTAAATGAATCGAATTTGACTTGGAGCTGTGAGCTGCCTAATCACTGGGCTCTCAGAAATTGGATTCTGTACAACTTGTAGAAAGCCAAAAGTTGATAAGGTGAACAGTAGGAGAGAAAGCGTGTCCGGTATGGAACAAGATACACACACACACAAACACGGACAATGGGGTGCAAAGATGAGTATCCGGCAGATTTGGAAGGCCATTAGGAAGAAAAGTAATACCTACAATTGATAGATTTTGGTGAGAAGAAGAGAACGGTCTAAGGTTTTTTTAAATAAAAGGAATTTTATTGTAGAACATATTGGTTTTCATGAAAAATTTGATCAGATTTTCGTTGGGGTGAAAACAAAGCTTTCTCTTTAGAGAAAGCAAAAGGGGAGGAAGTGTGGTGTATGCGCACGATACCGCGGAAGCGAGTCCGATGAACGTGCGGCGCTAACGCTGCAGTATGTAAGAATGCGCTGAGTGTGAGTATGGACTTGTGAAATATTGTAAGGCCTGAGTAGGCCAGGACGACGGCCAAGGGGCAGTTCTAACCGCGCGGCCATCTAAGCGATATGTAAGCAATATAGGAGAATAAAGGTGTCTGTTCAATTACAAGGTTCCTATCGACACTGTATTTCACACCACGTGTGCAAACATAACGGGTTCTTCGTAGTCTGGCGGCTGAAGGGGTTGCCGTAGGGATTACGGTGTCCCCGGATGAAACAAGGTGATTTCGATGTATTTTGATCCGCTGAATTCGAATTTCGATGGTAGAATGTCGCAAAGTTATGCAAAACAAAGTTATTATCAATTTTCCATAAACGATTGAAAATGTCTTTGAATTGATGGGGAAAAAATTTTTTTAAGGTTATTTGAATGTTTCTACGTCGAAAGAGTCTCCCGACATTTTCCATGAAAATGCATAGTTTTCCCGGAAAAAATTCGTGAAGTTTTGAAAAAGTCGAAATTTTCAATTTTTGAGGACCTGCAGAACAGACGTAAAATGAAATTTTTTGATCTACCAAAGCTCAAAAGTTTCGTCTATGTGTCCACTTTCAGTAAAACTAACGAAAACCCCGGAAAAATGTAACACGTCTTTGTCAGTTGACGGACAGTTTCCCATGTTTTCGATCCCATCAATGCGTAAATTTGAATTTCACACCTCGGCGTTGGCCCCTTGGTGCTCACACGTTGCCTTAATCCATCCGCAGTCAACAATGGTTCCCTCGGACGACTTTCTACACTTGCTCACATCCCTTTGTACCGCGGGAAATTCCGGAAAATTTGCAGGATTCTCCAATTTTTCTGAGAATTCGATGTTTTACTAGAATGAATCACCATGTCTTATTCAACTTACTCATGTATACCACTGTTATCAATGATGAGATCACTTCAAGATATATGGAAACTTCTATTGTAATGAGATATGCACAAAATTTGATACGTGTGATTTTCCAAAGATGTGTCAATAACATTCAGTACCTACCAAAAATAATGGAACATCGATACTCGCATAAAAACATCGACTGCTCGAAAACTATTGGTCGTACGGCAATTTTGGAAGAAGCATCTTGAAGATCGGAAAATTTGCTAACTTTTCTTGTACCTCGGAGAGTGTTTTCATATATTTTCCATGTACAGTATTCACTGGCAAAGAGTGAAATTTTTCAAGTCGCGTCAATTACCTGTAATTTTCACGGGCATGAACGGATCGAAAAAAACTCAACAGGATCTTGTAGGGCTTTCCAAGACCTTCAATATCCCTTTCTTCAAAATTCTCTATGATGATCCTAAGCCAAACAATCACTTTCGGACGACAACGATGAAATATGCGTGCTACCTGTATGGTTCCAAGGGCCAAGGGCGTTCCGCCTTATCTTGATTTCACCTCGTTTGTGAACATGAAATATGACTTTGAAAAAATGTCAAAGGACACATAATCGATGTAAAATTGTCTGGACTTTCAGAAAATGTGGTTGAAATTGCCCTCGAATGCGCTCCTGAAGAGCTACGTTCGTTTTTCTTCATATGGTTATGATTTTTGCAAACAGTGTTTGAATCGAACGTAGCTCTTTAGGAGCGCATTTGCGGGCTGTTTCATCTAAATCTTCTGAAATTTCAGACAATTCCACGTCGATAATGTGTCTGAAATTTTTCCAAAGTCATATTCCATGTTCACGAACGAGGTGAAATCGAGATGAGGCGGAACGCCCTTGGAGCCATACAGGTAGCACGACTATTTCATCGTTGTCGTCCGAAAGTGATTGTTTGGCTTAGGATCATCATAGAGAATTTTAAAGAAAAGGAAATTGAAGGTCTTGGAAAGCCCTACAAGATCCTGTTGAGTTCTTTTTTATCCGTCCATGCACGTGAAAATTACAGGTAATTGACGCGACTTGAAAATTTTCACTTTTTGACAATGAATACTGTACATGGAAAATACATGAAAAAACTCTTCGAGGTACAAGAAAAGTTAGCAAATTTTCCGATCTTTAAGATGCTTCTTCCAAAATTGCCGTACGACCAATAATTTTCGAGCAGTCGATGTTTTTATGCGAGTATCGATGTTTCATTATTTTTGGTGGGTACTGAATGTTATTGACACATCTTTGGAAAATCACACGTATCAAATTTTGTGCATATCTCATTACAATAGAAGTTTTCATATATCTTGAAGTGATCTCATCATTGATAACAGTGGTATACATAAGTTGAATAAGACATGGTGATTCATTCTAGTAAAACATCGAATTCTTAGAAAAATTGGAGAATCCTGCAAATTTTCCGGAATTTCCCGTGGTACAAAGGGATGTGAGCAAGTGTAGAAAGTCGTCCGAGGGAACCATTGTTGACTGCGGATGGATTAAGGCAACGTTTGAGCACCAACGGGCCAACGCCGAGGTGTGAAGTTCAAATTTACGCATTGATGGGATCAAAAACATGGGAAACTGTCCGTCAACTGACAAAGACGTGTTACATTTTTCCGGGGTTTTCGTTAGTTTTACTGACAGTGGACACATAGACGAAACTTTTGAGCTTTGGTAGATCAAAAAATTTCATTTTACGTCTGTTCTGCAGGTCCTCAAAAATTGAAAATTTCGACTTTTTCAAAACTTCATGAATTTTTTCCGGGAGAACTATGCATTTTCATGGAAAATGTCGGGAGACTCTTTCGACGTAGAATCATTCAAATAACCTAAAAATATTTTTTCCCCATCAATTCAAAGAAATTTTCAATTGCTTATGAAAAATTGTTAATAACTTTGCTTTGCATAACTTTGCGACATTCTACCATCGAAATTCGGATTCAGCGGATCAAAATACAACGAAATCACCTTGTTTCATCCGGAGACACCGAAACCCCTACGGCAACCCCTTCAGCCGCCAGACTATTGGAGGATTTTCTATCCCATCGTTTCATTGTGAGGTAATGTCATGAATCTGACATCAGGTGTATGTAAAACTTGCATATGTGGTGGGCTATTTGACTTGAAGGAATATTTTACATTCCACGAGTATTGATAGGTCATGTAACTGAAGACTATTCAACTGATTTGGAACGAGAAAATTTTGAAGATTTTCAAAAGTTCAATGGCTCTTGGCTTGGGATACAGTGAGATATTTTCGCGATTTGGAAGAGAACCTGAGAAGTAGGAGTGGAACGGAAATCGTAATTGGAATTTACATGGAAAAATACGTGGAGGAATAATGGATCAAAATGTTATCTCAACCTCCATATCCTGTTATCCACTTTAATTAGAAGCGCATGACGTTCCTGCCAGATTGAGCCTGCTGAGGCTGCTTGCGTTATCCTATTCACATCCTGGAAATGATAATAAGTATGAAAGCATGGTTTCGACGAGTAAATTCCACAAAAACCTCATGAAGATTCAAATCCTTCCCCCTCCTCCTATCCAGTACTGAGACCTTGGTTGAACCTCTGAGCTATGGTTGTTTGTCGAGTGATTATCAATGATAACTGAATTTTATTCAATCAGATGGGGTTTGATATTCTCTGATAAGTAGAAGCGGTTTCGATTTCAATTGGAAACGTTTGACGATCTGGGCTTCAAGACGAAGAACATCTTGTACCCAACTGTTGTGACATGCTTGGTGAAAATTACCGTCGCTTCCTGTCCGCCGTGTGCGGCTTGGGCAAGAAACCCGTCACTGGGCGAAAATCAATCTTACACTCTTCTATCGTGATGTACTACTTTCATCTATCGACTACTCTTTCCGATGGTAACATTTTTAGTTGCTCTGCATATCATTGAGGAGCCGTATCGCAGTGATAATGCTATCCACTCAAACCACGGCGCAACTTCTCTGGAATCCCCACTTTCGTCACATCGATTCAAGCTACATCATCCGATATCGGTGCTGTCGATTTACTGCACGATAGGGTAGGCCGATATCGATTTTTCTCGAGACTCGCCTCGCGCTAGTGAAAGGACCCCGCCATAAATGATAGGATTTTGGCTTTCAGCGAATTTGACCGAATCGGCAATCAATCGATAGAGCTCGACGTGCTGAGCAAAAGTCTCCATAGCCGCTAAGCCCGAAAAACTCTCGTTTATGAGTGATTTGGTTGCAAAGTCGCAGATTTTACCGAGCCAGAATAGGCTTATGGCATCAATCGAACAATAACATACGTTCGAATTCGTTCGGCTCGCTTGGTATTTGCCAGCTAAATACCTCTGATGAAGCAAGAATCTTTGCATTACACGCGATTTGATAATCCTCTCAAAAGAATCTTTCACTGCCGCCATTCTCGCGGGATATTTTCAAAGTCCGCACAATAGAAACGCTTCGAAAGATTTTGATATTTCAAACGGTCTGCGGGACATAGTATATTATCAAGGCAAATGCGGATGACGAGTTTCATCATCAACGAGATACATACAATATTTAGAGCTCACACCTCGCGCAAGGGTGCGTTGAGAAGAGCATTTTTCCGCTGGATGGTTGAAAAATACGTCTAAGCTCTCAGTACAACTTTGAAACAAGATCTTTGAATCTTTTTTTCCGAACTGTTTATCGTTTGAAGGGAACGAGATTTTCACCTTCCTACTACTGTGCGGGGGCGGGAGAAGGGGCCTACAGATATTTGAAAATATCTTATGGGATTTCAGAGAGATATTCGTTTGGAATTTTGGGTGGTGATTGAATTCCGCGTCGTATCGCACTCGGCTCGAACATACGAAAATCGAATCAGGCCCAACTTTATATCGGTAACGGTTGCGAAGATCGTTTTAATTTTTTTTTCCGGAATCGCAGATTGAGACTTGTACGGTTATTTGAGTAGACGCCCATTGATTTTCGAAAATATATTCGTTTCAGCGAGATGATATCAGAAATGAGAAGTCAATTAAGTGCTCCGTTGAAACCATGTGAAGCATCGAATTCTTTTTTCTCAAAGTAGGTGCGATCTGACAGAAAATGTAATCGTCATCTGATAACCAAGAGATATTGCATTCTGATTTTCGATAGATATATTCTCGAATGTACACTACTAGTCAAGAGTGTAAATACACCTCTGATGATTTCTAGAGTTAGACATTTTGTGCGGACTTTGAAAATATCCCGCGAGAATGGCGGCAGTGAAAGATTCTTTTGAGAGGATTATCAAATCGCGTGTAATGCAAAGATTCTTGCTTCATCAGAGGTATTTAGCTGGCAAATGCCAAGCGAGCCGAACGAATTCGAACGTATGTTATTGTTCGATTGATGCCATAACCCTATTTTGGCTCGGTAAAATCGGCGACTTTGCAACCAAATCACCCATAAACGAGAATTTTTCGGGCTTAGCGGCTATGGAGACTTTTGCTCAGCACGTCGAGCTCTATCGATTGATTGCCGATTCGGTCAAATTCGCTGAAAGCCAAAATCCTATCATTTATGGCGGGGTCCTTTCACTGTTCCAGGTGAAAATCGTACATATTTTCGATATAACTTTTAGGATTTTTTTTGAACTGGTGTAAAGCTAGGATTCGGCATGTATTCCCGAAATATTCACAAGCTTGAAAGAAGCTTTAAGAAACCCTCAAGAAAATTTTGGTTCCCAAGAAAAATAATGATTGCACCCAAAATTGAGTTGAAAACGTGTTTTCACGTTCACCAGAGCCTTTTTTGAGAGTTGAAAATGCCGCTTACGAGCTGTCGGTGGGTGTTGAGCGAATAGTCTTGTAAAATGCATCGATGGAATAGTTGCTGTCGCTCGGGCTCCGGAATTTTGGCATGGGCACACGCGAATCCAGCATGACTGCAACATAAGCCTGTCCCCCTACAGGACATGAGATGGGAAGCTTGTCAAAATGATTATTTATAAATTTAAATTATAATTTTGTTGGTTTGGGAGTTCTCCAAAAATTCTTGCAATTATTGTTACATGATTGAGTCACAGAATTGCGCATGAAGCTCGGCATAACGTCACATGGCAATCAGCATTTTTGATTGACGGCAAGAAATAAACCTGCGCGCTTAAGTTTCTTCCAAACAAGTTCACAGCAAACAAGACAATTCAGGTTATCGTCGCATGATTTTCATATGTTTGCCCTGGTGAATGTTCCGTACTTTAACTCGATATGAATGACAATTTCTTGGCTAAACTGTAAATTACATCCGTCAGATTATGGATGTATTTTACTTGGATCGACTCTACAGCACACAAGATTCTTGCCGGTCAATCAATTTTCAGCTGCAGACGGATATAAACAGCTTACTTGTTACTAGTGGCCACGACCTCTTGTAAGCATGTGGCATGCATTCAACAGTAGGAAATGGCGAAGGAGAATTTCGAGATTGTTTTTTTTATTTATTCATTTATTTATTCAAACCATGGACGGGCAAGACTGCCCAATTCAAAACTTTTAGCTGATGGATGTGAAGCCGATACCCAAAATTATTTTGGAGACTAATAGTTCGGACAAGACTATGATGAGCGAAACTTGATGTTTCAGACGAGTTCTCGATGGCACGATAGTTTATCAAGGCAACATAAAAATCGGCCGGTAATCTGAATCACCTTTTTCGCTCTGGACTCGTTTGAGATAAAAAATTCAGCGCGCGTGTTTGCTCATTGCTATCAAACAAAGAGGCCGTGTCACTTTATACCGAGCTCCATCCAAAATTCTGTGACTCAATTATGAAACAATCATCCCAAGGATTTCCTGGAGAACTTTTAATTCAACACAATTATTTCGGCAAGGTTTTCATGTCATGTCCTGTGGGGGAAAGTCATATCTTGCAGTCATAATGGATTTGCGTGTGCCCATGCTGAAACTACAGAGCGCGAGCGACAGGAAAAATTTCATCGATGCATTTATCAGGCCCATCAGCTCAATAGTTTACCGACAGCTTGTAAGTGGCATTTAAAACTCTGGTCCACTCTGGTAAATTCACACGCTAGAAGGTGACTCCAGAGATCACAAAAACACGTTTTCACCTCATTTTTGAGCTTAATCGTGATTTTTCTTCGGAAATTCCAAAATTCTGTTAGAGCTTCATTAAAGCTCTTGTTAAATTTGTGAATATATTGGAAGTGCATGCAGAATCCTACCTTTGCACCAGTTTAAAAATAAACTTAAGAAATATATTAAAAATATATACGATTTTCACTTGGGGTGATTCGATGAGAAAATACGGAAATACTTTTGCTGCGTGTTCAAAATTGAAATCTTCAGGGGGAGCAAGAGCCTTGAAGGTCGAGAAAAATTGGGGAAAACGTGTTTTTTGACCGTTTTTTGCTATTGTTTTGCAAAAAACTTTGGTGCATCTCCACAATTTCATACTCGCTCTAGCCTCTCCGGAGTTTGTTGCAGAATCTATGAAGTGAGTTCAGATACGTCCAATTTCAGATACGTGGATCAATGATGTTGTAAATTTACAGAAGATGATTTTGTGCCTTGTTTTCTTCGATTCATATCCGCGATCACCAGGAGGCTATGCGTGATGTAGCCATCCGCCTGGGACAGTAGCCAGATTGTTACGCTCAGGATTTCATAGTTTTAACTATATTGCGTTTGAATGAGGGAACCCGCCTCCAAACTGCCGAGGATCGTGATCTTGTGATGGAGCAAAATTCTATGAAATTTCTGAAAAATTAAGGAAAACATGACATTTTGATGATCCTTCCGGAAGTGACGCGATGGAGCGCACACTATCTTCTTCGCTTGAGTCGCCATATGAACGAACTTTTCTCCTGTATCTTCGTCCGTAGAAATCAAAAACGAGGTTTACTTAGGCCTCGGGGGTCAAGATTCTTCGTGAATCGCGAAATACCGATCCTACCGATGGAATTGCTCTTCGCCAAAAAACACTTAAACCCATTATAATCGCTGTGTTGCTGAGAAGAATGTTCTAATGGGCCTGGATTCTTATTGGGCCATGATTTCCTACGTATTTCAACCTCCTGAGAACGATCCTAGTGTTTATATCGGGCCTGGATGCGTCAAATTTGAGTATTGAGCAGATGACGATTGAAGATATTCGTCCTATCCTACGCATGAACTGCCTATCCTCAGGTTTGACACGTCTGCCATCAACTACTCAGTGCTTCAATTTGACGCACCGGAATTCTACAAAACCAGCGAGATCGTGTTCAGGGTCTCAAACTACGCAGGAGAACATAGTTCCGTGAGTCATCAAAGTCTTTCCAAATGCTCATCTCAGCAGCACAGCGATTTGAACAGATTTGGACGTTTCCCGGGAAAGCGTAGTTTTATGGCCAGCATCGGCATTTCGCGATTCACAAAGGCCCTCGATTCTTGGGATCTGAGTGGACCTCGTTCTTGGTTCCTACAAGTAATAATACACGAAGAAACGTCGTTTATATGACGATTCAGGTGACCAGAATAATCTGCGCTCTATCGCATCACTTTCAAAAGGATCATCGGAATGTCGTATTCTTCTCAATTCTTCCGAAATCTCGTAGACCTTTGCCACATCACAAGATCTGGTTTTTCGGCAGCTTAGGGACGGTTTCCCTCATTCAAACGCAAGATAGTGAGAACTGTGGGAGCCTTAACGTAACAATCTAGGCAGGAGGGGTATTGCACACATCTTACGCTTCCTACATACATACGTATACGCTTTCTACGTTACCTACGAAAAAAATAAATAGACAAACCTAATCCCGCATAATTTATTTTTCGTCTGCGAATGGTATTTTGAGCAAGTTGTGCTCAATTTATCCATTGAATTGAGCAGAAACTCGGGCTCGTGGCCTCGAGTAACTGAAGTGGTGCATCCTGGGATGAATTAGAGTAGCTTAATCAGCTAGTTTGATTTTTCCTTCTGTGATATGGTGTCAAAATGAACCATGTAACCTCAGTGTTTGATGCTACATGGTGGAAGGCTACTCAGTGATGCAGTTTTGGTGATTATATATGTATTTCAGGGTAGGATGCTGCTGCTGTATTTAGCACTGCCACCAAAAAAGTGTCAAATGGGTGTTTAGTGCTCAGAGTTGAAACAAGGGTAAAAGCGCTCCAAGATAGTTTGTTTACGATCAATATTTGTACTTGACTTCAGAATTGAATGCAGTTTTCAATAGTTCCACTAATTGTTGAAAAAACAGTCAATCTCAAACTTTGATCGGTGATTGAATTTATGTGTGCAGTTCTGAAAAACATCATTACATGAATTTATTCTGGAAACGAAATCTACCTTGCTCACATCTAACTACTTTGTGGATATCAAGGAAGGTAGCACTCATGTGATGATGTGATTCATCTCACTCCACAGATAAACTAAATGACCGGTTAAAGTTTGAGATGCTCTATTTTCACAACGAGTATTTGAATCTATTGCAAGTTGCATTCAATTCAGACCTTGAATACAAACGCTGATCAATGAATAAACTGTCGTGGAGCTTGTCGTTATCAGACCTTTGCTCATAGAACTTTTAAACTTCAAGACAGATTATTTTTCAAGCAATGTTTGTATTCAAGGCTTGAATTGAATGCAGCTTGCAATAGATTCAAATACTCGTAGCATCAAACACTGAGGTTACATGGTTCATTTTGACACCATATCACAGAAGAAAAAACCAAACTAGCTGATTAAGCTACTCTAATCCATCCCAGGATGCACCACTTCAGTTACTCGAGGCCACGAGCCCGAGTTTTTTGCTCAATTCAATGGATAAATTGAGCAGAACTTGCTCAAAACCATTCGCAGACGAAAAATATTGTTTGCACGGTAAGGTTTGTTTATTTATTCTTTTCGTAGATAACGTAGAAAGCGTACGTATGTATGTATGTAGGAAGCGTAAGATGTGTGTAATACCCCTCCAGACTTCTCTTTTTCGGGTGGCTACATAACGCATAGCATCCTTGTGATCGCGGATGGGAAACGTAGGAAGGGGGTCGGGAAATCATCTTCTGTAAATTTACAACAGCTTTGGTCCACGTTGCTTGATCAGAACTTACCTCAACTTATTTCATAGATATTGGAACAAGCTTCGAAATTAACTGAAGCGCGTATCAGGATGTGGACATGCACCAAAGTTTCATGAAAAACAATAACAAAATACGCTGCTAAAAAAGGTTAGCAGAAAGCTTTCTCTTAGCGAGATGTGCGATAACTTAGCAAGAATGTAATTTTTCAAGTGACAATTCCTCATTCACTCTTCTATACATCTTGTTGAAGCGACTTTGAGCTTGAGTGGATAAAATTCGATTTCAACCAGTTGATGTAGAGAGACGGGAAAAGAGCTCTCGAGTCAATCGAAATGTGGATAGATTAACTGTGGGAAGGGGTATGAGAATAGAAGGAAATTTGGATAAGATTTTGTTAAGTAACTTGTACGAGATTCCCTTTCCAAGATCCCCCCCCCCCCCAATATATATCTTTTGGTTGAGGCTGAATTTTGATATAGTTGGTGTAAAACTGATCAAAATGGAGTTTTCTCTAAAATTTTCGATTTTCCGAGGATATATTGGATCTCGATCATATTCAAAACATTTTAGGAAATTTTTGATATCATCCAATAATTGAAAATGCTGACAGACTACCTCTCTAGTTCAATGACAGGTGTATGGATTAGTTGTAGAAGAAGACATGAGCATAGAATTGAATTTTGATAACATTTTGTCGAGTTATTTTGAAGAAATTCGCTTTCAAGGTAATTCAGATGATGTATAATAGTTTTTTCTCGGCAAGATATATCGTTTGGTTGAGAGGGAATATTGATACAGTTGGTGTAAAAATGATCAAAATGGAGATTTTGGTAGGATTTTTGGAGGTTAAATTGAATTTTAATCATATTCAAAGGTATTTAGGGAATTTCGGTATCAACCAAAAAATCAAAAATGTGTAAAAAGTATCAATTTAGATCATTGGAATTTTGAAAAATCAGTCTGAGAAAGAGATATGATGAGAATATGAACATTGGAAAAAATATTTGTGCTTATTTTCAGTTTGTTTTTTTGGGAAGCTCATAAGGATGATTCAAGCTATCTCAACTAGGGTTATTTCAGCAATATCTGGAATGAGGTTGAAACGGAATTTTGATACAGTTCGTTTGAATATGCTTAAAATGGAGTTTTTGATGGAAATTTTGATCATTTTCTGAAAATTCGAGTGTATGAAGATTAAATCAAATTTTGGTACAATGCTCATCAAGAATGACGATTGCAAGACATTCTTAAGCGTTCGTTGACAGTATTTGTAATGAAACAAAGAGACATCTCTTGATCTCAAGCGTATGTTTGTGCATCATCTGTATACCCAGGCTATGTTCAAGGTCCTTCCTTGATGGATGTATTGGATAACCAATTAATGAGATTCTGATATCAGTAAAAGTATCAATTGAACATCCTATGAGAGCTTGGAGTATTTCAACCATCAGACTAAGTAAAACATTAAGAATCCATACAATCCTTTGGATGGAAACGAAGTAGAGTTTTGGGGATCATGACTTTCAGATTTTAACTTAATATGACCATGAACAGACAACTTTTCTAAGAGAATATTCGCAAGAATCAAATGTGAATCTCTGCATTGGTTTCTCGTCTCACTTTTGAACCCTCCATGCAGTTATGAATCCTCCATCTATCCCACGTGGAATCCTGGTTTGTTTTGTTGAAGCTGATCTCATCAAATTCTTCATTGAGGATGAGATGAACAAATCCGAAGTAAGATTAGTTTTCAGAGAAAATGATTCTATTACCATGCACTAATATTTCCATTTAATATAGAAAAGTTTTGTTTGAACCGAGGTTGTCAGTCCTACCAATTTGAACAATGAATTAGTTCTGAACTAATGAAAGCACTTTGTGAATACACTTTACATTGTTCATTCTACTCAGATGACAATTGTTGAGTTGAGAACAAAATTAGGTGATACTCGCTGGCTCTTGTTTCAGATCGGAGATGAGATGATACTTCTCACTCAGAGGTCTTTCTAGCCCTATTCCTCAAGGAAACTACAATAAATTTACTACTAAGCTATTGGTAGGAGATTTCAGGAAACATAACTCTTCTGTGAGGAATCCCATGAAATTTTTCAGGAATCCAGATGGAGCATGATTGAATCTTCAGAGAAAAAGGAAACTTGTGAGACATTCGAACAACACGCTGATTCCTAACTTGTCTCCAATCTAGAGTAACCAAACGTCCCTCTTTTTCGAATGCTATTTTTTTGAGCCTCTGATGGTAAGTTTAGCGTGAGTTCTGAAGAGAGTTTTTCAACTAGATTCTGTGTTATCTCCAAGTGATATCTTTGGATATTACCTTATTCAATTTATGACCTAATTTAGGTTATAACCTGAAAACATCTGGTATTTTCTGTAAAAAATTTATCTGTGAGTGAGTAAAAGTTCTTCCAATTCGTACAAGTTCCAGAATCTTTCCATCCTTTTGTCTGCAAAAAACTATACTGAATATCATTGAATGTTTTTGAAGTATTTCAGAAAAATGAGACTACAGTAAGAGACCCCGGGCAATCTCCCAAGAATCGAGATGGAATGTACATAGTAATCAACCTGAAATATTTTAGAAATATTGTCAGAAATCTTTTATGAAAGATTCCAGAAATCTTTCACCGAAGATTCCAGAGATATTTCCAACCGCAGACATAGTATTGCCAGGAATCTTTCATGAGCTATTTCAGAAATATTCCATGGATGATTCCAGGAATATTCCCGACCGCGGACATAACTATATTCCCGAGAGATTTCAATGAAATCTTCCAGAGATCTTTCATCGAAAGATTCCTGCAAGATTCCTGGCAATGTTACAGAAACGTTCCAGTGACATATTCGATTTTTTTTCATGCAGAAACGTTTCAATGTAATATTTCTGGAAGATTCCTGCAAGATTCCCTGGAATCTTCCCATGAAAGGTTCCAGGAAGATTCCCAGACGCGGACATAACTATATTCCAGGAATATTCCAGAGTAATATTTTTAGAATATTCCAATCTTTCAATGTAATATTCCTGGAATATTCCTGAAAGATTTCCATGCTGTGTGTGACGCCGCAAAAAGCCGAGACCCTGACATTGCGAGCAAGTTTCCGTGGATCTACTGATATATTATCCACTGCTTTTGAGTAACTGGCGTGCGAAAAGGTAAAAAATGAGGCTGCATGAAGTGAAAGAGAAGTCCACGCATGTCTGTATTGGACATCGATGTGAGAAGAGCTTTTTGATTTTCTTCAATATTTGAAAGTATGTTGGGCACAGCCTTTGTTCGCTTTACATGCGTATATCAAACTGACACTTTATCGAGCAGGAAATGGGAAACAAGATGGAACGAATAGGGAGAAACGAAAATTCAGCCAGCAAAAAATGTATCGGACCGCAATCCGACTCGATCGAAGTTCATTGTTTGCAGACGAAGTGGGTCTTTGGAGGGTTCCCTATCCTATCGTTCTTTTGAGAAGTGATCTCATAAATCTGATATCAGGTGTATGTAAAACTTGCATATGTGGTGGGCTATTTGACTTGAAGGAATATTTTACATTCCACGAGTCTTGATAGGTCATGTAACTGAAGACTATTCAACTGATTTGGAACGAGAAAATTTTGAAGATTTTCAAAAGTTCAATGGCTCTTGGCTTGGGATACAGTGGGATATTTTCGCAATTTGGAAGAGAACCTGAGAAGTAGGCGTGGAACGGAAATCGTAATTGGAATTTACATGGAAAAATACGTGGAGGAATAATGGATCAAAATGTTATCTCAACCTTCATATCCTGTTATCCATTTTAATTAGAAGCGCATGACGTTCCTGCCAGATTGAGCCTGCTGAGGCTGCTTGCGTTATCCTATTCACATCCTGGAAATGATAATAAGTATGAAAGCATGGTTTCGACGAGTAAATTCCACAAAAACCTCATGAAGATTCAAATCCTTCCCCCTCCTCCTATCCAGTACTGAGACCTTGGTTGAACCTCTGAGCTATGGTTGTTTGTCGAGTGATTATCAATGATAACTGAATTTTATTCAATCAGATGGGGTTTGATATTCTCTGATAAGTAGAAGCGGTTTCGATTTCAATTGGAAACGTTTGACGATCTGGGCTTCAAGACGAAGAACATCTTGTACCCAACTGTTGTGACATGCTTGGTGAAAATTACCGTCGCTTCCTGTCCGCCGTGTGCGGCTTGGGCAAGAAACCCGTCACTGGGCGAAAATCAATCTTACACTCTTCTATCGTGATGTACTACTTTCATCTATCGACTACTCTTTCCGATGGTAACATTTTTAGTTGCTCTGCATATCATTGAGGAGCCGTATCGCAGTGATAATGCTATCCACTCAAACCACGGCGCAACTTCTCTGGAATCCCCACTTTCGTCACATCGATTCAAGCTACATCATCCGATATCAGTGCTGTCGATGACTGCCCGATGGTCATATTTCTAAGAACTGTTGAAAGAAGTGGATACCTCGAGTGAATAATGTTCAAATTTGCTGTATTTGTGCTACAAGTTTTTCTCCTCTCAGCATTATACACTCAAGAAACGAGATCTTGGCGGATGGCAGAATATGTCGGAGAAATGAACACACCTTGGAACCAATGGGGTCCGGTGTCCCACGGTAATCCGAAAATGGAGAACTCCGTCGAAATTCGTGAGTTTACGGTTCAACTACTCTTTTACAATTAGTATTGCATGACATGACAAAGACAGAGAGACGAAGTCTTCCCGCAAGATAATCCATCGGGCTTTGTGCATTTATACATCATCGTATAATAACTCGACACGGTTCTACCAGCTTTAACGGCCTCGAATAGTGTAAAGTAGATACTCATATCTGACATCCATCCCTGGCTTTCTTATATTCATACATATGCACACATATGTGAATCATATACAGTATCCTCAACGCTACTTCAGATACTGATTAGATCGAGCACATACAGTAAAGTCGGGTTAACGCGAATTCTCGGGGACTGAAAAAGAATTCGTACTATCAAGAATTTCGTGTTTAGGGGGCTCCTCGGTAAGACGAATTTAATTCGCCTTACCGAACATTGCAGATGAGGGTGTACGTAATCAACCCATGATTTTATGACCCTAGAGATTTTGGTTGACCGGAAGTCAATAACAGACGTGGCGACTCTCGGAAGTGCTATTTGCAGATTTCCTCGGGTCACTAATTGTTGAGGTGCTTATAGGATAACCGAGCTTGGACTCGAGTTCCCCACGTGTATGCTATAAAAATAAACTCCAGACATATTCACCGGTTTCATCGTAAATAGGGAGATCAGATTCCGTTACTCGGAGGGAATGTGGTGATAGAGAAGAAAAAACGTGATGAGGAATATTTCGTGTAAACTAGGCTGGGGCGCACATTGTTTCACCGTGGGGGACGAAAATCAGTTCGAGGTTCGTGCAAACGAGGTAATTCGCATTACGAAATTTGATAAACACGAGTTCCTATACAGCTCGGTCGGGACCTGAAGCTAGTTCGCATAGACACGAATTTCGTGTTACTAGAGGTTCACTCCAAGGTGGCTCGCGCGCGTGGTTCCGTACCACGCATAGGGCCCCGCTGACGTGGATATAGATATACTCACAACACCAAGTGGCGGCTGCTCCGCGCCGTTGCATCCCAAAACTCACTTTGACCTCAATTTACTCAAAATCCACGCCGGCAACCTATTATTTTTTTTATGTTTTTGGACGCGCCGTGCAAAGTATCGTCGATTTCTCTTGTCATAATCGATGATGAAGGTTAAGTTTGCGCATAATCCCGGTTATACTCGCCAATCCCATAAGAATACATGTATAAGGTTTTTTTCTCTCAAATGATTTCTCTCTCGATTTTCGACGGCGACCCCTCCTTTCTTGGCGGATTATGATTTCTCATGAATTCATCTACGATTTCCAATTACTCTTAGACCCATTCCCAGTTGAGTTCAAATCTGCGCGAGCCACCTCAACCCGACTTTACTCTACGCATATAGACATCATTCAAAATGTCTGCAATCGAACTTGGATCGGAAAACAGTTGTGCTCCACTAGTCGAGTGATCTCGTGAATCGAATACTCAACCTCAAAACTCGGCACCTAAGAATCTTGAACTGGCTATTTACGAAGTGATGTGCACTCAGATCGAATTTGAGTTCCAACTTTCTTCGATGATTCAAATACCTATTTTTGTAATCTTCCACTAGGATCCGAGGAGCATTGCAAGAAGAGCCCTGTCAAAATGGAGGAGTTCCCGTTCTTTGTGATCGTTCAGATCAACTGCTACAACGATAGCCAGAAAACTATATGGGCTGGTGACTACCAACATTACTGCGTCCTAGTCGCATCATATGCAATATCTTGCAGATACTCCGAACCATTACCCGGATATTTTTGTGATGCTACTGCTGAGCTCGTTGCGGATGGATCGATACATAAAGTCGAGCTCAGGAGAACTAATAAAAGTGGATACGAATACTATAAACTGAGCAAACCCATCGATGATAGCAGCAAAGCTAAGCCGATGAAAGTGAATGACATGAAGGGTGACTTCACCATTCCAGCTGTTCTCATGACTGTTATGCCTACAGTGGGAGAAAGATACGGACTCGTTTACACGGAGAATATAACATACACCAGATCAGACAGTTGCACAGGATGGGGGGATGTCTCACCATCAGACTGCGATCCCACTTCTTTTTGGGGTAAATTCCGTAAAACTGAATGTTTGTCTAGATACGATTTCATGATTGTGTTGGCGCAAGGAAAACTGGCCGCGATAATTCCTCGAGAGGAACAATAAAGTCTTGCTCCAAAGACATGAGCGTACCGGAGGAGGTCCAATCTGCGAGAAAATGCCACTCGAGGACAACTCTTTGAAGATCACAAAGCCATTCAAACACAGAGCGATGTTGGGTGTGATATTGGATATAATCACCGCTGGAGAAAGTGAATGAATAAAAAATTACGTGAAATCCTTGTCATCACTTACCTTTTCCAATCTTTTTTAAGCCAATTTTTCCTCGATGGTATCGTTGTTATCATTCATTGTCACATCAGGTGAGGATTCATTCGAGGATCTGAAGAAATAACACACACCGAGAATTCGCAAGGTACTCAATACTCTTGACCTCATTACGCTAAAATAGGTATTGAATATAGAAATCGATATCGAAACCCATTCAAGTTCAAGTGTTGTCTGCACCCTCAACGAATTCAGCGCAGAGTGGTGACCTTTCGTACGAGAATCACTTGATTGTGTCGAATATCATGCTTTCAGTGCTCTTTTCTAACAGGTCAAGCTCGTAAAAAGAAAACTACCACCACCACCACATTAACGTTCATCGATGCGTCGTACAAGGCTCGAGTGCAACAATTTTATAGCTGAGAAATTTTTCACTCTCACCCTGTCGACTTTTTATGAGGAAGCATTTGTCCGAGGACAGGAAATGGAAGCGATCAGAAAATTTCATTTCAAAACTCTCTCCCCGGTTGTCTCCCGTCGTCGTATTGGCGCCGATCCAAACCAACATTTTCCTCCGTTATGAGGAAACCATGAAAATGTATGAGATGCTCCCGACCGACTCAAGCCTGATCATACGACTACTCATTTCACCCATTCAACAAGTTGTAAGCTATTTTGAGACTACGCTACACTCAAACTTTGGACATTTCGTCTCTTTATCGATTCAATGAAGGGAAACGTATGATCACACACAGGCACCTTTATCTAGTGTCCATTTGATTGTTGGTGGATCAAACATAGATCGCAAACGTATAGATACAAATATTGTGAGATGGTTCGATGTGAATTGTAAAGTGCTAGAAGACAATAATGCCTTCCCTCATATTGAATTTTAGAAAAAATTTCTTCAGCTCATGGTTCGTCAATAAAATTTGAATTTTGCATGTGCTACATCGCCCAGACATGATGAATCATATGGAGGCCTAATGTTATAAGTGAAACATATGATATCGAGTATTTATTGTGCATAGGCTGCCACATTTCATCGCGTCACAGTTACAAGGGTTGTGAGATTTCCCCTAGACGCACCCGAACTTCTGTCTGACCAAGCACTGACTTCACTACTTAAAACTCATTTAGGAATTCTCCCGCGGTATCTTAATCTGTGCATGATCTCTCCTTACTGTCAATGAACCCAATATAGTACCAAATACCATCGGAAAATCCAATGTGTTCGAAAATTAGTACATCTTGGGGTAAATCAACCAATGAGTTCACTATAGGTTACGTGAAGAGTTTGCTGCGGCACGAAAGAAGCTTGAGATGTCTTCTGGAGGTTTTTGATGACGGAGTCATATTTCGCCGGGGTGAGCGAATCCGCGCTCGAGAAATCCTGTATACACGCTCGGGAGTCTACAAGACCGTCACCTCGGCACTCTGCGCAGGCGCTACAGGCTCACTATCACAATATCAGGATACACCTCTAGTACAAGACTATGGACACTTCACTGTAGCGTCTGTGAGTGAGTGTGTGAGACATCATTATGATGTATTGGCTTCGCAATTGTGTAACACATGTTACTTTCGTCCGGAATTCGAGAGACAACATTAAGCATCAAAACTTGATAATTTGGCCATGCGACAGCCATATAAGCCATACATCACGAACATAAATTCGCATGCATTGACATCTTACGTGAACATTTTAATTATACAAAGTTAGAGATGAGTGTCCGATTCATCCTGTCATTCTCTGAATTGTACTCAACGATTCCGTCGTTTACCCCCAATCGCAAGAGTATTCAGAGAAATGGGAACAATCAGACGGCTGATACCTCCTAACTTATATTCGTCGTATTCATTGTTTGCTCTTTACTCAAATCGATTTCATGAAAATGACGAGTTGTCGAATACCAATAAGAAGTACCTATGCAACAACAAATCATCGTTGAACCTGAATTCTCGCCCAAGTCGCACGAGTATCGAAGAAGATTGTTATAAAAAATCAGCGTGCACGACTATCATGCCCTGATCTCGATTCCCAGCTCATCCCAAAGATAAGACTCATATCAAAATTTCCGGTGGTTTCGCTCTCAACATCATCAACGTCAAGTACACTCTTCCCTATTTATCGAAAACCACTGACAAGTCCATAGAATGACTCCGTTATCTATCGTGCGTTCTTGGGGCACACATTGTTTTTGGACTCTGGTTAGTTTACACTTACCAAAATCCATTCTATCAAGACAAGTATCTTTCAATTGTAATCAATTGATACTGGTTGTCAAAATTCCAAGAGATTTCGTGCTAGATAATTGAAGAAATCATAACAATCAAAAAGAAATTCTTGGAAACTGAAGTCCCGTCAAGTCACAGTTCTCGAATTCGATAAATCAGAATGGATTCTCACTTGCGCGATTTTGGGCTCCATTCCCAGAATATTCGCTCGGGCTCATTAATTCTTAGTCGAGATGTCAAACTCCACTCCAGTATAATATCTTCATAACATTCCCTGGTGCACTTTTTTCTCCCAGACCGAAACAGTTCGGCTCAAGGCGGATTTGTGAGCCACATCTTCTGATGTTGATTTTTTCTGCTTCCGACTTATTTGAGTGCGCGTTTATTGTCATTGGTAGATCGTTTAGTGTACATCAAAATGTTTCGTGTGATATCCGATGAAATTCAAGGCCTCGTAGCAAATTTGTAGGTGACACGTACTTGACATTAGAATGGATAACTTCTCAAGGATGCATTGAATGTGAAACAGCCTGGGCGTGGGTACCTGAAGCTAGCGAACACTAACTCACGAATCGGGCCCAAACCAATTTCACTTTTTATTACTATTTTATTACTAATTTATTACCAAAGAAAGAAATTTATTACCGGTCATGGGCCCGAAATACGAGAATTTTCGCTAGCGGAAGCTTACGCTAGCGAACACGTGGCCGGGGAGAGATCGTACGGGAATGTGCAATAGCTCATTTTTTATTACCTTTTTATTACTCTCAGAATACGTCCTCAAAATATGCGTGTGATATGATTCAGCTGAAATATGATGGTTTTCGCTAGCGTAAGCTTACGCTAGCGAACACCATATACAGGCGTAGCTTTGGGGACACTCAGAACTACATAGGATTTTATTACTTTTTTATTACTCTCGAAAGGTATAGTCGAGATAGTCCCGAGACCAAGCGGAAACCGATATTTGGGCCTGAGGCTGGACGAGAGCTGGAGCGGGGCGAGATGAGAAATATATGATAGACTGAGCTACCTCTGTACAATAACGTGCGAATGAAAAAATTCCATCGCATACGGAAACCTGTCTGACGTTGAGCAGGGTACACATGAGTCTTCAGGGATAATAGAGAATCGATAACGAATCAGCAAACTCGATCATAGGGCCCAAAACAGGGGAGACCCTGCTTAACATTATTATAGTCGCAGTCGAGACGTCACGGGCGGATGCCAGAGAGTCCCAATGGACCCGAAACTCTACAGAACCTTAGATCAAGTGGTTATACACCATCGATGATGCCCAGAGAATCTATTACCAGTCAGCACCCTCGGCTATGGGGCCCAAAAGAGGGCAAAATCGAGCTTTGGGCACTTATCCGCGCAGTTATGACGCCACTGTGGGTTGTAGGATGTTCCAATGGACCCGAAACTCTACAGAACTTCAGACCAAGTGGTTATGTATCATTGATGATGCCCAGAGAATTTATTACCAGTCAGCACCCTCGGCTATGGGGCCCAAAACGGGGCGAAATCGAGCTTTGGGCAGTTATCCGCGCAGTTATGACGCCACTGTGGGTTGTAGGATGTTCCAATGGACCCGAAACTCCACAAAACCCTAGACCAAGTAGTCACGTACTATCTCTGATGCCCACAGAATTTATTACCATTCAGCACCCTCGGCTATGGGGCCCAAAACGGGGCGAAATCGAGCTTTGGGCAGTTATCCGCGCAGTTATGACGCCACTGTGGGGTGTAGGATGTTCCAATGGACCCGAAACTCCACAAAACCCTAGACCAAGTAGTCACGTACTATCTCTGATGCCCACAGAATTTATTACCATTCAGCACCCTCGGCTATGGGGCCCAAAACGGGGCGAAATCGAGCTTTGGGCAGTTATCCGCGCAGTTATGACGCCACTGTGGGTTGTAGGATGTTCCAATGGACCCGAAACTCCACAAAACCCTAGTTCAAGTAGTCACGTACTATCTCTGATGCCCACAGAATTCATTACCAGTCAGCACCCTCGGGTATGGGGCCCAAAACAGGGAGAAATCGAGCTTTGGGCACTTATCCGCGCAGTTATGACGCGACTGTGGGTTGTAGGATGTTCCAATGGACCCGAAACTCTACAGAACCTTAGATCAAGTGATTATGTATCATTGATGATGCCCAGAGTATTTATTACCATTCAGCACCCTCGGCTATGGGGCCCAAAACAGGACGAAATCAAGCTTTGGGCAGTTATCCGCGCAGTTATGACGCCACTGTGGGTTGTAGGATGTTCCAATGGACCCGAAACTCTACAGAACTTCAGACCAAGTGGTTATGTATCATTGATGATGCCCAGAGAATTTATTACCAGTCAGCACCCTCGGCTATGGGGCCCAAAAGAGGGCAAAATCGAGCTTTGGGCAGTTATCCGCGCAGTTATGACGCAACTGTGGGTTGTAGGATGTTCCAATGGACCCGAAACTCTACAGAACCTCAGACCAAGTGGTTATGTATCATTGATGATGCCCAGAGAATTTATTACCAGTCAGCACCCTCGGCTATGGGGCCGAAAAGAGGGCAAAATCGAGCTTTGGGCAGTTATCCGCGCAGTTATGACGCCACTGTGGGTTGTAGGATGTTCCAATGGACCCGAAACTCCACAAAACCCTAGATCAAGTAGTCACGTACTATCTCTGATGCCCACAGAATTTATTACCAGTCAGCACCCTCGGCTATGGGGCCCAAAACGGGGCGAAATCGAGCTTTGGGCAGTTATCCGCGCAGTTATGACGCCACTGTGGGGTGTAGGATGTTCCAATGGACCCGAAACTCCACAAAACCCTAGACCAAGTAGTCACGTACTATCTCTGATGCCCACAGAATTTATTACCATTCAGCACCCTCGGCTATGGGGCCCAAAACGGGGCGAAATCGAGCTTTGGGCAGTTATCCGCGCAGTTATGACGCCACTGTGGGTTGTAGGATGTTCCAATGGACCCGAAACTCCACAAAACCCTAGTTCAAGTAGTCACGTACTATCTCTGATGCCCACAGAATTCATTACCAGTCAGCACCCTCGGGTATGGGGCCCAAAACAGGGAGAAATCGAGCTTTGGGCACTTATCCGCGCAGTTATGACGCAACTGTGGGTTGTAGGATGTTCCAATGGACCCTAAACTCTACAGAACCTTAGATCAAGTGATTATGTATCATTGATGATGCCCAGAGTATTTATTACCATTCAGCACCCTCGGCTATGGGGCCCAAAACAGGACGAAATCAAGCTTTGGGCAGTTATCCGCGCAGTTATGACGCCACTGTGGGTTGTAGGATGTTCCAATGGACCCGAAACTCTACAGAACTTCAGACCAAGTGGTTATGTATCATTGATGATGCCCAGAGAATTTATTACCAGTCAGCACCCTCGGCTATGGGGCCCAAAAGAGGGCAAAATCGAGCTTTGGGCAGTTATCCGCGCAGTTATGACGCAACTGTGGGTTGTAGGATGTTCCAATGGACCCGAAACTCTACAGAACCTCAGACCAAGTGGTTATGTATCATTGATGATGCCCAGAGAATTTATTACCAGTCAGCACCCTCGGCTATGGGGCCGAAAAGAGGGCAAAATCGAGCTTTGGGCAGTTATCCGCGCAGTTATGACGCCACTGTGGGTTGTAGGATGTTCCAATGGACCCGAAACTCCACGAAACCCTAGATCAAGTAGTCACGTACTATCTCTGATGCCCACAGAATTTATTACCAGTCAGCACCCTCGGCTATGGGGCCCAAAACAGGGAGAAATCGAGCTTTGGGCAGTTATCTGCCCAGTTATGACGCCACTGTGGGTTGTAGGATGTTCCAATGGACCCGAAACTCTACAGATCCTCAGATCAAGTGGTTATACACCATTGATGATGCCCAGAGAATTTATTACTAGTCAGCACCCTCGGCTATGGGGCCCAAAACAGGACGAAATCAAGCTTTGGGCAGTTATCCGCGCAGTTATGACGCCACTGTGGGTTGTAGGATGTTCCAATGGACCCGAAACTCTACAGATCCTCAGATCAAGTGGTTATACACCATTGATGATGCCCAGAGAATTTATTACCAGTCAGCACCCTCGGGTATGGGGCCCAAAAGAGGGCAAAATCGAGCTTTGGGCAGTTATCCGCGCAGTTATGACGCGACTGTGGGTTGGAGGATGATCCAATGGACCCGAAACTCTACAGAACCTCAGATCAATTAGTCGCATATCATCTGCATTGCCCAAAGAATCTCTTACCGGTCAGCACCCGGGTCCTCAGCTATGGTTCCGAGTCATCAGTTCGAACCAGCATTTAGTCATGGCTCATAGAGTCTGGAGCACACCTCGGCTGGAGTGGTCTCAGACTGGCTCACAGCTTCATGGAACCTCACACCAGATATCCGTCAACCGTGAATCATGTTCATCAGATCTATTACTAGTCAGCACCCACGGTGATGGGGCCCCACAATGAGCAAACTCACGCACATGTAGCGAATCACGCAGTTCGAACGACCCCAAGAGCTGTATGCAACTCTCACCGATTCATAACTCTATGAAATCTTAGTTCGGGTACTGATCCATTATCAGGAATGCCTATATAATTGAACACTGGTGTGCACCTTCGGTCATCGGGCCCGAGAATCAGTGGAATTTTCGAGCGAGTTGTGAGTCGCGCAGCTCAGACGGGCTACCCGCTTAAATGACGCCGAGAGTTGTAGATGGAAGGAATGGGCTCAAATATCCATGAAACAGTTAAGACATCTGTCAATCATCTGGGAGGCCCAAGGTCAATCATCTGGGAGGCCCAAGGAATCCATGAACAGTGGACCGCTGGACGATGAAGTTCGAAGATCTTAAAGAATCAACTCCACTCGAGCGTAAATTTACCTGGCGCGTACCACGGCGTAAAAAAGTAATTTTCTCGTTTATGGTAGCATGGAAATCTGTCCCTGTTGCTATTCGTTCGAAAGTTCCGTTCCTCTACATCAAATGCTTTTTATTTTCATTTCTATTATGAAGAATCTGTTGAACAATAAATTGTATTAAGCGTGACTCTATCTGAGGTAATCTATTCCGCAAGCATTCATTAACGATACAAATGATATTTCACTCATTCTTCGTTCTCGTGAGTGGGATTCACTAATATAATTACAGCAATGGCGACTTTCAGGCGGATAACTGCCCAAAGCTTGATTTCGTCCTCTTTTGGGCCCCATAGCCGAGGGTGCTGACTGGTAACAAATTCTCTGGGCATCATCGATGGTGTATAACCACTTGATCTGAGGTTCTGTAGAGTTTCGGGTCCATTGGAACATCCTACAACCCACAGTGGCGTCATAACTGGGCAGATAACTGCCCAAAGCTCGATTTTGCCCTCTTTTGGGCCCCATAGCCGAGGGTGCTGACTGGTAATAAATTCTCTGGGCATCATCGATGGTGTATAACCACTTGATCTGAGGTTCTGTAGAGTTTCGGGTCCATTGGAACATCCTACAACCCACAGTGGCGTCATAACTGGGCAGATAACTGCCCAAAGCTCGATTTCTCCCTGTTTTGGGCCCCATAGCCGAGGGTACTGACTGGTAATAAATTCTGTGGGCATCAGAGAAAGTAGACGACTACTTGATCTAGGGTTTTGTGGAGTTTCGGGTCTATTGGAACATCCTACAACCCACAGTTGCGTCATAACTGCGCGGATAACTGCCCAAAGCTCGATTTTGCCCTCTTTTGGGCCCCATAGCCGAGGGTGCTGACTGGTAATAAATTCTCTGGGCATCATCGATGATACATAACCACTTGGTCTGAGGTTCTGTAGAGTTTCGGGTCCATTGGAACATCCTACAACCCACAGTGGCGTCATAACTGGGCAGATAACTGCCCAAAGCTCGATCTTGCCCTCTTTTGGGCCTCATAGCCGAGGGTGCTGACTGGTAATAAATTCTCTGGGCATCATCAATGATACATAACCACTTGGTCTGAGGATCTGTAGAGTTTCGGGTCCATTGGAACATCCTACAACCCACAGTGGCGTCATAACTGCGCGGATAACTGCCCAAAGCTTGATTTCGTCCTGTTTTGGGCCCCATAGCCGAGGGTGCTGAATGGTAATAAATACTCTGGGCATCATCAATGATACATAATCACTCGATCTAAGGTTCTGTAGAGTTTCGGGTCCATTGGAACATCCTACAACCCACAGTGACGTCATAACTGCGCGGATAAGTGCCCAAAGTTCGATTTTGCCCTCTTTTGGGCCCCATAGCCGAGGGTGCTGACTGGTAATAAATTCTCTGGGCATCATCGATGATGTATAACCACTTGATCTAAGGTTCTGTAGAGTTTCGGGTCCATTGGGACTCTCTGGCATCCGCCCGTGACGTCTCGACTGCGACTATAATAACGTTAAGCAGGGTCTCCCCTGTTTTGGGCCCTATGATCGAGTTTGCTGATTCGTTATCGATTCTCTATTATCCCTGAAGACTCATGTGTACCCTGCTCAACGTCAGACAGGTTTCCGTATGCGATGGAATTTTTTCATTCGCACGTTATTGTACAGAGGTAGCTCAGTCTATCATATATTTCTCATCTCGCCCCGCTCCAGCTCTCGTCCAGCCTCAGGCCCAAATATCGGTTTCCGCTTGGTCTCGGGACTATCTCGACTATACCTTTCGAGAGTAATAAAAAAGTAATAAAATCCTATGTAGTTCTGAGTGTCCCCAAAGCTACGCCTGTATATGGTGTTCGCTAGCGTAAGCTTACGCTAGCGAAAACCATCATATTTCAGCTGAATCATATCACACGCATATTTTGGGGACGTATTCTGAGAGTAATAAAAAGGTAATAAAAAATGAGCTATTGCACATTCCCGTACGATCTCTCCCCGGCCACGTGTTCGCTAGCGTAAGCTTCCGCTAGCGAAAACTCTCGTATTTCGGGCCCATGACCGGTAATAAATTTCTTTCTTTGGTAATAAATTAGTAATAAAATAGTAATAAAAAGTGAAATTGGTTTGGGCCCGATTCGTGAGTTAGTGTTCGCTAGCTTCAGGTACCCCCTGGGCGTGCAGTGTGTGCAAGTAGTAAAATACGAGTTTGTTCAGCTCTGGAGTCGGGTGTCAGAGGGTACGTGAGAGAATCATTTGTGGTGCAAATTTCAAACGCGACATTCTACATCCCACTTGGCTACATTATTGCTGGTATTCACGGACGAGGTCCCATCTAAATTTGCTGAACAAATGATTGAAGAATTGATTAATTACATCTTTGAATCAGAATAATGTGTAATCAAAGAATGATAAACCACGGATTATAACTCCTGACACGAATAGATCCCATTATTACAAACCTGATAAGAGTACCAACAAATAATTCAATTTTTTCTTCCAATATATTCAATTTATTTAAATGGCAAAATCCAGTTCCATTGCATTACATAGTCTGAGGAAATAGTAAAAATACCTATGTGCAAGCTTGGAGGTAGCATGACTTCGATAACGAGCCAATAAATTAGACGAATACGTCTAAATCGTGGAAGTTCGACGACTCTGAGTCATATTTCAATCTTAAAACAATTCGTCATTGAGATGAAAGAACTGTGGTTGAGTATCAAATAAGTGGCGGTATTTTGAGCCGTTTCATACGGGGTCCCACTTTGTGCAGGACCAAAAGCTAACTTTTTGACATTTTCATACATTGAATGAAACATTTCGTCAACTTTTGACATTCTGATGGGCACCGGAGGGTGAATGTAAATCAGAAAACTTGACAGTACTGCAATCACATGCTGAGTTCAAAGCCATATTCTGTAGGATCTTCATCAGTAAGATAAAATTGACGCATCGCAGGACTCTTGATATACCATTTCGATAAAATCTTTGCTCGTAGACAAATCAGGAATCATCTTGTGGCAAAACTTCTTCGGAATATCAGAAAAGCAGACCAAGATTATGAATTATTTGCTTAGAGTAAACTACATATGCGTTTCGAAGTGCGTCGATTGCAGCTCTCAAGTGACGGTTGTAATCACTCAACAGTTGATACACGTATTCTGGTGAATAGCTGTCAGGATCTGCAAAATTATTAAAATATTTTATGTATTTAGCAATACTGAGACGTGTGAGAGATCGTTCAATGTTAATTTTGTGCCCTGTTCTAACACTGTTTCAATGGAATTATAAGGAATTAGAGGAATAAATAAGATGATAGGTGTGTTTTCTGGTGACATAAGGAACGGTGCATTCCTTCTTAGACGCCCACCAAACAATGAATGTTACCTCAACGTTTCTGGAACGTTGCAATTGCAACCTTGGAACGTTCCGTAAATAGCCGGAAACCCCGTTGGTGGAACGTTTGAGCAACGTAAAATGTCTACGAGATGTCTGTTGTCTCGACGTTTCCAGCACGTTTCTGCAGAAGTGAAGAATGGATAAAAAAAAGACATCCTGAACCAGCTCATAATCAAAATAAGGTGCTCAAATTCAACTCGTAATCTCGTTGCAAAAAAAGTAACCCCATGAAACATCTTAACTTCCGTTCAAATTTGAAGTGTTCAGAGAAGAAAATCAGAGACGTCACATGATTTATGTCATCCCAAATATCCTGATTCCTGTTAGAACGTAGAAATTTACTTGAATGGATTGGCACATGAAGAATAGGACTCCATTGAAAAATGTCTTTGATGAAACATATATGGGAAACTGAGTGGAATTGTTGTCGATATAGAAACTACGTTAACCCACAATATTCTACCGATGACCAACATCTAATTCATGACTATTCACTACCTATGACTTGCAATTTCTCATTGAATTGCTTTCTAACCTACGAATCTTCGTGTATACTCGTGATCTTCCCCCCTCCCACTTCACTTTTTTCAAAAGTCTAACTTGGCGAGTATGGCCATCCTTTCCCTCTGAAATTTTATCTGGAGTCAAAATATGAATTTCAATTCTTGAGAGTCATGAGATCAGGGAAAATATGTCGAGTAACTATTTAGCACAATCTAAACGTGAAACGAATGAAAAGAGAATCAAAAATACTAATTACAACTCTTGGGAGTCGTGAGATCAAGAAAAGTATGTCGAGTAATTGTTTTGCAGAATCTTAACGTGGAATGCATGGAGAAGGATTGATAGAATTAAAATTTGATTTTTTCGGTAATTTTGACTCGACTTGAGCTACTCACCATCTCTACTGATATATTGAGAATTACCATCTATTTAGACCCATGGGAATAAAACGGAAACCAGAAGGTTCAATCCAGCACTGATCGCTTTAGTTCAGTCTTCTTATGGGTCTAGATAGATGATCATTCTCAATATATCAGTGGAGATGGTGAGTAGCTCAAGTCGAGTCAAAATTACCGAAAAAATCCAATTTTAATTCTATCAATCCTTATCCATGCGTTTCACGTTAAGATTCTGCAAAACAATTACTCGACATACTTTTCTTGATCTCACGACTCTCAAGAGTTATAATTAGTATTTTTGATTCTCTTTTCATTCGTTTCACGTTTAGATTGTGCTAAATAGTTACTCGACATATTTTCCCTGATCTCACGACTCTCAAGAATTGAAATTCATATTTTGACTCCAGATAAAATTTCAGAGGGAAAGGATGGCCATACTCGCCAAGTTAGACTTTTGGAAAAAGTGAAGTGGGAAATAGATATTTTTCCGAACGCACAGGGGATTTTCTCCTAAGAGCGAGCTTCTAATGAAGGGACAGACTGTATTTTGATGGGCTTGCAGAAAGGGATCCTCTGTGCGCCCGGAAATTATCCATTGATGCCAAGAGAGCTTACGCTTTTTGACGAATCGATCGAGCAATTTGAAAGTTTCTGTGAATTGGGGTATTCCACCACCTGCTATAGTGAGTGAGACAGATGGATCTCGGAGCTCGGTGGAGGCATTTGATTTTTGTCATAGAATGTACCGGAGATCAGTTTGCATCCTTATAGGGGAGAAAAGGGGTTTGAGGGCCACTCTTTCTTCTCAAGCCACACGAACGTTCATTCCAACTCTCTAACCAAAACCAATGGCATAGATTGAAAGTAGAGACTCTGAAGAATACAATACACCAATTAAAAATATTTTTGAGGTAACAATTTGCGAGTGAATGAATTAAACATTCGAGGTGGTCATCATGCACCATTCGGGCATGATGGCCAGTCGAGTCGGGCGCGTTGGCCATGGGAATGAAGGTTCATGAATAGTGATTTTTCCATGTAAGTTGGCATGATTTCACTATAAAACGTCGAAAACGATTGTATGGATCATGAATCAACACCAGAAAATCGCCGGAACATAAGTTTTCTAATATATCAATTTTCGCTACAATGCATGGGGTTATGTCGTCTGCTCGTCGGCTGGCGCCGAACTACAAATTTTTCATGGCCATCGCCACCCGACTGCGTGGCCATCATGCCCCTTCCGACATCTCCCTTTTCGATCTAAAATATTTATTGTTAATCTTGTTCTTGTGTATGGATTTATCTTCCGCCTCATCCGATTAGTTTGAAAAATGTCGCAAAAAACGAGTAAAAATCCCTCATTATTAAAAATCTCGAGGGCTCTTGCCCTAGCAGAGATACTCATCTTAAAAATCGCAGAAGAACTTTCTCTCCATCTACGTGCAAAATGGCACAAACTGGGACCCCAAGCGTTTTGATTTGGAAAAAAATTCCATTTTTCAGCCCGCTGTGCACTCAGATCGAATTTGAGTTCCAACTTTCTTCGATGATTCAAATATCTGTTTTTGCAATCTTCCACTAGGATCCGAGGAGCATTGCAAGAAGAGCCCTGTCAAAATGGAGGAGTACCCGTTCTTTGTGCGCGTCCAGATAAAGTGCTACGACGATAGTCGAAAAACTATATGGGCTGGTGAGCGCCAACATTACTGCGTCCTATTGTGACGTCTAGTTATATTTATTGTAAGCTCTAGAAAGGTATAATTTGCATCGGTGTATTGTGGCCAATGGTAATCTTATGGCCTATACCTTCCCAGTGCTAGCCCTAGTTTTGAGCCACTAACTGAATAGTATGCTCTCGGGATTTAGGGCATGAAGAGAAAGAAAAGGGAATTTTTCAATAATATGAGTGGGTGGATCCTTGTTGGCGATCGGTGGTTCACTCGTATTCGGTATGTCAAGAGCGTATCTGGTGGATGCTCCCTAATGCGCTCGTCTAGCTCGAGTCTTCCCTAGCTGCGCAGACTAGCTTGCGCGCGGGGCAAGTAGGAGAGAAAGTGGCCTAATACGTTACTCTTATACTGCACTGCTCTTGCATTGCTGTGGGACCAAAACTCTATATATGTATAGTATATATCGTATGACCCATCTATGGTGGACGCACCTTGGCATTTTTTTTCCTCGCGGGGTACAAATTCGATCGAAAATGATTTTTGAATGGTTCAACCGTTTGTCTTGGAAGGTGAGGTGAACAAATTCAGGAAATGGAAAATTCGATGCGAATTGGAAAATTTTTTTCCGAAAAATGCGAAAAAATACATTTGGGTGGTGGGATCGTGAAGATCGTGGAATTTTGGATATGGGATGAGTCGAGTGGTATTTTTTGGATTATCCAAAATCGATTGTCAAGGATCCAAAAATACCAAAAATTTGAATTTTCCAGTCATGGCGGGTGGATTCTGCCGGAAGCGTCGTGAAGGTTAGTATTCCCTTGGGGATTTGTTTTCGGTCAACCTGTATGTTTACATTTACTAATTTCTAACCCTCGCGCATTGTAGGTGGATTAATTAATAAGTAGTGTAGTTTTCCAATTAGCGTGTTTTTTGTTGAATCGAAGAACTATGATTATTCAATGATACATGGGTCTCCGATTTTTCGTCGATTATCGGGGTAAATAATGGCATTGTTGACGCCGTGCCAGTCGACAGGGGTGATTGTACCCCGTTTGTTGTCGGCAATAGCATCGCAGGTTCAGTGCTCCAGAGAATTCATTTCATTCCCTAGGTGGGCATTGTGCGTTTGTTCAAACCGGAGCTATGAATTTTTTAAATAATTAATTTTGAGGTCGTATATGTCCGTCGTGCTCCAGTGCTCACCATATGTTTATTTGGAAGCTTCTTCAGCGTAGATTGGAATAACGTCGACGTGGGAATTCTAGGTCTGTTCAAAATTGGAAAATTTGAGGGGTAAAAGGTCGATTTTTGTTGATAAAGGGGTAAAATGACGATTTTTCGCCAAAAACTCAAAAACAATGTGCTTAATCGAAATTTTACAGGAATACTTTTCTGTTCATCTTCCTAAGATCTTTCAATTTGTATTTTTGTGTTTTTTCTCAGAAATGCGTCATTTCTGAGATACTGGCCTTGCAAGATGTGAAAACGGGAGTTTCGAACCTATCTTGGCGTGTAACTCGAGAATGATGCGCTTTATCGGAATTTTACAGGAATACTTTTTTGTTCATCTTCCTGAGGTCTTTCAATTTGTATTCTTTTGTTTTTTCTCAGAAATGACGTATTTCTGAGAAAAAACACAATTATACAAATTGAAAGATCTCAGGAAGATGAACAGAAAAGTATTCTTTTAAAATTCCGATGAAGCACATTGTTTTTGAGTTTTTGGGGAAAAATCGTCATGTTACCCCTTTATAAACAAAAATCGACCTTTTACCCCTCAAATTTTCCAATTTTGAATAAACCTAGAATGCCTACCTCGACGTTATTCCAATCTACGCTGAAGAAGCTTCCAAATAAACATATGGTGGGGACTCGAGCACGACGGACATATACGACCTCAAAAATAATTATTTAAAAAATTCATTGCTCCGGTTTAAACAAACGCACAATGCCCACCTGGGGTGGAAAATTTTTAGGAAAATGCCCTCTACACATTAGTGTAGTTACCTCGCTGGAGCCCTACGGACCAACAAAACATTCAGCGAGATCGCACGGGCGGGACATTGTCAGAGTGATGCTGGGTGTTTGAATTTATTTTAAAGGACTTTGTGACGAATTCTTCGCTGGAGAAGCATCGTTTGACATATGACGCGGAGCAGGTGCCGATATGACAACATAACCTTTACAAATGTTTTAGTCATCACTCACCAGTCTATCATATTTGTCATCAAATTTCTCATCAAAAAGATGCAGGTCGGTTATTTTTTCCGATCGAATCTGTCTCTACAGTCAAATACGGATCAGATTCAGGTATTATCTGGATGTTCTAAGGAAGAGTCTCGTGGGAATTTGAGTACAAATTTATGAGAGGAATGGATTCCCTCGACATACATAGCCGATGAGATTCTGACGATATCTTGATACCGAGGAGACATAAATACTGTCAACCAGTGGATCTCGAATAACTCATCTTTGTCATCAAAATTCTCATCTCAAAATTGAAACCAGCTATCCTCGTCGCACGAATCTGTCCGTACACTTGATTACGAATCAGATTCGGTTATCATTTTCAGGTTCTGATCAATAGACCCGCGGGAATTTGGACACAAATCAATGAAAGAAATAGCTTTTTCCAAGATCGAAAGCCGATGATATTCTGACGATATCTTGACCGAGGAGACATGAATACTGTCAATCAGTGGATCTCGAATAACTCATCCTTGTCATCAAAATTCTCATCTCAAAATTGAAACCAGCTATCTTTGTCGCACGAATCTGTCCGTACACTTGATTACGAATCAGAATCGGGTAACATTTTTATGTTCTGATCAAAATTCTGGCGAGTTTTTTAATACAAATGTATGAGAGAAACAGCCTTGTTCCGATGTCAAAGAAAGATGAGATTTTGACGATGTCGAGATACTGAGGCAACATGAATAGTGACAATCAGTGGATCTCGAAAAACTCATCTTTGTCATCAAAATTCTTATCTCAAAATTGGAATCACCTATCTTCGTCGCACGAATCTGTCCGTACACTTGATTACGAATCAGAGTCGGGTATCATTTTCAGGTTCTGATCAATAGACCCGCGGGAATTTGGACACAAATCAATGAAAGAAATAGCTTTTTTCAAGATCGAAAGCCGATGATATTCTGACGATATCTTGACCGAGGAGACATGAATACTGTCAATCAGTGGATCTCGAATAACTCATCTTTGTCATCAAAATTCTCATCTCAAAATTGAAACCAGCTATCTTTGTCGCACGAATCTGTCCGTACACTTGATTACGAATCAGAATCGGGTAACATTTTTATGTTCTGATCAATATTCTGGCGAGTTTTTTAATACAAATGTATGAGAGAAACAGCCTTGTTCCGATGTCAATGAAAGATGAGATTTTGACGATGTCGAGATACTGAGGCAACATGAATAGTGACAATCAGTGGATCTCGAAAAACTCATCTTTGTCATCAAAATTCTTATCTCAAAATTGGAATCACCTATCTTCGTCGCACGAATCTGTCCGTACACTTGATTACGAATCAGAGTCGGGTATCATTTTCAGGTTCTGATCAATAGACCCGCGGGAATTTGGACACAAATCAATGAAAGAAATAGCTTCTTTCAAGATCGAAAGCCGATGATATTCTGACGATATCTTGACCGAGGAGACATGAATACTGTCAATCAGTGGATCTCGAATAACTCATCTTTGTCATCAGAATTCTCATCTCAAAATTGAAACCAGCTATCTTTGTCGCACGAATCTGTCCGGACACTCAAATACGCTTCAGATTTGGGTAACATTTTTAGGTTCTGATTAAAAGTCTCGCGAGAATTTGAACACAAATGTATGAGAGAAACAGCCTTGTTCCAATGTTAATGAAAAATGAGATTCTGGCGATATCGTGATACTGAGCTCACATAATTACTGCCAATCAGTGGATCTCATACATATGTGTTCAAATTCTCACGAGACTTTTAATCAGAACATAAAAATGTTACCCAAATCTGAAGCGTATTTGAGTGTCCGGACAGATTCGTGCGACTAAGATAGCTGCTTTCAATTTTGAGTAGAGAATTTTGATGACAAAGATGAGTTATTCGAGATCCACTGATTGACAGTATTTATGTCTCCTCGGTCAAGATATCGTCAGAATATTATCGGCTTTCGATCTTGAAAAAAGCTATTTCTTTCATTAATTTGTGTCCAAAATCCCGCGGGTCTATTGATCAAAACCTGAAAATGATACCCGAATCTGATTCGTAATCAAGTGTACGGACAGATTCGTGCGACGAAGATAGCTGGTTCCAATTTTGAGATAAGAATTTCGATGACAAAGATGAGCTTTTCGAGATCCACTGATTGGGGGGATTCATGTTGCCTCAGTATCACGATATCGTCAAAATCTCATCTCTCATTGACATCGGAACAAGGCTGTTTCTCTCATACATTTGTGTTAAAAAAACTCGCCAGAATTTTGATCAGAACATGAAAGTGTTACCCGAATCTGATTCGTAATCAAGTGTACGGACAGATTCGTGCGACAAAGATAGCTGGTTTCAATTTTGAGATGAGAATTTTAATGACAAAGATGAGTTTTTCGAGATCCACTGTTTAACAGTATTTGTGTCTCCTCGGTATCAAGATATCGTCAGAATCTCATCGGCTATCTATGTCGAGGGAATCTATTTCTCTCATGAATTTGTACTCATATTCCCACGAGACTCTTCCTTAGAACATACAGATAATACCTGAATCTGATTCGTATTTGACTGTAGAGACAGATTCGATCCGAAAAAATAACCTACCTGCATCCTTTTGATGAGAAATTTGATGACAAATATGATAGACTGGTGAGTGATGACTAAAACATTTGTAACGATTATGTTGTCATATCGGCACCTGCTCCGCGTCATATGTCAAACGATGCTTCTTCAGCGAAGAATTCTTCACAAAGTCCTTCAAAATAAATTCAAACACCCAGCATCACTCTGACAATGTCCCGCCCGAGCGATCTCGCTGAATGTAAACACACTAACAGAAGCACGTTTACGAAATGCCCCGACTTCAGTATTTTGGCGAGTCATGTCTACTACTACTCGAAGGTTGGTTGTACGGCTCTCGGACCAGAACCGATTTTGTGACGGCTGTGGGTTCCAACTCACATTTTCAAGATAATTCGTACGATATAATACAATTTCTCGTCATAATCATCCAGGAAATCTAATACGGATCAAGGTATAGACGAGGATCGCTAGAGCACTTGAACCTCGGTCTACTACTGCTGCAGGGTCGATCCGTCATTCCCAGAAAGGAAAGCGGAGATCAAATGATAGGTGGCACATCCAATAATCAATGTTGATATAAATTATTGTTCAAAAATTGGGGCAAGGCATGGATAAACAATAAAAACATGCATTTTCCCGTCCTTTTTTCGGTTTTTCCATTATAAGTCGGAAAATATTGGTTTTTCGAGAAAACTTGTCCAAAAGTAATTTGTAAATCTTCAAACGAACTACAAAATTTGTTCATACACTTCTTTCCCGTAAAATGCGTATTTTTGGAGTTATCCTTGATTTAAGTTATAGTCGAATTTGTTTAAATAAATTTGCCAAAATTGTTTATAACGGGCACAAATTATTTTTCCTAGGCATTTGAGTCAATTTTGGAAAGAAAAGGTCTCTTGGTATTTTTTCCCAAGTTTGATCGTTTTCGAGTAATGAGAAAAGCAAACTTCGCGACTTCTAACCCTCAATACGGTGCTTTCATGACAGCACTTTGACTTGGAAGTTGCGAAATCTGCTTTTTCTCATTACTCAAAAACGATCAAATTAAAGAAAAAATACCAAGAGACCTTTTCTCTTCAAAATTGACTCAATTACCTAGGGAAAATAATTTGAACCCGACCCGTTATAAGCAATTTTAGCGAATTTATTTAAACAAATTCGATTATAACTTTGATCAAGAATAACTCCAAAAGGATGCATTTTACGGGAAAAAGTAAGTGAACCAATTTTGTAGATCGTTTAGAGATCTACAAATTACCTCTGAACAAGTTTTCTCGAAAAACCAATATTTTCCGACTCACAATGGAAAAACCAAAAAAAAACGGAAAGATGCATGTTTTTATTATTTATTCATGCCTTGCCCCAATTTTTAAACAATATTTCTTATCAATGTTGATTATTGGATGTGCCACCAATCATTTGAGCCCAAAACTGGAGGGTATGAAAGGATTTAGCCGATTAGTGAACGAATTCAGGAGCTGACTTACTCGACTACTCGAGCACTTGAACCTCGGTCTACTACTGCTACAGGATTCGCTCGTCATATCCAAATGATATTGAATGTTGAATGTCGAGTGGAGGGATTCGCGTGCCACCTCCCTCCCCAGTCCTTACGCACGTAATGGAGTATATTGGAATCCAAATCGATTACAAAATCATGTCTACTACAGCTCGAGGGTTGGTTGTTCAGCTTTCGGACCAGTCATACGGATAGTCTGATAAATATTTTGAGGCAGAGATGGGTTGGAATCATAAGTAACCTAAATCCAATATAATTTGTAAAATAAAACTTTACCTCACAGTATTATATTGTTGGCAGTTCAGAGCAACACGTTCTCCACCACAGAAATAATCTTTACACTGTGCTTCTCAAAATCATGTTCTCGAGTTGAAGCATTACATGAATTTATACTTGCTAATGTTTGGAGAAATTAATCAGCGAATGCACCAGTTGTTAGGCTCAGGAATAGTCAGTTATCGATCAACTGATACAGCATTGCAATCAAAAGTTTACAAGATGTAACTGGCACCAGCACTATGAGCAGCGAAGAAAAATAATAAGCAATGATTAACTGAATATGACCATCCTGGAATGCTATTTGTGGTTAACTGCAAGAGAAAGTAATCATGCACAGTTTTAGCTTGGCAAAACAATGAAGAATATACCATAAGACATCCTATAAAAAAAGCCAAGAGTATGCGTACCTGCATTGGAGAGGTTTCACACAACATGCGGATGGAAGATTTGTATCGATGATAATAAAATCCTTGGTTGCAGCCATTTGTACCTGAGCAGGCATCCACATCGGCTCAGATTCGTCACTGGCAAGGGTTTCACATTCGCTGGCTATAAACTGTCCAACGGTACACATTGGTATAAAACTAAAATCAGTGTCCCAGGCCTCTAGAGCAACCACGGTCTCAACCCAATTGCTCACAACCTAGTTTGCGCTGCTTTGGATATCTGAAACACATGTGAATATGAAAAATGAAACAATAAGAAACTATCGACAACATCTTGAGAAGATGTGACAATTTGACAATGAGGTCATTCTTGATGCATAAGAGAAGACAAAATTGTGACTCTTATTTGCTCACTAACAACATGAACAATGAATTCTCAAAGGTTCGCTTAAAATTGACAGAACTTGGTGATTTTGAAACTGAGAGATCTAAACCATAATGTCACATTATAACAACCAAGAGTAGAGGCTGGTTCATATAAAATCAATTGAGCAACTCACTAGCTCTACATCAGTTTACGTCCGAAAGAAAGGAATTCTCAATGGAGCCTGACAACACTCGCAAATCTTCACAAGGGTTATAGAACAGCAATAAGATACATTTTGGTTTTTGAAGAGAAATACTCACAAAGTCTTGGAGGTTTCCAGCATTGTAGATGCATGATGGCTCCCACACACAATGCACAACCAAACCATCATCAGCCATACCTGAACTCACTGTACGGCATGAGAAAACCTAAAATGAAAACAGCACTACAAAGAAATACATTCAGAAACAGGAAGATAGGGTGATTACTAGTAAACTTTATAGAATAGTACTAATCTGAGAATTAGAAGATGATACACTGTTGCACTGCTGGGAGTTGCTCAGCAAGCAGGTGGCGAGATGCTGAGTATGTTTCAGTAGTAAAAGCAATAAGCTTCTGCTATAAAATTGATACATCTGGTACAGTTGCTATGACAAGGCCCCCTCGTAGCAGCAAATTGATGAAATAAAGATTAGGGCCCGCTATGAAGCATGACAACACGGATAGCTGTAGGTTTCACCCGATTCCGCGACACACTCGAGCTCGAGGTGAGGGCACACCTGGTTTAGGAGATTTTGATAATGCGACACAACACTCACACTCAACTTGTTCTTAAAGGCAAAATGATTATTTACAATCTGGAGCACTGAACCTGCGATGCTATTGCCGACAACAAACGGGGTACAATCACCCCTGTCGACTGGCACGGCGTCAACAATGCCATTATTTACCGCGATAATCGACGAAAAATCGGAGACCCATGTATTATTGAATAATCATAGTTCTTCGATTCAACAAAAAACACGCTAATTGGAAAACTACACTACTTATTAATTAATCTACCTACAATGCGCGAGGGTTAGAAATTAGTAAATGTAAACATACAGGTTGACCAAAAACAAATCCCCCAGGGAATACTAACCTTCACGACGCTTCCGGCAGAATCCACCCGCCATGACTGGAAAATTCAAATTTTTGGTATTTTTGGATCCTTGACAATCGATTTTGGATAATCCAAAAAATACCACTCGACTCATCCCATATCCAAAATTCCACGATCTTCACGATCCCACCACCCAAATGTATTTTTTCGCATTTTTTGGAAAAAAATTTTCCAATTCGCATCGAATTTTCCATTTCCTGAATTTGTTCACCTCACCTTCCAAGACAAACGGTTGAACCATTCAAAAATCATTTTCGATCGAATTGGTACCCCGCGAGGAAAAAAAATGCCAAGGTGCGTCCACCATAGATGGGTCATACGATATATATGTATATATTGGATAGTGGGGCTGGCTCTCTTATGGGACTGACCGTGTTTCAATGGATGTTCGCCTCGGTACTCGGTGTCTATTTCTCAAAGTGCGACTCTTGGGATTTGGGACTACTCTTCAAGACCTCTGCTACTCGCCAAATGCGTTCAAAACCCCTCAAATATTCCGTAGGTACGTTGACAAACGTTATTTCGACAAAATGTACCTATGCGATAGGTGATTTTAGTCGCGAGCGGAATTCCTCATAACTCGATGACCATTGGGTAGAATCGACTCTAGTTTAGCTTGAAATACGCACAAAGGAGTAATCTAAATGGCAAATAACCGTTACTGGTCAATTTCGCAATAGTTGTTGAGTTTTGAACAAATCCTGTGTTAAGTCCAATACGGTAGCGATATGGGGCAAAATGGGTGTTAAATTTGAATATCTTCACTGCAAACACTTGGAATGAGTCTAAACTTGGCTATTTATCTACTGGTACCTCTGAAGTACCCTAAGTAACCTTTAATAGCCCTCTAAATGAGCTCACCTTGCAATGTGGTTGAAACGAAAGGGAAAAATGCACTTTCCGTCGCTCGGGTCGGTTAGCGAAAAATGGATGATTTTACTTTGGCGGATCGAATATTATGTGAATTTACCTTGTGGAAGTTCTAAAAGGTAGGTGAACTACGTGTCTAAGTACCCCACACTCTATTCTGATGTTAAAATTGAAAATAAAATAGTTAAGGGTGGTTCACGCGCGAAAATTGCAATTATTCGGACGAAAAATAGAGAGGTGCGCAAACGTCAATTTCTCGAGATCTAGATATCGAAATGAAGCTCACAATAGCTAGTTTTTGAGCTGAACCACCACTCGAAGAGATTATACACGCTGATCTATGAATTTAATCGATGTGAGCAAACCACGGGTGAAATTTGGGGTACTTCGAAAATACTCGGGTAGCGCGAGAATTTGACGATAAAAGTGATATTTCCCTGTTGTACCGGCCTGAAATGATTTCTTTTTAGCTTAATTCCCTTCTTTGAGACTCGACAAACCCTGGTGAATTAACACGAGGTTTGAGTAACACTGAAAACTTGGGGTGAATTATGCACTCGCTGGCCACAATTACACTCGGGAAAATTCCTATTATCCTCACTATCTAAAAGGGGTAGAACTGTGGAGTTGCACGGATCGGGTATAGTGCAAATTTAGGATTGATACTTAAAATTACTCACTTGTGATTATATAGTTGGCTGTGGAGGGATCCTGTACTGCTGACAGGCACTGGTAAATAATCCACCTTTCTTGAGTTTTCTGTTTATTTCCTCTTGGTTACACTGCACTCTGACAATTTGAAGTGCCTCTTTCTGATGATGCACAGTTCACTTCCAATATTATATTGATAGTAATTTCACTTGCACTTATGTATCAAGAGCTCGTAAAAACTCGGAAAAATCGACTGTGTCGAAGTCACTCCAAAACTATACTGACAAGAAAAGATTCCCCCTGGGCCCTCTGAAGGCCCTCTTTATATATCAGGTGGGCTCGATTATTGTCCTCGATACTCGCGTTCTATTTAAATTTTGTAAATTTAAAACGTCAACTCGACCGATCTGCGCACATAAGAGCAAATGCACTTTTCCGGAGAAAGAGACCGAGCCATGCATATTTTTGGGCATACTTCCGTATGATCCGAGCACTAGGCAATTAATCATTCTCGTTCTCAAGTGTCATCTTTATGTACTTGATGAGTTTGCCTATGCGCCGGGCTATCCGATGTTGATGCTTTATAATACAACAGAGTCTGTGGGCCCGCGCCATTGATTAATTATGCATGCGCACCTGTGTAATGAAAGGGCCAGCGACCCGCAGCGCGCCACTCGGCTTTTCCATTCTTGTTTTGTACTGTTGCATCTTTTGCTCAATGTTAAAGTGTGCACCTATCAGCATCGAGATGGATTGAGGAATGTAGAGCACACGGGAATTTTGACGAGACGTTGACATTTCAGGTCAAATTCCGTTGTGCAATGCTTTCTGGACAAAATCGATTATTTTAGCCTGACCTCGATAGATTCTACTCACATTTCTGTGTTCATGATGATTTTACTTGAATTTACCAAAAATATAATTTTACGATGGATTTTGATGATTTTCATCTTTCAAAAAGAAGTTATATTGATTTGACGGAGTTTCCACGAAATGCGATGTTTCCATCCATCATCCGATAAAAATAATGGATGAAAATTAACATTTTCACATGTCATCTTCCCGAGATTCACATCTTTTTGATAATATGCTCCGTGAAATTTACGTTACATTTTACCCTATAACTTTCTATCTATAGCTATCATTTATTTTCTTTGGATATATATTTTAAAATTTTTACCGACATTACACTATCCAAGGCAGATCTAATCACTTGCAGATACTCCGAACCATTACCCGGAGATTTTTGTGATGCTACTGCTGAGCTCGTCGCGGATGGATCGGTACATGAAATCAAGTTGTTTTTGAGTAATAAATATGAATACAAATATTATAAATTGAATGAACCCATCGAAGATAGCAGTAAAGCTAAGCCAACGGGAAGGAATGAGATAGAGGGTAACTATTCCCTTCCAGCCGTTCTTATGACTGTTATGCCCACAGTGGGAGAAAAATACGGACTCATTTACTCGGAGAATGTAACTTACACCCAATCAGACACTTGGACAGGATCCGACGGTATTCCACGATCAGACCGCGATCCTCCTTATCACTGGTGGATTTCCCGTAAAACTGAATGTCTGTCTAGATACGGTTTATCGATACTGATGGTACAAGGCAAACTGGCCGCGATAATTCCTCGAGAGGAACAATAAAGTCTTGCTCCAAAGACATGAGCGTATCGGAGGAGGTCCAATCTGCGAGAAAATGCCACTCGAGGACATCGTTCTGGCGTTCAAAAAGCCATTCAGACACAGAGCGATGTTGGATGCGTGTGGATATACTCACCGCTGGAGAAAGGAATAGATAGATGCTTGGATACGCTCCATCAATGGAATCACTACAATTATTGTAAAATCACTCGGAAGTTGCAAAATTATGACACATAATCTTATCAAGTACAAAGGGAATACGGATGCTTGGTCAGCGCTATCCTTATGGTCACATTCGTATCACTCATATGATTTGCCAATATCTGGGGACCAGAATATCAAGTAGACAATCTTGTCCTTGAGAGTTAACCCTCAATTCACACTGTAGAACTGTAGAATTTTTGGCACATGTCAATCTCATTCCCCTGCAAAATCTACTCGATGAAATCCCAAAGAAACATTGAATTTACTTTCTATGATTTTGACCCTAGAATATCACAAGAGTAGAAGTTTCAACTCACTATCTCTTCCAAATGGTTTAAGATTTTCAAAATCATATATATATATATTAGGGTGAGCCGAAAATGAATTTTTTTTTAGATCGATACGCTTGGGGTCGGAAAAGTTAGGTTTCGACTAGTAGATGTGGAAATTTTTTCGCTTGACGCTGGGAAATGAGATCTTCCGTCCGAGCAAGAGCCGTGAAGGTTTTTTTTAAATAACATGCGTTTAAATGGGAAACTGCATAATTTGTACATTTTTCTTCCTTCTTTAGCAGATGACTCTGACGCATCTGAACCTTTTTAGACGTAATTGAGCTCATTTTGAAGCTCTTTTCAAGACCTTCAAAATTAACTGAAGTGAGTTTGATTTTGACTAACTGGAGACGAGTTATCTTGATTTTTCCCAAGAAAGATCTTAATCAAAAATAATTAAAAAATTGCATTCTTGGCCTCGTGAGGCTAACTGAGGGCACGAAGCTCCACAAAAACGAAGGGGCAGCACGTACATACACTATGATATTTGGATTTTTTCTCTGTATCCACACTCACAAACGCCATTCCAAAGCACATTCACTAAGTCCCCGCAGAAAATCCAGCAATAATCCCGAAATTAACGAAAATCTTTCATCATATCTGGTCCTTCTCTTTTCTCATACGGGCTTAGGACCGTCGATGGCAGAGTTAATTTTTTTGTTTGTTGTTTCAGTTTTTCTTACATTTTCTTCATTTTTCCCATTTTCAGTATACATGTTGGGACAAGCGAGTTCATACGGATCAAGTGGCGCAATAATGGGAAACCAGTGTCCACCATTTATTCAGACTTTTGTCGTGTTTGGAAATTGGTCTCAATACTTCCTCCTCGATTTGATAGTATCGGAGCTTAATATAGATGACGGAGCACGTGTTTTCTTTTTTCGTGTGTTGAACGGTCGCCTTCAGCCAATGGACTATTACAACCGGGGCGGATCTCATGGGTTTCTTATTTCGTGTCTTATCGTGTCGAGTTTTGAGATCCAGCCACTCACCCTGAACCTAATTCTCTCCGCATTTGCCCAGGAATCATGCCCGTGTAGCGAGGAAAAACTCCTGAAGGGAAAAAACCTGCTCCGACGAGTTCGGTACATACATTTATCATGCTACCTTCACGGTGCTCATGCCACATTTCGTGAGCATGAACACCGCAATTGTAACATTTCGTGTCTCCCGCTCACGTTGCTGAGGTGTAAGTGTCAACTCATCGATCAGAAAAGTCAGCAAGTCGAGGTTGGTTAGACCGAGATGGGCGGTCATCTATCCAAGTGTATACTAACCGCGCCCAACGATGCTTAACTTCGATCATCGGCCGTTGCATTTCCGCCTCTCAGAGAGTTGATGATACTTATATTCGATGAATAATAACATCATCTGACGCGGTGAATAATCTCCGATTCTCGTCCTCTTGTGACATTAGTGGACGTTTTTGTGCCTGTGCTATCAAATGGCGTGTCTGAGTGTGGATACAGAGAAAACATCCAAATATTATAGTGTACGTGCTGCCCCTTCGTTTTTGTGGAGCTTCATGCCCTCAGTTAGCCTTATGAGGCCAAAAATGCAATTTTTTTGATATTTTCGATGAAAATCTCTCTTGGGAAAAATCAAGATAACTCGTCTCCACTTGGTCAAAATCAAATTTACCTTAGCTCATTTCAGAGGTCTTGAAAAGAGCTTCGAAATGAGCTAAAGTACGTCTGAAAAGGTTCAGATGCGTCAGAGTCATCTGCTAAACAAGGAAGAAAAATGTACAAATTATGCAGTTTCCCGTTCAAACGCATGTTATTTAAAAAAAAAACCTTCACGGCTCTTGCTCGGACGGAAGATCTCATTTCTTAGCGTCCAGCAAAAAAATTTTCACATCTACTAGTCAAAACCTAACTTTTCCGACCCCAAGCGTATCGATCTAGAAAAAAAAATTCATTTTCGGCCCACCTTAATATATATAATAGTGTCAATTGAGGGTTAATTATCACGCTCCATTTTTCTGGGAATGCTCATTGGAGTACTTTTGGAATGATTGGAGAGCCTAGAGTGTGTTACTTGACCATGTGGGCTTATAAAGTGATTTTGGATGAGAATGATGAGGGCGAGTTGCGCAGGAGAGGTGGGAGAGAGTTCCAGAGCCTGTAGCAACGAGTTACTGAGAAGAGCGTTCAGTTGCTCTAGCCAGCCTCTATGGGGATGTTGAGATCTCTCACATCAGTCCGACTGGTAGGTCTGTGCTGGTGCTTGGTGAATATTGCAGCCAGATGATCGGGCTCGTTCATTTGACTTTGATCGCAAGACAATCATGGCATTTTTCAACGCAGTTCGACTGAGTGACGAGATTGAGATAATATCCGATGCATTATATAGTGCTATCCAATTTCTTGAATTGCTTCAGGATTAGTTATATTACCACCATATTGTATACTCGTGTAACGAGAGAAATAATCAAATAAAATTGCACTTCCATACAAAAAATCCTCAGCCTCGTTTGTTCCCTGTGTCCTCTAGACACGTCCATCCTGAAAAATTGAATATCGTGTTGTAAAGTAAGTGTACCGAACTTGCCTCTGAACTCAATTTGCCCCATACGGCGATCCCAGAGTTGGTCACTCGTTGAACTCCCCCTAAATGCATCTACTTATGTCATGTTGGAATATGAAGAAATTGGGTAAACCCCGAATCATTTTTGCGTTTCTTAAAGAATTTCAAGTGATTTTTCCATTTTTCTCGTTTGCACAGCTAAGAAATCAACGAGGGGATCACTTCCAGTAAATTTGCTGCCAAATTGTTTGAGTTGGACCAATCTTCACGTATTTTAGCGCATTCGATATCTCGTTTTTATACCTTCAAAACCCGCTTTCTGAAACTGTAGAAGCCATATTCGGAGTGGGTTCATGAGCCAAATACAAAGAACAGTTGACAAACATTTAAGTGTACTCAACATGCCTTCATAGGAGTATCTCGAAAGAGCGTGTAGTTACGGTTTTTTTAAACACTCAGAGCGTGTTTATCACGTCTTAATGTGGCACGCCTTCCGCAAACTCACGGAAAATCACTTTGTGGGAAAATTGTAATAGCTCGGCTCTATAGTTGGTCAAAATCAGACGTATCTTAGCTCATTTCACAGGGTTTGAAACAGGTTTCGTAATTAACTGAGTGAAATGAGTTTGGAAAATATTGAGATGGACCAAAGTCATTGCGAAAATGGCCTAATGGAGGCAAGTTGGGTACATTTACCTTATGTCATTCCAGAGGTTGATCTCAGGGAGTTACTTGCGTTCACGACCATTGGGGAGCAAGATAATGGACTCGAGGTTATTTTCATCACTTTTGTCGTACCTTACTAATCATCTGAATCTTATGAGTCGAATCCGCCATGATTCGGCTCAGTGTCACACCCTATCGATTATTTCATTCCCCACCCATGTCAGAGCCCGCACTCATTGTCCGTCATTATTGTACCGTTCTCCAATGTACTGCAATTGTTGATGCAATGCCCCCTTCATACACATATGGCTTTTGCGGGAGATTCGAAATGCTTTGTGGTACTGACCGCAAGAGAATCAAGAGTGTTATGGCTCAAGCGCGAGCATATGAAATGGAGACTCTATTGAAAGGGGTGAAAAATGTTTGTTACGAAATCCTGTCCCTCAACCCCTACTACTCCCAAACACATACAATGACACTGAGTATCAAGGAAAAATCGGAAAATTTACTTAGGATCATGAATGTTCTTTGAAATAGTAACCTTGAGCATAATTTTGAACTTTTCTCGGGGTGACCTCGATTCTCAAGTATTCCCCATTGCCAATTCTAAAAATATGATGAATCTCGAGTTCAATTACGACTTCTTGCTCGTTGTGCAGATGATCTTCGCCAGTCTTCTGAACACTAACTCTCTGAATTCCTTCGATTGATTTTCTAGTGCAAGCGTGGACTGCGATTCCATCCGCTTCGTCCTGACTTTTCTGTTGAGCTTCGGAAGATATTTGGAGGAGTTGAAATCCTCAAGAATTTGTAGACGTTTTGAACGGTAATTTACAACTTCATCGACTTTGGAGGTACGAAAAAAATGAGAGTAAATCAGAAATAAAAAATCAGATTCATTTCACCTTGGCTGGGTATCGACCTCGGATCATAAGGTTAGAAGGCTGGCGTGTCACCCTATTCACCCACTGAGCTCTTTGGAAGGCACAACTGAAATAAGGCTGATCAAGTTCCCCAAAGAGGAATAAGGTTGCAGAGAAGAAAGACCTTTCAACGATGACATTTAGAACTATCTGAGCAAAAATATTCACAAAGTTGTTTGTAAAATGTCAGCTCTTACTCTTATAGCTCAATGCAGGAGCTGTCCTAGCGTTGTACGCGAGGTGATGCGTCAGATATCGATGAAAATATGAGAAAAATGCCGGAAAGATCACTTCACAAGAGCTAGGTATCCATCAAATTTATCATAAACAGTTGACCACACAGGAAAAGAGATTTCTCGAAATGGGAAAAATCTTCTCTCAATTTGAGCGCGTGTCATTTCATTTTTCACTGGAGCTTTGGCTGATGCCGATTCATTCGGCCTTGGACTGATCCTCACCAGTCAAATTAGCCAACAAGCTAAAATCAGTCGAGTTCGATGTAATCGCTCTAAAACGCATTTGCACTAGAGTGACTCAACCTATCAGTTAAAGCTCCGACAGGTAAAATCAGTTGAACCGGTTTGGAGAGGGGTGTGTTCAGAAACTTCGTCTTCGAATAACAAATCGATAACAGCTGTTGGAAGAGTCTCATTCTGTCGTATAGAGCAAATTGAGTTTGTATGCTCATAATATTCTAATATTTTATCTGTGCACCGTACTTAGGATGTAACGACGAAGTATGTGTAGGACCACAGACTCTGAGCCACGATACCGAGCCTGAAATTCACGCCCCCTTCAAAGCTGAAAGAATGCTGCGGGATAGGAAAATCGATCAAGGGTGGATACAAGGATGGGCTCTCATGTATCTCTTACTATTTCACAAAGCATGCTAACAGAACATGGCGTTAGAAGTGGAAGAACGTTGATTTAACATCCAAATCTGGATAGTTTCTTCATCACAAAATGCGTGGATTGTGACATACAATGGTCCCAGTAAGAACCTATTCGAGTTCCATCAAGACATGCGTAAGTAGGAAAGTGAACCAAAGGCAGCGCCTGACGCTACACATGCTTGATCTCTGTATCAGGTAGAATTCATCCACGACATTAATAGGGGATTACAGCCCTCGGATATATCGTGAGTGACTTCCGAAGATGCAATTTATCTCAATGGGGGGTTTTGGCAGAGCATCCCATGCTTATTTAGAGATGAGGTACACTAGAGATGAGAACGATTCGATATTTATTCGAGAAATCAATACAATCATAAAAGTTATAATTGGAATCCTGAAGACTCTTACGTTGACTCTCTGTGAGCCACATCAGAAGTGAGGAATTTCTCTTCCGAGTTGAATTATGATGACGTTGATTATATCTGGTCTTGGGGGTTTCAGAACAATCTTCGTCTAATTTTTTAATGTAATAATTAATCCTCGTGGATGCTGTCTTTTGAGACAATTTTTACTGCAGACTCATTTACACTCAAGCTAAATTGGTAGTATCATCAGATAACTAGATCGATATACAACCTTCGATTGACGATGAATCTCCTCTTCCATTGCTCTTCACGAAAAAATGACGTTGAAACTATATAGTCAAAGCTGGTGATTAACAACTCAAAGCCTATCTGAGTGATGTGGTATTTATGCGCAAGGAACCAACGGCTAATAGATCTATACGAGCTATTTTAAAGAGAACTAAGTCATACTCAATTTCACAATGATTTGAAACTTGTAGGATTCATAAGTACAGCTCAATGACTGGGTTCAAGTATCTCAGTTCATGTACCATGAAGCTCATGAAGTAAAAAACTAAATTATTGTGAGAGGAAATATCAAAACTAATATAGAGGATAAGTGATAAACATTTGCCTAGGAGTTTATAGAAGGTCCTATGAGTGAATCAACTTACTGATCTCCAGTTTATATGATCTGATACGGTCAGTAAAATACTGATAAGCACACACCGAAATCTCTATCGCATGAGAACAACGAAAATTTCCAGACATGTTTGCATGCAGGCCTTCGACTCCCTTGATCATAATATTCTGTTGGGAAAATTGTTTAATATGGGTAACAAAGGGCAGTTGTCACGATGGATTAGTTCATATTAAAGAGACAGGACTCAACTAGTGAAATACGACGGAGTCACGTCTGCACCATACGATACACCTTCTGGTGAGCCCCAGGGTTCACACCTTGGACCTTGCTATTTATTTTATTCATAAAGGACCGACCGGAGATGGTTAAATTCTCACAAATATTGATTTTTGCTGATGATGTCAAAATCTTCCAGAAAATTAGATCACCATCAGATGACTCAAATCTATAGAGAGATGAGCGATCAGGACCTGGACCAAGTTTTCTCTATCGAAGACTTGGGAGTAATTTTCTACTCGAAATTCAAATTCGATAAACAAACTGAGTTCATTTTATGCAATAGTATATTACGCAACTAGGGAGTAAAGTGGGCCTTTTACTCCCGGGTGTGTATTAATGCTCGAGGGGAAGCCGAGAGCGATAAACACACGGGAGTTTCAGTCCCACATTTACTCCCGAGTAGCGTATGCTATTTTTTAGCCTAGTGGGACTAAAGTACGCCCCCCCCCCCCATTTGCTCCTGGCATTCAGCTGCCTCGACGGCCGCGCCATATACAGGGAACTCGGGATGTTTACTGATGTAGGGTAGAAGGACGGGGTCCGTGGCAGAGCCCCGGCGGGGGTGCAGGGGGCGGAGCCCACGCCGGTGGGGGGGGGGGGCCGACTGAGAAAAAATTCTGAAAATGATCTGAAAAAAGGTTTCCTTTTTCCAAGTTCATACTGATTTTGCTGAGTTTTGAACTAAAATTGATCCTATATTACGTTCCTATTTAATCTCATACAATCAAATTTTCGAATGATATTCACAATGGTCCTTCATTGATCGAAAAAATACTCGCGATAGACCGCCGCATGCATCTGCTGATGCGAGTGCCGATGGGCGCATGCTCATATCGCGGGCCGCGCGTTGTCTCTCCATTCTCATCCCCACTCTCCATGCCTCTCTCTCCGTTACTCATAAGTTACCATGTGTGACTTCTGTAGACGTATACGTCCATCTCAACCATCGCCCTCCGTAGCGCAGTCGATAGGCTATATTCGACTGTAACGCGAAAAGCTTGGGTTCGAATCCCGCTGATGGCAAATTTTTACTTTGAATTTTTTTCCGCCACAACTTCGTTGTCGGGAGTAAAGTGAAAGGAGCCGGGAGGAAAAATACGGAAGCGTGTAGAGACATCTAGATTTTTTACAACGTAATTTAGTTCATTTGGGAGCTAATATCAGAAGTTACAAAATGAGCTGAGGCACGTATCACAACTACTTCCTCTTCATTCCACCTGTTTCTCCTACCTACGGGATTAGAATCTTCCTGAAAGCTTGAAGATACATTGGATTGGACATGGACATATTATATTCCAGTTTCACGTGGGTAGAAACGTGTACAATTGCTGGTCATAGCCACGCCCCGCGATTCATTCCAGACGAAAATCCCAAATTCAGGCGATGCTTGCTCTGCTAATGATTCACCCAAATGACACTGGTAATCAGCAAAAGGCGCAGAAGAAGCTGAAAAAATACTACTTAGGATCACTAATTTTGCCGCTTCAAACAATCACTTCAACCCCCATTGCGTTTAAAAAATTTTCGCTGACCCCATCGGTGTGGGCACTGTATCACGAGGGTGCCTCCGCTTGTGCGAACTATCATCCTAAACGCTTCACAGACAGAAATTTGTAGAGCATTTCTTTTATTGACTGGAAGGAGTTCACACACATTTGTGCATACAAGGCGTCCCATTGGCGTGATGATTACCCTTTTTTTGAGCTCTGGAAGGAGATCCTCGAAATAGATACGGAACGATGGCAAAAAACGTGCTTTAAGGACGGTCATGGTTGTTTTGAGCATGGAGCGCGCAGTTACGAGTGTGTAAAGCAATCCCAACATGGATGAGTGCGGAAAGGATCGTGCGAGGGTGGGAGGATTTTGGCTGGAATAGCATATTGTATTTCGTAATATCGTGTGGAAAGTTAGCAACGCGCTAAGTATTAACAAACCCAAGATACAGTAGAATGTCCATGGTATAGGGTTGAGGGAAGTTTTGAACATATTATGGGTACGACTTTGTGCACACCTTAGTCAACATAAGCTGGGATCATCTAGAGATGATTCTAGTTTTACCTGCGCCGAATGGTATCTCGGAATCAATTATGTGCTAATAACGGCAAAATGAGTGTTGGAATCACTGGTTGGGCGTGAATGGCTAATTTGGAAGAGAAGAATCCCGAGTATACTGGAGCCGTGTCAACGATGAGGTATTGTTATCATGAAAATCGAGTAATCAGTTGACGGCATGGGGGGGGGGGGGAGCAGGGTCAGGGGTGCAATCCCTGGTGGGGGTCCAGGGGGCGAGGCCCCCGGCAGGGGGTGAGGGGGGCGGAGCCCCCCACTTGTGAAAAAATTCTGATATAAGTGCATTTCATCTGATGGAAACTTGATACGGATTTTGGGAATAACGTAGCTGTGACAGATTTCTCCAAATAAGACGATTCGCAATGGCAACATAAGTCATCTTCTTCAAACTGATGCAACTCCCGGCCGACTAAAAATGGAATCGACTCAGAAGACAGCAGTCACGAGTCTGAACTCTATGAAATTACCACCAAAATTCGAAATATACGTAAAAAGCGCGATCATTCCATATAAAAGGTATGCGATTATAATGAATTCTCCATTATTTCAATTGTTTTTGTCGAGGTTTTTGTTGTTCTTCCACCTCTTCCTTCTTCCTCGCAAATGAAAACGTTTTTACACTAGAATCAAGTACTCGAGAAGCAGGAATTAGACTGCCAATATAGCCATACTCACGAATGAAGAAGACACTTTGAGGAATCAAAGTGAGAGCATTTTTACATAATCGAGTTGAAAACTCATATATAGCACGTGTTTATTGAAGCGTATTAGACCTAGTGAATCTCAGATTGCATCAAAAGAGATAAAAGGCAGCCAAAATATGAGTAATTTGAGGATTTAGAAGTGGAAGATAATGTCCTGGCAGAGATATGGAGAAACTGTGCGAGATAGAACTTTTCCGCACAGTTTCGAGTTAAGCGACGTGCGGAAAAAACTTTTCCCGCACGGCAAACTGTGCGGAAATGCTACATTTCGCACACTTGCAGTTAAGCGACGTGCGGAAATGCTTTCCCGCACTCATTCCCGCACCGACAACTGTGCGGAAACTACCTATTTCCATTCAACTTTACGCACAAAATTGCAAAAACTATAGTGAAGTGATTCAATCAATTGCAAGAACGAAGACAAACAGCTTCAAATGAAACTCACTTATAATCAGAAAGATTCGCCACTCCTCCAATGTTCTATTTGGGGGATTATATCTCAATTGAAATTCAGATTATGACTTTTCGTAAAATTTGACATGTTTCATCCTGATTTCATAATTTTCGATAGAATCGGATAATATCGTTAGTATTTCATGTTAGTATGATATTACATTCGTGAATCGGCATTGAAGGACTAATTTTATTTCTCTATCAATCTCAAACTTGAGATCAATTTATTGAGAAATTAACGATCGGGTTTGATCGCCATCAGACATCGCGAGAAAAAAGTTGCCTGGACCCAGATTTGGACTGGGGGCCTTCTTTAAGTTAGTATATTCCTTTCCAGGATGATAATTTAGAGTGTTGGTAACCTATGTACAGTTTTTCAAAATCAACATTGGAGAATCAGAATAGCCGAGTGGCGTAAGTCTAACGTCAGTGATCCGAAAACCACTGGTGTACAATATTTTTTTCTCCGAATATGTTGATTCTCCGTACTTTTTGAAAATAATAATCCAATTTGAAAAATTCCTGTGCGTGTGCATTTTTGTGAGTGAAAAACGTGGTGAAAAAAAATTAACGGAATCTTCCTCGAGCTCTAAAAGTACCGATTGAGTGACGCTTATATATAAGGCTCCTGCAGGGGCGGAAATGAATTCAGTTGGGACCCACTGAGAGCTCCCTTCAGAGTTCCTTCATTATTGTTTTTGAAGCTCCAATGGATGTCAAATTTCGCTATTCTGACAGAGCTCCGAAAGAGCTTCGTTCTCATCGTTCGGAAGCCCAAGGGAGCTCTAATGGAACTCTTTCAGAATTGTGTCATTATTTGGGTTCATGAACTCACGAATTAGATTGAGATCAAGGTTTTTTCTATTCTATTTCCCAGAATGTATTTTATTCTCAAAGCATCGAGCCTACATAAAGCCTTATATTATATTTTGTTATCCAGCCTGTCATTGCAAATGACCATTTAGTACTCATTTATTAGCACGTAGACTTGGGAAGAAGGTGAACTGCACTGCATCGAGATCTACTTTCTCACTCGCGCTCATGGATTTATCTCAATGCAATGCCGGTCACCTTCTTACCAAGTGGACATCCTTATACATAGACTGCACCGATAATTATGTCAGTAAAATTAATGATTATACGAAGAATTTCCACTTTGAACAATCAGTTTTTTGCAGATCCCAACTTTATTAACTATCGAATTAGAAGATAAGACAAATAAGATTCACTCGCAATGTACAAGATTTTACCTTCGCCATTTTCGACCTCAAAGGACCTAAATTATGTCAAAATCATCCAAACTGAAAATGGATGACTAGATTTGAAAAAATTACAAACACTCGCGCTTACCAGGCATTTTGGTTGGGCTTCGATTTTTTTTATTTTTATTTGAAGTGGTAGAACAACCAAAAGTTTCTACACATAGTTCAAATATTAGTGTCACCTAATTGAAAATCTACATTAACATCACGAAAACTGTTGCATCATAACTTAAGCCAATTCATAGAAGTATCGAGTTGATCCAGGTTATGGTGTATATGACCGTGATCCAGGTTGATCTTGAATTAAGACATATTATTTTTCACCACAAATGATCATGCGGAATAAGTAACAGATACTCCAAACTTGGGACTTGATCTTTCGAGTACCCTCGTTGAGTGGCTCAGACTTTCAATTTCGTTTTCTGGATGAATGTGATACCCAGAGATGTACGATGTGCAGAGTTCTACCGTGAATGGCTGAAGAATGCTCTTGCTAGTTCGCCGAGCTTTGTTCTTTCAATGAAACGTTTCCAGATCAGTTCAACAATTAAAACGATGATACTCAACGTACACCCAACTACAAAAATTGGCCATAACTGAACCTGAAGGGGTATTTCCAAATTTCCACCAGGCTCTTCAACATATCTGTTGAATCATCGCGTTCTGGTTTTGGAGGCTGGGTTGCTAACTCATCCCACTTATCTAGCAATCCAACTTCTGAGAATTTGTAGATCAATTCCTCGACACGATCCCTCATCAATGGTTTTTTTGACAAAAATTCTAATTTTGGCATATAAAAAATTATTGGATTTTCTATTTTATCTATTTGAATTTGATCACTCGACTCCAGGACACGCGTGGGTTCCCTTGAAAATTCCAAACAGAGATTAATTGACTCATCAAGAGTAGAATTTCTTGCTGCTCCAGTTGGTAGATTGCAAAATAGATGGTAACCCTCTCTCAGGTCACGAACTTGAATGCGGTCAAAAATAGTTTGTGTAATCGCGTCGAATCGAAGATGTTCAAATCGACTATACAATTGGGAGCGTTCCATGGAAAAATTCACATCAGCACGAGATAGATCTTCCAATGTCTTAATTTCGGGTAATTCTGGAACTGATATGATGAAAAGTTGCAGCATGTAGTCAGTCCCAACAGTAACGACGATGAACGTTGCGACGTATATGCTCATTTGAAAAATCACCTTTGAGAGTCTCATTTGCCCAAGGATCTCGATCGACCCACCCATCTGAGCAGTGGCAATATTCAAAAAAGACCAATTTCGTTCTCTGAAGCCCAGAAGTCGAGATCAGATTGCAAATATCCAAGCGGTGAAGAAAAGAACGCTAAATGCCAAGATGGCAGAGTAAGAAAATTTGATTTCGTGAGTTTTCTGACGCATGAGATAGAGATGAAATGCTGCAGTCACCGGAATTTGCACAGCTGAGAGTTGCTCAAGCAACACGTTACCCTGTGGGTAGGTTGAATTTTTATCGAGAACTTCAAAATTCATTTTGTCTATTGTCAGGGATAAATCTGTGAACACAAGGTCCCACAAGTATCTAGGTCTCACAGACAACATATCTAGTCCCCTTTTGACGTGCAAGCTACAATTCAGAGCTTCTATCAGGATATTAACAAGGACCATGTCTATCCCATGATATGTAGTCCCAAAAGGACCATTTTTTGTTTGTTCGGGGTCATATTCTTGCAGACAAGCAGTCAGGTGGTATCCATGAAGATCTTTCAATTTATTTGGGAAAAGTTCCGTCTCTATTGTCAACGATTCTTTGCTAGAAATTTCAGTGAATGGGTTGTACAAGAAAACCAAAGAAACCCCAAAAACACCCTTACTCAAGTCTCGAGCTTCGATCTCGGTCAGTTCGCGCATCCGCCCCCGCAGCCGCCCACGCAACACGATTAGGAGGCAAGGCGATGTCATATTCGTGTTCAGCGACCTTCAAATACCTCAAAAACTCCCTCCACTCGACTTTTCGAGCTCGATGTTGATAGTCGCTTGCTCTCGACCCCGCAGCCTCTTACGCGATATGATCTCGAGATACGGCAATATGAGATTCGATCTCCATATCCTCAAAATATTCGTCAGACATCAGTTTCACGCGATCCGAGATTAGTTTTGATCCATTCCATAGAATTTGATTGCAGCCATGCATTATCGGATACCTTTTATCAACTATTCAGAGCGCGAGACTCACGCTATGCGATGATGCTGATATTCAAAAAGCCGCTCCCGCACCATATCTGGACTCTCAAGATTATGTACTCGTTGCATCGAGTCAGCACAGCCTTATGATCCAGCTCTGCAGCGTTAGCTGCTACATTGATTGAAATGAAATGTAATTGTTGAGAATACAAGCCGTTATGATTTCTTTGTCAATCGTGCATTATCACTTTTTTTGCATGCATTTATTTGCTTTTTGTATCGAAGGTTTCAGATAAAATGTTTCAATCACCAAAGTGATGACCTTTTAGCTACATCACACTCAAATTGTACATTTTCAATTCAAATTCGAACGCTGCAGACAAGCCTTGTTGTTGTTCTAGATAACCTCATAACCTCCCATTTATTGGTATTTATTTGATTTATACTGAAAAAACTAGCCATTTTCTGTCTTCGAGCCCATTGAACTTTTTGTTCAGAATTTTGTGCTTGACAACATATTTCTTCCCCGACAAAATTAACCGAAAGCCAAAATCCTATCTCTCAGAGCGGGGTCCTTAGTTCAGTCGGCTGATATGTAGCTTAATACTGAAGCATCATAGTTTGATTGTAAGCAAATTCTGAGGGAAGAAGGCATGATATTAGAAGTTATCAAAATGCCCCAGTAAAATCATATTTTGGTTTCACCTAGTAAAATCATATTGCACAAAAGGTGAATACATGCATATTGCGTATCAACACATCAATCTGCACCTCAATAAAATTACATCACACTTAAGAGCCGTTTCAGTAAAACATTAATTTTTGATTTTAAGACTCACAAAAGCTTAAGGGTATACGTGTGATTTTTTGATTCATATCACTAGGCTGGTGAACACTAAAATATATCTAGTGTTAGGCAGAGCACGTAGTGGGGGATTATGCAGCTTGATAAAAACAATGCTCAGCAGACTATTTCCGTGGTCACCACACAAAATCAATAACCATTTTACAACCGCGAGAAAAATTCTCGCGCGCGCTGCGCTGTGCGAATTGCAAACTTTGAGGTACCCTGGGGGCCGATTGAAGTAAATTTCCGAGATGCGCGCACGCGCTCGCGAGAATCGCGCGGGCACTTAGGTCACGCGCAAAAATTTTTGTCTCGCGTTTTGGGTATTATTGATTAATCACATAACCACAATAATTGTCGGGTTAACGACAATGATGTGTGCACAAAGTAAAATATCGAAAGCACGTAACTCTGGTGGCCGTTTGTAGCAGACCCGAAATGCTATTCATCGGCTCAGCATCAAGATAGTGATAAGCAATGAATTGTGAAATTTACACACTACTTGTATGCATTACAATGCGAGTCAGTTGATCAAAAACTGATGATGATAATTTCCTCGACCGAGTAAATTTCAAGCATGCAAATGCATCATCGCTACTACTAACACCAAAAATTCATTCCTGTTACTTCATCACCGCTGTTGATATGCTAATAAATAGGATGATTTGTATACGAATTATCCTATTTATTAGTATACGAAGAGTATGAAAGAAGTGGAGGGTAAAGCAAGAGTGATGGAAAGAAATGTGATTCAATCTCATTCCAACACAGCATCAAGGGAACATTTTGATGCATTATGATCTAAATCAAATTTTAGTGACGAGTTGTTCTGAAATAACGTTACAGAATCTCCTCGCAGCCTCAAACGTTGAGATGCATCTCTCGTAGATCTCTGGAGAGATTCTTTAGATGTAGCGATTTGATGTCACTCGCTTTTCCTGAGTTTCAAAATCTGTTGAGACCGATGAGCGTATATATACCACATTTCATTGCTTATGACTATCTTGATGCTGAGCTGATAAACAGCATTTTGGCTTTGCTACTAATGGCCACCAGAGTTACGTGCCTTCGATATTTTAATTTGTGCATACACCATTTTCGTTAACCCGACAATTATTGTGGTTATGTGATCAATCACTAATACCCAGGACGCGAGACAAAAATTTTTGCGCGTGACCTAAGTGCCCGCGCAATTCTAGCGTGCGCGCTTGCGCATCTCAGGAATTTACTTCAATCGGCCCCCTGACACTTGAGTTGCCCGTACGCTCAGTTGGAAATTCCTCGCGCACGTGAGAATATCGCGGGCGCTAAGTTGAGAATTTTTTCGCGTACACGGGAATTTTCCACGGCCGAGATAAGCTTCTGGGGGCCGATTGAAGTAAATTCCTGAGATGCGCGAGCGCGCACGCTAGAATTGCGCGGGCACTTAGGTCACGCGCAAAAATTTTTGTCTCGCGTCCTGGGTATTAGTGATTGATCACATAACCACAATAATTGTCGGGTTAACGAAAATGGTGTATGCACAAATTAAAATATCGAAGGCACGTAACTCTGGTGGCCATTTGTAGCAAAGCCAAAATGCTGTTTATCGGCTCAGCATCAAGATAGTCATAAGCAATGAATTGTGGATTATATAAGCTCATCGGTCTCAACAGATTTTGAAACTCAGGAAAAGCGAGTGACATCAAATCGCTACATCTAAAGAATCTCTCCAGAGATCTACGAGAGATGCATCTCAACGTTTGAGGAGCATTGAGAGAACTATAGCACAGAAATTATCAGAGAACTCCAAAGCTGCGAGAAGATTCTGTAACGTTGTTTCAGATCAACTCGCCACTAAAATTTGATTTAGATCATAATGCATCAAAATGTTCCCTTGATGCTGTGTTGGAATGAGATTGAATCACATTTCTTTCCATCACTCTTGCTTTACCCTCCACTTCTTTCATACTCTTCGTATACTAATAAATAGGATAATTCGTATACAAATTATCCTATTTATTAGCATATCAACAGCGGTGATGAAGTAACAGGAATGAATTTTTGGTTTTAGTAGTAGCGATGATGCATTTGCATGCTTGAAATTTACTCGGTCCAGGAAATTATCATCATCAGTTTTTGATCAACTGACTCGCATTGTAATGCATACAAGTAGTGTGTAAATTTCACAATTCATTGCTTATCACTATCTTGATGCTGAGCCGATGAATAGCATTTCGGGTCTGCTACAAACGGCCACCAGAGTTACGTGCTTCCGATATTTTACTTTGTGCACACATCATTGTCGTTAACCCGACAATTATTGTGGTTATGTGATTAATCAATAATACCCAAAACGCGAGACAAAAATTTTTGCGCGTGACCTAAGTGCCCGTGCGATTCTCGCGAGCGCGTGCGCGCATCTCGGAAATTTACTTCAATCGGCCCCCTGATTCTGAGCTTCGCGTACGCTCAGTTGAAAGATGCTTGCCCACGCGAGAGATTGCCATGGTCGAAATGAACTGCGGGCCTCGCGTGCTCTGAGTTGTGAATTTTTTCACGCACGCGAGAATTTTCCATGGACGAGAGAAGCTCCTAATGTTGGGTTCCGCGTGCGCTGAGTTGAGAATTTTTCGCGCACGCGATTATTCTCCATGACCGGCATAAGCTTCTGATTCCGGTCTTCGTGTACACATGAGTGTGGGAATTCTCGCGCACTCTAGAAATTCCTATGGCCGAGGTGAATCGCTAAAGTTTCGATGTTTAGCCTCGCGCACGCTAAGTTAAGAATTTTTCGCGGACTTGCGAATTTTCCATGGCCGAGCGAAGCTTCTGATGTTGGGTCTCGCGTAGGCTGAGTTGGACAACTCTCGCGCACGCGAAAAATTTTCATGATCGAAGCGAAGTCCCAAACTTGGGTCTAGCGTACGCTGAGCTTGGAGAATTTTTTTCAACTCGCCGTATCATGCTGCCGGGATGATTTCGAGCTCTATCCTCTACTCAATACACATAAAACATCTCATAACCTCGAAGGCATTACACTAATGTTACATATTGTTATGTAATGATTAGAGGTGAATCATTACACAACAAACAATTGCCGCAAAATTTCAAACATTACAAACGTAAGGCCGCGATTACATGTTGGCGGGTGGCCTATACTAGCCGTGAGTGCGACAAGGATGTAGCACTCTAACCTCTTTGTCGCACTCACGGCTAGTATGGGCGTTCCCGCCAATCGTCTTACTCATGTAATCGCACCCTAATGATAAAAGTGACTTTTTCTATTGGAAGTTACAAAATCTGAAAACTATTACGAAACTTTTTGAAATTTTTTTTTTGAAAATACAAAATTTTTTCTAACCCCCTGTTACGGCATGTACACACCTTTTGAAATACGGTAAATAATGAACATGTGTACACAGCAGTTTTGGTATTGGACTCAATTTCGTTGAGTTTTCCCGGATTTCCGTTTTTTACGCAATTTATCCATTTATTACATAGAATCAAGCGATTAACAGCAGACTACTTACTTTGGATTCGACAATTTCCAACGTATCTTAGCTCATTCGAAATCTTATTTCAAGATCTACAAATAGAGCCTAAACACGTTGGAAATTATCGAACCCCAATTGAGTAATCTTCTATTCATGCGCGGGAAAAGGTTACTGCTGAATCAAAAAAACGTAGGTTCTTTCAAGCACAGCCTTTGCTTTGTCGTATGTGTATTGTCGTGCACTGTGATTCTCTTGGCATCGAAGATATAGAAAGAAATGATCGGATCGAACCCATCACTTCTAATTTCTAATGTTTGAAACGATTTGAAGAACGTCAATGAACCGCAGACCAAGATCAGGCTCAGCAATGCTGAAGCACGCTAAAACCATGATCATACATTATTCTCTGGGTGGAATATGATGGATTCCACGCCAAAGCGACCTACGAAAAGGGGTCATCTCTCAGATTCTTTTTTAACCTTTTCCATTCGATTCTATGGCCCAAAATAGGAACTTCGGACCACCTATGGGGCCCAAAAAAAATTTCTCCTCTCCATTGCACGCACATCCGTAAACAGACCGAAAATTTATCGTGTAAAAATCGATGCTCTTTTATTCACGAAAATGGCAATATTTCGAGTTTTTGAATAGATATCGATTCGCGGGTTGCGGCATCTGAAAAGGCATCAAAGAACCTATCGCAAGCGTTGTCGGAAATTCCTTCTGTGATTTGGGGGCCTCCTGGAGGCAGCAGAGTGTTTTTCACTAAAGTGTTGATTTCTCAAAGAGCCTTTTTTTTTTTATTTTTTTAAATCATATATTTGACGTAAAATTTTGCGTTCTTCCGAAAAAAATGGGTGTCAGAGAAGTTTGGGTCGATCCAAGTGACTTATGAGCCATTTTTCGAAAATTTGAGTTTTTCGGTTTCAGAAAAAGGCAATTTTCTGCGGATGCGCACAAACGTAGACTTTCGGCGCCACTTTCAATGGAAAGCTGACAAAATTTCCTATAAAATGACTACCAGCAAAGTTGCAATTCATGCGCTGAAACGCGATCTGCAAGGATTAATTATGTCGAATCAAAATCACATGAAAATTCAGCCCATTAACGCCTCCGTGGCGCCTGCTGAGATGACACATCCACGAGATCTTCTCGGGACTCAATTTTGAGTACGAAATTGACCTGAAAAAAATTCGGACCACATGGTTTCAACGTAAAATTGTATGAACTTTCAAAATATGTGATGAAAAATCCCGTTTGAGGCGAACCCGAGGTGCTACATTCAATTTTTCGCAATTTTGAATGTGAAATATCGTATTTTCTGGCAAAAAATTGAATGTAGCACCTCGGGTTCGCCTCAAACGGGATTTTTCATCGCATATTTTGAAAGTTCATACAATTTTACGTTGAAACCATGTGGTCCGAATTTTTTTCAGGTCAATTTCGTACTCAAAATTGAGTCCCGAGAAGATCTCGTGGATGTGTCATCTCAGCAGGCGCCACGAAGGCGTTAATGGGCTGAATTTTCATGTGATTTTGATTCGACATAATTAATCCTTGCAGATCGCGTTTCAGCGCATGATTTGTAACTTTGCTGGTAGTCATTTTATAGGAAATTTTGTCAGCTTTCCATTGAAAGTGGCGCCGAAAGTCTACGTTTGTGCGCATGCGCAGAAAATCGCCTTTTTCTGAAACCGAAAAACTCGAATTTTCGAAAAATGGCTCATAAGTCACTTGGATCGCCCCAAACTTCTTTGAACCCCATTTTTTTTCGAAAGAACGCAGAATTTTACCTCAAATATATGATTTTGAAAAAATAAAAAAAATGGCTTTTTGAGAAATCAACACTTTAGTGAAAAACACTCTTCTGCCTCCAGGAGGCCCCCAAATTACAGAGAAGGAATTTCCGACAACTTTTTCGATAGGTTTTTTGATGCCCTTTCAGATGCCGCAACCCGCGAATCGATAGCTATTCAAAAACTCGAAATATTGCCATTTTCGTGAATAAAAGAGCATCGATTTTTACACGATAAATTTTCGGTCTGTTGACGGATGTGCGTGCAATGGAGAGGAGAAATTTTTTTTGGGCCCCATAGGTGGTCCGAAGTTCCTATTTTGGGCCATAGAATCGAATGAAAAAGGTTAAAAAAGAATCTGAGAGATGACCCCTTTTCGTAGGTCGCTTTGGCATGGAATTCATCATATTGGAGTACAAGTTCTCTTGGAGGCTCATAACATTGAATTTGATGATTTTATTGATACTACTGATCATCCTCATGAATATTCTTCATGGCAGAAAAACGTTTGGGCCCCACCGGTGGGGCCCGCCGCACAGAAAGATGGTTGCCAACTCTGTGCGCGATGGGCCCCACCGGTGGGGCCCACGAAAAGTCAGAAATGCTGTAAATAGATGCCGAACTGATGGTTTTCCAAAAGGTTTAGCTTCCGAAAGTGCTGAAACGCACAGTTGTACTCTCTCGCAATCTAGACCGGAATCGCGATTTCGCCTCGGCAGTGAACGTGTTAAATTTTTCATTTATCAGAACTAGGGTTAATTTCTCTCCTTACACTCATATGTGATATTGTAAAACCGGATGATTCGGACCGGGTGGGTATTTCGGACCATTTTTTGTCTATGCAACAAGTTTTTATTCAGAAGTAATAAAGTATAAGGTCAGTGTACCCAACTTGCCCCCATTAAGCCATTTTCTTAATAATTCTGGCTAATCTCAATATTTTCCAACGTACTTTAACTCATTTCGAAGCTTGTCTCAAGACCTTTAAAATGAGCTAAAATACGTCCATTTTGGATGAAGTGGAGCCGAGCTGTTTGAATTCTCCTGAAAGGTGATTTTTGAGAGTTTATTCAAAGTCAGCATCATTGAACACTCTCACCGTCGCTGAGCCTACCAACACTAGTAGCACGGATCACATATCATGTGAATCTGGATTATTAGGCTTCGGCGGGATTTACTTTAATGGGAAGGAATGGCTGCCACAGCGAGGGTGAGGTCTTCAGATAAGATTCTTAATGATTTTATAAATGAATAAATTTCTTATAATTTCCTCTCCGTGTGTACAGATTAGTTTCACTGTGGGTTCATTCTATGTAAGGTAAGTGTGCCTAATATGCCCTCACTACTTTTGTTTTGCTCATAGTTTTGGCTCATCTCAATATTATTCAACGAATCTTAGCTCGTTTTGAAGATAATTTTAAAACCTTCAGAATGAGCTAGAGTACGTTTGATTTCGGGGAACTGAAGCCGAGCTATCTTGATTTTCACAGAAAAATATGTTTTGCGAGTTTTTGACAATGTGTTCCTGATATGACCCCATAGACATTTCGCGATTCTGAAGCTCTGGAAAAGCGATATCGGTAGATCAAAATTAGCATGAAAATCGATTTTTAGCATATTTTGCGAGATCTGGTGCCTTTTGCAGGCCCTATTCTACTAGATATCGGCTAAATATACCGAAAAATAATTTTGTCTCGACAAACAAGTACCAAAAGTACTTGCGCGGCATTGCGCAAAGCCCTTTACATGTGGAAAAAAAGGGTGGGGTCATAATTAGGAACACTGCACTTTTTTTTAGTAATGTGGGCGTAGAATCGGCTAGGAATCGAATTTTGCAATTTTGCAAAAAGCATCTTAAAGTTGAACCAAAAACAAAGAAATGACTTAAGGTACGTTGAGATTGGCTGAACCAGTTTTGTTTGGCATAGCTTTCACTAACTAACAAAAAAGAAGTCGGAAGTACCGAAAACCACTTTTTTTGTTCTAAGAAAGGAGCGGATCATCTAGGATCGGTCCAAAACGTTCATTTTTTCATATTTTAACGTAAAAACATGAAAAAAATGCGTGGCAAGGTCTGCGGGTTCGTAAATTCGAGAACTTGAGTGGGGGCATATTAGGGAATGGGGGCATATTAGGCACACTTACCTTATCTTGTGATACTTTTAGTATCAATACAATGTATGATAGAGATAGAGCATTCAAAGATTTTTCTGAATCAATCCTTCATCATGTGTCAGTTGAACAAGTGAATTGTATTCAGCCCATGAAATACATATAGTTCGATACCTATGAGATAACTCAGGAAAATCGCAGCAACGACTAATTATTCTGTGATCTCCTCAATCGTTAACCTGTAACACAATAGCCATCATGAATTCTGCTCAAATGTTACTCTCCATATACTAAGTTTTTCGGAGAAGCTGCGAAGATTTTTGCGTACCTCACTGTTTTCGCTTCATTTTTTCTTCTCAACCTCGAAACGAATGATATGGCAACCTTGTTCGATGGATCTACTTGCAGGGCTAATTCGTAATCTTTTAAGGCCTAAAAACCGAAAGCAGTCGAGTTTTGAGTTTTGACGGAGTCTTTTCAGGTGAAAGGTCTATACGCAGTATGAAAAATTCAAAGCAAAGAGTTTATTTATACATACAAGTACTTTGTACCATAACATGCTCAGAATAAGATTTTAAAATTTAAATTCCCGTCATGTATTCGATAGCACAGATTAGAGTGATAAATATTACCTCAACATTCTTTCCTAAATGTTGATAAGCCAGAGCTCGTCTAAGTAAAGCTTTTAAATTCATTTGATCGGCGCTTAATACCTCGTTGCAATCTTTCACAGCTTTCTCATAATTTTTCAGCTTTATGTCTGAAAACGGAACATTTTTTTATGACCTTTGTGCAGATTTAGATCCATAATTCGTTATTATTATGATTATGTCTAAGCTATTATATCCAAATACAAGCAAAAGACAATGAAAATTGATTGAGATGTTCTCGAGAAATTTTTGAGATGCTTTGGTTCTTTCACCGTTATATTGAAGAGTGATTAAGAAACAGGAAAATTTTGTAACATCTGTAGCCACTAATCTCATTGTAGAACCTTACCAAGTTGGAGACATAATCAAGATTATTTTCCAATACGCAATTCCGAAAGATCAAATAGACTCGTTTGAAAACATGAAAAACTTTTTCACACCGAGAAAAAAAATTATGGAAATTCAATAAATATATTCATTCATAGAAGATTTAACTGGTTCGAAAACTAATTTTTCAGGAATGAATGAGGTTGCATACTTTCAAATAATGATTTATTCATATTTACAATAGAAATGTACTCAATCATCAAATTACCGGAATCAGAAAAATTGTATTTAATGGGAAAGAATATTTATTCAAAATGAACATACATCCTCCGAATTGAGGAAATTGAACCATCGATTCTGATAATCCAATTTCTTCAAATCAAATGAATCAACTTGAATAAATTTGCCTTGATATTTGATGAGTTATTTCATTAAAATCAATTGTTACGTATTCAATCAGAGGAAACATTAAGACTTACATCTATTGCACTAGATTTGAATGAATATTTATCCAATTCTATGATTGATCCAATGGATTCCAAGAATAAAATTCTCATTTTGAAAATATGGATTATGCAGAATTCAACACGTGACCAGATCACGGTTATATCAATACTTTATTCAAAATAAATCATTATTACTGGATTCAAGAGTCAGTTTCATCCACGGTGCAGAAATCATTTTTCCAAAACGCTCTGATTGCTCAGATCATCAATAAATTCGAGACGAATGACTTCTAAGCCTGCATCAATAACTTTCTTTTCAAAATGAAAGATTGAGTTTCCACTACATTGTAATGGGATCTTGCATTCTTCACACGGGGTCGATTTTATAGATTTCGGTCTAGACCAGTCGCGCACTCGCGCGGGTCTAGTGACCAGAATTTGTCGAGGTAGCGCGCGACCTGTGCGTTGATTCGCGATTTCATCGTTCCTCTCTCCGCGAACCTTGGGTTAGGTTAGCTCGTGTGTAGCTGCGTTCTGCGGTTTTGTGGTCTGCTGTATACGTGATTGTTGTCAAATAAACATAAATGAATGTTTATTTGACAATCATGACCATGCTGTTATCCGGCGTGAGGTTTAAAAGTGTTGATGAAATATCTCCATCAGTGAGAGTTTTATCTCTTTTTGATCAAGTATGATTGACTGCCGTGATGCTGTATGTGACAGTGGAGCTCGCAAAAAAAAATGTTTTATCTTTACAGCATCACGACAGTCAATCATACTTGATCAAAAAGAGATGAAACTCTCACTGATGGAGATATTTCATCAACACTTTTAAACCTCACGCCGGATAACAGCATGCTCATGATTGTCAAATAAGCATTAATTTATGTTTATTTGACAACAATCACGCATACAGTAGACCATGTAGGCACCAGCTGCCACATACACACACAACTACACTTACACACGTACATACACACATGCGTCTCCCAGCGGGGAGAGAGGAGAGAGAGAGAGAGAAAGATAGAGATAGAGTTCGATCAGACCGGCGATCGAGCCGCGCGGAATCATTAACTAGAAGAGAGTCGAGAAGTACAGATCAGCTGGAGAGCTCTTAGCCTCCTTGCACTCAATTGTAACATCTTTGTATAATTAATTTGGAGTCAGATTAAATAACCAAGTGTATATAGTGAACGTGAGTGTAATTTACTAAACCTCAACCAGCGGTACGCGCAACCTGCTCAAGGGAGGAGAAATCCATCCCTACAACCTGGCGACCCCGACGCCTATTACCTGGTGCATCCACGTCTCCTGAGGACGACGTAGGAGTCCTAGGACCAGCCAAAACTTCATGGGCTGCTGCAGCGAACTGCCGGTGAGCATATCATCGAGGCACACATCATCGTCGTGCCGCTCACTAGCTGACAAGCGCTACCGCGCGAAAAAAACGGCCCGCAACAAGTGCCCGCATGCCGCCATCATCTCTAAAAAAAAGAAACGTGCTCTCGACTCCGAAACTTTCCAAGTAAGTCCCTGAAGACGACTCACACCACCAGGTCGTCGAGATTGCTCGCAGCCAAAACGAGCGCTCCTCTGCCGAACATCGCAGCAGGGCAACAACAACATCAGCAACAATAATTAGCTCGAGCCCGCCAATTTGCTCAGAGCAAATTCCAGTGTCTTGCGCCCGCCAATTTACGCGCCAAGACTCAGTGCTCCAATAAAATTTTCTCGCGCTCACAAATTGCGCTAAGTGAAAAACAGTGCTCGCACATCAACAGTGCTGAATAAGTTCCTGATTATCCTGCCGCCTTTATGCAGTGATAAAGTCATAAGAGACTTGTAGCAGCGGCCGTCAAGTGGCCCCACAAAGGGCCATCGGGCCCCCTCAAAGGACCATCGGGTCCCCACAAAGGACCATCGGGTCCCCACAAAGGACCACCTGGTCCCAACGTCACCGGTGCCGTTCATCGTCATCGAGTTTCTCAGCTGGACGCATGCACGAGCTCATCGCCACAACCAGCCGACGTCGCATCGCCTGCAGAGTACAGCAGTCACCTGCAGCGCCGTACTCTCGACCAGGGCACCGGCACGAGTCTCGTCATCGTCATACAGCGTCGACATCATCTCCAAGCATCATCATCATCAAACAGCATCATCAGCACCATCAAAAATTCGCGAGGTAAATCAAAATGATTGCGCGCGTAAATGTATAAGTTGAATAGCCGCGAAAAATTCTGCGTGACTTTGTGCGCGCATGGCAACAGTGGACCGCGCGATTTATTGCCTTTGTTTACATTCCAGGCGATCAGGCCATATTCAAGTATAGCTTTCTCAAATCATTTCCGTCTCTTGGCGCGGGACAAAAAAATTGTTATTGTAAGCACTCGCGCGTGCGATCATATGCTCGTCCCGACGCCGACACGCAAGTAAAATCTTCATGCCAAATTCAGACAACGGCACACCTAGACTTCTGAGAAACGGAAAAAACTTAGACGCTCGTCGAACTTTATTTCCTAACAAAAAGGCAAGTAAAATATCGAAAAAAGTCCACTACAAACAATTCCACAGAGAAAAATTCTCATGCTAGAAGATACTTTCCTTGCTGACACAATGACGAATGAATCGAACAACTTGTCGCCAGAACAAGAAGCACTTGCGGCGCAAGTCGAAAAACGAATAGCTAGTAATATAGACAATAGGATTAAGGATTTAGGATCAAATATTATTGCTGAAATGAAAGAAATGCTCAAAATTCAAGCAACATCAATAGAAGTTCAAACTTCAGCTCAAATTGCTGAAACTCTCAACAATGCTTTGGGTAGTGAAGAGATACCTCAACCCATTGATCCAAGTATTCAAATTTTACAAACTTCTGGTTCAGACGAACAACAAAATCAAAACGTAGACAAGTCTACTTCTGTAAATACTGTAAATAGTCAACAAACAAAAACAAATTCTGTAGTTCAGCCTAGGCTAAACACACCTTCTTTTTTAGAACAGGTAACATAAAAATACCTGATATGAACAATGAAGACCCTAGTCTTTGGTTTTTACAGCTAGATGCTATTTTTAGAGGATATAACATCACAGATGAGCAGATAAAAGCAACTTTGATTATTCCAAGCTTGAATTCTGAAATCATTTCTGTAGTGCGAGATTTATTAACGGATGAATTGCCTCCAAATATTTATACTCTTCTCAAGAGAAGAATCCTCAAAACCTTTGCTGAATCAGAGGAAAAAAATTTATACAAACTTATGAAAGGTGAAGTCTCTAGTGATGGCAAACCATCACAAATTCTTTATCGTCTCAAAAATTTGGACGAAAAACATAAATTTGATGACAGTGTAATTAGATCAATCTTTTTACAAACATTGAGTAGTAGATATAGAGATCCTCTTCTAATTAGTGGTCATACCGATCTAAATAAATTGGCCGAACTGGCAGATTCAATTTATAACAATCACCACCAAGATCAAATCAATGTAGTTTCAACTCAATCAACTGCAAATGATGATATTTTGAAAGAAATTCAAAAAGAGCTTGCTGCTCTCAAAACTCAAATAAACTCAATTAGAGATGACAGATCCAGATCACGATCTCGTTCTCCGAATAGAAATTTTCAACAACGTAGTAACTCGGCAAATAGAGATGATTATCAAAGTAAACATATTCCATTTGAACAATTTAGAGGAAAAGGATACCTTTGTAGAATCCATTTCAAATATCGACATGGTGCAAATCATTGCGCAGACCCAGGCAAATGTCAATGGAAACCAAGAAAGAAAGAAAACAATGAAAAATCTTCATCTGATGAAACGGGAAACTAAAATTGCCCAGCTTCAAGGAGGCGGGACTAGGGCGCAAAAGTAAACGTCTCCACATAGTAGACCAAAACTCTGGTCGTACATTTCTTATAGATTGTGGCGCAGACATTTCATTATTACCACGTCCATCTCATTTAACTAAGCCCACTGATTTCAAACTCTATGCCGCCAACGACTCAGTCATAGCGACATATGGTGAATCAATTGAAAAAGTAGATTTAGGTCTCCGTAGAGAATTTCGATGGAATTTTTGTTTTGCAGATGTAGCTCAGCCTATTCTGGGCGCAGATTTTTTACATCATTATGGTCTTTTAATAGACGTTAGAAATAAGAGAGTACTTGATAGCGTAACTGGCTTAAGTAGAGGAACATACGTAAAAAGAGTCCATGCAATTTGCATCAGGACAGTAAAAATCGATTGTAAATATTCAGATCTATTAAAAGAATTTTCAGAGATAACAAAGCTCACTCAGAGCGTACCAGAACCACAAAGTAGTGTATTTCACAATATTACAACTCACGGTTCATCAGTTTATTCGAAACCTCGAAGGCTTGCGCCGGAAAAATTGATCATTGCTAAAAGAGAATTTGAAGAACTTAGAAAACTAGGAATAATTAGGCCTTCCAATAGTAGTTGGGCCAGCCCTATTCACATAGTCGGTAAAGGTGCCGGCAAATGGCGAATATGTGGCGATTATAGATCTTTAAATAACATCACTGTCCCGGATCGATATCCACCCCCACATTTGCTTGACTTTTCAGCAATGTTGAAGGGAAAAACGATTTTTACAACTTTAGATCTGCGAAAAGCTTTTCATCAAATTCCGATGTCTCCAGAAGATATCGCGAAAACAGCGGTAATAACACCGTTTGGTCTCTTTGAATATTTATTTATGCCTTTTGGTTTAAAAAATGCAACAGCAACTCTGCAGAGATATTTAAATTCGATTTTTGGCGATCTAGATTTCGTATTCGTTTTTGCAGACGATATCTTAATAGCGTCATCTTCTCCAGAAGAACATAGACGTCATCTCAGAGAAGTATTCAAGCGACTCAAAGAACATCATTTGAAAATCAATGTAGACAAATGTGTTTTCGGAGAGTCTGAAATAATTTTTCTTGGTTATAAAATCAACAAAGAGGGTGCCAGACCCACACCAGAAAAAACAGAAGCAATCACAAACTTCCCTAGACCTGTAACAGTAGTCGAACTACGTAGGTTCTTAGGCATGATCAATTTTTACCGACGAGGCTTACCTCATATCGCTGCCACATTAGAGCCACTCGAAGCGCTTTTGCCCGAGTCTCGCAAAAATGACAAGCGAAAAATCACATGGTCCAAAAAAACCATCGAAGCTTTTGAAAAAACTAAACAATCTTTAGCAAATGCAGCAACTCTCGCTCACCCTTCAGGTGATGCAGAAACTCGCATAGTAACGGACGCGTCTAACACATGTATGGGCGGTGTCCTTGAACAAAAACTAGATGGCGAATGGAAGCCTCTAGCATTTTTCTCAAAAAAGTTCAATCAAGCTCAAAAAAATTACAGTACTTATGACCGAGAATTATTGGCCATATACGCAACTATCAAATACTTTCAATATTTTCTTGAAGGCCGAAACTTCAAAATTGTAACAGATCAAAAAGCCCTTATGTATGCATTCATGCAAAGAGCCGATAAAGCTGACCCAAGACGAATTCGCTACTTGTCATATATATCTCAATTCACCACTGACATTGAATACCTGCCTGGTAATGCCAATGTTGTCGCCGATTCTCTATCACGAATCAATGCTATTGCAGTAAGTTCAATAGGAACAGTCGCTCTGCCATTAGATATAGATTTACAAGAACTAGCCACAGCTCAGTCTGATGACGACGAGCTCAAAGAAATCAAAGAATCACCTGATTATAAAAATAAGTATGAAACCCTCACCTGGGGCACGCAACATTGCCAAATCGTATTTAGTCTAACAGATGAAGCCATCAGACCTTATGTACCTCTGTCACTGCGACAACATATCTTTGATGTATTCCACAAAAAAGCACACCCGAGTGCAAAATGTACTGATAGATTAATAAGACGTAGATATTTTTGGCCGACCATGAGTCGTGACATTGCTTACCAAGTAAAAAATTGCATAGACTGTCAAAAATCTAAAATCACAAGACACGTCAAAATGAATCCAGCTCCTTTTGTGATGCCGGATAGTCGTCTTGAACACATCCATATGGACATTGTTGGCCCTTTGCCAGAGTCAGAAGGATACAAATATTTGCTTACAATAGTAGACCGTTTTTCTCGTTGGCCTGAAGCCATACCAATTAAAGACATAACTGCCAACACAATTGTTCGTGCCTTTTACGACAATTGGGTTGCGCGTTACGGCTGTCCAAAAACCGTAACTACAGATCAAGGTTCACAGTTTGAATCTATCCTCTTTAAAGCTCTTCTGTCACTTATTGGTGCAGAACGCGTTAGAACGACTGCATATCACCCATCTTCAAACGGTTTAGTTGAAAGATGGCATAGAGATTTAAAAGCAGCTTTAATGTGCCACACAAATGAACGCCTATGGTCAAAAAAACTATCTACTGTCATGCTAGGTTTAAGACATAGACTTAGATTAGACACAAATGCTTCACCAGCTGAATATCTTTTTGGTACTCAACTGCGTTTACCAGGTGAATTTGCCTTAGAAGGTAACTTTACACCTGATCCACAAGTATTTTTGGAAGAATTCAGAGAGTATATGCGTGAAATAAGGCCAGTGCCAGTCACCACAAAGTACAAAAGACGCACTTTCTTTTTCAAAGACTTGAATACATGTACACACGTCCTTTTGCGTGTAGACGAAGTTAAAAGACCTTTAGAGCAACCTTACACAGGACCTCATAAAATATTGAGAAGAATTACTGATAGAGTCTATGAAATTGAAGTTAATAATAGATCAAAAATAGTCAATGTCGAAAGACTGAAACCAGCGTTTTTCATTCCTGAAAGTGAAGATGTAATTGCACAAAAAACAAACGCAAGTAAACCCAATTTCAAACTCAGAGTAGAGCCACCTAGAGGTGAAACAAAGGTTGATCCAAAAAGCATAGAAAAGTTGATAACAAAAACACCAAGTAACTTAGCTCAAAGCTCAAATCAAAACATGCCAAATGTTAATCAATTTCAAAGTCCTGTAGACGTACACAAAGTTCCTTCAGCTGTAACTCATTCTCATGAACCAGCTAATACAGTAAAAACTTGTGATAAGAAAAAGGTAACATTTGCGAATAGCGATATTGATGTAAATTGCGAAAAACACCTGCATCCTTGCAATTGTGATCACACCTATGCTAAGAAACGCTTAGACGACATAAAAATCGATGAAATTGTAAAAAAGATTGAAAGTTTATCTGATAAGCTCAATTCTTTATCAAAACTGTAACTTATACAAATTGCCAAATGCTCTGTCATTAGTGAATCAAGTCGCTTTCTCCAAAAATCAATCAGATTTCGAGTAAGCTTAGTCAACGCAACTTGTTCTAATGTAGTCAACATTTGTAAAAAATCCCGAATTTGACCAAATTTTCTCAAGAAGCACACTTAGTGCAATCGTTGACCAGTCCCTCTCCAAAAGTAGAGTAGAATACCTCCGATGGTAAGAGCGGTCGGACCACCAGAATGGCTTTCTCCCACTGGAGAATGTTCATTCCCTTTTGGGCATGTTTCCCGGGTGGCCGGAACATTCAATTTTGTAATATGGAGCAGGCAAAATTTATAGGCAAAGCCTAACCTTGGTGCTAAAGCACTGATTGTGTCAACATTGAGCATTCATGCTCAAACCAAAATTTCTTGATGAAAAATTATGTAAATACTTGTATATATCTTAGATTGTAAGAAAATTTAGATTTAGTAAACTCTCTCATCTCCATAGATAAGAAACTGATTAGTCTTACAAACTTTGTAACTCTTGTCATCATGCAATTCTGATTTTTTGATCTAATGTCAAAAATTGATTTATTTACTTAACGGAACGCAACAGCTTCCAAAAAAGATGAATTCACACTTTGTAATGTAACTCAACATTCAAAATGTACTTTTGATTTATATGAAATGTAAAACAACCCCTTGAACTCCGTTCTTTTGGGGGGGAGTGATGTAGGCACCAGCTGCCACATACACACACAACTACACTTACACACGTACATACACACATGCGTCTCCCAGCGGGGAGAGAGGAGAGAGAGAGAGAGAAAGATAGAGATAGAGTTCGATCAGACCGGCGATCGAGCCGCGCGGAATCATTAACTAGAAGAGAGTCGAGAAGTACAGATCAGCTGGAGAGCTCTTAGCCTCCTTGCACTCAATTGTAACATCTTTGTATAATTAATTTGGAGTCAGATTAAATAACCAAGTGTATATAGTGAACGTGAGTGTAATTTACTAAACCTCAACCAGCGGTACGCGCAACCTGCTCAAGGGAGGAGAAATCCATCCTTACAACCACAAAACCGCAAAACGCAGCTATACGAGCTAACCTAACCCAAGGTTTGCGGAGCGAGGAACGATGAAATCGCGAATCAACGCGCAGGTCGCGCGCTACCTCGACAAATTCTGGTCACTAGACCCGCGCGACTGGTCTAGACCGAAATCTAAAATCGACCCCCTGGGGTCAACAGACTCATTTTATACACGTGTATTGGAATATGACGAATATCACCTAAATTTTTTAGATAAATCAGTTTCGTATTTTTGGATGAATATGTATTCATAGTAATGATATGAATCTATTCAGGACTCGAGTTGATCGGATTAGAGGAATTATATTTCATTGTAATAGACTTTTATTTGAAATCTCATTCAATATTTTACACAGCTTGATTCCAGAAAATCACGTGCTCAGTGTAGTTCTCTACGATCAAGTTGTGCTGAAGGGATAATGATTGTGCTAAAATACCATTCCTTTGGGATGAATGAAGTTCCATACTTATTCCGAATAAATATTCATTCAAAAGTAATCTGACGATTCTTATGTTTATCGAGTTGGTGAAAATAAATTCAAGGATCCTCTCCAATTATTCAACTTGGTCAAACATTCGTTTGATAAAGGTCATTGCTATTCACCCATTCAGGGGCGTCAAAACCTCTCCTCGCAGCGTCTTGTCAGGACGCGGACCTTATGTGGAGAGGCTAAAAAAAAAGAAAAGGTCTTCGACAATTTCGAAAAGTTTTTTGGAGCGACAGGTACTATCAACTGAACGAGAATAAAAAGTAGGAGTGATCTTATCTGTAGTGTGTTTTGGGACAATATATGACAAGTATATTGTGCATTATAATTTTTGGTTGGCGATGCCTAATTTATGAACAGTTGTGGATCACTGCAAACTGTTTACGTCTTCTTTCGGATTTTAATATTATGAACTCATTCACGATTTTTTGCATATCGATTGAGTCCAATATGTCTTGATACACATAGCACAAGGCCAGATCATTCATCCGCTGCTGTAGCATCGTCGACCGTAACTACGTTTTCAATCGTCTCATATTAGAGAACGATCTCTCATTTGAGCTTGAGGACCCGGGCACTATCAGAATAAGTTTCACAAGCATCGTAAACTCACTCAAGAGAACTCGTAGGCGCCCTATAGCGTCTGCATGTAGCGCCAATTTCGAAATTGTTCGTCATCCGAGAATTTTCAATTTTATGACGAGACCTACACGCAAAGTCCTTGGTACTCTGTTTTAGCCTCTTGAATTCAAGAGGCATCTTTGGTTAGCCTCTTGAATGACAAGACGCTCCATACCTGTTTTGACGCCCTTGCACCCATTGGGAATAAGTTATGGAATATTTAATGATTTTGATGAGATATTTATTAAAACTCTTAAAATCTGTATTCGGCCAATTCTTGCCACTAGGTGGCGCATCAAATGTTATATCTCCTGAAATGAATTTCTTCGAGCTTTACTATCGTCCCAACAAAAAATTTCTCACGATAAACGACAGATCTTCTCGCCATTTTAATGGCGGAACTCGATTAGTCAATTCGTAATAGAAATTCAAGCTCTAATTTCAATTTTTCATTAAATAAGGAGGCATAAAACCCTTTCTCGCAAGCGACCAAATAGGCCCTCGTTTGATATTTAAGGCTTGGAAAGTCGCATAACATATGCATGCAATATCAGTGCGAGCGATACAATTAAGTAATGATAATAAAGTGCGTTGTTATCCTAGATATGAGTAGCGAGTATCTTATCTACATAAGGATAGAATTGGTGACAATTGTTCATAATAGTCATAATTATTGATCCCCCATCTCAAGAGAGTAATTTGAATAAATATTTATCTGATGTGAATAATCTTTCCATGGTTGGCTAACAAACCATGTGAAATAGATTTTGCTTTTGGTTATCTATGATATCCCATATGAATATATATTTCTTTGAAATGAATTCTATTTCATCGTTCTGAAGAAATATTTATTCATTTCGAAAATCATTTACTCATTTGAGCATCGCAAATCGTTCAAATGCGTTACTTACGATAAAATCATCATCAGATTTCATCAAATATTATTCCGGATTAGATGAATATTTATTCATTCCGAAGAAATGCGTTCATTCATTTTGAATAAATGTTTGCCTAGGAGAATATGAAAGTATATTTATCCAAATCAGAAAAATTTTCTTCAAAATCGTTCAATTTTTTTTCTCGGTGCAGACATGTACATTCACCCATTTGCCGTAGAAACTTTTCTAAAGACAAAAATGCACGTTTCAGTCATAGAAATCGTTTCTCAAGTGAAAAAAAGGACCAGAATAGTGGAAATCAGAGTCTCAGAAAATTGTCTTTCTTCACTTTCTATCTCCTCTCTTATTGCAATATTTGTCACTTTGTGAATTGGCCAAGACGCAATGAAGAGTGACAAATTTCAGTAAAAAATTCAATGAACTCACGCGCAATAGCTCGGTTGTTGTAGGCATTGAGGTCGGCGTCCAGGGCAATGCTTGTGGTGTAATGCTGTAAAGCTTCATCGTAATCTCCCGCACGAAATGCCTCGTTTCCCTTATCCCGCTCTCGGCCCGACATATAGCTCAATTCTGTCGCGCTGAGCAAAGCTGCGTGTGACCAAAAGTGTACATTTAAAATTACAATTAGAATTTGTTTTATATAATGTGAGTATTGAACCTCAAAGAATCTGAACATAATGATCATCATCACATCTCAAGGACACTTACATTTTTCTATTATGGTCTCTTTGGCAATGCTAGTTTTCTCGGCTTTGCGCATCTCCTGTAGACGTTTTGCCTGGACAATTTCTCGCTCTTCTTGTAAATCCAGTCTATTTAGCTCCGTGTCCACGTCATATTTGTCCCAAGCTGCGTAGTCACTTGACGATAATCGCTGTTGCTGTTTTTTGCCAGGAGTATTGGACATTTGACTACTATTGGATCCTTCGACCTAGAAAATGCATCCACTGAGTGTCTATCAATATTTGTGAACTATTTGCGAGATTTTAACGCATCTATTGATCAAATTTGATCCTGATCGGACTTCGTTATCAATGGGCGATTCGACACGTTTTACAATGCACATAAGTACACTACCAGTTAAAAGTTTGAGCTCCTCTCAAAAATTTATTTTCCAATTTTGTGAGTTGAACTACTGGGCTCTATTTGACTGAGGAGGACTCTTCTGGAGCTTATTTTTAAGATTTTTTTGCGTACTTCAAGATGACATTATTCATTTTTATCCGCACGGATCAGGATCTTTCCTATTTGAGCTTGGAAAAGTGTCAATTTCGACGATTTTTGAGAGAATCTTTTGGCTCGTGCCAATTTGAGCCACATAAATGTTTCAATATGGGAGTTGTGAGACCCAGAAGTACAAGTCTAGAATTTCAAAATCCGTTCTTGAACGTTCCTCTGCGCCACCTCCACAGTCCGAGCTATGACATTTTCTCTGAGGGGAGATTTTTAGCAAAAACTAGCACCTGTATTCAAGAATGACGAGAAAATTCACTTTTTGGGGCATATTTCAAAAGTTTCTCGTTTTCTTGATCAAGATATAGATGACAGATTACAGAAATGATGATTATACTCCATAAAAATGCGTCTTTGTATCTCTCTCGAATCGGAATGCTATTTTTCGCGAGAAATCTCCCCTCAGAGAAAATGTCGTAGCTCGGACTGGAAGTGGCGTAGGGGGTCTCGTTCAAAAACGGATTTTGAAGCTCTAGACTTGTACTTTTGGGTCTCACAACTCCTATATAAAAGATTCTCTCAAAAATCGTCAAAATTGACACTTTTCCAAGCTCGAATTGGAAGTATTCCGATCCGTGTGGATAAAAATGAATAATGTAGATTTTAGGAGTCAGAACACCTGATCCGAATATTCCGAAAAAAAATCACCGATTATCGTAAAACTAAATATGACTTCACCGCAAAGGTGTGTATTATCCTCAAAAAACATCATTTTTATGGGAAATAATCAAAGTATGACTATTTCCACAAAACTTACACGATTCCGACCAACAATTGAAGTATCCACCGTCTCTAAAATAGGACCCTTGCAAGTGCGCACAGCAGGCAGGGGTAGCGCGCTTCTCGGGCTGCAAACATGACTTCTTCCTCCAATTTTGCTACCTGCGGGAGGATCCTCATCGTCGTCAGAATCCAGATCTTGACGTTTCTCATCGTCGTTATCAAGTTCACGAAGTTTCATCTCATTCCTCCAGCCTTCTAGATCTGATAAAAGTTCTTGCCTTTGAGCGTCACCTAAGCCGTTAGTGCTTACAACTTTTTCATAACGTTGGAGTAATGAGCTTCCAGGGCTCAATTCTTCCAAACGAGATTCAGCTCTTGCCTCCAAATCTGGATATCTACCTTCCTCACCCGAACTGAAAAATATAATAGAAAACGAGCTGATAAGGGTGTATCTAATAAGCTACTTTATGAGAAAAGATCGTCCTGTTTACAAGAACTAGATTGACACTTGTTGATTTTTATTTATGAAAAGAAGATAGAACTGTATACTACTTGCAGCATCGAAATCGTTATCGACTAGCGATCTTTTGAGTACTTGTGCAAAGAAGATATCATGCTCAATATTAGGTGTGGTGGGTCAGAACTTCTTTACATTACCATCACTGTGCTCCGGAGCAGCAAGTAGTACAAGTCATGCATTGATCAGACACGCGTGGAGAAATCATTTCAGAAACGTGTATAACTAAACCTCAACTGTTTTCTAATGATTTTAACGTTACTTTTCATTCCATATCAATCACAACAATATAGATCAGAATATTGTCATATGACACTATTGCTCAGGCCACGAATAATATGATTGATGAAAACTTACCGAAGAATTCGGATGATCCGTTCAATCTCTTTGACATTATTACACTCTTTGATGTATTCAAACGACAAGTGTTCGACTGGTATGTCGTATTTTTGAAGGAGAGACTGCTTCTTCTCTCCCGTCGATTTGCTCACGAGATCGATCCCTTCCTGACCCATTATCTTCAAATATTTCTCACGTACACATAGCTCATATCTCACTGTATCGTAATATTGTCAACAAACACATTAAAGTACTCAAAAACTCATTCGAGGTGAGACACAGAATAACATTCACTCTGTTAAATATTATCACTGTCAAAACAATCACAAAGGTAACTTCATGTCAGAGCTCTCAAGGTGGTCTCTATGGTTACAAATTATAAGTGCGCATTGACCAATCTTCTGCTCTGTTTTGAATTTGGCGCCCTGCGCAAGCAAGCTAGCGAGCGCCATGATGAATTATCCCCACTCCTCTTTAGTTCGCAGCAGCCAGTTGACATTTGCGTGAGCGAACAATTTGTTTGGTAAACATATCAGTGATTTGCAGTGTTTTGCAATTGGTGTATATCACCTGGCTTCATGGAAAAATCGTCTTTATCATCTCAATGTAACAAGCAAACGTTACCTCATCAAAGGTTTACTGTTTTTGGAGCAAACAAGCTCGTTTTATTCGTCAAATAGTACAAGAACAAGTCGAAAAGCTGTCAAACCTCGAAGGGTAAGATGATCCTTTCATTGAACAATGAATCAGTCTTGGAATCATAACGGAATTTTGTGTTTCTCTCGGTCATGATTGGAAGTTATTCTACAATGGGGTCTGAATATCTAAAAATAGAATTTGTGTTGCAGAAAACACAACAAGGCCAGCATGCCAGAGCCAGTGCACCATCAGATCAACACGGCAAGGAAGACATTCCAGGCTTTGTATCGGATATCAAAGCTTCTCAACACAAATTTAGATCCAGCAACACTGAGTTATTGTGTGAGGTTGTGTGAAAACGGTGTCAATCCTCAAGCTCTTGCAACTGTAGTGAGAGAACTACAACGTGAAGTGAAGGCTCTCAATAGTATGCCAGGTTATGCCAATAAGAATAATCAAATTACTAAATGAACCTGAGACTTGTAAATAATCATAGAAGTGCTCTCTATCTTTATGTCGCTTGACTGTTGGTTAGACAATTAACGGTTAGAACTCATTCGCCCTTATTCCTTCTTTTTGGAATGTCTGATCTAATGTCAGGAATATTCCAAACATAATCAGCTGTTTGGCCTATTCTCATATTCATTTTGAGAATTTATGAATGAAAGAATGTACTTATATAAAATTCTTGTTCTATAAAATAATACAAATATATTTTTTACTCAATTACAATGCTTTACAATCTCAGTTAATTTCAACTGAATGGAAGAACAGAATGACACTCAATGAGCTACATTACAATTCTGTTTTTTTAGATTTTTTTACTTTTTCTACTTTAACTTTAGACTGTGAGCTCTGCACCTTCTCTTTGGCTCCCTGAAATGGATATTGCTGTTATTCTCAATTTTCAAAAATGATAGATTGTGTAAAATAACATTTCTCACCTCTTTCGAATGTTTTCCATAGTAATTTTGTCCCTCTAAAGTAACATGTGCACATTCAGGTTGTTCAATTATATAATTTTTGGCATCAACAGCTTGGGCTCCATCCTTGAACATGAATATTGCTCTATTCTTGTCAATGGGGTACCTAAAACATTTACAATTTTGAGATACATTCTTAATATTGAGAAATTAATCACTCTGCACAAGCCCCGATACCTTTCTGCTATGATATGATTATTGTGAAGACTACTCTGCCAAATGCGTAGAACTTCCTCAGCCTTTTCTGATGACATTTCTGGATCAACATCCACAAACATCATGAGACTCTTGCCCTTTTTAGTCATCTTAAGAATGTTGTCAGGGTTACTTAGATCCATCTATATGAAATTTCATAATTGAATGATGAAAGTGAAGGATACTTCAATTTTTGATTACTTGTGCAAAGCTTACTTTGGACATATCAATTTTGGGTTGGGGGCGTAAATGCTCTGGCAACTCATCCTCCTCCAGCGGCTCTTCATTTTCCTATTTGAATAGATATGAAGTAATGAATCGTTATTCTCTACATGTTTCATGGCTCATTCAATTATGATTTATATAAGTGCATCAAAAACTTGAATTACTCATGCAATGGATGACTTTCATTTCATCACGCTTTTGAACAATTTCAGGATAAAACAGAGTAGCTCAAAATGAAGTACACTAATCAAGATTTAGCATACATGTTAAACTGCTCTATTATTTCATTTGGAAGAGGTCTTATCAGTTAACACACAAAGATATCAGCATCCACGCATACACAGTAAGAAACTAAACTGAGGAAGGAAAATTACCTCCCACTGGTCAAAGAGCCTCTCCAAATCTGCATCATTCATATCACGAACATCTTTCTTAATCTTTTTGACAGGCTTCTCTCCTGTCGATTCGGATCCCATCGCAGCACCGGCCAGAAGCACAATCGTAAACGCGACATTGAGTCCACAAAATTTTAGAGGTTTCATATCCTCTCCTAGATATGAAATTCTCTTAGGTTATACGTCTCAATCGAGTTCACGCCTGTTCACTACTATTAGAACTAAAATTTGTCATCGGAAAGCATTTATCACTTCTGCAGGATACAGGAAATAGTTTCGTGTCACTCCGGACGCTAAAATCCACAGCAACTTGCTACAGCACACGTGTCCCGTCGTCTGCTATACTGTTTATTAGGGTCACTACCCTACTGTTTATTAGTAGTCTCTCTACCCTCCCTACTCTCTACCCTCCCTATTTATTAGGGTCCCATGGCTGATATCGAAATTCGCGTCAGGATAGTGTGCGGCCCCTGGCGCAGAGCTTTTCTTGACACCAAAGATGAACCGGTTATCAAGGTTGCGGCGCAAACTCCGTGAGAGTTGGTGAGAGCTCAGACTTTTGACTTTTGTCATGCGATTGAAGGTGCATGTATACGGCCGTGTGCAGGATTAATTCAGGAAAGCCATTTTTCCATTATCAAGTTTGGTCATCGTAAGATTAGAAAAACGCAAAATTCCGTCAAACTGAATTTAGTGGGTGACTTTGAGAAAGACTTTTTAAATCGACATTTATTTTATTGTGTGTATAAAAATCAAAAATAGAGCTTTGCATTCCCGAATAATTGAGATTGCTACACATTGATTTCTATCAAGTATACAGTCTTCTAAATGAAATTCTCACAAAAAATAAGATTATTTATAATACATATGTGTAAAGTTATGAAAAATGTAAATGCATCAACTTCTCTTTTTAAACAACAAAGTAGCGTCTATTGTAATGTGTTTTGGATTTAACACAGTTCGTTACCCCTAAATTCTTCGATTTCGACAGAGAAAAAATGCTCTTTTTGCAAATTTAAATGCATTATGGCTCCTAACAGATATGTAATATTTATGAATTAAGCAAGATTTACATAGACACGATGAAAGATACTGTTCTTGATTGGTTTTCTCCCGCATACCGACTGTATGAAAATAATAACTATGTAAAACTGAGAATTCAACAAGAGTTTTCGAAACATTCATAAAATATTAATACGGCTTTCCCATCAATCTCCAAGCACGTGAGTCAACATCTTATTCAACAATTTTTTTCGGAAATTTTCGATGAATTTGGTGTATCACCCTGTCCACATGAATCATTCTTCAACTTGACATCGAATTTATAGATTCATTGATAAGATCTCCCACCATTTTCCCCATTTCAACTGCATCTTTCAGAACAAAAGAATGTTGGAAACCCCGTCTACACAAGTGAGCATCAACATCAGGATACTTTGCTTTGAGATCTTCATAATAACGAATTGGTGTCCAACCGTCTTTGCTACCATAGTAGAAGTATAATTTTTTTTTGTGCTCAGTTATCAATGCATTATCCAGGTCTTTCACCAACATCATTTCTTGTTTTGCCAAGAGAAAAATTCGTCGAAGTGATGAGGGGTGTATCAACTGTATAACAGCTCCCACGCAATTTGCTGGTATACCATAGAAGAACCCAAACACCCTGATTAAAATTACTTGCATGATGTGAGGGAACAAAGTAAATATCCAAGCCAGGAACATGATGAAAGCAGCTACCCTTAGAACCTGAAAACATTTAGGACTATGACAGTGTTCAATATTTGGATATAGCTCTGAATCTTTTGAACAAAAAGCATTATAGAGAGCTAGAATTAACCACAGATGTACTTACAATGTTAGTCAAAAATCGTCCAGATGGACTTTCAGCCATTCTTTCAATAGTTGGAAAGAGTAAATAACATTTGACTACTTTGTCAGAAATCTCCTTATCCCTCAACAAATTTAAAGCAAACCAACTACCAATAGAGTGAGCAATTATGTGGATCCTGGCATCTGGTGGGACATACTTTTTAATGAACTCTGCCTGGAATTTGAAAGATGACAAGAGTGATGTCCAGTATTCAGAATTTTTATTCTAAAGCAATGGCAATTGGGTGCTTGCTTCCATATTATAGCGAGTTCAATTCACCTTATGGTCTAAATTTCCTCTCATGTCATACAAATGCCTCCCAGTTTTGGTATCAACAAACATATTTGGTACATTATCTGGTGGTTTAGTGTGTCCTGTATGTCCAACTATCCATATTGGTACCTCAGTGGGTAACTTTGATTGGATATTCTCAGCAAATTCCTTGTAAAAAGCAGGGATACCAGGGTTCCCGGTGATGATTATAACAATATCCTTCTTGCCATCTGCAACTATTCCTTCCTCAATCCAACGACCGTAGGTGATGACTTCAGTTGGTACGTCATGGATCTTTACAGTTGCACAATGCATGTTGTGCCCGGGCCCTTATTGATTCTGCATAGAAATTATATGCATGAATAGAATTTTTCAATAGTTGATGCACTTTATTATGATGGAGGGTTATTCTCTTTTGATGAATGATGGGACACGCTCTATCAATGAGAATAAAATGGATCACAGTGAAAGTAAGAATCATTGAATGATTGTAAAACTATGGGATATATTTTAGTTGAGAACTGATGAGAAGATGCTGATGTTTAAATAGATTCAAGGAGTAAAGCCAATTGAAAAATATTTTGACGAATTTGAATGCAAACAATCAGATATTATATCTCACCCTAATGAGAAACCCAATATATGAGCTCTAAGGAGCTCCGATTTCCACGTCGTCCCCTTGACACCACTTGACACTGCCACTTGATGGTTTGCAATGCCGGTAAAAATGCCGATTCGAAGGCCACGGACACGACTTGGAGAATGCCACTCAGCCCCTTTATAATGAGCATCAAATTACGCATCGCCTGACATCATCGCTGATAAAACCGTAATTACACCTGCTGTTTCGTTCGAGACTCTTGCGAATTCACAAACCAAATTAACTCTTTACTCTATGATTTACACACAAAAAGATTTGTAAATTAAGTAATCCTCTGAGATGATCAACACTATTATCACCACGTCAGAAAATTGCACGAAAGCTATTAGGGTTTTCTTCGGAGCTTTCGTTCGCCAACACTTGAATTTTCGTACCATAATACAATTTCGCTGTACAAAATAAAAACTGTATGAATAAATCTTATTGAAATTTACGGTCCGGCGGGATTTATCACAGAAATTTAGGCTGCGCTTTGTTGTTTTTGAGAGATCAAAGGCAGCAGTGTCTTCCTGGTAACATTCTTATGTCGCTGTCATTGAACTGTGCGTGTGATCTGGATTCCCATCAGCTGATCGTTGTATATAGTGCGCACCACTAGGAATAACGTCAGTTTTTCTTTGCTTTTCCCCTTCGCTTGAAACCGTGAAAGTGCAAATAAACATTCCAAAATGCAACATCAAACCGTTTGATCGTGTGTGGGATATTAATCTCTCTATTACGAATGCGTACAGTAAGTTTGATATAGATCGTTTAAAATAGAGTTGGAACACTTATGAGTGAGTTGACGTGATGAGCAAACGGAAAACTCGACATAGACCAAGGCCATCCTGAGTCACCCAGCTGCCTTATTAGCTTCTCTCTGGGACTCGTGTGCACTCGATGATTCGTTGATTTGAGACTTCACAGGTTGGATTTGGCTTACATAATGGATTGCCGAATCATCAAGAAGGTGCAGAGCGTGCTCTGGGAAATTTGACAGGCAGTGTTTTGAGTGTTGTGGAACCTCAAAGCTCCGAGAGTTGCAACACATTCAAAACTATTCAACAATGACTGATCTCTAGCAATCAGTGAGTTTTACATCATAAGTCTCATGGTTTTCAACATAGACAATTATTCTTAATGATCTGTTAAAGAATCTTAAAAGCTTGAGCTTTACTTGGAGCTGTCATGTGTGCACTTGGTTGAAGACCAAAATTAATGTCATATAGAACATTCTAAGTTACTCTACAAAACCTCAATCTTGCACCATTTATTGTGAATAAAACTGCAGCAGTCAAGCGTTGAGAACTCTGCAGAATCATTCAATCATGTTCACCCGAGTATTTTCTAACTAATTGAAAATTATATTCACTCTAATCAATCTATAAATTTCTTACTGATCTAGATTACCATCATGTCGAGAAATGTGAATAGAAATGGAGCCTCAGGTCTACCGGGTATGAAGGAGATTGTGGAGCTTGCTAGTCTCTTGAGAGAAAGTGGCGATAAAGTCTTAAGTGCCTCCAGCAAACTGTCATTTTCAACCAAGCTCTTACATGACCTCAGTGAAGCATTCTCCCTGATCATAGATGAAACCGATGATTTGGAATGTTCTTTTCAAGTCTGTAACAGCTCTCGTAATGAGGCAAGTATACCAATATTCTTCAATACGCAGCCTGTATCCTATAAACTGAAACTCATTTTGTATATCCCCAGGTCTTCAGAGATATCAAATTTCTACATGACTTTGTACAGAAAACTATAGGTTTAAAAATTCAACATAATCCGAGTGACGCAAAGATAATCGTGGACATAACAAAGTTCAGGCATTTAAAATACCTGGAGCTGCACAAAGTACCAATTGAAATGGTCAAAGGATTGCAAGGTGTGAGAGGTCAGCTTGAGTGCATAATCTGTTCCGGTGGACGAGGAATTAACAACATTCATGGGCTATTAGGTATTTGAAGCTTTTATCACTTGATCATTTATACAGAGTGATTTCACTCTCAAATTGATTAAAATTTTGCATTAAGCTACTTGTGGAGCTGATAAAGGTGCTGGATTCATATGGGGGTCGCTGCATAGATTAGCTCTACCATACAATGGCTTACAAAAGTTGGACAACTCTTTGGAATATGCACCTTGGCTCGAAACTCTAGATCTGAGCCATAACGCGATCTCTAGAGCTTCTGAACTGGAATATTTGCCGAATCTAAGGAACATCAACCTGGGTTACAACAATCTCGAAGTAGTACCCTTGTTCAACAAAACTTCATACCATACATTACAAAAGTTAATTTTGAAGAATAATTACATTGATAATTTGAATGGTAAGTTATCACAACGACACGAATTGGATCACCTCATAAAATCAGCCATATACTAAAAAATTATTTTGACTACTGAATTACAGGCCTGCAAAGACTTGAATGTTTGACTGAATTGGACCTTTCCCACAATTGTTTGATGGACCATGCAGCGCTCTGGCCGTTAGAAACAATGTCAATGTTGATTTGGATTTGTCTAGATGGAAATCCGCTTTCTTATCATCCACGTCACAGACTTCACACAATGAAATATTTACATCCAGCTCTGAGTGATGGCAAGGTACCACAACCGTTTCTATTGGAAGAATTTGCTTCTCTTGAACTTGAAACTATATATTGATAAAAATCTTATGATTCCTTACCTCTAGTTTATTTTGGACGACCGACCGCTAGATAAATCAGAAAAGCTGTTTGTGTCTGAGAACCGCGTATCCATGATGCGTCGAGCGCGTATGCACCATGATTCGTTTTCTAGTACACTGACTTCATCAACGCAACAAGACAATTCTGTTGTGAGTGACATCATAGCTCCTTCGACATCAGATTCTTTGACGAAATTCCAACCAGGAAAACGCAGAAAAAATATGCAAGAGGCCATTATTGATGAAGACGGTGAATCGGATTGGCAGCATCTCAGTAAACCAAAGCCAAGCTTAATCAGTAGCTCTTATCTTGGTCAGTAAAACTCGTTGTAATTCATCACTTGTCTAAATTCTTCAAAAATCTTCCACGTCATCAGTTACAAATCAAAGTCCTTATAATAGATAAGTTGACTCTTGCGAACAAAATTCGAAAAGTGTGACAAAGTCGATAAATTAGCTAAATAAATTCTCTTTGCAGATTCGTCATTGGAACACTTGGAAACCAAACGTGAAATTTTGGCGCTACGAGCCAAGTACGGCGAAGAGAACTGGTTGAGCGCACATCATTCGGCTGCCCGAGTTCAAAGTCTCATGGGTATTGAGCACGATGCAACGGGTACATCACCCGTCGCTTTACTATCCTCGAGTTTTTCGGATGACAAAGACCATGCCATAGGCGCTGCTGCGGACGATACTGCTTGTATATCGCCAATCTTGCCGATTGCCCCTGTTCAGGTGATTTTAAAAATAAGCTATGCTAAGTCATTTTCCTACATTAAAATCTTTCACTGTTTACGAAGTTACATGTATGTATGCAAAAGTCCCCCTTTAACTCCACCTACTTTCTATTGAGAAGAAATCAAATTAAAAATGATTACGCGCGCTCCATCGCAAGCACATGCTTTCATTAAAACTCAATTCTTGTACCAATCGTCTATGCGTAATAACAACTTTCTGATCTTCCCTATCCACATAATGTGAGTTATTGCCAAAGGGTAAGATCCAAAAATACAAAAGAATCTGGGCTAGGGTAAAAATATTATAATGACTCATCTTTCCAACAGCTGCCTCGTGTCGCAATCGGCGCAATATCAGGAGATGACAGCAAGACCCCTGAACGGATACTCAAAGATGATATAGACGAGGAAATTGTAGTAGAGTTGGACCCCGAAGATGACACTGAAGAAACTGTCACCCTCAAGGCAGAATCACAGGAAGTATTAGAGCTCTCATATGATCCCGACGAAGGTCCGTATTCTTGTATGTCATGTTCTTACGCCTCAGGCTACTTTTTTATAATAAGTGTTCTTACCCTCCTTTTTCAGAGAAAGGTGATTTATACTTGGTACAGAAGAAGAATAATCGCGCAGAGCTTGAAGATATATTTCTGGTGATAACTCCAGAGTATGTTCAATTCATTTTTCGTTATTTACAACGTTTCAATGTCAACTCCCTAATTTATCAACAATTTCTTTCTTTTCTTTCAGAGATATAAAAGAGAGAGATTTTATGAATGGAAAAATCAAATTTCGATGGGCGACTAACACTGTTCTGTCTTGCGTTTTGGGTAGGGGTACTCCAACGACTGTAGACATAACATTCGATACTACACGCAAAGATCGGGAAGCTAGAACCTACATTGTCGAACTATCTGAGGCAAAGGTAACCGTTTGTCCTTCGCATTTCCATGCCATGCATAACATTCAATCATTTAAATTATCTATCATTGAATTGCACCAGAATAGAATATTCTGGCATGTGTTTCATTTTTTGATCCTTTTCCAATCTAATTTCAGAAAATCGTACAAACATTAAATGAAACAATCAAGACACAACCCATGGTTTTCAAAGTCTTTAAATGTATGAAATGTGCGACACATTTCTCCCAAGATGCCGACAATAATATAGTTACTTCTCAATCTGGTGAGTGTGATAGGTCAATCCCTCTTTTACTAAACTGGATCAGAGAGGGAGCTTTTGATTTTTACCAACTCGTAAAGATGTAGACCATACTCATCTCAATACCCGCACGATAACAAGACCGCTCGATCTCCAGTTAATTAATTAGAAATGTCCCAAAACGTATTATTTATAAATAACTTCTACCATAATTTCTATTTCAGCTGGTGTCCCGCCTAAATGTCCGGCGTGTAAGAGTGGTTTGGTTATACAGACGGATGAATTATCAACTCCGTCGAGTGGAATCGCAGGACCGATTCTTGAGAAGGTGGAGCCGGATTCATCAAACGAAGCATCTGGTGAGGCAAATCTTCCACACTCTAGTTCTCAATCCAGCATTGGTAAGTGAAAATCGAAAAATTGAAAATGACCAATAGGGTCTCTGTAGAACGGCAAGCTCTGCAAGTGCTATCTTTGTACCATATTCACAAATACTTACAATGAGGGTAACTGGATTGGTACAGTAGACAACGTAGTAATCTGACAAGTAATACTCTGGTTTATAACTAATAGCCTGAAATAACGCAAAGCATGTTTAATTTTTGAGTGATAAATGAAGCGTTTTTTGAAAACTTTATGCATGCCGTGCGTGATCTTTACTAATGTAAATAATGAGCAAGACGCATATCTCAAAATTGGAGAATTGAATTTGGTTTGCATTCAAGACGCAGCATCTATTGTCGAGGATGAGTTGAGATACATATGGCCAACCGAGTTTTTCCTACTGAACTTTGCACGAGGCATACATCAAATTATCTTCCCATGATCTGGGTGGAGTAAAACTGCTCAGAGATTTTAAAAACAATTGCCCCTCTTTCCCATAAGTTGACTTCAAGATTACGAATCGGATATTGCAAATTATTTTCAAACTTATTGTGGCGTTGCGATGAGCTTGGATCTTATAAACTTGAACTTTTTCTCAATGAAAGGTCGTGGGTTCAAGCCCCAGTACCGGCACCACTGAGGTTTTTCTCCACGAACTTTACTATGGTTTCGGTGGTTTGTAACCCACCTTAAATTGTAGGTCTAGTGGAGACGTAAATTTACTCTTCGGGCACTTTGCTTCAGTCAAAAGGAAATATCAGAGATTAATCTACGTTCCAAATAGTACATCAGTTTACGTTTGTCAAAAAGGGCTATTTCGCCCGTATTTTTTGAGTTATTATCAGAATTATAAATCTATTTAGCTCTCTGGGTTAGCGGATAGGAATTACGAAATTAAAGATCTGCGTCACATGAGCTGTACCCTACAGTTGAAATGAACTTGAGAATGGCTTTCGAGCTCCCCCGCTTGTATCATTTTGGCCCTTGGTCATCACTTAATTTTTCTGTTAAAGTGCCCCCCGCACGGTAGCACAAAATCTTTTTCAAAAATCTTGAAAATTGAGTACAGTCAACTTATAACTAATAAACCCAATATTATTGAATAATTCCCGTATTTGCACCCGATAGCTACTCTTGATGATAATTTTTGAGACTACCAGTCTTATCAAGAATCCAATTGTCAAAATCTCAGTTTTCTAAACCTTAATGCAACGGTTCTCATTAAGTGTTCGTGGGTTTTCAAGAAGAAAATTATCAGTTCTGAGCTACTCCATTGCCATGATAATACACCTCAGAGAACAACTTGTACTGTTCAAAGATACGACGATCGATTCTTCACATCGTAATATGACAGCTTCGGTTGACTGAATCAGAACGGTTGTCAAATATCACGTATTAGATCAAACTTCAATGATCATCAATATTAACTAGCCATAGCGTAGAATATTTGCCTTATAATGTGTTATAGCTGTTTGGTAACATGTAAAGATTTCCATTCAATCATGAATAGGACTCTCAATTCCGTAGTGGAACGTAGATCTAGAATAAGCTGTATTTTAGCGATTATGACCCTTAGAGGAGCCTCAATTGAAATAGTCAGTCTGACTTGGTTGCTTATTCACTCACTCAAGTCATGACTTACTACCACTTACTCCTAATTGTCTCAGTCTAATCGAATGTAATTTTTTTTTCTTGGCTCGATATGGACTTGTGTAACAATAACTAATTCCCATTGTGGGTGGAACGGGGATTGGCTCAATTCCCATCACCACTTCGCACACCGACTCTCACCCCCCAAGCTCAAATTTACTGTAAGCTTCAGTCTCACTTACTAGTTTTTAATCACAATTGATGAAGTGTGACTGCACCATCCAAAGTCTGAATTGAATAAAAATGCACGTAGATTGGTTGAAATGTATGGAAGTATATTAGAGCTGATTTGAACAACGAACTCACTAACACCGGATGTCAATGCTAGATTTCCTTATCTGACAAAGAATACTGCTTCTCAATTAGCTGTTGCGAAATTCAAAATATTTACGCACAAACACGTACCGAGTCCTGTGTGATTTTCATTGCGTTCCTCAACACTTAAATCCTATCTTTAGATGCACTACAGTTCACTCCAGTCCCACAGCGAATCTTTATAAATAGCGAGAGTGCTTTTACCGATTTTGGAAAAAACTCTCATCAAATTTCCATCTCTATGATCTGATGGTTGTATCAAGCATAGCTATTTTACGTCTCAAACGTCACAATTGAAGATATGGAGACTCTATTCTTCAAGTATTAATGTTGAGATAGACGATTTTTGTAAAATCTCCACTATCAGTTCAATCTCTCAGATATTTGTTATCACGAACTCAACGAGTTTTATTGCTCTCACCCGTGTGGAGTTTGAAAAAAAAATTTTATTAGTAATTTCATCGTAATTTAAATATGTGTTTTGTAATCCAAAATGTAGGTTCAGCAACGAGTCTGGAGGGATCCAGAGAGTCAACTCCATCAACTGGAACCGTCACAAAAAAATATGAAAGCGATATCGAGATACTCAGCAATCCAAGTCAAAGCAGCATAGAGGTCCTTGATGACAGTAGCAAGTTAGTAATTTTCACATTCGTTTGTCATAATGATTTACTTTTAAGAATTTACTAGAGTTCACCATCGCCCGTTTCCATATGCAAATCGATCGTTACCATTTGAAACTAATGATGTTTCGGATTTTGAGTTTTTTGTTATTTAACCTTCGAGATTGTAGAGGCAAATCACAATAAGTCGTATCACCGCCATGCCATTAATCGTGCAAGGACAACTATCAGAATTGTTATCAACTAATAAGCAAAACATTTTCTGTCATTCTAACTTTCCATTCTTCTGAAAAAAATCCTATAGTAGCACTTCTTTGAACACTTTCAAAATGATTTTCTTTCATTTTAAATATGAAAAATAAATAATTAAATAAAACAACGTGCTTAAAAATCGTATCAATCACTTTAACGATTCTGTAGTCGATATCACATCAACTGAACGCTGGCTAAAAATTCCACCATTAGGTCAACAACGCCTCGCAGGAAGAAATCTTCAGAAGAGAAGAAATCTGCTGTTGCTCCATTATTAACAATACCAGACACAACTCTCGTTATGGTGGGCCTAACAGAAAGTAGCTCATCAGGTTTGGATCTCATTTTTCTCCTCACGGTTGATCGTTAAATTTTATGTATCTTCAACATCTTTTTCGTTTTTCTGTGACAATGCCATAAATGATTCCGCTTCCTGTGCATCGAAATTTTTTTGGTTGCGCTACAAAAAAACACAGCCAAGGCAAATCAAGTAGATTTCGACTGATTTTTTGTTGAAGTATTCATATGAATTCGGTCTCAATATACCATGTCATTTGCTATGTCGGCTTTCATTCGCAACTAACATCATCCACAGGTTCATTGACTGACAGTGTGTGTACTGCTTATGAAAACAAGACTGCTAAAGTATCAGATAAGACTGGATTATCCATTAGTAAGACCTCAAACGATGCTGAAATGAACAAAAGTTTGGACACGGAGAACGTTTCGTCGTCAGTTTCAAATCTTTCCTCAATTTTAGGTGGTGAGTACCGATCAGATTCATTCTTTGAGTCTTTACTTTTTTTCAAAGCTCATGATTGGCGTAGCGATCACAAAATTTCCATCTAGCTCGTCGAAATTATCTATTTTAATCGGATTAACAATAAAACCTTGAATGATCGCTTTCAGGCTTACTCCGGAGCATGGAGATTGGACCATCAAAAGATTCGATATCGAAGTCTGATCGAAGTTCCGAGTTTGTTGGTAGCAACATCCAGTATTCGTATACCGATTTCAGCGATGTTGACCATCGGATCAAGCTTCACATCATATTGAACGTCTTTGAGCATGAAAATGAAGAACTTGCTTTCTTACTTCGGGTAAGTGCCTCGAACTGTTGATTTTTTTTTCTCTAATCTTACTCCAAACTAACATGGTTTTTATTCTTTAGGCTGATATCCTGACTCAATCTTCAGCAGAAACATTTCCGGGGTGCTTAGTTATGTCGACAGCCAAAGTATATCTTCTGAGAATTAGTGGGTTGGAAGGGTTCGTATCATTTACCTTCTTTCTGATTTTAAGTAATCAAAAGCTATTCATTAATTTCCAACATTGGCATTTACAGAGAAGATCCTCAGCAGTGGCTACATAAAGAATTAAGCTGGACAATAGATCGGCTCAGATCGTTTGCTCCATTACCCTTCAAGCAAGGAGTATTGGTTGAATTTCAACAACCCAATAAGTCCGGAGAAAATGCATCGAACACCTCAATCATGTGCATACTTCAAGACTTTCAACGAACATCAAATTTCCTATTTTATCTCACAGGTATAATATTCTCAATTCTAGCTCATGTCAATTGACGATTGAAATAAATTCATTTCAAAACATTTTTAAAATCCTTTTTTCAGACTCCCCGTTACCTGCTGGATGCGAAGTTGAATTTGTGGTACCACAGTACTGCAATAATTCAATGAGAAAAATTTTACAATCTGCAAAGTACCACAAAGAAGAAGATCCTGTGAGACTATTAGCCGTCTTCTCATCAGCTGAACTGAGGCCGTCAACTGATGTATTAAAGCTCAAACAATCTAGCTTGATTGTCACTTCATCAACATTGATTGTGCTGCAAGACAAAGTACATTGGCTTTTATCAGAGAACGACAAATTGCCGCCAATCCTAGCTGAACAAGAATTGAGTAATTTGATTAAAGTGGTGAGTAGATAATTTCTCATAAATATTTTTATTTGGATGGTATTTACGTAGAATATTTCAAATCGTCTCGTATATTAAACATCAAGGACGAAAAATCTACAAAATTACTCATCAAATCATAAACCCTCTCGTAAATGGACGGCCGAATTTGTGGTACGTTTGTTCAAGTTTACGTGTAGATTTTGGAAATTTACATTGCGTGAGTATCCAAGTTATTTTGAACATTCGAAAACCATTATTTCTACTAGAATCATTTGTTTCACTATCAATGATGCTGTTTCTTGCTCATGATGCAGAGCAGTTCTGTTTGTAGCCCGGGAGTTACATCCTGCTCTAATGTGCTAGTTAACATTTGAATGATTTCCTCGCAAGGGGGATTTTCCGTGTTCTAAGCTCCCCCAAATTTTTATGACTTGGAACGTACATCATGGCATTTTTCTGGAGTGAAATTGTTTGATGCACAATAGTTTTCGAGACGAGCCCAATGTCCCCGCGTGCTAATAGAGGGTCAAAATGTCCTTTCCGTCCCCCGTATGCAAGCGAACTTCGACTTTTGGATTCATCACGACGCAGAATAGAGTCAGGAACCCCTTGACATCCTCAATAAGTATCTCTCTAGGTAATTTACTTTGCCTAGGGTGTGAACAACGAGCCAAGAAAGAGTTTGCCCCCATCCAGACATAGTTGACTGAATCCGGGAGTCCAGTTTATGACCGGAATAAAATTACGAAAAATCGTCCCCGCAGCAAACATGTTGAATAACATAATCCACCACTTTGCGAGTCGAAATTAAAGCCACCGCTCGCGCACCGCTTTCCGACATTTTGAAAACGGGCTCGCACCAAAACTGCTTGCACAGCACTCATCAGCTTGGCAAAGTTCCCAATCGTTTATGGAGCCTTTCTAATCAATGAAAGTATCATCTAAATCTCCAAATACACCTAATTCGTGCACGATAGTAGTTGAAAACTCTAATCCGTAACCGAGCGTACCATATAAGCGTGTTTTCAGAATGGCGTACAAAATTTTCTGTCGTCCTTTCCGTCCCATGTTGTGCTCCTCCCTAACGCGTTGTATCGCTCTTGTACAACACATTTTCTTGCAGTGTTCGGTTGCATTTGACCAAATCTATGCGAAAAAGAGTCCACGATTGGTAGGACCATAGGAATATTTTTGAGGCAAAATGCCCACTCCGTCCCCCTCTGCGACTCCGTAAACTTGGCCTAACTTTGTCTGGCATTAGTTTTGAGATGTGTTGCTTTAGATACTTCCTTATTGCGCCCAAACAAGTAGAAATCAACTGCAACGAGCTACTGAAACTGGGGCTGAAATAATTCTTCGATCCCAATCGCTCCTCGTGAACCACTTACCACCCCAGAAAATTCCTCTTTCGGTGGAATCACTCATTCCTCTTGATTGAAAATCGCTTTCTTATCAATAAAAATTATCCGATACTGATGGGGTGATTGAAGTCAACGCTATTCCAGGATTTCTGTGGAACTTCAATAGTTCTTCATTTCCTCGACGAAATCTCTGCATCAAACTCAAGCTCTCAGTTCACCGATGCGAGTTGGACGTTTACATTTGTGTCAGCCAATGCAGCTGAAACTGTGATTAATTCGATCCGTCCACCGTGGGAATCGCTATTTTTCATACCACTACAAGTTAACAACGAGGCGATGACCGAAAGCAGCAGTAGTCAAATAGAGACGTGACACTCGCAGGGTGTCTTGTCAATGTGCCATAGTTGGCATTTACAGATTATTAGCTTAATTGTTGTACACAACATACTTTTTATGAAACGTATTTTAATTACTTGTTTCTTGTACTTGTATATCCTGTACAGAATGACGGAAAGTCATTTTAAACACAAATTGTGATGCCACTTGATAAACTAAGATAGTTCTTATGCATACTGGATACCTGATGTAAATTAATATAGTTGCAGTGAGATATTTGAATCGAAATTTGTCCAGTATCTTACTGTCTTCCGAGACTAATTACAATTTTCCTCCGTGCTATGAAATTAATTTATCTTGAATAACTCGCAATGAAATGTATGACAAATCAATGGGACAAAAGAGTTCAACGAAAAAATCACAAAAATTCTGAACTAACAGCGTCGGATCCGAATTGTGAATATCATAGTGGCATCGTACTTTTACACACTCTGACTCAAAAATATTGATCACAATTTACAAACCTCATCCCTCTATAATTCTCATTATCACATACTACACAACTTTTCAATTTGTAATTGTAAATTTTTTGGTCATACTTACAATGTATTTTTCTTGTGGCAGTCGAAGCCTAAGATGGAGGTGAATCGAACTAGAACCCGTCTTTTCAAAATGCGAATCCGATCGCAAAAAGAGAAGAAATTTTCAAATAACAATTTGTTCTGTATCTCCTAATGATTAGAGTCACTTGTTTTGTGCGCAATCTAATAACTTAACATGCCAACTTGAGAAAGAAACAAACTAGATATTTTTAACAAAATTCATCTCCAAATAAATTATAACGTAACACCATGACTGTGATATATGTGTAAATATATTTTTAGTCAATTCGATTTTGAAAGTAGTGAAGTAATGAGACCTAATAATCGCTCATTATTCTCAAATTTCATCAAATATTTGTGGCTTAGCTTACAAATCATACGGACAGAACAATCGACATTGAATGTACTGACTCTAATAACTCATAGTCCTTGTAAAAACCTGATAGACACTATTAATTTTTTTCCGCACTTTGGTGATGATCACGATAATGATGTAATGTAGATAGATGAGCTACTCACTCATTGTTGTAATTACCACGTGATCTAAAAGTCGAACTCTGAATCACACAAATATATTTTAGATGAAAGAATAATAGATTAAAAAATTGTAGATTGAGATATCTCGTGTATAGATCCAAATTTTATTGAGTTGTGTATGATTAATCCTTAAATTCATACGTATTGTTTTTGTTGATTATTCCATCAATCTTGCTCTCTGTAGAACCCTAGAACTTTTATGAATCTTCCACTAAATTTTTCCTTCAATATTCTAATGTGCAATATACGTTTTTTTGAAAATGAGAAGGAATTTTGTAATGGAAATAAAAGCTACGATAAATAAAACATGTTAAATATTGTTCGAAATATTCGCACCCTAGGTATCTAGAGCTTTAGTTCCGTAAATTGGCGCCCCTGCGCAAGAGGGGTGCATTGGAGTCTGGAGGGTTGAAGTGACTTATCGATTTTCCTGATCTTGCTATACGAATTGAGAACGCATTTTGACATGTGCGCTTGAAGAAGTATATTAAATCTACAACTCATGTGGGTATGTACAACTCACTGATTAATTAATTTTTGATAGAGTATAGGGTGAATACGTATTTTAATAGATTCACAAAATCACTGTGCTGATAGTTGACGAGAAGGTTATGTTGAATTAATCACTCAACAAAGTTTCAAACTTTTTTTGTTGTTCGTAAATGACCCATTCATTCATGTCTGATTTTCTTCAAAATTTGTAATTTTTTGTCGTTGAGTAGATGTCACTCCTCGTATTGAGAAGAGATTCGAACATCGATACATTCTTTAGCCTGCTAATCCACGCACAGAACTTTTTCATCCACAGCTTGTTTATTTGATTGAAACAAGCACAGTACACGAGTACTTGCAACTGTATCGTCGACGTGGATAACGATAATTGAATTTATCTAGCTTCAGTAACTTGTAAATGGTTGTCGGAGGTATGCGTTAACGACGTTGAAGAAGAATATGTATTTTTGGTAAGCCCGTCCCTGAATTTTTATAAGCCACACCAGTAAATTTGTAAGGTGATTCAAGTCGCCCTCGATTTTTTATCAAACACTTTTGGAAATGAGAGTGGTGGTCGATTTTGAGAGTGAGATATTTCGTCTACAGTTTTGTGCCAGAAACTGGGACACAGTTTTCCATGTAATCAATAAAAATTTCGACCGATAGCTGTAGAAGTTGCGATGAATCTCACAAGCCCACGGTAGAACCGATTAAAACTTTTTGGCTCAAAAGTAAACACGCTCGTCGAGATTTTCAACTTTTGAGCCAAAAAATGGTTGGTCTTCCCACTGTAGGGCGTAGCAGTGGGCGGAATAATAGCTGTAGATATTCAACTCTTTCTTGTTAACACATATTCATTTACATGATAGTTAATTCAATTTTGATCATTCATCTCAACATACGTTTCTTGAAAAACACAAATTTAAGGAAATCAAACCGTAATTCTCGTTATTAAGAAAAACTCGGAAAAATTTCTGAGTGCCGATTGTGCCGAAGTGTGCGATAGGTTTGGATTAGCGATGTTTGGACTATCCGGTCAACATGAATCACTTTTAGTTGTTATTGACATTGAATTTTCGATCTAATTGAATATCATGATATCCTCATTGTCAAAAGACCAACGAGCTCTGATGGGAATTCTTATGGCTCAAAAATGCTGATCCTTCATCAATAATTTTTTCAAAAAAATTGTCAATCAAAAACTTTTCCCTTCCGCAATCAGTCTAGGATTTTTCCCTACAGAATCGACTTTTGTAATTCTAAAATTGGAATTAGCAAATTTTGATATCAAAATCAGATAATTCTATTCAACAAGACATCACTAGGAACATCTCCCAACGAGCTGATTCAATCTAATAATCGAGATTATCCTCGATATTTCACGCACAGAATAAGGAATAACTGATTTCCGTTATTTCCACAGAAAAGTTCACCATATGCTTTGGCCATGATGATGGAATCAGATACGGAGAGTGACACAGATAGTCAAGAGCATAGAATTGCCTACGAAGCAAAACGTCTTCGTCACGTATTTGATCCATACTTTAAAAGAATCTTCAGTTCCGATGGCTTCATTCGACACATGAATCAGAGATGCTGTGGCAGTAACGACAGCACGAGTTACATACTTCTCTGCGAAGCCATCAAACGAAATGACAGTAGAAGTGCAATTTCATTACTCAGACATTATTGCAAAGCAAATATGGGAAATCCAGATCCAAGCAAAGATATTCCTCTACAATTAGCTACACTAGCTGGAAATATCGAAGTCGTCGAAATGCTTTTGAATAAAGGAGCTCGTGTAAATGTATGTTTTCAAGATCAGAGGCAGCCCTTGCATCTGATTTGTGATAAAAGTAGCACCACAATTCCAGATGAAACTCGAAGGATTGCCATTGCAAAATTACTTTTGAAACACGGTGCCAATATAAATGCTGTTGAAAAATCGAACAGGGATACCCCGCTGATACTTGCCGTTCGAAGTAAATATTTTAGACTGACGGAATTTTTATTAAACAATGGAAGTGATAGACACTATTTGAACAAAAATTCTGAGACTGCTTTTCAGGTTGCTTTTTCAGAAAATGCAGGAATTCAAATGATAGAACTTTTATACGACGACAAGTGTAATCTACATCAGGTTGATCCAAACGATTATACAGTGTTTTCCTACGCAGTTAGAAATCTTATGAACTCCGGTTACGGTTCTGGATTTTACAATCTGAACGAGCCCCTGAAGTGTATTCAGTTCCTTCTAAAACGTGGAATTTCAGTGAATAGTACGCTCGACAAGAGAGGCAACAATATACTTCACATGATTTGTCAAAATCACGCAGTTCAGACAATGAAAATATTTCTGGTTCATGGAGCCAATGTCAATGCCAGAAACGTCGATGGCAAAACACCGCTACATTTTTGTGCAGAAAATCAACCGATGAATTTTATTGACTTGCTCATAAATCACGGAGCAGATATGAATATTCAATCGAAAGATGGACAGACCATAATTCATTTCGCAGCTGCAAATCGATACTGCACAGTTTTGGAAAATCTTCTGAGGTACGGAACACACAACGTCAATGCCATATGTAAAGATGGAAATTTTACACCTTTGTTCAACGCCGTATGGAGCAATCGTTCTGAAAATGTTAGAACACTTTTAGATTGGCAAGCCAATTCCAATCAAAGGATATTAAATAATCAGATAGCCCTACACGTTGCAGTTGATCAGAAACATCCTAAGATAGTTGAACTTCTTCTGGATCATAATTCCGATGTAAATGCATCGGATCATTATGGAAATACTCCATTGACGATATCTCGAAATCAGGACAACGAGTCTATAAGTTCAAACGATTCTGATGATGGTAACGAGTCTTCGAGAGCATCGGAATCAGTTAGAATAATTTTGACGAAACATGTGGCAAAATTATTTTCTACTGGTGCATTTGTGAGTGATCAGAGCTTGCGAGTCATGAATAGTTCGAGGTTCAAAGATTTGTTTGAAGTGTGCACGGAAGAACTTAATCTCATGAAAGACACGGAAATCAGAGATAATGTAACTTTTCACGATGTTTTAGTGCGAGGTAGGGATAAACTCATGTCATATGCTAGGAATGATGGATTCCTAGATGATTTTTATGAAAGTCGATACGAAGACAAATTTTCGATTTATTGTAATGCGTTACGTAATAGAGTTGAAATGACAGTGCTAAGGCTGGATCTCATGGAAAAAGCTGGTGAAAATATTGTGAAACTTGTTCAAAATTCGGATACTGCTATGAAAGATTTTTATTTGCCACTTTTAGTGGTAGAGAAAATTTTGGACTACTTTAACATAGCAGATTTGGAGATTCTTGCTTCTTTGTGTTAATGAGAGTTTGTGAAGTTTCTGTGTGCGACTTTGGTGATAGTAATTTTACAAGGGGCGAGCCTAGATCGAAATATGATGGATGAATGATGAATATGATTTGCAATATCATGATTACCGAATCCTGCGAGGAACTAGTCATTAAAATATTCAAAGGGGATTTACTTGGTCACGTTTGTCCGTCGGATGAATAAATGACAGGGAAGTTGATCATAGAGCTGATATGGCTAAATCATCAATTTGAACTAATTTCTTTATGTACGATATTTTTCAATTGAGAGCTTGATCACATACGCTACCTATAATATGATATCTTACTCGCATTCGGTTTCCAGAGAAGAAATAAAAAATACGAGATTGCGTGGGAAAGAGAATTATAGAATAGTTTTGAATAACTCTTACTTGAGAATTTAACTAGGAACTACATTTCATGACAAAAATTTAGCAAAAAGTTTAACTTAGGAGTTGAAGTTCACAGTCCTTGCTGCTACAATTGCAGTGATCGAAAGGCGATGATCCGATGCATTCAAATTGCACACACTTTTGTTCCCTTAACTATGAACTTTTCCCCGTTCTTCAGTTGATTATTTGAACCCGATCGCGATCGAAAGAAACGCAAGGCTTTGAAACAAATTCGGCATTTATCAAATTGTGAAAATCCTATACTTAATGTAACTTTTTGATCGCTCAAGCTCTATTCAGTCCTCTGGATCACTACAATCAATTGCTTTATTTATAAGCCAAATTGATGAGAACCGCGTCAAGTTCCAAAAAGGACGAAAGCTAGACTAAAACTTTGTTTTTAGAAACAGAATGTGATGTATTTCCTTCAACTCTAGTATAAGAAATGGTAATGATTTAAATGCAAATTAGTTCTTTGAACAAGTGAAAATTAATTGTTGATCGTGACTATTCATAGACACTTATTGTATGTACTATTGTTTCTTGTATTTCTGCTGATATAGTTGAAAGCGTATTTTTTACCAAATACAGAGTCTTATTGATTAATTTCCTCCTTCTTCTCGTTTTTCTCAGTTAAGAATGAGTTCCGATTATTCAATCTCGAATATCAAATTATTGAGACGAACTGCATTAGCCTTGAGGAAACCTATATTTCACGTTCAGTTATGCGATGGTGCTTTTTGAAACAGCATTCTGATGATGATGATAATTGTTAGAAGCGTAATTTTTTTATTGATTCCGCCATCATCGTTTGATGATCATATTCCCTAACTTGACTAAGAATGGCCGAAAAAATCGAAATATTATCAAACACTAATATCATTCGAGCAAATAATGATGAGAATATAGTTTTTGGTATATTCTTATTAATAATACATATCCTCGCACTTGAAGAATACGAAAAATGCCTCTAGTTCTCGAAAATGTAATCTGCAATAGATGATATATTTTCGTAATCAGATATTCAGATTCGATTTCTCGAAAATCACGTATATCATAACAGCCAGCCCTCACCAGAGATGACTCCAATTTGTGATTCCTGCGGCATCAGTGTGCGAGTCAAAATTCCTGCTGCTTCAGCCATTATCGATCATATTCCCTCACCTTGAAGACAATAATAAGGTTTTCAAAACATTCGTTCAACATTTATCTGCTTCAAAAGTCGGAAAAATTGATAACAGATTGGGATGCGATAATAGTTTTGCGCGTTTCGAAGCTCATTGCACTTTATTGACTTTTCCTGTGGTGGTTCAAAACGTAACATAGCTTGAATTTGAGCTCTAGATTTGCTCTGATCTTTAACCTGCAACAAAACTTGCGAACGGCACGTAAAAAAGCTCTTTTTCGGGAGTTCGCGAAGAATTTTCCTTGAAAAGTTGCATTTTTGCGCGTGATAACTAGTGTCTTACATTACCGACACTGCTATAGATATTCAAATAATGATATATGGCATTGCGAATCGAATGTGACTCATTTCTGCTAGGCGTATTTTGATTTTGAATCCACGTATTTTGACAGTTGATGGTGGGCCGAGAGAGAAAACGCTGTCTCTCTCTTCATTTCGATAAGACTTTAGACCAAGATGTCGAGAATAGAGTGAGATCATGCAGAATCAGCAACACTGCGTGGAATATGTTGGACCCCTTTCGTGAGACTTACTGAGACTTACCCTCATAACCTACAAAAGTGTGACAGCAAGACAGCTAATGCAGCCAACAAGTGATTCTAAGATACGTTGAAAATTAGTGGAATAATATTAAACGTGTTAAGAAATTGATTGAAAATGAAGTATTCCACATCACCTCCCTTGAGTCGATGTGCCTCACCCATGTCAATGCGCTCTAACTCATCATCATTACCCACACCAGCCACTTATAGGTAAATAACCGTTGATTTTCTTTCCACTGCATATTTTTTCAAAAGTCATACTAAGCAAAGCCTGGTGAAAGAAGTTTTCATACCTGACATGATTATTGTGAATGATGTGTATGATTTTTCCATGCAGACAAGACTGTTTTGGCGCAGCAACAAAATTTTACAAGTATCTAAGGAAGCTTCTCAAGTTTGATCAAATGGATTTTGAATTTGCCTTGTGGCAAATGATCTATCTGTTTACATCTCCACAAAAAGTTTATAGAAACTTTTTGAATAGAAAGCGTGAGTCTCGTGTACCTGGAGTTTTCTCATGTGATCACACATTTTGATGTTTCATTGTTACAGAAACCAAATCTCAATTTGCCAGAGACGACCCTGCTTTTCTAGTTCTCCTAGCTCTTTGGCTTTGCATATCATCTATTGGTTTTGCTATAGTCCTTAGGCTTGGGTTCTTCCATTTCATGAAATTTCTACTTTATGTAATATTTGTTGACTGCATTGGAATTGGAGTTGCTGTGGCATCATTATGCTGGTGAGTCCCTTATCGGGTTATCTGCTGAAGCACATATCTGTGTTATCAAAATTATAATTAACTCATTGAGCTAATTCATCATTTTAGGTTTGTAACCAACAAATATTTACGGGTTGACTTCTCTCAAGATGTTGAATGGGGGTATGCATTTGACATTCATTTGAATGCATTTTTTCCACCTCTCATAATTCTTCATTTTATTCAGCTGTTTTTGTATGGATGTAAGTTTGCGATTCCACCAAAATAATGTAGGATGGCGTAGCTACTTAATGCTACTTTATTACAATCTACACTTTATATTTTTAGCACTGATAGATTATGACTATTTTCTATCTCGATTGCTTGGCAACACGTTATGGCTCATAGCAATTGCCTACTATGTGTGGATTACCTTTTTAGGATATGCAAGTGAGTTCAACTTTCTGAATTTAATACTGAGAATTTAGTCTGTTCAAGGTCTCTTTTCTGGCACATTCCAGTCCATCTTGAATAAGTAATAGTATTTAATAACTGTTCTAGGTGTGGGAATTTTGCATAAAACAAATTTGATACCTCAAATTGCTCTGCCAATAGCATTTTTCACATACGTTGTATCATTGGCAGCTGGGTTCAACTTCAGTCAGGAAATGATGAGGTTTTACCATGAACGCGTTGTGTGATGTTGATAGTCCTTTGAAATTGTACACTGCATAGTTTTTTGAACACTTACAGGTGTTCTTCCAATGTTATAATCATGTACTATTTCATCAGATGGAATGAAAGTGATTATCCAATGCAATTACATCATTTATGGTTGAGTAATTGATGAACTTGTAGAATGTAAAATATTGTAAATAATACATATCAAAATTTTGTTAAACAACCGTTTTATTTATGGAATATACCTCATAGTTTAATCATTTCATTACAGTCGTATACTCCAATATTTTCATTATGTACACAATTTTTGGGTAGTTACAATTACAACAATTTTGGGATCATTCAAAATCGAACATCTGTTTTTCTTGTATTCAAATCACCACCCTACATTGTAATGCACGGTAAATTTCGGATAAATTATTGCTTTTCCTTGATATTCATTTTAAAAATACTAGTTAGCCCTTAAATTTTCTCCTGTGCCATGACTGTATGAAAATTTTGTTTTCATATCGCTGGAGATATGATTAATTAAGAACGATTAACCCACATCATAACTGTAAAGATTTCAATGATGAAGAGCTACTTTACACGACTTTCAAGGGGCGACATTTTCAAGATTAGAAATACTCAAGCACAAGTAGGTAATGCTCAACAAGTTATCATTTATTTGAACTTGGTAAGTTTTCAATTCCATTGATCACAGTAATCATAGTTGAGGATGTATCAATCCACTCTACTTTGTACCTTCAAGTGATATACAAATTTCAATGGAACTATTAACAAACGAGAACCAGTTTAAGCTTGTTCGTGTTCAACATAACTTTTGTTTTCTCTTATATTCAAAAATCTCCTATGTTCAAATACTTTAAAAGAGTCAAAATGGAATGAAATGAAATTTTGATTTTAATGTAAAAAACATAAGAAAGAGTTCTGCGGACATAGTTTGTTCAATAAATAAAAATCACGGCTATTTCATCGATAACCTTGTAGTTTTGAGTAATTGCGTCAAACGTCAGAATTATCCAAATCAAATATTCTACACGAAAGATATTTTTCAATTAAGAAAGAAATTAAGGAGGATAATGATCTCAAAATTCTGAAGGTCACTGTACAAAAAATCTGAGGCACTTGAAAACGTCCCTACATCAACATTGGAGTAAGCGTGATTGAACATGTCACCTATAGGTAGACCTCCAGTTTTCTGTATCAAGAAAATGTCAACATTAGTGATCAACAAAAATATGACAGTTATGATAGTCACGAGCTTTCTCAAAATCTAAATATCTCGGGTGTCCACACGCATCATCAACGATTAAATGATCGTTTTATTATTATATACATCACGCAAATTGCAAAAAAAATAACAATGCAAAACAAAAGTGCTCTATGCAGACACACTGTTCAAAAATGAGTTAATAAATATGGTGACATTGATGGAAAAAAATTCGCGGCACTTCTCTGTAGAAAAAAGTTTAGAAAAAGTTTATATCTCCAAAAAAAGAACTTCTTACCTAAAATCGAAGTATGGCCCAACTCTACACTATAAACGTTAGAATATCAACGATCATTGTATTTTCGGATTATTATCAAAATTATGGCTCGCAACCCTTGCGATTTTTTACGAGAAAGTTCTTGTAAAAAATTTGATTGAATTATTAGTCCACTAACTACCCCGAAATATCTTCTGCAATTATTCATAAATTAACTGACCAATTCCTCAAGATTTCAATGTTACATCTAACTGATTGAAAACAATATATTAGTGTTTCATAACATATTTCGATATACGTCCTGCGAAACAGATTATTATCATGTGACAATGATTCTTTGTAATCGTAATAAAGCATCAAAAAAAATTGCACATCCTGTAAGTCAGTTATACGAAAATTAGAGTTCAAGGCATCAATATTATTGCTTCTCAACTTTAGTCTGAGAGAAGGTATGGAAGATTTTACCGGTTTTCTCCAAATTCATTTTTTTGGAGCATTCAGGAGTCTTTCTCGTTCTTCTTCCTCTTCAGTAAAAAATATTCTCGTTATGACTATATCACCAGTACTCAGAGTCTGGCAAGCGACTTCTTTGCTCTGAGTTTTCGTTTCATTACGGAATAGGCTCTTTCCACCTTGGCACATACAGGTACACTTGGTCGGCGATGACCCAGCGCTATCCGGTGTGTCGTTTTCATTCGAAGATGCAGTGACAGCTGATAAAATGGCCTCTAAGCGCTCGATCTTTTCCAACCCGTCCATTTGACTGTCTGATAGAATTTCATCAACCATTTGCATTGATTCAGTCAAACTTGGAGGCTCCGAACTCCTAGGGGATACGACACCGCCTGTAAAATTAATACGAGAGATTCCATCAATTGCTTCATAGATTTTGCAGTTGCCAAGAATATGCAAAACTTGAAATCGAGCTAAGCTTGTTAAAAAACGAATGCAGAACAAGGATGTCCATTTTCGAACAATATTTTCAATGAGTCAACTCACCGGAATGAGAATTTTCTGATGTATAACTGTCCAAGCTGGGAAACTCGGACTCTTCATTCTTTTCATCGTCGTCGTCGTCATCGCTGCTATCATTTTTGTCTTGGCCCATATTCTCCAATTTTTCTAGTTTTTTGGCGACCTTGTAACTGCCTTTTAATTTCTCTTTCTCCTCTTTAGTTAACTCTAAATACCGCAGAAGTCGAATCTCGCGATTGCTGAGCACTATATTTTTACCCGTGCTCTCGTCCATTTTTCTCCGTAAATCGGTCACTTCCGTCTCGATTTTACGCTGTTTCTTGCAAGCTTTGACTTCATTTGGTTTGATATGCATATATATTTGTTCTTCACATAATTCTGAGAAAAGCTTTTGCATTTCGGGTCTTATTGCGCTGCAAATAAAAGTTCCAATGATACGAGTTATTTTCACGCGTGAAGCGAACCGAAACGTAGGCTGAATTACAAAATTCTGACTCACTTTTTCATAGCATTGTAGATTGAAGGCACAAGACTTTGAACATCACTGCTAGCATACACCATCATATCTCTACTTAGCGGTCTCCTAGCCCAATATCGCGGATCTTTTCTGTAGATATTTTTCAGCTGTTCTTTGAGATTATTACATGGCGCTCCGTAAATCTCGCACAGAGCATTGAGATTAGCACTTTTAACTTTGTAAACTGGTTTTCCAGTATTTTGATATTCTATTACACTATGGGCAGCCTGGGAATGAAAATTACAGGAATCTGATCGTAATCTGGATCAAACATCAAGATTCTTCAGGAGTATTCTTACCTGTGTATCAAAAACATTAACAAGAGTAATTCCATACTGATAAAACAAATTAATACTATCATTTCGACAATCATGAGCAACCTGAGGGAAGAATTTCAGAAAATGAGACTAATTTGATTCGAGACCAAGTTTGAAGAAATGTTGTAATTACTTTGATAACCGATTCACTCTGTAGTAGGTCTTGTAATCCTCCTTTCTGCACAATATTTGGGCACGTTATCAAATCAAAAATGTAAACTTGTCCAGACAATGTGCCTATCTGAATCAATGTCAGTCTACCTTTTGGTCCAATATTGATTCCTTCACAGTCAAATGAAACTATAACTTTCCCATCAGGATATGGCTTTTTTGGATTCATAATATCATCAACTATTTGTAAACACTCTCTAAAATTGTAAACAACCTTAGTATTTTGAGGAACACGAGATTTTAAGGTGTCACCTATGACAGGGCTTTGTAACGATTTATCTTTCTCGGTATTTTCGTATAACGCGCGGAGAAGCAGATTATTTATTCTCTGTTTCAAAGACTGCTGTTGAAGACTTGCAGGGGTATCATTATTGTGCAAATGTGCATGGTTTGGCAGAGCTGTAGGAGTATGAGAACTTGGAGTATCAGGTTGAGAGTTTGACTTTACAGAAACCTGGCATGTTGTTGGTGAGCTGTGATTTTGGGGTCTCTCGGGTTCCGCCCAAAGCCTCCTTTTTTGATTTTTTGCAATGGTATCGTCTTCATCGTTTCTGGATCTCTTCTCAAATGGCTTCGGTTTTCCTATCAGAGTCACGAGATTGCCTTGGACGTGAAAGGCGTCCGGAGTTATTTTGAGAAAGGTAGAAAAATCTTGTTCAGTCTTGAACATGGTCGCACTCTCTGGGAATTTCTCCGCCGCTAAACTGAAAAGTTGATCTAGCAGAATTCCACCCCTCTGTACTATACATTGCTCCAAGAACTCCAAGAGTTTTGCCGTCATCTCCGAGTCAATAGATGTTTCAGGCTCTGATAAAAATAGAACATGTGTTAGTTTTTCCTTGAACAATTACTTCCATTTACATGACACTTACCTAATTCTTTAAATGGCTGAGTTTTCATGCCTTCATACTGTTTTAGAATAACATTATCATCAGTGACTACGAATGCATCTGGAAACCTCATGAGAAAATCTTTGAATTCTCTGAAATGTTGACCAGAGATATGTCTGACTTCTGGCGATGCTTGAGATCTATGTCCTAAGAGACTTTTTATAGGCACTTCAGTTCCAACACCATACTGTGTCAGTTTGTTTGAAAAATATTCTACTGCCTCCTGAGCGTAATCTCGTTTTTTAATCGAGCTGTTACCATCCTCTTCCTCTGCATGAGTCTGAAACGTCTGAACACAGACGTAGTCTCCATCTATATTGAAGAGAGCTGGATACTGTGTGAGAAACTTTTTTAGGCCACTCTGAGACCCTCCAGCAATTTGTCTCATTTCTTTAGTGAAACCCTTGGCACCAAACTGGCAGCTCAAATCATGTAGAGAACGAGGACCACCCTTGTCCATTAGTCGTTCAAAGAAGAACAGAAGGGTCATGTTCCGCACCAACTCGTACTCTGAACTGTCCATTCTTTGGTTTTATTAGTACGGATATCTGTTAAGGTAGAAGATTGGAAATGATTCAATCGAGGTTCATCACCGACAAGTCTGAAACATCATAAGCCTTAATCTCAAGTGCGTAAGAAGTGTTCAAAAGTCTACTTCCAACTAGAATTGAATATTTTGAAGCGAGTTGTAAAATTAGCATCCAATCTATTAATTCTAGAGCAAAATTAGATTATTTATGTATACATAAGCAGCACACGACTGACATTTAGAGAATTTATGGCTAGAAGTAAGATATTAGGTATATCACTGACAGATCAATCCGTGTCAACGAACCCACGGATCACCTACATCAACTTTGTAATAGCCTGTTGATTGCTCAATCGTCACGGTACTCCAGAGATTGTATATAAATCACCTATACATACATCGTCTGTGAATGGGTTCACAAATTTTACATTCCGCGACACCGCCGACTCCCAAAACTCTTGATGTAAATAAAATTTGTCACAAACGAGAGATGAGAGCAGATCAAAAGCCGTCGTGCCAGGAATGGAATCAGTACGCAGAGGTCGTCATCCCAGTGGGATGATCCCACACGCAAACAAAACAATCAATCGTGAATCGAGCTCTCTCTATTTTCTTGTGTATCTAAGGCGGCTGGAGCCAGAATAATTGTTGATGACAATCGAATCGCGACGTCTGCATTCTCGAAAATTTTGTATCATCATATTTGTTGTGCAAGAATGTCAGGTAAACAGATGAGAAGATAAGAAACGGTTATGATTGAGCACTTGTCTCACCTGTGGGAGTCGACACAGCACAGGCTCCAATATACAAGTTTTCTTGAGGAATAATTAGAGATCCACTATTTCAAAGAGGAAAAATTCCAGATGATAATGAGATAATCAGAGGTATATCGAGAAGACGAGGCCAGGATGACAGCCGGTGATAATAACGACGAGGAAGAGGCACCAGATCGCGCCGCACCCCGGCCCAAATTTCTACATTTCGCGATATGCCACGAGGTTAGGCTTAACTACTTTACTTATTTGCCGCGCCTGCACCTTGCCTACCAAGTTGTACCAAGTTTTCACCTGATGATGCCGATGAGACTCGCATCCAGAAGTGGTACCGTACCGTGTAATCTCGTCTCTCTCACGGCATTCCATTCCACAGCTGTGCACGAGAAACGACTCGAGACATACGATGAGAACTAGATCTATTTCAAAAGGTAGAATCGAGGATGGTTGTTTCTATATGGGTATACACATGGGTATAATTTTTGCCACACGCGAATATCGTGGAAATGACATAACGAATGAGATGAAAATGAAAGAGAATCAAGCTGAAAGGAAGATGAATCGCCGCATGGGTTTTTTTTTTTTAATTAATTGTACAATTTTCGTGCGCTGATGAACTACTAACCAAGATATATTCGGCTATCAAAATTGATTTTTTGGGGGATTTCTATTGACACATAAATTTCGACAATTATTACACAAAAGTGGAAAATTGAAGAAGGTGCTACAAATAAAGGGTACCCATACCGATCAGTTTCGATCTTATTTTAATCGGTGCGAATTGGATCAAAATATTCGCGATAGGCAAATCTGAAAATTCTTGCACCGATTACATGAGTTTTTCATGGGAATAGACTATTCAAAGAACGGGAAGTGAGGGAGAGTCAACTTTTTAATATTCCTTTTGTCGAACCTCGGATGTCGAAGCATGAGCTTTAGTTTTTACATTGAACCGAATAATCTCTTGCAACTCTCAAACATTCTAACGAATCATCTATGTTTTAACCAGGGGTTTCAACCTTGACTGGTACTTAGAACCTGCATGATTGATGCCAGTTTAAAGAAAATTTACGAAATAACACCATGCTATACAAAGACGTAAGACGTGAGCACAAAAAATTTTATCGCACGGTTCGATTCCACAAAAAAGAGAATTCGATCCTGGGTCCAGGCAATTTTTTCATGATGTCAATCATGTGCACTTTTTTATGGAATAACATCCCCGCGATCAAACCCCAATCGTTAATTTCTCATTGAATCAAACTCAAATTTGAGGTTGATTGAGAAACAAAGTTAGCCGTCCAATGCCGGTTTACGAATTTAATATCTTTGCCTTTCGTATCAGTCTTCTTCAAGCTCAACTAGAGATGATGAGCAAAAATATCTTGATTTTGATCTCCCTTTCCAAATCATCAAAAACTTACGATACTGTGCTTTTTCAAAATTCATACACTTAAGTACCTGATATTTCTGTAGATCGAGAGTATCTTTGTCCGTCTGACCAATGTCGTCTGTTTCCACTTGAGTGCTCTTCCACTCAAGACCAACGCTAAAATCCTAACAGGCTTCTAAACAGAGGGCCTATAAAATCGAAACTTGAATGTTCAACAGGACTGTATGAATTTACATACGCTATGACCCAAAAAATTCCATTTTCATATTATTTCTGTATTTCTACGATAGGAACTGTGAAAATGATGTAACTCTTGATCTGCTCAATTAGTCTCGCAAATTTTACAAAATTTTTGTGCTGCCTCGCAAGAATGTTACTTATAGGGTTCTGGTATATTCCATTACTCGATTTCCATGCGTGAGTTACTTCCTAAGTAGCATGAATAGGCAAGCAGATGGTTGCGGTCAGGTAGAAAGGCAGACCCGCCCTGTTGATGGTATCAATAATGATCAGGCCTGATAATGATAATCTGATAATTAAAAGCTGCTGCTTTTCCCCCATTATTATTTGCGTCATTGAAGATTTCGAGAACGACTCTCGTGCAAGTGGCTGTACAGAATAGGTATTTGAGTCGGCAGAGTCCGATACAATGGCTCATTTCAGGAGGCTCGCGCGCGTGTGCCGAGCGCGGGGCCCCACGCGCAGATAGTCAGGCCCTTCTATTTTCCATTACGATCCTGACGCTACATATAAGTTTACTCCCAATGCAAGATGTGCGACGCAGCGCGCTGCTCCACACTCATAACACACTTTGAGCTCAATTTACTCAAAATTTAGATCGCCAATGTATTAATTTTTTCACACCATTAAACGCATCATGCAAAATAGCGTCAAATTATTCCATGAATGTCGATTTTGGTCGTTGAGTTACCGCACCAGCTCGTTTTAACGTGTTTATCCCATAAGATTACCTGTGTAAGGATTTTTTCTGCCAAATGGGTTTACTCGAGATTTTCATGCCAACCCCTACTTTTCTTGATGGATTATGATTCTTCATTAGTTTATCTATTAATGTAAGTAACTTTTATACGATTCCTTCGTTTTGTTAAAATTTGCGCGAGCCTCCTTCAGGGGTTAATTTTACCATCACGAGTTAACTATAAATGAGCTTTTCTCACAACAGCTTCTTACCGGAATCGATCAAAAAATGCTTCAATTTATCATGTAGTTGAATGGCAGTTGAATGTGTGCAATAAATGGAACGGCGAAGCATCTCATGCATCTTAATTCGTGAAATCAATATATTCAATTTAATATGGAGATTTTACCGAGCGAGTATGAAATGTTTCCAGAAGATACGCATACGTGACACTGAAATCTCAACCAGTCTGGAGTATTTTCAAAATTATTTTTCGATACACTGTGCGTAAAAGTGCACTCTGCGCACAGTTTGTCGACTTTTACTCACAGTTTATCGAAAAGTATAGTTAGATACACGGCCGTAAAACCTATTATTCGCATCCTTGTGATGATTCCGACCCTCGCCTGCGGCTCGGGCCGGAAACCCATCACTCGGACGCGAATAAAACGTTTTACGCCCTTGTATCGAAATGTACCAAGGTAAGTGTACCCAACTTGCCCCCATTAAGCCATTTTCTTAATAACTTTGGCCCATCTCCATATTTTCCAACGTATCTTAGCTCATTTTAAAGCTTGTCTCAAGACCCTTAAAATGAGCTAAGATACGTCCAATTTGAATATGGTGGAGCCGAGCTGTTTGAATTCTCCCAAAAGGCGATTTTTGAGAGTTTACAAAAGTGTGTACCCAACTTGCCCCCATCATTTAAAACAATGTAAATCGGCGATGAAATGCGAAAAATGGCTTTGATCCGTTTTGATCACCGCGCTGCGGCATTTGTAGCCTTTAGTTGGCCCAAAACACTGTTTCCGACCTATTTTGACGTGATGAACACGTTCTGAGTGGTGAAAAAAGCCGTACTGCTCGCCCTTTCGAGATAAACGTATGGGGACGTGTTAGGTACACTCCGATGTTGGCATCCTTGTTTACAAATCGTCTCCGTGTTTTGCACATGAAACAGCTCCATATCCAAATTTTGCAATTTTGAAAAATGAATTTTAAAGGTCTTGAGACAAGGAATCGAATGCGCTAAGGTACGTCAAGATTGGTCGAATAAAAATAAATTGGCACCGGTTTTAGTGAACGCGATTTTCTCGGTGATTTCTTAGCCGTGCAAGCACGAAAAATGGAAAACTCACTTTATATTTTCTGGAGAACGCAGAAATGATCCGGGGTCGATGAAAACTACGTATTTTCTCATATTTTAACATAACAAACGTAAAAAAAAATTGCGGGGAGGTCAACGAGCGCCCATTCCTGAGATCGGCATATGGGGGCAAGTTGGGTACAGAGGCAAGTTTGGTACACTTACCTTATTTTGATATTGTGTGCGTAAAGTTGTGCGGTAAAAGTACTTTGCAGGTGGGTGTGCGGTGCGCAAAGTTGAGCGAATTTTTTTTACGCACGATATTCCAGTGCGCAAAGTTGTCTCAATCGTGCGCAAAGTTGTCTTAAACGTGCGCAAAGTTCCCTAATTCGTGCGCAAAGTTGAGGGCGTACCAGTAGAGTTATATCTCAAATTCCTCCCCATTTTGATGTTCACGTGATCCGATCAATTTATGGATCGTCATAGGAGACGATTTGAATCCTCCCAGATTTTTCATTTTAGTTGGTTTGATGCAATGTACTCAACGATGTAGGTCACAATAACCATCCCCATGGAGATAGTATATGTTTTCGATTTGGAAATTGTTGAATACTAAAATATTAAGGTCACACGATTTGCATGATCATAAACTGATAGAAATTACTTCTGCACTTTACATTTCAATCTTATCTGAATCAGAGCGTGGTCATATGATGATTTGAATTCCATTTTTGATTATATAATAATTTCGGATTCTTCTTTACTAATATCCTTAGAAGTAGCCCATGTTTACAAAATTCAACATAAGTTTACATGCATTTATTTTATTCTAGTGTTGAACTCTGAGTTTCTGCAGCACAAGTATTTGAATATCTTGAACGTGGTCAAATCTTTCGTCATGGAATGCGACGATGGATTTTTCCATGAAGTCAATCTTTTCATGATCGAAATTCTTCATTTGATACTTATGAGAACTTTTCTTGAGTCAAGGAGCTTGCACATAACGGCTAATATTAGTAAATTTGAGAATGGAGAATTATATCTTCAAATGAAACGGTAACATATATGTATCAATTGAAAAATGTTTTTATGATACATCTTCAGAATTTTTTTTCAGTCGGCTCCGCCCCCCGAACCCCCCGCGGGGGCTCCGCCCCTGGACCCCGCCCGCGCCCTACCCTCCTCCTGCTTCTCACGGTACATGACACGCGGGAAACAACTTTCCGCACCAATATCAAAAAGTATAGTAAGCAACACGGGCGCAACTTTTCCGCTCTCGTTCCCGAAATTCTCGTGCGCAAAGTGAAACTTTGCGCACAGTTGTAACTTTGCGCACAGCGCAATAGTACATTACGCGACAAGGGCCGAAAGTGACCCATCGCGGCCCGGGTAGGTTGCCGCACGAGCCGGTAGGCGAGGGCGGCATACCCGCGGCCGCGATGGGTTATTTTTGGCCCGAGGTGCGTACACTGTTTTTTGGTGACACTTGTATCGAAATTCTATGCTTTCCGACGCGATGTCGGGGCAAAATGCCGCTCCGCCGTACAGGTTAGAAAACGTCGGAGCATGCAATGTAGTGGCCCGAGGGCGCAGCCCGAGGGCTACTGCGCATGCTCGCTCGTTTTCTAGCCTGGGTGGCGTTGCGGCATTTTCTGCCCCGGGATCGGGGCGGAAACCATAGGCTTTCGATGCCAGTGTGCCGAAAAACACTTTGCGCACGTCGCAGAAGTCACAACTGTGCGCAAAGTTTACTTTTGCGCACTCATTTCGGGAACTCGTGCGTAAAAGTACTTTGCGCCCTTGTTACTTAATGTACTATTTTTCAGTGTGCAAATATTTTTGCACGCAATGTCGGTCTTCTTGTACGTCTACCTCCTATTTGATAGAAATAAATTCTCAGCATCCTCACTAAAGCTTGACTGGGTAACGCTTTTTGGCAACGATTACTCATGTTCCACGTGTTTTGGGTGGCATAGTATGATGATATAGATATATGGCAGCAGGATTTGAAGGAGGGTGCGCATTATCTTGCGGGCTAAAATTTTTTGATTTTCTCTCATTGTTTGCGTACAGAAGAGCCATTAATGTAATTGACAGTTAAATTAAGCATCGGGATATCGAAAAATGAATTTCGCCCCTCGGAAAGGAGGATTAGATAGGCATTATATTAATTCTGTTTCTATGATGAGCAATTTGATTTTCAATCGTTCTATTTTCCGATACAGGGTTTCATTAGTGGAATTCCGTACACGGGTGTAAAAACTTTTTTTCGCGTTCGAGTAATATATTTCCGGCCCGAGCCGCTAGGGTGAAAGCCGGAATCATCACGAGGATGCGAAAAATAGGTTGATATGAATACTTTTTGCAATTTTTCGATGTTTGAGGGCTTACAAAATTGTAAAATAGTACATTTCGATACAAGGGCGTAAAAAGTTTTATTCGCGTCCGAGTGATGGGTTTCCGGCCCGAGCTGCAGGCGAGGGTCGGAATCATCACGAGGATGCGAATAATAGGTTTTACGGCCGTGAATCTAACTATACTTTTCGATAAACTGTGAGTAAAAGTCGACAAACTGTGCGCAAAGTGCACTTTTACGCACAGTGTATCGAAAAATAGTATTCGCACCTCGATCACGAGGTTCCCCGCTTCGAGCGATAATTTTGACCTCTACCTGCGGCTCGGGCCGAAAATCAATCGCTCAAAAGCGAGCTACTTACAAACTTATAAACCCAGTGCGAATTGTACTATTTTGAGAAATTGTGAGGAAACGTTGTGCGCAACCTGTGTGCAAAATACACTTTTACGCAGCGTATCAAAATAGTAGATTTCGATACAAGGGCGGGGATGTCGATTTCCGCGACCAGAGCGATGTTTTTCCAGACCGAGCCTTTGGCAAGAGTCGGAATCATCGCTCGAAAGCGGAACCCACCCCGCCCGAGTGTCGAATACTATTTTTTCATCGTCGGCGTGTGAAAGAAAAAAAACGGCTCTTTTACGCACAGACGATGAAAAAATTATTTTAAAATCCTGTCTTGGGTAATATTGTGTATTTTGATCAAAGTCATACTTGTTTTAAAATATACGTAAAAAAATGCTGTTGCCGAAACCATGGATTACACATTCATTACAGAGAATAAACAGCACATCATTTGCAAGTCAGCTGAGTCATTGAAGTCCCAGATTGATTACTAAGATAGTCAAAAGGACGAAGCCAGAAATTTTATTTCACTAATTTTGAAAGCTTTACCTGGAAAATGAGGATATTTTGTTCGAGTTGAGTTTCAGTTGGGTAATCGAATTTTAACGTTTCTATAGATATCAAAGGCATTCCAAACGTAAAGCAGAAAAAAAATTCGTTTTCCATGATGTTGATGATACATGACGAATCTATTCTGAACATTCTTCTTGTTTCATTCTAAAAATACGGAATCTAATTTTACGATGAATCGAATCATTATCAGTCAATTTAGTCGAATTTGAATTTGTCTATAGTGCATATCGATCGGTGACATCGGTTCTTTTATCCCTCTATGCCTATTTTTGACGCAGAAACGTTTTGGAGTATCAAGGCCACTATCTCTTACAAATTCTGTATTAGCATTTGAAACAAAATTATATATTATATATAAATTATATATAAATTATAGTTTTCTCTAGATCGGAATCGCTATTTAATCAACGGAGGAAATGTCTAAGCTTTCTCTATCAAGAATAATTGCTCAAAAATACAAAAAAAAAGATACTACATTCTAAAGTTCAAGAGTAATAACGAGTTGTTCTCAGATAAGTCAAATCCACCAAGAAAACCTCATTTAGTCTGAAAAATGACAACTCGATCGGAGTCAAACTGGACTCACAAAGAGAGGTCCAACCTTGTAGAACATGAATCTGAACGAAACTGTGGGAATGGTCTTGTTTTGATGAGGAATGAAGGTATGGACCTCATATCTCGAGATAATTATACCATTGGCAGTAAATCTATATGTACAACTTTTCAACATGAGCCTGTATGGCCGATGCTAATCTATGATCGCTATATCTCAGGATAGGAGGCTCATGGGACTAAATCCTTTGAGAATCCGTCATTTTTACTAAAATGCGAGACGATTTCCAGAGTTTGGGTCGGTTTGGGACAAACCCAGGACCCGCAAGGTCGGACGTCTCCTTGTGAGTCAATACTTCCAGAGATCAAAAATAATTCACTTGCAACATCTCACTTTTGGCTAAAGTGGGTTGAAGTATGACATCCTTGCAATATTTCATTTTTCTGAAACTGATTTATCTTATAAATATGAGTGAACGGCTTTAGGTCTATTCGAAGGTCTATTTTGATTCCAATGAACTCGTCATACCTAAATTAAGTACACTGTAGAAAATATTTTTCACTACGATATCTAATGTTTGTGGTGTTATGGTCTTGAAAAACTTGTGTCACCACAAGACGCACTTATTGGGTGGGTTCATAGGACTAAGATACGGACATCCAAAATCTTGAGCAAATTCGGGTATATTCGTGAGTGGTACGTGAACCCTGAGCTGATTTGGCGCGTGCCTCGAAGGTTCAAACTCCTGACTGAACAGCTTAGCATCCTGTTTCTCGGCTGTACAGTAAGTATTCGCATATGCCAACCAAAAGGTCTGCCTTGGAGTTAGATGCTCTAGACCAGGTAATCTGTCTTCTTCTTTGTGATTATTCGCCCATCTATCGTAAGCCAGATATGCTTGGCGTATTCCCACGTTATCGGCTAAGTTTTCACTAAGAGTAAAGGTGCCCTCTACCTGTTTTTTCCAAAGATTTGTAAATTGGTGTATCATTCTGTGTTTTTTTTTCTTCTTTTAATGGTGAGATGTTGAGTAATAGGAAACTTACCGCCATATTTTTTACGGCTCCGTAGTAATAGTACTGGTGTACGAAGCACAAAGCTTTCATACGAAATTGTACTTCTGTGCTGAGATCCCACCAATTCATGAGATTGCCTCGTTTGTCGTATCTACGCCCGATGTTATCGAAGCCATGCATAATCTCGTGACCGATCACGGTACCTATGCCTCCATAGTTGACGTACTTTGGGTTTGCCACGTTGAAGTAGCTTGTTGATAAGATTCCACCAAGGATCACTGAAAGGACAAAAAAATTCCCTTGATCATTGAGCTTGAAATAACCCGCTCACTTTAGATCTCACTTCCCGGGCTCGGGAAATGTCTATGGCACGAAAAACATCAATGACGAATCAAAATGGCAAAAATGTCAAAATTACAGTATTGAAATTTGTTGGTCTTTCCCATTTATCCCAAAACGGAAACACACGAAGACTTTATTCTTGTGGAAATATATTCCTAGGATTACCAGAGATTTTTCAAAAGTTCTTCAGATTTCTACGGTGCGCCGATTGGAAGTTATGAGATGTATGGGTTTTCGACCATGTCCACTGTAGTGAACAAGATAAGCGAGAGGATTGAAATCATGACAATATAGGTTGAGTTATCATGGTCAAATGGCAAGTTTTCGAAGGATTCAAGATGCTGATTCTTAAGATAATCCCTAGAATAAACTCTGAAAGTAACTCTCAAAGAACTTGTTAAAAATTCTATCAGATCAGAGGCAGGAAGAAAATTTTAAAGATATTTTTCACTTGACTCCAAATCCATATTTCTCAACCAGTTCCCCTCCATTTACAGAGTTTAAGAGTGGCAAGGCTTAGGATTTGAGAAGATTTCTCTACTTGTATACGAAATGTAATGTATCATAATGAGACAACGAAGATATTTTCAAAGATGAGAATTTCATCTTTGAGACGAGGCCGGGGTCTGCCGCCATGTTGGTTTCTTTCCTTCACGTTTTTTGGAATTTTACTTCATAACGCAATTCTGACACGCATTTGATTGATGCTTACGAAATTCCATGGGATTCGGTTCAGTAAAACTCGAGATAGTTACATAACGGATTCCGGTCAATCATCGCTCTCTCGGCGCTTCAACATGGTTGCGCGTACTCCGGCCTCCCGTTGAGCTCAAGCTTGGAAAATTGAAAAAATACCACGGATTTTTCTCCTTCACTGTCTCCGCGTACCATATCAGGCAATCATCGTGGTTATGGACTACAAAATATCAATGCCTCTAAGGTTCCACGCATTTTCTCAAAAGAATCCAATGATCAAATGTACTCACTGAAAACATTCTCAACGTGAACATAGAAAGCGTTGACAGACGCAGCACTTCCAAACTCATTGGTCCAATCATAACCTACGATTGGTTTTCGAATTTTGTCAACTTTCCTCTTCAACTTGAACCGACCAAAGCTGAGCTCTGTCTTGAGAAAACTTTCAGTGTAAACTATAAAATTTCTGTAGTGTGCATCTAAAATTTTATCATCCAAGAGTTGATCTGGATAAGCGACTAAAGATTTCATTTTGTCCAGTTTTTCTATCGCTGCCAGCCTCGTTTCATTCTGCATCCACATACTCTAAAACAGATTCCAATAATTTACTCAACTTGATTCTTCATAATGAGTCAGACATAGAGTATTTCCTTCTAATAGGGTTTTCCAAAATTCACTAAAGATTAGATCTACCTTCTCAATCATACTTCGGATCTGGTACCGCACATAATCAATCATTTCCATTGCAACTTTTTTAGACTCCTTGTTGAAATGTTTCCTGATAAAGAGCGCAGCCGTTGCCAGAGGCATATGATCGAATGTCAAGCTCATGCAAAGTTCTTTTCTCTGCGGTAGAGGAATAATCGATGCATTACCATATCTAGACTCGCCATAAAACCTCAATTCAATATTCCTGATTCTTGAACTCAATCGATTCGCAGTCGAACTTGCCACTTTCCAAAGTGCATAATTTGCCAAAGTTCTTTTTGGTGTCGATTCTAATAGACAACAGTATCTTTCAAGGTAACCCGGTACTTTGATTATAACTCTGTCTGACGAATCGACTTTTTTGGGTGCAGGAAATAGCCTTGATATATATGTCTTCCATGGAACTTGTGGACAGAGTTCTTCAAGAGTACTGACGTTGACAGGATTGTAGAGATGTTCAATATCGAGCAATTCTTGTTCTACCAAAACACGAATCTGCAAATTTTTCCAAGTCACATTGAGGATCATGAAAGATTGATACTGGTTATAATATAAAAAATGATTGAACCTTGGCTATTTCTATCTCAAAGTCACGAACGTGAGAGAGTTCATCGACTGCCTGATCAAAATTTGCACCCATCGCCACAGCAAAATTGACCATGTAGTTGAAATAGGCCTTAACAGTGTCATCGTTTTCCCCTTTGAATAGAATTTTTGCCTCCAATCCTAGATTTACTCCGTCTAACTAGAAAAAGTTTCTAATAAAATACGAATTCATCACTAATATTTTTTTCCACGAGCTGAAATCATTGCTTCAATTTTTGCTTGCCAAGCACATTTTAGCAAACTGTAAAAATGATCAATCACGAATTCTAACTTGGCAACTCTCAAATTTGCCAAAAGTTTATACAGTGTGCCAAGTGATAAGGATAGGACACTTGGATTCTCGTCTGTAAATTCGTTTTTGTTATATACTTTTCAGTTTTTGTATGTGCTCACTTGCACGCAACACAATTTCACGATTGCTTTCATCGCAATCCGTCAACTTTAACGATTTTAGTCGTGGATTCAAAATTAAATTTCAATGGCATACAATAGTGAAAATTATTTGGAAGAACAAAGCGATTGTTCTGGTTGGTTGATGAAATTGATTGTGAAACTCACATGAATTGTGCTCCGACTATTATTTTTCAAGTCGTTCTCGTAATAAATATTTATAAATTGGTCAAATTGGAGTCCTGCATCTCGTAATCTGTAGATCATATTTTTCCAATCAAAATTTGACTCGTTCCAAGAGCTTTGTAAAACAGGCCAACCACCGAGTTTTGTCAACATCTTTCTGAATTCCTTTTCACTATTTCTCTCAACTCTTTCTGCAAGGAATCATAATATAGTGCTGTAGACATACCTTTTCTGCGATTTTCTAATCAAACCAAAAAAATAGAAAATATTACCTTCGTCCATACATGTCTTATAGTACGATGATAGCTTTCGAAGAAATTGTGGACTCTTGTTCTCGATCTTATTCTCAATAACATGCCTGATTTGTTCATGAATTTTCATCTGAAATTCGTCCATCAAGTCGAACCTGATTTTGTCATTCAGGACATTGGAATTCTTCATGTAATTGCCACATGCATATTGATAAAAATCTTCGCAAGGATTGATACTTGGATTCATACTTTTCTGAATAGTTTCAGCTGAAATACAAGGAATTTATAACAATCCATTGTAATATGGGTGAATGATATTTTCCTTGCAAAGTCTTATGGATTAATTTTCTTACCCGCACTTCTACAAGCATCTGTCAAGCATATCTTTGGTTGGCTAGGTGCTGAAATAATGTGGAGCATTGAATCATCATTAAATCTCAATCAAACGCTTTATCTGAATTTTTCATGAAGTTGAACCATTGTACTATCTTGTTGGTAAGGCACAATTTTTCTACAATCGAAGCTCAAGTAGTCAAGAGAACCACATCAACACATTCGCTGCGAGGGCGATTTTTTGCAATTTTATCTCGGCCCCGAATTGAACTTTCATATTCTTTTAAATAAGTCTGTATGGGAGCAAACTCTCTTTTCAGTCATTGTTTATACTTTTGATGAAGCCATTGCTCATGCTTTTGGGAGTAAATCACCATTAAAGATTCTGATTGGATATATTTTTGAGCCATTACGAGTCGGTAACGATTGAATAATGAAAAATCGTGGGACCCACTGGTGGGTCCCGTCGCAAGCAGGGTGTTAAAATTACATACTTTGATCTTTTACATCAATCACGTAGTAATTGTCAGATTCAAAACCATGTGTTAAACCTATATTCGAATTAAACTTGGGGGAATACGTTAAAATTTTAGAGCAGAGGATTGAAAACGAGAAATGTCATGGTAAAATCCATTGGGACTCCATTGTCTCGGGTTGATTATCAAAAGAAACACATGCGGTGTTCATCTATAACGTCATTGTGATCCTCAATTGATCAAAAATCTCCTCAACTATGGGAGTTAATTCGAATTGAGTGACTGAGCAAACTATTTTCTCTTGATACTTACTGATGTTTGGAGCTATTGTATCATGAAATTCCAAATTAGTCATATTTGACAAGAAAACGAGGAAGTTTGTAAGGGCATTCATTGTCTTCGTTAACCCTGAAAAAGTTCAAGTCCAAAATTAATCCTTGCTTTCCAACATCTTAATATTCATTACTTGGATCTATCATTGAATTGGAAATTATTTACGATTATAAAGTGAGATTCCAACTGTAAATTCAAACGTTAAATCGACAATTATGGGAATTTTTCAAGTTTGGAATCCAACTTCTCTAAGCCCTATTGAAAAAAAATGCTTCTGCTACATATTTTCATTTACAGAAATGTCAATAAGCACGTATCGAATTACTCAAATATTTCGACTAACTCATGAGATAACTGATAAAAAGTTCATACCTGTGTACTGCTAGATACTAAGAATAGAATCTATAATGCACACAGTTTTCTGAAGTAACCAGCGTTTAACAGCAAACTAAAATAACAGGACTCAATTCAATTTCTGCGTAGTAGTATGGAATTTTTGAAACAGTATTTGTTTTATCCAAAATATTGATCTACGATTACTTCACAAGCAATGATGAAATCTTCTAAAAGTGCCTCTTTGTTTGCACCATCAAGAAGTACGAATATAAATTGTTTCAGTCCTACATAGTCTCAGAAAAAACATCCACGATAATATCATACTTATTTATATCACTACTACTACTTTCGAGGCTTTTGTGAGATTGAAGGCAAGTTTGCTAATATTTCTCACCCGTGAATTACTGCGATATGACATTGGTCGTGAACCTCAAATAGATTTTCTTTGATTTGTTAGGCTATTCTATGCCAGCTGCACTGATAATATGACACTTTTTGTACGGTATCCCGAAAGAAGGCTTGATCTATAAATGATAATGAAAATGAATAAAAAAGATGTACGATTTTGTGCTTGTTTATGCAAGTGCGATCTATCGGGTCTGTCATGACATCATACGTCAAGTGTCTCAGGGGCTTCCTTCTTGTATAGTTTTAGGTTTCTCAATAATATACGGAAGATTAGATAAGCATAATTTTACAATTCATTCTCAAAGTGGTTATGTGATATGGATAGAACCAGCTGAATCTACTATCGAAACGTCAAATTTCGTCAGTATCGAACTTGATATTCTTAGCAAAGGTGATCGTCATCAGTGAAAAAATTCCCATTGGGTAGCCGGGTTTTTTTTCTCGTGATATTGAGTTCACTTCTTCTTACGTTATTCTTCCAATTCTCATTACAGAATGTGGTGTATGTGTATTCAGCTGGCATATGTTTGTGTGTATGCGTGCAATCAAAAATTTTGAGCCAATATTTCTTTACTCCGTCGTGTATCTTGTCATACTTCCGAAAAATTGGCTATCAATTTTTCATTAGCAACCGACGAAATATTAGTTGTACCACATCGCTCTTGAGGCAAAGATAATATGGTTACAAGTTTTTCCGTTTTACGATCTAAATTTTCACAGACACAAGGCTGGAATCCACAAAACCAAGATATTCAAGATCGAACAACAAGTAATAACATCGCAAGAATTTATTACATTTAATCTAACATGTATGAAGTTATATTCATCGCATCATTCTAGCCCTAATATATAAATTTTCGAACATTTTCAAGGGCAAAAATTCTGTTTGAGATATCTCATTCAAGTCAAAAGGCAACCTACTCAATAGATTCGAGATAAAAATTCGTCAAATAAAAGGCGGGGATATTTCCTGATAAAATGACCTTCAATTTTCATGAAAATATTCATATATGAGGATATCTCTGAAACTTTTGACATTTGCTGTCACAGCTCAGCGAAACTGGTTGTAGAAAGTTTCTTCAGGTCTAACCTGTCAAACTACCTTCGTTTGAATGTCTTAAAAGTGGTCAACAAGTTGGAGTTTGATTGGTGGATGTGGGGAGATACTAGAGTCAATCATGTGCGAGAAAACACCCGAAAAACGAGGAATTTACGTGTCACAGCGTCAGACTCTTGAAATTTGGCAGGCTCTCGTGAGTGGAGCGTTTCTGATCAGGTTCTGTAACTTCTGAGACTGACTTCTAATGGTCCAAAGTGATGATTTCTCTACTGGAGGAGGGTGTGCCTCACTGTGCTCAGCCGTGACACGTAGAGATGTGAGTGTCACCAATTTTTGGGAAAAAATTCTTGACTCGCCTTAAACGTTACAACTTGTGGAGCGTGATCCAGAGACACTTTGGAGGATACTTATCGTATTTTCCACGAAAAAAAAACGAAAAAATTGAGCTACTGTAGACCTATGTGACTTGACGGAGAAGCCAGGGGACTGGATAAAACGAAAAAAAGTTCGTGCTTACAACATGCCTAACTGCACAGCTTTTTGGGAGGCACGCGCGCGGTGGAGCGGGCACAGACCTCTTAACACTGTGAACATGTTACAAATACCCTCAAAATATCATACCAATTTCCACCCACCGAGACTTTGGACGCTCCACGAGTATCATCCATTCGAACGAGGGCTGTGCAGCCGCAATTTTGTGAGAAATGCATCAAGAAATGATGAAACCATTGGTGGAGCATTCAGTGTATCTCAATTCTGACTTTCGTTGCTACATTCTAACACCCGATTGCACACAATCCTCATACTTGAACCATTGTGCTTGCTCAATAACAGGCTCTGCCCGTATACCTCGATTCCCACCTCTGTGACACTTTTTGAGGCCGAAAATCAAAAGTTTCAGATATCCTCGTATGATGACTATACAATTAATTTTATCGGACCGAAGTCGTGGCAAGACTCGATAGAGTGTCGATTCCCGTCCTGCACGGCCCAAGTGGCGCGGTGAGAAATTTTTCTATGTCCGTACCCCAATGTTTCTTTACTCTGAGTACGGAAGAAACGGTGGAAAAAATCCTGAAGTACACCTCGGCTACCAAAATCGCAATTTCCAAGGTCCAAATTGGTATTTTTTGCACTTTATCCTTATTTTATGAAAATCTGTGGATGTTCTTTAGAATTCTTTAATCCAATTGGTTGAGACAGTCCTCGATGGAACAAAAGCTTGCCGACTTCATACTCGGAGACCCCCAATACCTCCGAGTAACAACTCTCAACTCACTAGGCAGTATTATGTAAGTGATGCCTTTTCACACCCCCACTGTGATGGAGGTAAATCAAGTAGAGGTACCCTTTGATGGAATTAAGGTTTGCCTACTCCATAATCAGACTCAGAAACACTAAAAAGAACTCCTAGAAGTAATTTTTGGGTCACCTTGTATAGTGTGCACTTTAAATGGTCAATATAGTGGCTTTTCCCATTGCAGTGAGCGCTCGTAAATCCGATGAGCAGCGCACGGCGCACGTGAGCCGTGGGTGTGCGCTGTGGGACTTGAGCAGTGCGTACGCTCTATTTGTGGATGCACCCTAACGGATTCTCTGCTGAACTAAAATCATGTCCAATGCATAAGTGTACCTTCATCGGTGCTCATGATATACCTACTAGGCATGATTCTAGTTCACGTGTCGACCGCCTCATAAAATTATATGCGGAGAAATTGGCGCTCAAGTCGTGGAAAATGTCGAGTTGTCTATCCAATTGTCATCGTGAGAGCTCGCATGAGTGAGACCCAGAACATCTGTCGTGGTGCAAGATGAGATAGACCAGTAGTCCGATAGAAGTCTGGGCTCTTCTGGTGTTCTTTGGGCCCAAACATTGTAGGCCTGATGGGCATGTCGCAACCCTCTACGTCGGCAACGTTCTCATCCAAAGTTCAATTTTCATCGACCTGGAAGCAAGAGGTGACTCGGGTCTCTGGAAGTAGGTGTAAATTCGTGATACAAACCACCCACGGGATTAATCCCGCCTTTGGAGCTCCAAAGGCCCTTTTATAAAATTGCCGGGAAAAGGTATACCGGTATATATTTACCGCTAACCTCTAATTTTTGCCGGCATCCTGTAACTTTCGAGTATTCGCAAAAATATGAGAGTTCATGTTTTGCGTTCTGAGGATTCAGGGTTTTGTAGGTTATAGGGATAAACACTTTGAGGAAGTAAATTCTTGATGAAAAGTAGCTGAGAAAGTTCATAAATTTGCGAATACCGAAAAAGTTAAAGGTTACTGGTAAAAATTGCAGTTTAGCGGTAAAATTTACCGAAATACTTTTACTGGCAATTTTATAATACGACCCCTGGGATCATATTCCAGATAGAATCGAGATCGCCATATAGTCCGTCTTTTCACAAAGTCCACAAAACGTATATTTTTACGTCACTTTTTGATCTTCCTCGCTCTACAGTTCAAATAGGATGCGTGTTTTTGAAAAATGTGTTGAGACCTTTTTTGTAGATCTTATTAGTCCGGGAGCTGGATAGGCTCCCGTATGCACTGAGAGCTGCCACTCTAAAACAAACGGTTTCTGAAGTATTTTTTCGCGTAGAGTCCGAATCCCTTGGAATTTTTCCGATGAGTGGTGGAGATCACCCTCAAAATTGCAATTTTAACCTAAAACCGGTTTTTTTCGCGCGAACAAGGGGAAAAAATTTTACCAAACAACTTGGATGACCTCAAAAACATAAAAGTATGAGTACCCAAACGTCTAAAGTCTAGACATTATTTTTCAATACTCTGCATCCTATATACAGGGTGTCAAAAGCCCAACGAAGCCGTTTTGTGTAATTGAGGGGCCCGAAATGGATGTACACGAGCTGAATAGTGCGGTATACTTATGTACCCAGATCATTGGTACAACTTATTTCTATTCCATATCGCAATCCAGAAAAACATACGGAGAGTCTATTTCTCGGTTAATAAGGCACAGGTGAATGATTTTGACGCATATCCTCAGAGTATTTTTATTGTGGCACGAAAGAGCTCAACTTTAGCCCTGCAGGAAGAGATTCCGTATTTCTGTTCTACGGCAATGACATTGATCTTCCAAATCCCACATTGCTCTGACCTGAGAAATACATGTCTCACATATGGTTTTGACCTGATCATGACGACATCGAATCAACTCTGGTGAAAACGTCTAAGCTCGACTCGTAGCAGATGTATCATTTATGGTACGTTGTGAAAATTGACTAATAGACGATGGAGCCTATTGGTGATCGGCATATGAGTCCGGTGCATGATTGACACGTCAAGACCGTGGAAATACGAATTCTTACCTCAGATGGCAAATTAGACAAACTGATGTTTATTTCGACAGTCATCTATCTTCTCACAAAAACAATATGTACGACAGGGAATCTTGGACCTCACGCATGTACAAATATTTCTCGAACATTTTTCACATGTACAGTTGGGCACAAATTCATCGATGGGTGGTAATAGAATTAGAACTTTTTGAGGCATTAAAAGATTATTCTCCTCTATTGAACCAAACAACGAAGGATCCAACTTTTTGAATATATTTTTTCGGGATCAAAACAAATTAGAAGATATCAATTTCATTGTCAGATACTCATCTGCGTTAGTGATAGTTACTAGGACTCTTTCGTGATTGGTTGGATGGGCATCTCAGCACCTCGAAAGTCTGCATATTGGTTTTTCAGGGCTCATAACTGACAATGACGTATTCCCAGGGTAACAGTTTGACTCAGGAAGAAAGTTTGATCCTTAAAATACCACTCAGCTTACCCAGGGTATGAAAAACGTGATTTTTGAGGAAAATTCAGCTTTTGAGGGCGATTTCAATGGCGCACAGGGTATTGCCGACATTTTCGGGTTACCAGTAATAGGAAATTAATTGAAATGAAGTCGTACATGCAGCCTTTAGTGCGCGAAAGAGGCGAGCCAGCGCACGGACTAAATATACCCTCCTTGTGTTTTTCTGATGGATTCATTGCAATATGGGGTAGAAATAAGTTGCACTGGTGATCTGGGTACATAAAGTATACCGTACTAAAACTATTCAGCTCGTATACATCCATTTCGGGCCCCTCAAATATACAAAACGACCCCGTTGGGCTTTCGACACCCTGTATATAGGATGCAGAGTATTGAAAAATAACGTTCAGACATTTGTGTACTCATACTTTTATATTTTTGAGGTCATCCAAGTAGTTTGGTAAAATGTTCCCCTCGTCCGCGCGAAAAAAAGCCGTTTTAGGTTAAAATTGCAATTTTGAGGGTGATCTCCACCACTTATCGGAAAAATTCCAACGGATTCGGATTCTACGCAAAAAAATACTTCAGAAACCGTTTGTTTTAGGGTGGCAGCTTTCAGTGCATACGGGAGCCTATCCAGCTCCCGGACTATATATAAAATTGCAGACACATGTGCGTATAGAATAATTCCAAAACGTGAGTTATCAACAACACTCTCCAAAATACCAAAATGATTTTCGAGAAATCCAAGGTTAGCTCATATTACTTTGGTCCAAAAATATCATATTTCATGAGACATCACCAAATACTGCATTTCTCAAATGGATTCATTGGGCTGTCTGGGGCATCACAGTTGAAATCCCGGGCAAAGTGTTGGTGATTCGAGACGAGCCCGTTCACTTGCAGACTCTGGGGTGAATGACTAATATCTTCGGAAATTATCCCGCTACCGCAATCGTGAAAGTTGGCAAAGGTGAGCCAGAACATTTGTCTTGCAGTGAGATGGGAGAGACCAGGAAGTCGAAGTTCCTCCTCGTATTCTTGAGCCCAAACATCGTAGGCTTAATTCGAGGTGTCAACCCTGACTACAGCGCCATAATACCTACGGATGAACGCGTAAGGTGGCGGAATATTGAACTGTCGCTCTGCCAACTCCTATCTCTTATACATTTCTGCTAGGCCACGCTTGACACCTCGAATAGGCATGCCTCAGCCCCTCTACATCAGCAATATTTTCATTCAACGTCCATTTACCGTTCACCTAGATTTAAAAAAGTCATCAGCACAAATTTTTCCTGAAAATTCATCGTCAGGACACGGATTTCTGAAACTTTCATAGGTGTTCCGAACTCTCCTATCGTGGGTTATTACAAGTTAACGGTCGTTCAGTACTTTGAAAATCCACAACCGCTGAAAAAAAGTATACTCAAATAGGTATAATCCGAGGTCTCTCCAATGTTAAAATCAAAATGTCAACTAGTCCCTTGAAACTCTTTCCATCACACAACCATCAAAATTCAACCAACAGTCGTCAAACAAAAAATAAAAAAAAATTGAACGCAACAGGAAACCTCAAGCCTTAAAATATCCTGACACATGAATGGGTCTTGTTAATAGAAATGCCGGTAGACACTTCATTCACACTCCATACTTGAATAGAATATATTTTATATATATATCTATATCGTATAAAAGATCGATGAGCGTTGGCGAGACTTGCGTGGGTCGTGTTGCATGTATAATAATATAATGCTATCAATCGCACGCTCTCTGCTTATCACTCCCTCCCCCTCCATAAGTGCACGTGCTTTTCCGGGTCTTAAAATAGTATTTTACGCGTTAAATGTACTTATATATCGTAAAATTGATATAGGTTGGGGGTTGAAACAGAGTGTCTATGTACTAAAGCATTTACAGAATTGTTGCAGAATGATGAGCCTTTGTCTCTGACTTTGGTGCAATTCGGATGCATTTGGTATTAGGTATTGCTTGGTAGAACGAACACATCGAAAGGAGAGGAAGCCTCTTCTGTGACGCGTCTTGTCTCTTACGACTGGGGGTGTAATTACGCACGAATGCATTGATCTATCAAAGTGTGATGCTTCTACCACCCCTCTTAACCTACACTATTACATTGTTTGGTGGATGCAATTTCGGCATCCCTTTACTATTGTGGATAGTCTTGCGCTAAGCCAACTTGATTACTGTTTGTCTCTGTGAAGTTGTATTTCTCCTTGTTACAAGTGGGAGAAAGGTTAGGGATTGGAAATAGATGCGGAGTGCGAGATCGTTTGGTGGTTTTTCTCGGGGTTTTGCGAATTATTTTTCTTATGGAATTGGAGAAAATTGGAGTTTTTGTAATTTTTAAGATGACTCATTCACAGTGTTCATCGCAGATCAAATTAGCTGTGCACCTTGATACATGACAAGCTTATGAAAAAAAGTTGTCTTAAAAGATTCTGGTATGTGCAGCTTTTCTGAAAAAAATTCCCACTTCGGGCTGCATTTGGCATGAATTGGACGATTTTTCAGTAGCTAAATCAGTCAAATTCGATCGGTCTTTTTAGTCTTGAAGAAGGGTTCAAAAATACCCGAAAATTGAAGAGTGTTTTATAATTTTAGTACCTTGCACAAATTCATAGCCTACAACCTGTTGACTACACTGTAAAAATAACTTAGACAATTTTACCCAATTTTACCAATCGGTGGTGAATTTTAATATTAGAACTTAGTATTCAACAATAAATCGTAAAATCAGCACGCTCAGCCAAGGTCACTCTGAGCGTTACCTCCGCTGAGCGATGCGAAATCACTAATCCAAGATTAGCAAGACGACGTAGTAAATTTATCGGAATTGAGAAAGCATCAAAATTCGGTATTTTGCGATTTGCCGATCTTCGTACGTTTTTACGAGCTAAGCTCTTAATCGTGATACTAACCCAGCAGTGCCGTGCACATGCAAGGACTCCTATATGCAACCCCGTGATCGAGTCTAGTCGAGTGAGAATAGAGTCGTTTACAATCTAAATAAATTGGTTAAAAACGCGTTTTAGACATCGCTCTGACTGGTACATTGAAACTTGTCTAAGTTGGGCAAACTTGGTTCCGGGAAAATCTGCCCAACTTACAATTAGACAGGTGCCGAACATACAGAAATTAGGACTCAGGATCATTTTTCCGATCCAAGGAGGTCAATTTTCTATCAAATTTTGAATGTTTTGGATGAAACACGTTATTCACTGATGATCGTGTAAATACATTAGTTTGAAATAGTCATGAAGTATCCTCTTCTATCAAAGAACAGACGGACAATACAGTTATGAAGAAATAGGAAGATAGATGCATTTATTTTCAAATCGGAAACTTGGTACATGTCGATTACTCCATTCATGAGCAAGGCAACCACCGATTCTTGGCTGCTCCATATATACTGGATAGTTTTTTGTAAATCTTTTAATTTTGATTAAGTTTGCCATCATTGGTGATTCATTGTGTGACGGTGGATACGCTACCAACTTTGCTACAATTTCTTCAATATTGATTGACCCTGATCTTACAGTAAAATCATGATTTATTTTGATGATTGACTCGGTTGACAATTGTTGATGTTGATAATTGATCAATAACCACGACTTCTCATTTATCAAACTCTGTCGCTTATTTGTGAATTCATGATCGAGACGATCAGGGCGAGGATACGGTATCATGCTCGGTATCATGTCTCGAGCTTCGAAGTAAGTGCCCAAAATACACAGTCTTGTTTTCATGTTATTATGTTCGACGAAAGGCCAGAATGCGCCCAACTTATGGAGTACCCGATTTATAGAACAAAATCCCCATAAGAGCTGATGTATTTTTGCGCGTTCCGCGGAAAAGTGCTCAAGTTGGAGAGATGCCCAATTTATAGAGGTGCCCAACTTGACAAGTTTCACTGTATTGAAATAATTAAGCATAAAAGCCAATAAAGCTCGAGATAAAAATACTCTGGGAATACGATCTCTTCTTCGAATTTCAATCGTTTTCGACCTAATTATACCTGATATCACACAGTTTATCTCCGAGATAGTCGCTCTAATAATACTGCACGGATTAGGAATGTTGACCAAAAAAAAAACGTGGAGTGTTGCATGGGGTAATTCGCGAATGTGTGTAAGTACGTATTGTGACAACCGACCGCGAAAGAGTTCGGTGCGCTGCCCGCGATCGAAACGATTTGAAACGTCATTGGAGATCAATGATGCCACCGCGCTCATAGAAAAGCTGATGATATTATGTGCATTCCTTGCCCTCTAACTACGATCGCTACTACTTGCGACGATGCATTAGGTTTTGACAAGTTCGGCACGGGGCGGGGCGACCACGCGGAATCGCGGTGGCGTAAATTTGGCTTTTTTACCCAAAAGTTCACCGTACAGAGGGTAAAAACCCACCCAAATAGCTCACACGGACACACCAACACTTATCCGGCATTCAAACTTTCCAGGAAAAACGCTGGAAATCGTGGAAAAGGGCGGGGTATTCGTAGGGAGGGGAGACGGTGAAGTAGAATAAAAGCGATGAAAAAATTAGGGACGGGCTCTACCTGGTGGCACAAAATCGCTAAGCCACCATAAGCGAACTTATACGACTCAACGCGGAAACTGCGTGTTTCCACGTGTCGCCGTATAAAACGGCATATGCTATGCGTCTCGTGCCAAAAACTTTGTTCTGGCTTCGGCGACGTCCAACAAAGTTATCGCAAAGAACAACGTTTTTTGGCACTCGATTCATAATATACTATTACACTGTCTAATAGCGAATTCACTCCGCCCAGCATTGGTCACTTTCATTTCTTGCAGTAGAAATAGCGATTTTGTTGAAATTTCGTTCACAGTGTATGTATATTGATAATAGTCGAAATTTTAGTTCGTGGTAGAATATATTTCGGGAAAAATTTCACAAGCATTCGTTCCAAGAACTCCTTAATTCTTCATGACTAAATGTGACGAAATATTTGTATAACTGTATTGGTGAATAATTCGACTGTACGTCGACCCACCTACGTCCTCATACACATATTTTCACTTCACTTTCATTGGAATATATTGAAGAATTTCACGTACCAGTGGAGAACTGTCACTTTTCTTGAAATAAAATAAACTGATTCAGCCCACTTCATTTGTATCTGAGAGCATCCAGGTTCGAAGAATATGTTATTGTCGACTGCGGATTCTGAGAAAATGATGAGGTATAGATGGTACAATAAGTTGCACAGATTGGAGAAGAATTCGAGCAACAAGGATGAAATGTTGAAAAATGGCAGTAGACGATTTGCTCTCAAGAAATTCTTCAATTACGAGAGAGCCAAGGTCAATTCCTTAATTTCATGCTGATTACCGTGGTATGTGCGTATCGTAAAAAGTTTTTACTCATACAAACATATGTGTGACGATCTACTCTTCAGCCAAGTATCGATTCATTCGAAGCCCAAGTGAAGTCTAAATTAGTGCCAATCAAACCTTCATTCATCATTCATAACGAATGGCGCGTCGTTTCCTGTGAGGCAATTGACACTAGAGTTATTCAAAATGTTTTCATGGAATGTCGTACGAGGAGTCGTGGAATTTTGTAACAGAAATAAATTTCTTCGAGTGTCTTGGTTCATTAAAAGCAGTTTCCTTTGAGAACTGAAATAGCAAATTCTCATCATCATAGTGTGACGATTGAGTTGTCCAATATCGAAGTTGACAAAGCGTACGAGTGTAAGCTAAGTTTTACTCGAATGAAGACGTTTGTGACAATGTGAACTACTTTTGATTCGATCGCGGGAAATTAACATAATATTAAGTGCTCAAATTGGTTTATGCAATCAATTTTATAATCAGCACACTTTTTGCTGATATCAGTGACATGAGCAGATATTTCTGATGTCTAAATATGTACTTTTAAGGCATCTCACAATTTGAGTCAAGTAATTCACATTGTCATCGGTTGTCGGCTAATGAACGACCGAGATGAAATCATATGGAAATAGCGGGGTCGTTGCGCATGAGCCACTTTCATATCTGGGGACGATAAAAATCTCGATCACCAAGCCACTTAGGGTAGGTGTCATCAGGGACTAACCTGACAGATTCTTCTTCCAGTCCCCCTGAAAAGTCGAACCTGGCGAGGAAAGGCGAAACACGATCTCATCTCTTTTCGTGTATTTGAATTTTCCATAAAAATTCTTCAAGTTGCGACACTGAAATTGTGAGGTGCCTTCAAGGTACATAATTAGATATTAGAAATGTCCGATATCTATCTATTGTTCGCCTTCAACATCTACAAGGGAAGGTCCAAGCTGGTGGGTCCTGAATTCATCTCAAACTTTGGGAATCGCCTCATTTTGGTGAAAAATGGAAGAATTTCAAAGGGTCTAATCCCATAGACCTTCTATCTTGAGATACAACTTTTGGGGCTAACATTGTCTATACGGTCCAATGTTGAATAAGTCATATATTTTGATATACTGCCAATGCTAATCTCCATAGCTGAATCGCAGGGTTGTAGGCCCATGAAATAAAATCCTCTGAGATATCTCCATTCCTCACCAAAACATGACGATTCCCAGAGTTTGGGACAAATCCAGGACCCGGAATGACGAACCTCTCCTTCTTGAGTTTTATAATCACTTAAGACATAAGATTATGTAAGATAATTAGATGTAAGCAAAATGCTGTTCTTACATCTCAAACTTTTGGTTGGTGGTACTTTCATCATTTTCTAATATTCTCAAAATTGTACGTTGCTCCATATTATTCCCTTACGATAATTCATCGTAGAGTTGACTCTCGTCACAGTTGCAATAAAATTGTCAAGTATCCTTGTGGGCGTCTATATGAGTGAATCCTTATGAAAATATCTCCAAACTAGCAAATCAAAATTTGTGTGGGCTGAAACATCAGAAAGATTTGCTTGGCTAACGAATGTGTTCAAATATTCCGATCAAATATTTGATAGCTTCTTCCGTTCTAGTTTTTTGACTATCGAGTTCTGGAAATGTTCGATAATATTTACACTTACCCGGCGAAATTCTATGAGATTGACACCCTGATTATAGTAAATGTTTGATAAAAGGTACGAATAAAGTCTAGTCTGGGAAAAAAGTGGTTATAACGTATCCTCAAAGTTTCGATCGCAGAACACTATTTCATAAACAGTTCGGGGACTTTATTCCCATAGTTCCGAATGAAATTCTTATAAATGGAAAAATTTCCATTCCCTTTTAGAAAATAGCGCCAATCGAAACCTAACACAAAAATCCCTCCTCCAAAATCCTTCCAAGCCATATAACAGCATGTACCTGCAACTTCTTGATTTCCAGTAGTACAAGTAAACCTGCGTGCCGGCATGTGCATAAATGTACGTTTCAAAAGACTCTGTTCGAAAGATGCATTCACTACAGGGCGTAGACGTACTCACGCTTGCGCGAACCTTAGTTTGACAACACATCTACAACTTTCACTCACTCTACTTCAGCCCTCAAACCCCCCCCCCCCCCGACCTTTTCAACACTCAATGCGCCTATTTCATCTATATGAAAGTGCACCACAAGCACATGACTTACTGCGAGTGGGTACTACATACACTTACATATATACATATGCATAGGAAAAACATGAATGTAGGAAACAGTGTATAAATGTAAGTATAGGTATTTGTAGGTGTGAGGGTGGCTCAACAGCACAGTGGCGCTGTGGGCTATCGAGCTATATCATAAACGTAGAGCAAAGCTTCAGTCGTGGGGCGAACGTCGCGACGCCCGCAACCCTCTATCCGTGTAACCCGTTATCACTACGAGTACCGTCTATTTTCTCATCTCATTGGTAGCCCCACCTTCTTCCTTTTGAGTCTTCTTATCCTCAATTTTCAACCGAGTGTAGATGATAATATAGAAAAAAAAAAAACTAACATGCATCAAAATTTTTGTTAAAGATAGTGACGAGCTGGGTTTAAACGGTTCGTGTGAAAGTGGAATGGAAATCGGTAACGGTTTTGTGGTAATGAGGACCACGTGCGTTTGAACATGATTATTTCTATCAAAACATACTTTTCGTGCAGTGTTATAGGAGTGCTTTTACGATTAAAATTAGGATTATTCATATCCAGTTTATGGTGAGCCTGTTTTGGTGCATTTAATCGGTGAGTAGAAGAAGTATGAATAAAATAAAGAATTAAGAAGATAAAAAATAACCTTTCTAGTGTGGAATCCTTTGCGGATGTCTGTATTTGAAATAATATCTTCCCAGAGTCAAAATAGAGTGCTCGAAAGTCCATTTTTTAATACTGCGTTTTTCTCTCTACAGAATCCATCTCACATCTCTCATTCAGACATCAAACTTTCCATCACAATTTTTTCTGGCATGTCTATCATGTTTTTTTTTTAAATATTCTTGAAAACTTCATGAGACACCAGAAGATGATAATCAATGTTTGATTTGATCTGAAATATGCACTTACAACTGAACCATTCTAACTCTGATCAACTGATATTTCGGTTGAGTTGTAAATAACCCTGAAATCACTGATTATGCGTTTTTACTCGTTTCACTCCTAACGAGCATTTGAGATACAATCTCGAAACAATTCCTAAAGTCACTCAATTTTCGGAAATGCAAGTATTCTTCAGAATATTTCCAGATTTTTTTTCTCAACCATGTAAAACTTATGAAAAATCTTTTAATACCCTAAATATCCATTTATGTGAAAAATCGTGCTACAGGGGAATTAAAGGAAAGATGCTGAAATTTGATAAAAATTTTATTCAAGGTTCTATGTCATAATTTCATCGCGCATGAATCTATTATACTAGGATAAAAAAAAAAGAGAAAAATGAGAAAAAAGGCGAGAGAAAGGTTGATTAGAGTTAGCAGTAGGTGGCCCGGTGAACCGAGGATAGGACGTATAGAGCAGCGGGTAGCCTCGTTACAATTTTCTCAAGTGCAACTCTTGAGGTTGTGGAGCCACTCGAAAGTGAGCCCCTTTCAAAGTGGATGCGGTATCCAATCTCGACCATCATCCTTACACTACAATACACGTTTATATACAGGCACTGCAATGCTCGGCTTCGATACTTGGACCGATGAAAGGCTTATAGACCCCGGATTAACCCCCGCATCTATACTCACTGATCCATATTTACTGTATAGACAATCGGGTATCCTGACTTGGGCTGCGATTGTGGTTGAAAGGGTTAGCCGAGATCAGGATTGAGATTTTGTTTACTGGAGGTGACTGGGAGGTTCAGTTACTTGGCTTCTTCCTAAGACGAGAGCAGTAACGAATTTTCACTAAGATCTATGATTTTTTAGAGGATGATTTTCATTTTTGAGATTAAAAATTTTTTGGGTGGTTACAGCATGAGATTGATGAAAAATCATGAACTGAGACCTGAAGTATTTCAAAAATAAACTTTCACCACAAAAACAATGACGAGTCATGACATTACTTGCAATGAAGCGAAAAATTTGGAGAAAATTAAAGCCAAACAGCTGCGAAATCTTCAACTTCAGACATTTTTCTAGACAATTAGAAACTTGTCTCTCTGAGGAAGACTGACGATCTTAGCGATGGTGAAATATTTAAGATTGACGATGTTTTTCCAGTAAAAGACAGCTAAGCATTTGCAACATTCTTCAAAATTTACTAATTGTCGAAAAATTTGAGTTGTGTGTGCCTGCATTCCTAAGTACTTCACGGGTACCTGTGCAGTATTTGTGTAAGATTTTTTTCAGAAATGAGTACTTGTTCGGTACTTTGGATGAATTTGAAAGCATCTCGCAAGTATCGTTGTGGTACTATGGTAATACATTGATGGAGTCCTAATTTCATTGGTTACTCTTGTAAGAATCTGAAGAGTACTGTGTCGAATTTTTTGAAAATTTCTATTGTTTCTTGGTTCGGGGTACCTGCGGGATTTTGGAATTTGGCATCTGTTTGACGAATTTCGATGACTCATTGAAATAATATTCTTGAATTTTGATCAAGATATGTGTACCCAACCTGCCCCCATTAAGCCATTTTCTCAACAACTCTAGTCTTCAACAATTCTCAACGTATTTGAGCTTAATTTTAAGCTTGTTACAAGACCTTCAAAGTGAGCAAGAGTACGTTCAAATTTAACCAACTGGAGCTAAGATGTCTCAATTGTTTCAAGGAGTGATTCTTCGAAGTTTACAGAACGGTGTACCAACTTGCCCCCATTAAGTCATTTTCTCAACAACTCTGGTCTACCTCAACACTTTTGAACGTATTTTAGCTCATTTTAAAGCTTGTTTCGAACCCTTCAAAATTGACTAAACTACGTCTGATTTCGATGGGTTAGAGCTCATCTGTCTCGATTCATTAAAAAGAAATGATGAAAATCGGTATATTCATCGCCATGCACGCACATTTGGAGCTTTTCGCCGGTCCGAAACACTCTTTCCGACCTATTTGGATGTGATAAACACGTTCTACGTGGTGAAAGAAGTCGTACTGTACGCCCTTATAAGATAAACCGATGTTGGCATCCTTGTTTTGCAAATCATCTCCGTGTTGAACTCATAAAATCGCTCTAAGTTCAAGTTTTACAATTCTTAAAAACGGTTTCCAAAGGTCTTAAGGAAAGAAATCGAATGCGTTGAAGTACTTCAAGATTGGTCAAACCAGAGATTTTTGGCGCAAAGATTTTTGGCGCCTGTCTTACTATATCCGATTTCCTCGGTGATTTCTTAGCTGTGCAATCACGAAGAATGGAAAAATCACTTTGAATGACAAACGTAGAAAAAATTGCCGGGAGGGCCAAGAGTGCCCAATTCTGAGATCGGCATATGGGGCAAATTGGGTACACTCACCTTATCTTGACTGAGGAGTTGTATGACTTGTCAGGGTATCAAGCGATGATAACACCGGCACACAAAAAAGAAAGTATCTGTACTTTTGACCAGACCCACTTTTCTTTATGTATTTTGGCACGCTGAATCCGAATCCAAGGTCAGTTTGGCCCGGCTACGTCTTGTTTTCGAGAAAATCGTGAAAAATTCGGTGGAAATCGCGGAAATAGCGCAGAATCGCGCGATTTTCTCGAAAACAAGAAATAGTCGGGCCAAACCGACCTCGAATTTGGATTCAGCGTGCCAAAATAGATTCAGAAAAGTAGGACTGGTCAAAAGTACAGATACTTTTTTTTTGTGTGCCGGTGTAATCTCTCGCTAGCACATGATAATAACTTTATATTATAAATATCATATTTTATGATGAACTTTTTCGCTTATTTTGATTAGTACGTTGAACTTCTCATTGACCTCTGATGGTCAGAATGGGAATGAAATGTCATGGCACAGTGTCATTAATCTTCTCGATACAACTATACTCGAGGGGATTATACTTTTTCCTCTGATGGACTCCCAAAAATTCGATCGGGAAAGTAAACGAGAAAAGTTCAGTAACTATTGTTTTGTTTTATATCCATCCACCACCTCACAGCATTAATATGGCACGTAATGTTTTCCGGAACTCGCAGCTTTTAAGTTTGTAACTTGGTACATGAAAAAAAAGACACGAACCGGATGAGGTGAATACATTCGGTCATTACTTTTGTGACATTTTGCGTAATCAATCAGTTATCGTCCAAGGTGATTGGTTCGTCTTATGAAACTTTCTCGGAATTATGTCCGCGGAATCAGTCAAAAATGTCATAATTGAAGGAATTCCAGATTTGTGAGCATTAGAATGTCATCAAATTTGCAGACAGGAATCTGGAAAGCATTTGAAAAGAGTGATTGTTTTTTTATTGTTGGAAAAAGTATATTAGTACTCACTGTTGGAAAAAGTATACTAGTAGTGTAGAATGGACATATCAAATTTCCGAAGATTTCGATCAGATTTACAGTCGCTGAGGCGTGGAATATGAAATACTTGTGAAATCTCATGTAAATCCCATAACCGTACTCTAATAGTAGCAAAAAATAATTCAAGAGCCTTGGCACATTCTGACAAAGTTTGTCATCTTTGCTTGATCTGTAATCCTGGTGAGGAGTGATCGAATCTGCAGCAGATTATTTTGAGAATAATTTTGCTCAATATCTTTATAATTATATTTTAAGAATAATTGAACAATGTACCTAATGATCATTTCTAATATAGTTGAAATCTTGGACCAGAAAAGTGTTTTTTTTTTTTTTTTTTTTTTTTTATTAAGTCATTTAGGCCTCTAGGGCCCATTTCGACTACAAGCAAAGAATCATAGTAATTATCTCCATCGATAGTAATAATAAGAATATAATCGGCACATATTGAACAAAATGATATATACAGTAGATCATGGTTTTTTCAATCTTGATTACAGTAGTTTTCACTAGCGTTTTAATTTACACATTAAGGTTGCACTCTTTCAAGAAAGAGAAAATGAACTTACATGCAGGAATTAAAGGTTCGGACACAATAGATTCTTTGTTTAACGGTGGATACAATTGGAGGGTTTTCAACTGCTCTAATAGTCTTCGCCTCTGTGCATCATATAATTTACACTGCCATGTAACATGATTGATAGTCTCTTCATGCTCGCCACACCTGCATTCCAGATTATTAATTATGCCCAATCTCCCCAATAATTGGGCCAGGTGGTAATGATTTGATCTAATGCGACATATAGTGACAATAAAATCTCGTGTAAGTTTTTTACCTGAAAACCAAGCTTGACGCTTGTCTTGGAAGAAAAATTGAAAGTATTCTTTCCCAGTCTCCACATCCTCGAGGATAATTTCAGTATCACGCTCATACATTTTAGTTTTGAAATGTTCTTTCAAATCAGTTAAAGGGAATTGATCGATAGTAAGTGTGCAAGTGTCAGACGCCTGTTTGGCAGCTCGATCAGCGTCTTCATTTCCTCGGATTCCCACACCAGAAAAGTGTTAGTGCATCACAGATTGTCTAAAAACCGTTTCGATTCATTAATGACCATCAGTCATTGTTCTCCAGAGAGATTCCAACTACATTGTCTGAAATAGCAGCCCATTTATGCAAAAATAATTCCTTAAGAAATGAATCGACGATGAAAACAGTCTTGAGAAAACCAAAGAAATTTCTTCGATAATCTGAAATGAACTAAAACCATTTCGTCCGGTGCCGTCCAATATTTCTGACATCTTCAAAGATTCTTAAATTAAGTCCAGCGATCTGGTAGCTGATTTTGCACGAACAATCTATCATATTCTTTGGAAAATTCTGTATAGAAATCTACCATCAGAATTCATAACCCAAAAGACGGGCACCTCGTCATCTGGTAACACGAAAAGCTTTCAAAAAATTTTCGTCAGAGTTTAAGTATGCACATAATAGTGTCCCCACTGTCGAGAACATTTCCTTTAACAAAAGCCTCTACTAAAGTCCACAAAGGCAACCACCCACATAAAAAAAGGATTCGGAAAAAGAACCACGTCCCACAAGTTATAAAATCCTTTTCTCAGCCCTCCACCGATGCCACATTGTATAAAATATCTCACCTGGATGCATCGGGAAGGCGACGCTTCGGTTCCTCTCATTCATGTCTCCTACCGCCGCAACGCGTCACTCACTGGCAGATCCGCAAGCTCAGCACTCCTGATGCCTGCATCACTTTATACTCCACACATCATATTCCAGAATATCTCGTTGCCGAGAGGCAAAATTTATTCCAAAGCACGACCTCCACTTCTATCACACCCACTCATACCCACACCCCCCCCCCCCACACACACACACACACACACACACACACACACCTGCATTGAAGGATTGAAAATATCGAAAAGTACGAGAGCTCGAGGTCAGATCGGTGAACCGATTCTTTCTCTCTCAGATATGTCGAACGACATAACCATTCGAGATACCTCGATTCTCTGATCACGAGATTAAAAATCACGCCGATGTGGAAGAGAGTGAAAGGATATATTCTATAGATATATGGTGAAAATTTGCATGAATACTGTGCAATATGAGATGAGAGCGGATGCCCGGCAGTCAGCTGCAATATTGAGACTCGATATCAATTTGCAAAATTGGCAATGAGAGAGCATTCGATAGCCCAGATCACACGAGATGAACGCATCGCTTCCCACTTATAACGTAACATCTATACCATCATTGATGATTTTCTCGTGAAATATCGATAACCCGTCAAATATGATGCCAGTCTCTCCAGAATCGATTCCTGTAACAATATTTATTTGCATAAAACTCACAATTATTGATAAAAATATCTCAATTCAAGTCAGATTATTACGTCCAACCTTGAGATCTTGAGATATTGATGAATCTCTACTCTTCGGAAAGACTCTCGATTATCGATATTTAGCAATACAGTCTGAACCTATTTTATTCACCTTTTTTCTACTTGAGCATTGCATCGACGAGAGTAATATTCTCAATTAGCCAATGCTATTACTGCTTCGTGGGTAAAAAAAAAGTCTCGAGAAAAACTCGTTTAAAACACGACAAGGGCAAATAAGCCAATGCATCGATGAAAGGTACATAGAGCAGTATACGAGTTTAATGGCTCGAGGGCAAAATGGGGTGTGAAATCATTCTGCACCCGCTCTTCTCTTTTATCATAAAGCGAAGCAACGAGATTGTGATGGGCTCAACTTTCATAATGAGGAAACTAGGTGACAACGGTAATTTGAAGTACTCAATATGTCGAAGGCTTTGCTCTCGGCGCTTTTGAGACTTGAATTACATTCTAAATTGATTTATGGAGTGATTGACGATTTTGAAGTGATCGAAATCGAATTTCCAATGAGTTGTTCAACGATTGTAATCGATACTTTGGCATTTTTTAATATCATCATTCTGATACAGAAGAATTTTTCAGATTCACAAGGCTGGAATTGTATCAAATTTTTGTTGCGCATCAAAAATTTTCTAGTAGACATTTTTATTTTTGTGAAAAATTAGAATCTCAATTTATTTCTGTACAACATTCGACATTTTTTTCGACAAATTGTCAAAAAATTACATCTCGTAGTAAATAAAGTAGTAACCAATCTTTCAATGGGTAACAATTTAATAAAATGTGTGTAAACCGATATATATTTTATACAAAAAAAACTCAAAATTTCATCATTATCGAAATAATTATGCAGTCGATTCACTTTACTCATTGAGTGATTGAAAAACAGTTCCCTTCGAATATTTAAAATAACAAGTTCCATGATTGTCTATTCGAGAATAACGTTTGTACTCGCTCGAGTTCACTAATTGGATCTCGCTGCAGACAAATCGATTGTGATCCAATAATTGGGTATAACTGCAGCTCGCAGCATCATTTGCATTTTGACTGTACAGAGTATGTGTACTGCTACTCACAAATGAATACGATATATATCGCATTAGCATTACGGCATGCGTCAATAATTGCACGATTTGAAACTGGTGGGCTATTCATTCAATTTTGGCTAGCCAAGTTGGCACTATTGTATTTATAATCTAATCAACAGAGCTCATTATCAATTTAGGTATCATGATTACCCACCCTGAATTTGGACATTTGCAAACTTTTGCGGGATGATTTCAGGACGTTTCCCGGGATATTTTAACTAGTGAATGTGATTCCTACATCATGAATCGTTATTTACTCAAAATGTGTCTCATAAATGGTCTAATCCTCTTATTCGGGAGATTTTTTAATACTTCAGATACCTTTGCCAAGAAGTCGATTGAAAATGAGGACGATATGATCAATTTTTTTTCATCTGAAAATGCATTATCCTCATGCGCAGTTTTTTTTTTTTTTTTTTTTTATTAAGCCTTTCAAACCTTATGCAGGTCTATTTGGCTGAAGCAGAAAAAATACATCAGTGAATCATCAACATATCAATTGGACGCATTTGCACTCTCAAATAAGAACTAGATGCACAAGTGACAATCGTTCAAAAATTTCATAATTGTTCTACAAGCAGTTATATTCGGTTTAGATACAATTAAATCAGTGTTGAAAGGGAGTTCTACATTAATTCTTCTTAGGGAGGATAAAAGTTCAGATCTTTCTTTCTCGTACATATTACATCTCCACAAAACGTGCTCTATATCTTCGATTTCTTGATTACATTTGCAATTAGGCGAATTAATAATTTTTACTCTCGACAGAGATGATGCTAAATTGTAGTGGTTAGCTCTTATACGATTGACAGTGGTTATCAACTCTCTTGAGATCTTCTTATTTGCAAACCAAGGCGATTTTGACTTTTCATAGTAATTAGAGAAATAATATTTACCATCTTTCAAACCTTTAAGCCTGAGTTCTTCTTGGGTCTTCTCAAACGCAAGATGTTTGAAATATTCATACATATCGGTGAAAGGGATCATTTGGATATCAGTGAACTCTCTACTTGTAGCTTGTTTTGCCAATTTGTCGACTTCCTCATTTCCTCTGACTCCAATGTGTGATGGTATCCAAAAAAACTCTACAGAAAAATTATTCTTTTTCATTGACTGGATGCGGAGGAAATTTTCTTTGATATTTAGAATATAGTCATTGAGTTTAATATCTATTTTAGAAGAGTTTAAGCTCTGAAGAGCACTGAGTGAGTCAGAGAAAATGAGAAATTCGCCATGTTTTTTGTTCATAACATAATTCATGGCATCATTCAGCGCAATACATTCTGCCGTAAATACTGAGGCTTGTTTGTCTACACTCTGCATACTACTATAATTATCACCAAGTACAGCTGATCCGCTATGCGGTTGGTCGTTCAATTTACTACCATCGGTAAATAATAAATAAACTTCTCTTCCATCTACAAACTCCTGGAATATACCATTTGGGGAATCAGAATCTTTTAATTTATTTCCAAGTTGTATATCAAAAGGTACTTTTGTAACTATGGTATCGAAGCTATGGAGATATACATTAAAGTTATCATGGCTTTCTATTTTACAAATCCATTCATCCATGTATTTCAAACACTGACCTAGAATACTATTAGACTCTTTTTTGTACTTCTTGCTTATATTGCAAAATGTTTTGACGTTCTTGCAGGTCAAACTATTTTTGTTACTAAAAGTTTTCGCTAAGTAGCAATTCACCAAAAATTCACTTCTGTTCTCTAGATAGGTCAACTTGGATTCAGCTAGCAGAATATTAGTTGGGGTACTACATCGATAACCCAGAGCCTTCCTCACTGCAGCGTATTGAATCCTCTCTATCTTTTCTGTGCTAGTTTTCGAATTGGTCAAATAAATGTAGGAACCGTAATCTATTATAGAACGAGTGTAGCTCTTGTATAATGTGATCAATGTTGTTGGATGCGCACCCCACCAGGTTCCACAAAGAAACTTTATGATGTTGAGAGACTTCTTAGCTTTTTCAATGACTTTGTTTATATGGGGTGTAAAAGTCATTTTATAATCAAAAACTATTCCCAAGAATCGAGCAGATGCACTAGATTTGATGAGTTTATCTTGGACTTTGACTTCGAGACTGCCCGGCCGGATATTCTTATCATTGAAATGCAGTATGACCGTTTTTTCTGGAGCTAGCTCTAAACCAAGAGAGAGAAGATTTTTGCTGGTTGTTGCTATGGCTTTCTCTAACAATTTCTTACCCTTTTGAGAATCTTTGCATTTGATATACAGTCCTATATCATCAGCAAACTGTGAAACGCTTATAGTTTTGGGTAACCCGATTACAATGATGGATACATATATAATGTATAGTAGAGGACTCAATACCCCACCTTGAAGAATGCCCTTATACACATGTCGAGTTTCATCACCCAAAGAATCTGTATGAATACTTCGCTCGTGAGTCAAGAAATGGATGAATTTTATCACCCTCAGAGGGACGCCGATCTCGGCGAGATACTGTAACAGAATATCTACATCTACATTGTCAAATGCACCTTTCACATCTAGCAAAGCAGCTATAACTTCTTTTTTCTCAATGAAAGCTTCGTCAATTTTCAAAGTCAAACTTATCAAATTGTCTACACAAGATCTGCCTTTGCGGAAGCCATTTTGTGACTCCGGGATAAGTTTCTGGGTTTCTACCCACCATTGCAATCGATTTTTGAGGAGGGACTCGTACAGTTTGCATAAACACGAGGTCAAAGCAATTGGTCGAAGACCACCATCAGGTTTACCGATCAAATGTATAAAGGAATGCTTCCAGCTCTCCGGAAAGTCACTTTTTTCGTGCATCTCATTGAAAATATCTAGAAGTAACAGTTTGAACTTGATAGGAAGGTTTCTAATGATCTCAAAGTCAATGCCATCTAAGCCCGGGGCCGACTTCATTTTCTTGCCATCAAGTGCAGCATTGAATTCAGAGAAAGAGTATGGCCTATCGAAAAACTCATTCTCAGAGGCATTTGGCAGAAGACTCGGGTCTGTTTCTGCCCAAGGAGGGCTTATTTTCCTTAATACCTCATCAACTCTATTATCATCCTGTAAATTGCTTACATTGTGACTTGGTTTGGTTTGAACCCAGCTACGTTTGAAAATTTTGCACTTATTCCACACGTAATTGGGATCCGTACGAAAATCGATTGTACTAGCAAAATTGCGGAAACTTTGTCTCTTTTTTTGTTTGAACATTCTCTTAGCAAGTGATCTTAGCCTTTTATATTCTATCAAATCGACTAAATTTTTTGTGAACCTGAATTTCTTAAAAGCTGCTTTGCGAAGTCTTAATATTCGATCACATTCCAAATCCCACCAGGGCACTGGATTCCTCACTTTACGTGAATTAAAGATTTTCCTAGGAGGTGTGCTGTTCTTTACAGCCTCTGCAACAGTCTCATAAAATTTTTCGTATTTTTGACTAGGCGAAAGATTATCGTATTCTAAGGAGAGGAATGTACCGTACGACTTCTCTACATTTTCTACAAACTTATCCCAATTAGTACGCAATGACTGCAGCCTAAAAGTTTTTTTTGTATACTGGAATCTTTCTACATTGACGTTTATAAAAAGTGGAAAATGATCTGAGCCCCAGGTCTCGTCGCATACACTAACATTCATGAAATTAGCTATGTTAGAAGTGGAGAAAACTAAGTCTAAATTCGACGTATAGTCTCTATGAACATCGATGTAGGAATAAGAATCAGAATTGTGTAGAAGCAAGTTTCTATTTTCGTAAGCGTTCTCCAATCTTTCGCCATTCGCGTCAGTTGTATCGCAATTCCAACATACATTGTGAGCATTGAAGTCGCCCATCATAATGCAATTTCTACTTTTGATGTTATTAAAAAGACTATTCCACTGAGACTGGTCGAGAAGACCTGGGGCTCTATAACATACAACAAGGTCTAATTCAGGCTTTATATTATTTAACCGAATGCCACATACTTCAACAGAAAGATCCGGAGTGTCAATATTTGGAATTTCTGTATAAGCTAAATCACAACGCACGTAAATAAGAATACCTCCACCCTTAGTGTGCGTTCTGTCCTTTCTGTATATAATAAACCCGGGAAGTTGTACCTTGTCATAGCTGCCATTGTTCAGCCAGGACTCGACGAGGATAATGATGTCGAAATTATGACTCTTGCTCTTCAGTTCTTGGAACCGTTGGTTAATACTGCGACAATTCCAAAATATGATTCGCAGACTCCTATCCATTATAGAAAGCAAATAGCTGACGACGGGAGCGTTATGCGGTCATGACGGCTTGATCTTCAACTTCACTTGTGGAGGATTGGTCATCACTGCTCATGTAGTCCTTCGCATCAGCATTGCGAAGTCGTTGTTTGATGCGAGTGATGCTTCTTTTGAATCCAGATGAAGTAAGGTGTGGATACATTTCATCAAGCATTCCATCTAGGGCTTGAAAATCATTCGTGTATTTTTTTGCAGTCTCACTCACACTTTTTCCACTTTTCACTTCGTGCAGAAGGAGCAGTAGCTGCTCAGTGCTGATTGGAGATTTGTCTTCGATACTATTCAAGTGTTCATATGCTGGTTCCATAAGATTTCTCACTTCCTCAATGGTCGGTGCTAACTTGATTATTTTTGGTCTCTTAGTCACTTTTTTAGACCCTTGTTCACCTGTGCTAGGAGAATTCGATCCCCTAGAAGCTACCGATGCTTGAGAGCTAGATTTAGACAATGCTCTCTTTGTCTTCGGTGGAGGCATCAGGTTAATCTCATGGGGCTCAGTTGCAGGAGGTGAAACGCGATTCACCTCACTGACTGTAGAGCCAGTTGTACTTAGGTCGTCACTATTTTCTGAAGTCGAATTTTTCAAGATGGAGTTAGCTTCATTGATGTTGATTTCACTTTCATTATCAAGTGTTTCAAATGATGTTTGTGTAGCCGGCGTTACACTCGTTGGTATAGTAGGTTCGATTGTGTCTTGACAGTGAGAAGCTCGATGTCCCTCTTGTTTACAAATATAACAAGTAATCCTTTCTGCTGAGAAATATATCCACGACGAAATACCATTACATTTAATGAGTAATGACTGCGGAATCTTCTCTACATCTTCAGGTTGTATGTAAATTTGTCGACGAAAACTTCTGATATGAGATAAGCCTGGTCCATTCATTGCTGCTCTGATATGAGTGATATTGGAAGCTGGCTTCACACCGTGTTTACTCAGCTCTTCGACTATCAGATAATGGGGAACAAAAGGTTCCACATTCGAAATTATAATGCGTTTTGCCCTTGAAACCAATGGACGAATTTCGAGCTCATGATCACTTATTGTCACTGTTTTCACATTTTCAATCAGAGAATCAGCAAATTCTCTAGATTTTAAGTACAGGCACACGCGTCCTTGGGATATACGAGAGATTGCAATGATATTTATTGTACCAATTAAGTTACCGATAGCAATAGCGTAATCTTGCACGGTCAGACCATCAACTGTATCCAAAATTATTGCTTGTTCTCTAGTTGGCAGCTGTTCTTGTTCTGTTACGGCAGCGTATGATGTTTTTTTCATTGCATTTGTTACTGTTGTTGAACCAGACGCCTCTGTACTCAAAGCCGACTGATTGCTTCTATCTCCAATTAATTTCGACTCATAGGACGTCATTGTATTCAAAGCCGACCACTTTCCATTGGTTGCTGTTGTAGAACCAGACGTCTTTGTACTCAAAGCCGTCTGATTACTGTTCTCTCCAAAAAATGTTGATCCATTGGTCGTCTTTGTAGTCAAAGCCGGCCAATTTTTGTCTGCCAGCGACATCGTGGATGCCCTGGCAACAGATAGCCTTGTTACGAGCTAGTCTCACCTCAATTACTCGTCTCACATGGCACACGCGTAAACACTCGCTTGAGCTTGACAACACGTCTTTCTCACTCGACGGTTCGCGCGGAACTCCCTCATGCGCAGTGATGCACCAGTGCACGTCCTGAATCTGAATTTCTTGGGAATATCTTGTAGTGCTCAACAAATTGTAAATATATTTAGGCAATATTCAAGTGTAGCTGAAGGTTTGAGTTTTCCAGGTATGGCCCGGAAAATTTTTTAAGTAGTAATAGCCGGATATGGTCAGACATTCGATTCTGAGCTCAAGTCGTAGACTCCTGTGTGTTTGCACGATCCAATATCTGCGAATTTGATTCTATCCTGTAGATTGTCGTCAAAATATTAGTTGGAAAATATGGACTTGCGTCTGTCCAAAGTATGCCAGCCATATTCGGGGTCAAGAAACAAACTAAAAAAAAACACCACGCTCCCATCTCGATTCTCGTATATTGACTACGTTATGACATTAATTCATCAAAATTACCCAGTCAATGATTAAATTTATAATAGCTCAACACATTCGCTACAGCGGGCGGGTTTATTTTTTAGTGCTGAGAATTTTAATCTCAGGGGAAATAGCATGCCCCGCCGCACCTGGCGAAGGATCACCAATTTCAGCCTCCGCAGCGAAGGTATTTTTTCTGGATCTAATTCTGGGCATGCCTCATTCGTAAAAAAATATCTTGGGTAATTGGCTTGGATGTGCAGATTACGGAAAATCTCGAAATCTTTGCCAATCTGCTCTTCTTTCCACTAGGGATCATTGTTGGTAGGGCTCATGTTTAACCTAACCTCGTAACAAGAGAAAATATCTCCACAATAGAGAATTGAATGAGGAAAATTTTTGAAAATTGCTCGAAAGCAACTTTGAGTTCCTCATCAATTTACGAAATCACTTAAATTTTTATAACAGCACAGCCCACTTAGAAAAGACCCCCTCCCCCTTCCATCATTAACCAAAAACTTTGCGTCAACCAACAACCAACTCAATTTCCCAAATTTCCCGAATGAAACGTAAAAGGGTCAAATGCTACTCGAGTAGCTTTAGAGTTTCTAGACGACTCACGTTCAATATACAAGTATATAAACTGTACATGCTTCATCATAACCTAGCTAAAACGTACGTCGATCAAAGTATAAAGTTTCCGTCGTAAAACTTCATCACGGCTCATAAAGTGCCCGATCCGTAGGATTTTCGTATAAGCCCGAGATTCCACCGCCTCAAAAATTTAAATCCCCGCTTGCCCTATTTGTGCTTGAAATTTTTAATATCCTTTCAGAAAATGAACCTCCATCGGAAAAATTCGTCTTATCCCTTCAAGGCTTTCAGCTAATAGCTCAAACATCCAACTTATATATTCCTTAAATTGAATCTCATACTTTTATACCTTCGATACATTTTAGCCGTCGGAAATTTTAAAGTGAAATTTGCCTAAAATATAAAGGTCCAAAGAAAAATTGATGATGAATCGGGACGGGTAAACATTTCTTGTGGTGAAATGTGTCTTGAAAATCGAGGACGGTGATGCAATGGTTAGTGGTGGTAAAGCTCATGCATATGCATGAGTAGTGTCAACTTTGTGGCTTGTGGCAAGATAGCAACGATGAAAACGCAACCGAATTTGCATTGACGATGAGGCTGAATTGATCTAGGCGCGCGCATAAATTTTACTCCAACACAATCGAGACTTTCCGAATCACCAAGCAACATCTTTTACTGGATCAACTATAAAAATACATCTTCCTCGAGTTTTAAAAAATGTCTAGTAAATCTTCACACTGTGTGAGCATCGTAAAACCCTTTTACGTCACTTCAATATTTTTCTACCCTCGGACTATCTAAAAATAAGGATTTAAACCACGTAATTTTGAATTGGGTGAACAGAAGCAGCAGCAGCAGCAGCAGCAGCAGCAACAGCAGTAGGAGTAGATGTGTTATGTGAGTTTGCGCAGGAAAAGTACAGTAGATATTTTTTATGAAATCTCCCTGAGCAATTGTGGAATGCCTCCCTTGAGAAATACGATCGGTATATAAAGTTGCGCAAGCTCCTCTCACTCGTTCTTTTTCTATTCCATGAGCAAGATCTTGCACAAGTGCAAGTAAACTTGAGTGCCCGCTGGTTGTACGCACTTGTTACATTTATATATCTATATAAGTGTGTGCAGTGTATATCATACATTGCAGTTATATATTGTACAATGGCCGGTACGTGCAGAAACGGGTGTTTGGGATGCGAAGAGTGATAAAAGGCTTTTGTTGTGAATAATAGGGTGCTTGAGTTTGCAGATGTATGATCAATTTATTTTGACTTTTTCTGCGATTGTTATTGATCTTGGATCGCTCAAATTATCAAATAGAAAATGAGCGATATGTTAGATATATATGATCGAAAAATAGGACAAAAACATGGTATAAAGGCGAAATCTGAATTATCGAAATCTTGGTGGAATAGTTGAGAGAGTATTCACTACGACGAGGATATGTGACTGTAACGAGATACAAATCGACGTCCGAAAACGAAAAAAGTTACCATCCCGATTTTCGAGAAAATGTGAAGCCCTATCTCAATCTTGGAGGAATCAAAAAATTTTGTCGAGCTACATAGAAAAAGAATCCCGTATTATAGAAACGAGTGGAGAAAACGCCGTAATTATACGAAAGATCTCAGAAAATGGAAACCTCATCCCGGAATATTTGAGAATACAATTTCATCTGAAAATGTATGCGTAACCCGCGATATCAGGATATTTGAAGAGTAGACGTAGATAGCTTTATTTACCGTCAACTGGGGTAACTTTGGGACGAAAATCGCATTTCTTCCATAAAAATCGTGTAACTTGGACGATTTGCATCAGAATTGCGCATTGTATTTATAGTCAATCAAGCCCACGGTCTCAGCTTTCGATTGCGGTGTTTATAAAGTGCATTTGGACATCTCTAGTTGAAGATATGAGCACTCAAAGTCGTGTCCCAAAGTTAACCCGGTTTGGTGTAACTTTGGGACAGCATACATTATATAGGGATATCCACGCTTACCGCCAACAGGGGTAACTTTGGAACAAAAATCGCATTCTTCCCTTAAAGGTCATCATATGTAACTGGTATATCTTGGATTAGTTGCATCAGAATTGCATCGTGTCTGTAGTCAATCGAAAGCTTATGTATTCAGCTTTCGATTGATGAGTATGAAAGTATATTCGGATGTTCTTGGTCAGAGTTATGGACGCTCAAATTCGTGTTCCAAAATTACCCCGGTTTTGCAGATAAAATACGTTCTTTTCAGTTTTTAAGCTACAAAATTGGAACTGAGTGAAGATACACCAATAAAACGATAAATTTGTTGAAGTAGCTGTACAGACAAGTATAATCTACCTCAGCTACATTGGGGTCATCCTGCAAAAATTGGAATCACATTCATTTTTCCGAGAGACTGTTTGTTAGAGTGAAAAAATACTTGTAAAAAAGTCTGTTGGATATAAACGAACACAAATCTTGCGAAGGCCCTCGTACTGGCACAAGACATTGCCCATGCGTACCCCGAGTAGAAATCGGTTTTAAACTCTCACCATAGAATTATCTGCCTTGACGATTGCGCGTCATGACGACTTTTCCATGGGCTGTTCCAAAGTTACCTCAGTTGACAGTACTATAATACTTTCAGGCTATTTGGATTGCGTGGATTTCAAAGTGAAATACTTATTAATGAACAAATAAATATGTTTTCTCACGTCTAATTTTTGTGACTAAGTTCCTCTCTGGGAGGAATTTGTCTCGGGGATTTTCTATTAGGAAAAGTGTCATTTAAGATCTTCATGTCCTGAAATTTTCACGTAGCCCCTCTACTTCTTACTTGCGCCAGGGTTCGTCATTTTCTCAGAAATGCAAGATGAGACTTCCAAGTATAATCTCAAGGGAAGTACTGAAATTATGCCTTTCAATATAATGATTGGTATAGAGCTATTCACTTTCCTAAAAATTGATCCACAGCAATATTACAATTTCTGAATCTCAAAATAGGGTTATCACGCCCAAAGCATTCTACTTTTGAACATAATTTTAGTGTACCCAACTTGCCCCAAATAAGCAAGTTTTTCAACAACTTTCGCCTACCTCAATATTCTTCAACGTATAGTATACCGGTGGGCCCCGTGTATCTTTCCCCCAGTGCTCAGAATTTTGGTCGTTATGAGAAATAATATTGAGCGGGTCCCACCGGTGGGCCCCGCCGCACCTAGGTAAAGGATCCCAAGAAGCTTGCTCCAACTCTATAACAAAATGAGAAAAAGTGCACCCAGATCTAAGGGATTGTGGCCAAGCTATCTCAATCTTTCTACAAAGTAATATTTGAGACTTCGAAAGAAGATGTATCCAACTTGACCCATCATTTGAAACAATGTAATTTGGAGATAGAGTGCATTAAATCGTTCCTATCGGCCTACAAACACATCTAATATAGCTCTTCACCGGTCCACGTAACCAATTTCGACGTGATAAACGCGTTCTGACTGGTGAAAAAAGTCGTATACGTATTACACTCCCTTTCGAGATAACCGAATGGGGGCGTGTTGGGTACACTCAAATATTGGTCTCCACTTTTGCGAGTGAATGATCTCCGTACTTTGCTCATAAAATTGCTCCAAATCAAAGTTCTGCGTTCGGCGATTTCTTAGTTGTGCAAACATGAAAAATGTAAAAACTCACTTCATATTTTCTGGAAGACGCAGAAACTATCCGAAGTTGGTCCAAATTATATTTTTTCTAATATTTCCACATAAAAAACGTAAAAAAAATTTGAGGGAAGGTCAACGAGTGCCCAGATCTCAAGAATCGGCATATGGGGGGAATGTTGGGAACATGGAGCATGTTGGGAGCATTTACCTGAATTCATCACGGGATCATATGCTCCAAAAAACGATATCAAAAATTGAAACACTTCACAGAGGCCGTGCCGCTTAACTTCCGGTTCAATTTCTCACAATTTTCCAAGCGTCCTACGAATCCATATAGCTCCAATACGTCGTCGATGTTTACAGGTCGATTAGAGGTGAACTTTGCGGAAGGCCCATATCCACTCTTTTTCCACTATGAAACTCACACCTACACACACCTACACACACACACTCCCACGGTAGAGGACACTCAAATGTATGGGAACAGCATGGTCAGATTGGAAATTGTCGTCGAGTAAAGCTTGCGGGATTTTTCTCGGAAGTAACCCCGACGACTACGACGACGACGAGACGTTTGGTGGGATATTGAAGTCGGTGATTTATACTTGGCCGCCGAGAAATTGCCAAGGTGAAGAGGTTCATACCTATCCTGTAAAAGGCAAACTTTGTCAAAAAGGTACTTCAGTTTACCTATAGTAGAATCCAGTCATCATTTTTAACCGGAAATGAGCTAATCATCTTAAATGACGCACATACATTTGGATCATCTTTTCAAATCCACGTGTTCCATAATACTAGAGTCGACGTAAAGATATTTGCTGCTTAGTATAAATGTACTTCAGAGTTTTTAGTACTTGTGGAAATTAAATTACTTCACGATGAAGTAGGAATACTTAAAGTGAAACCTCCATCCAAGTATATTTCCATCAAAAGTTGAAGAGCTGCCACTATTCTGAAGTAAATGCTGGTGTAAAATGTTATTTCATCCAAGACATCGACAGTTTTCATCTGAAAATTCAAACTGTCCTGAATTACCAAACAGGTTCAACTGAGTACAAAAAACACGCGATCAAGAAAAATTGTTCAATATTTGCATCTGATTCAGGCAATGTAATGAACTTCAACAGATATACCTTCAGAGAACCTCCAAGATCTTGAAATCAAATAGTCCGCATCACCTGCATTACATGGGTACATCATCCAAGTGTATACTAATTTCGTCGAGTGTTTTCTGTTTGTTGTACAATTGTTTCAGAGAAGAAGCGATACACTTGTATGTATATATACACACACGAAGATATCAACTTATGGTATGAGATACACAGCAAACGAAGCTTGTTAGATGATATTCATAGAGTATACGTAGCTGTTTCTGAATTACCGAAGACCTAATTGAAACTCCATTGAAACTATACGTAGGGATGAAATTATGGGAAAACTTAGGTGTAGTTTTGGTATATAGAATCTCTGTGAGAGGATCGTAGTCGGTTCTAGAATAGTTTACCAAGGCGTACACAGCGTGTGTCTTGATTGCTTTAGTTAGCTGCAACTCTACTCTCTTTGAACAAGTTGAAACACCAACAAGTATATTTCGTATTTCTGTTTACTTGTGTCCCTATGTACACGATAACACTTGTATTTAAGTAATTGTTTAGGCGATGTCATGTGATTCATCTTGTCATTTTATCTGTACTCGTGATTTGATTCATTTTAAAGTAGGCAACATTTATAATTCTTAGGCCTTGCAGTGGCCTCTTAGCACAAGCCCGATTTGGATTACCTTATTGACTTACAAGGGGATGACCAGGTGTCCAAATTACCAATCTTGTTTGAATTTTTTTCACGATTTTGTACTACCTATAGAGTATAAAGAATCCGAAGTAACTCCGTTGAGTGGGCCTTCTGTTCAGAGCTACAGCTGAAAAATTCAACATTGCTTGAGCAATGATAATCTCAGTGGTTGTAAGGTAACTGTGCCTAATTTTCCCCATTCCCTAATTTGCCCCCATTCAAGTTCTCAAACGTATGCACCCGCAGACGCTGCTGCGCATTACAACAAAAAAGTGGTTTTCGGTACTTTCGACTTCATTTTTGTTAGCCACTAAAAGCTATGCCAAACAAAATTGGTTCAAGCAATCTTAACGTACTTTGAATCATTTTCTTCATCATTATCTCAACTTCAGAATGCTTTTTGCAGAATTGCAAAACTCGATTTTTAGCCAATTCTACGCCCATATTACGAGAAAAAGTGCAGTGTTCCTTATTTGCCCCCATAGTCTTTTTCTAAACTCATTCCTCACTCCATTCAAATACATCAATCTCACTCAAGGAATTTGAAAGAGGGTAAGAAAAGCTACAAAATGAGCTAAAGTATGTCTTATTTGGGGGTCTGAGAGCCAAGATATCCCGATTATACCAAAAACCCGTATAATCTAATGAAAATACGCCTCTTTTCCCTGTGGGGGCAAATTAGGAACACACGGTTGAAAACTCGCAAAAAATCTTGTTTCACGAAAATCAAGATATCTCGGCTCCAATTTGTTGGAATTAAATGTTCTTTAGTTCATTTCAAAGGTCTTGGAACAAGCTTCAAAATGAGCTAAAGAACGTTGAAAAATATCAAGATGAGTTGAAATGGCGAGCAAAACAAAAGTAGTGGGGGCAAATTAGGCACACTTACCTTATCTTTGGTCAGGAGACCCATTTGACGGAGTTACTCTGGATTATTCATATTCCAAGTAGTACAAAAATGTAAAAAAAATTTGGACAAGAATGGCGATCCGGACATCTGGTCCTCCTCTTGTTAGTACGAGAAGGATAGGTATAAAATTAGTGGATGTATTCAGAGGATGTATTTTCATTATTCAAGTTGAGGCTCGCTGATGGTGAGTGGTTTGGAGAATTATTATGTGTAAAATGAATCAGTGCAGTAATAAATAATTCAACTCACAAGGAGAGGTCGTGGTCTGTGGGTCGTGGATTCGGTTGAAACTCTGGGAATCTTCTCATTTTGGCACCAAAAGATGATATCCAAAACCTAGACTAGGCGAAATCGGCGCCACCGCTGGAAAAATTATTCCCATTGGATTTTTTTGCGGGATCCCCTCCGGAAGACCCTCCTGAATCCAAAAATGCATGTGGCCAGTCGAAATTCGAATGCAAAATTGTTTAAACTAAAATTGTTTAAACAAATTGTCTGTATAAACTTTTTCGGTCCCAAAGCAAGTTTTTAAAGTTATTTGGCCTATTTTAAACAGAAAGTCTCTCTTGTCATTTTTCTCTAAAATCCATTGTTTTTGAGCTATAAGCGTTTCAAAGTTGAAAAAATGCGAAAATTGCGATTTTCAACGACTGAAAACACTACGAAAAATTCAAAAATCTCATGTGGCCAGAGCGGAAAATTGTTCATTGGGATCTCCTTAACAATATCCAATAGCAAAAATTCATGTTTCCGGGCGATAACCCTTTGTTTTTTCAATGTTAACAATAGGTAGTTGCGCACGCTATAGCATAGGATATCGGCACGAGCAAGCAGACGACGCGCAGCCCGCCACCGCTGCATCTCTATGGCTACAGCGTGCGCAACTACCCATTGTTAACATTGAAAAAACAAAGGGTTATCGCCCGGAAACATGAATTTTTGCTATTGGATATTGTTAAGGAGATCCCAATGAACAATTTTCCGCTCTGGCCACATGAGATTTTTGAATTTTTCGTAGTGTTTTCAGTCGTTGAAAATCGCAATTTTCGCATTTTTTCAACTTTGAAACGCTTATAGCTCAAAAACAATGGATTTTAGAGAAAAATGACAAGAGAGACTTTCTGTTTAAAATAGGCCAAATAACCTTAAAAACTTGCTTTGGGACCGAAAAAGTTTATACAGACAATTTGTTTAAACAATTTTAGTTTAAACAATTTTGCATTCGAATTTCGACTGGCCACATGCATTTTTGGATTCAGGAGGGTCTTCCGGAGGGGATCCCGCAAAAAAATCCAATGGGAATAATTTTTCCAGCGGTGGCGCCGATTTCGCCTAGTCTAACCGCTTACTTGAATGCTGAAACGTTTTGGAGCTGCAGCCTATGACATTAGCGTTGCCCATATAGGCCCATGTTGGAAGTTGATATATATATATATATAGGTATACTAACAATGCTAATGTGATTGACTATATAGCTCTGAAACGTTTTGGCATTCAAGTTAGCGGTTTTGGATATCATCTTTTGGTGCCAAAAGGAGACGATTCCCAGAGTTTCAGCCGAATTCACGACCCACAGACCATGACCTCTCCTTGTCAGCTATGATAAACTTCCCGACAAACAGATCATGAAACAAGCCAATTCTTCTAAAGATCATCGTGCCATTAATTTGAGGTCGGTTCTTATCCTTTATGCGGACAACGAGATTTGCATGGTAAATATTCGTTTGTGCAGTACCAAACAATGATTCACGTGTTGGTATAGACCGGTACAGGGTTCTCAAAATCTGAAAAAAATCTTGATAACGCGGGTAATCCATTGACAATAATCAATTCAGCTAGAGCTTGTTACGAAATTATTCTTTTTCTTTTTAAATCCTATCCGATTAAAAAAAGTGACTGCATCCAAATCGTTCGGGATAAGTTCCGAAATCAACTCAAATTAGCAGAGATGAAACGATAAGTGAACGATGATTTGATTTCGGTGCAAATTGTAAGTCCAACTTATTGGAAACTTTCAAAATTAAAGAATACAATTCGTTTGGAAATTCATTTGAATGAACTCTGATGCAAAATACTATTTTTTGTTTTTCCGTGCAATGCTATGAAACGAACGGCAGGATACCTAATTTTTGTATTTGAATGCTGCAGGTTAAAAAAAAATTCACCGAAAAAACAATAAGTTGCAATCATGCATAGGAATACAATTTTGGACGTGGATTTTGATAGTACCACGAGTAGAAAAAAAATTTCTCGATAACATCGTATCGATATTATTGGTGAGAGGAATGCCATTTTTAGAGCTTCAATCGATTGAGAATTCTCACTATTCGTCAAGAAAGTGTATGACAGCTCGCGTGAACGAAAATCTGTCTCACTTTGTATGATTTTCTGTCTCTGACAGGATCGGAGAGTATATTTTTACCGTCCTTCAGTCTCGGAAATTCCTGTTGGATTCCTACTATGGATTCTTGACATTTGAAATGACATACCCGACCAAATATAACTTGTGAATTTTATAAAAGGAAAGAGCCCCGAATGATGAAATTTCTGTCTTTTTGTAATTCTAGTATGTGCACTTCATTGGAGCCTAATTTACATCGTTTCAACGCAAACATCTGGTGTTAGCACATTGAAAATCTAGGTCAAATGAAGAACGAATAGTGAAATTTGACTTTTGTCATACTCTGCATCACATGAATGGAACTATGACTATAACCAATACCAAGTATAATTCACACGAATGGATAATCTTATGTTTTAATTAGTTCAATTATAAGACTTTCAGACGATGAAAAAACTCACCAATGTTTCATGTTGTTTCATGTAACCACAGGTAAATCGTAAAAATCCAAGGTAGAAAAGGTGAAAACATGAAAAAGTTTGTTCCCTGTCAAATAAAACGTGAGCTCAGCAGTTTCCTCTGGCAATCAAAAATTTCATCAAGCAGCACAAAAAAGTATTGTAGCACACATCCCAGTTCACGGCTCTCGTCAAATATTATACCTGTGTACAAGTTGGGTAAAAAGAACAAAATTGCTCATCGCAAAGCAGAAGCTCACGAACCGCAAAGTTACCATTCCCATGAGGTTAAGCGATGTTAAGCCAACTCATAATAATTTACAGGCTATGTAGATAATACCTAATCGACAAAATTTTGTCGGTCCACCTACGCTTCCAAAATTGATCGATATCAAAGTAATAAATAAGCGCTAAATTTCCGCACGTGTGTGTACATGTAGGTAGCATTTTTCGTGTATTCCAAAAAAATCGATTTGTAAATGAAGTGATGATAATGTCACCATGTATATATATATATATATATATGTATGTATGTACATGTATGTATAATGTTTATTCTCTCGTCGATTTTTTTTTCGATACACGTGGAAGCTCGAATTTTGGTTACATTAAGGAGATGAGTTTCGTCGGCGATGGATTGGATGTTAAGTGTAACAGTTTATTCATGCGCTTCTTGCAATGGGAGGAATGATCGTAGCGCGCCGTGAGTCGGAAAGATGGGAAAGTTGAAAGCTCAGGAAAAAAGAATTTTCCTGTTGAGTGTGATTCTAGGTACTTCCAGGATTACTTTCCATGAAGAATCAGAATATTTTGCCAGTGAAGTTTGGAATACAGTGTATTTTTCGATGATTAGTAAAAAATTGTCCCTATGCTGGTTTTTTGTCTCTTTCATGATTTTCCCGTAATAATTCGGAAGGGATCGATTTTATCGAATAATGTGTAGGATTGCTCTTTGTAGATAATTTGAAGATCTACAGAATGATTTGCTCACATTAATGGAAGAATTGGATTCATTGTAGGTAATTCAAAAAACTTCACGAAAAAGTTCAAGGAATAGGGAACTGGCAAAATTTCGGAAAATGTTATATTTTGAGAGCTCGCGGCAAAATAGATATAGGAAAAAAAGTTTGAAATTTTTACGACGCCTCTATGGTTTTTATATCATCATTGAAATTTTGACAATTTGAATTGGCGCCATCCAATATGGCGGCGTCTACACATGTGCCGCTGAATTCCCCAACTGTTGTGATGTCATTTCTCATCGGAAGTTCTCATCTGAATCACAATCGAGAGCTTATTTTACTCAAATAATACAAGTTTGCGATGAAGAAACGCAGGTTTGCCTCAGAACGATCATCGTGGAGAACACATTCTGCCATGGAGAACACTGAAGTCACGTGACTCATGTGTCATCATGAGTCATGTGCAGGCAGTCGCCGCTATGTTGAATGGCGCCAATTCAAAACCGGAAAAATTTCAGACTCAAATTTAAGTCACTTTGACACCAGAAAATTTCCGAATTTTCACATATTGTGCCCATTTCAACGCAAACTTCCGTAATATGAGCATTTTCGAATAATTCTTGTAGTCATGTCAGTTCTGACTGTTCCTCATTCCTGAATGGATGTGAACACTTGATATAAGGTAAGTGTACCCAACTTGCCCCCATTAAGCCATTTTCTTAATAACTTTGGCCCATCTCCATATTTTCCAACGTATTTTAGCTCATTTTAAAGCTTGTCTCAAGACCTTTGAAATGATCTAAGATACGTCCAATTTGGATGAAGTAGAGCCCAGCTGTTCGGATTCTCCCACAAGGTGATTTTTGAGAGTTTACAAAAGTGTGTACCCAACTTGCCCCCATCATTTAAAACAATGTAAATCGGCGATGTAGTAAATAGAATCGCTTTGATTCATCTTGATCACCGTGCAGTGGCATTTGTAGCTTTTAGCTGGCCCAAGACATCGTTTCCGACCTATTTTGACGTGATAAACACGTTCTGAGTGTTAAAGAAAGCTATACTGCACGCCTTTCCGAGATAACTATATGGGGGCATGTTGGGTACACTCCGATGTCGGCCTTCTTGATTCTCAAACCATCTTCGTGTTTTGTACATAAAATCGCTCCAAATCAGAGTTCTGCAACCCTGAAGAGCGGATTTTGAAGGTCTTGAGACAAGGAATTGAATGCGCTAAGGTACGTCAAGATTGGTCGAATAAGAATAAATTGGCACCGGTTTTAGTGAACGCGATTTCCTCGGTGATTTCTTAGCCGTGCAAACACGAAAAATGGAAAACTCACTTTATATTTTCTGGAGAACGCAGAAATGATCCGGGGTCGATGAAAACTACGTATTTTCTCATATTTTAACATAACAAACGTAAAAAAAATTGCGGGAAGGTCAACGAGCGCCCATTCCCGAGATCGGCATATGGGGGCAAGTTGGGTACAGAGGCAAGTTGGGTACACTTACCTTAGTAGATTTTCCAAAAGTCTATCAAATGAATATTCTACACATTTTCCGATGAGGTTCATCCCTTCCGACTTATTACAGAATAATCACGAAAGAGACGAAAACCACGATAGAGATAATTTTTTTACTTATTATTTACAATGAGAAAATCGGAAAGATGACTGTATTTAAAAATCCACCGATGAAATATTTCTATTCTCTCTGGGAAATGATCCTAAGGAGCACCTAGAATCACATCCCACAGGAATTTTTGCTTTTCCTGAACCTTCAATTTTTCCGACTGTTCGATGCACCGTGAGAAGCTGGTAGGTAGAAATTCTGAGAAGTTATAATTTCAAATTAAGTAACTGTACCCAAGTTGACCCCATTATATGAGGCGATGCGATCACCGTGCACCGTGACCATGGACCTTGGGAATACACCTTACATAAAAAGTTTGATGTTCCAAAGTGTGAGACGAGTTGTCGAAACTGTTATTGTCCAACTCGTATTCCTCCATCCGAAGCTTAACCCAAATCATGAGGGAATGGGAGAAAAGTGTGAATAACTCGGCCGCGGGAACCTCCTAACCTACTACACGCAAATTTTCATTCCCAACTTTCTCCAATTCTATTGCAATTTGGGCTTAACGAAGAGCAGACGAATCTAAGTTAGATGATAACGAATATTTGTGCGCTCGTCGTTTAGCCCAAATCGCAACAGAATCGGAGGAAGTTGGGAATGGTTTTCAGCTTACATAGTGACCGCATCGTCTTAACCCATTTTCTCAATAACTTTAATCAATCTTCATATTTTACAACGTGCTTCAGCTCATTGTGAAGCTTGTCTCAAGACCTTCAAAGTCAGCTAAAGTACATCTAATTTGAATGAATTGGAGCTAAGCTGTGTCAATTTTGACAAAAAGTGATTTTTGAGAGTTCACAAAAGTATGTGCCCAATTTGCCCCCATCATTTGAAACAATGTAAATCGCCAGTAAATTGCGTAAAATCGTTTCCATCCGTTATCACCGACGTGTAACCACATTTGGAACTTCTCGCCATTTCCGACCTATTTTGACCCGATGAACACGTTCTGAAAAAGTTGCAATTACACTCCCTCTCGAGATAACCATATGGGGGCATATTGGGTACACTCCAATGTTGGCCTTCTCGTTTCAAAAAGTATCCGCATATTTTGCTCATAAAATAGCTCCAGATCCGGTTTCTGCAAGTCTGAAGTACGGATTTTGAAGGTCTTGAAAAAAGGAATCAAATGCATTAGAAAAAAATGTCGCACCGCTCTTACTGACCTTAGCTACGCAAAGAAACGCAGAAATGATTCGGAGTAGATCTAATCATTCAATTTCCCATTTTTTAACATAACAAATGTAAAAAAGTTATCGTGAAAGTCTATTAGGAGTGCCCATGCCTGAAATTGGCGTATGGAGGTGAATTTATTTTCAAGGATTCCTCTGATAAATTAATCTTAAAAATTTGATTCACAAACATCTCAGAATACCTTTTGCTGCATTAGTTCACCAGCCATGAGAATATAATACCACAGATGGATCATGCAACCAGATCGTGAAAAAATTCACGTAACATTTTTATGAACATAGTGAGCACGATACTCACAAGGGGAGGACCAGGCCTTTGGATCACCAATTCTTTCCAAAAATTTTTTATAGTTCTGTGCCACCTAGAATAAGAGGAATCCAGAGTAACTCCGTCAAATGGGCCTTCTGTTCGAAGCTACAAGCAAAAACGTTAGCGTTGCCAATATATCTATATATATCACTTCTTAACATGGACCTATAAGGGCAATGTTAATGTCATGGGCTGTAACTTTGAACAGGAGGCCCATTTGACTGAGTTACTCTGGATTCTTCATGTTCTAGGTAATACAGAACTGTAAAAAAATTTTTGGACAAGATTCGTGATCCAAAAATCTGGTCCTCTCCTTGTAAGTTATTCAGAACTCCACTAAACTCAGCATCTGATATTTTTAATTAAAATAGCAAAGAATCAAGCTCTAAAGCTGTGGAATATTAAAACGCGGCTTTCAAGTTCTGGAGTACTTGCGAAATTGAAGTCTTTGCTTTATCAGAAAGGCACGGGCATCTTATCTCGAATTCCAATTATCCCACGAAAATTTTCCGGAACTCGTGATTTCTATAAAAGTTTGTGAGTATGTCATCGAGTGAAAAATTGATCGACTTTCATACAAAAAGAGACGAAACTTTGAAACTTCTATAGCAGAAAGTGTTTTCCTCTTAATTTCTTGGAAGCAAATTTTCAATTAACCGGGTGAAAGCTTAATTCTACAGCGCGGAATGTTGGTGTCAAGAACTTTGCCAAATGGGATTACGAAAGAGAGTCAAGATAAATTGTGACTAATTGAGAATCATGTAAATCAGAAATACGCTTTGTCATTTTAAACAAACTTTCATGAATGTAAGCTCTAAATTTCTACCACTTGTACAAATTATCTACTAAAATTCTTGGGAAAACTCTGTCGCAGGGTTTGTATTAGTTAGAGAAATGAACTTCTTCATTAGAGTGCCGAATTACACACAAAAACAACATAGCTGAATATTCGGGTTACGCCAAGCCGGACTGCTCGTGAGCTTCTGGAGCTTCTCTAATTGAGCAATTATATTTCGCCGAGTTATATTTGCAGAGGATAAGGGTCAGAGTGGAATATTCCTCTAGTGAGAGAGATTCTAACGTTGAATTGTCGACATCTTAGAGCCTCGTAGCAAAATTTGAATAATCGAGTTCGATTCATCGTCGTGGCCCTCGAAACTCGGGCAATTTATTGCGCTGTACGTTATGTTGCGGTTTAGATATTACTGTTATACCTATAGGTGCTTCTGGATTACTGATGACATTCCACAGTTTGGTGGCATCGTGTACTTGGGACATTTCCTGACTTCGGATGTCCAAGTTGAATATTCCGTCCTAAATACTTGGAGTTACATGGGCATCACGTTTGATCGGTTCTCTAAATATGCCCACGAAAATCTAATGATTCCCGAAATTTCACACTGTAACATCGCAATTCTGGTATTCGAGATCAAAAATTCCTCCAAATCCCTAAGTTTACATCAGCTAACTAGAACATGGAGGAAATGGGGTGGTCAGACTGAATTTTGAATAAGCAAGGAAAAGCATATAATGGTCGTTTTTGGCAACACATAAATAATGATAACATCCAAATTCTAAGTACTTTCTGAAACTTATCTTGAAATTTTGGACGTAAACCGTGACTTTACTCTGAGTAGAAGGATAGCAATTTCAAATTTTGATGGGAGAGTTACACAAGTTATGCACTGACATAGATAGCAGAGACATCGAACTACATGAAGAAAATGGAGGTAACCACGTACAATTACAGCTCAATCCTTGACAACACCGGATGCACATTTAGTTAGCTTACCGTATATTTGAATGAATGAAAAGTGAATAAAATACATAAAACTACAGTGGTTTTACAAAAATAACGGAGACAAGTGATATTTTCTGAGTGTTTTACTCTTGGTCCAGCGAGGATACGGCCAGTGTTATTTTTAACCGATCAGCACAGAACCCGAGGCACTCAGGATGACAATTTGGTATATTGAAACATTGAGTACTAACAAGGAGAGGCCCAACCTTGTGGAACACGGATCTTGATGAAACTCTGGGAATCATCTCATTTTGGTGAGCAATTAAGGTATCTCCAGGGGTTTAATCCCATGGGCCTCCTATCCTGAGATACAGCTACAGAGATTAGCATTGTTAGTATATCTATATATACGATTTTTCAACATGGGCCTATACTGGCAATGCTAATCTCCATAGCTGTATCTGAGGATAGGAGGTCCATGGGATTAAACCCTTGGAGATACCTTCATTTTCCACCAAAACAAGATGATCCCCAAAGTTTCATCAAGATCCGTGATCCGCAAGGTTGGACCTCCCCTTGTAAGTACAAAAATAGTGATGAACATCAGTGGATATCGAAGAAATGACAAAGAAGCTCACTTAATTCTTGATACAATATTTGATGACTCCACATCACCTCAATTTTCAAATTGTTCCGTGAATAACAGCGTAATTCTAAGCCGGGAATGTTCACCTATGACATCTTGAATTGAGTACTGACCTCAAAAATAGATGCAATAAGATGTTCAGCTCACTCTGTCCCCCAGCAGTATCAATAAACGTCCAGCGATGCTCTAACCCCAAGTATAGGGTCAACCCCTCGGGACATCTAACCCCTACTACTCTTGATATGTAACCGCACAACATGCCCTTAACCAACTATACTGAGGACGTTTATACAACGCATCATTCCAGAATGCATCACCACTTTAACCTCTTACTCCAATTCTCAAAAGCATTTCTCTTTTTTTTCCATTGCAGATCCAGCTAGAAAAATTCATCACCCCCAGCTCTCACCGTACTCTTTATTTCAACAAACTCTACTCTACTTTTTTGCCCATCCATGCTTTCCTTAAGGTTTGCGTGGGTAGACATTGGCCAAGATCAGTTGTTGAAATATCAAGAGAAGAATATTTCTAGTGGTGAAGAAAGTGGAGGAGGAGGAAGAGGATGCCGAATTAACGTATCGAATGTCGGCCGGGGGTTGTCTTGGCCGGCTGCGAATAGGTCAACTTAATAGATGGCCAAAGGATGTCGAGTAGTGGAGGCGGTGGAGGCGATAAACAGCCGAGCCCCGGCCTCACAATCGATCGTGCCGCATTTCTATTGCTAAGGGTTAAGAGGGTCTTCAGAAAGAAGAGACAGCAGCGAAAAGAAAAAAAGTGAGTCTTGCATAATTGTGTTGACGTATATAACTTCGTTTATACTTAGTTATACTTACTTTGGTGCGAACCAAGTTGGATTTTAATTATGAGGTTGGTCGATGAGTAGCCAATCTTCTGGAGGGAGTATTTGGAGGAAATGACAGGGAAAAATTGACTTTTGTGAGAATCAACAACTTTCTCGTAAACTGCGATGAAGTTTTCAATAAAATGGAAATGATATGGTTCTTCCTGTCAAACCTAATAGAGTCACGCTCTTATCAAAATCTCATCACTGGAAATTACTTAAACATAAATGAGATGATTATTTGGTCTCATCGATCTTGAAGGACGGAAGTTTTCAATAAAATGGAAATGATATGGTTCTTCCTGTCAAACCTAATAGAGCCACGCTCTTATCAAAATCTCATCACTGGAAATTACTTAATCATCTCATATATTAAACATCAAGGACGAAAAATCTACAAAATTACTCATGATGTTACTTAAACATAGTTTCCATCGATGTTTCAACATTTACGGGAAATCGTATATTTTTTATAGCTTTCGTAAAAATGGGGTAAAATGAGTTCCGACTTGGCAGGAGTTCTCATTCCTTTGGTCGAAAAACTTTTTCTTGAAATTTGTTTCCAAGTTCACAATAGTTATTTACGATACAAGGGACCTAACAGCCTTATTATTACACGGCGTGAAGTTGGCGCCCGAGCGCTTGCGCGAGGGTGCCAATCACGCCGTGTAATAACCAAGGCTGTTAGGTCCCGAGTATCGTACACTATTTTATAGCATCGAGTGACATAAACCCGCCCTTTCTACGATTGATGGTGCACCCGAGTGCTCGCGCGAGGGTGGCGGTGGGTGGTCAGGGCGGGGGTAAGCGGGGGGGTTCGGGGGGGGGGGGGGGCGGCAGCCCCCCCGACTGAAAAAAAGTTAAGAATCTGGTCCTATAAAATAGAAATCACACACCCGCGATTAAACCCATCGAGTGATGATGAAGACGTTTCTTGTACCTAAAATAATACATGAGCATCATCGTTGGTTATTATAGTAATATAGGGGTTGTGCAAGCCTCATCCCGGCCAAGACCTAAAATTTTCCCTCTCAGACTTTATCCTAGAACAATTTCTATTGTTACGCTAGTAACTAGACTCCAGAATAATTTGGAGTTTAATTCTTCTGAGACATTTCATAACGGCTGTTTGAGAATGGAAAACTGTGTAATGTAACATCCCTACCGCAAAAATGACGAATATGCATATTTGATCTTTTCAAATGAGGTACAATCCCTCATCATACTGATGCAGTCTCTAATTTTGATATTTATCTGTTGTCATTCCTTCACAACGGTGCATCAAATGCAAAATCCGGCATGGTCAAAGGTTTCAAGGTTAGCACGTATGTATGTACATTAGGGTGGTCCTTATTTCCCAAGTTTCACAGATCCTTTCTCCCCCCCCCCTCTGGATACCTTCTTTGAGCCGGAAAAACATGGGGAACATTTTCCCCGAGCCCCTAGAGAGTGATTTAGTAGTGCCTCAAAGAGCATCTTGCTTTGAAACTCAAGTAAAAAATAACGCTTTTTGTGATTTTTCTGTCCCTATGTTCGAGCTCTTGAAACTTAGTGTTTCTTCGCGAATGTAAAAGTGGGAATACATGTTCCGACGTAAAATTTGATGCTGAATCGAATTTCATCGTGACATTTGAACCAGAATGCCACCCAATACTCGTAAATTGATTTTTCCGACGCGGAAAACATTTTTAGCGCGACTTTTCATCTCATTCGAGTGTCTCAGGCGTCACTTACTCCCTCAAGATTAATGTAAACCACCTATTTCTATGTAAAAAAAGACGCTGAATTGCAATCCATCGTTATTTCTTAGGTATAATGTCGCCCAACATAAGGAAAATGCGTTTTTCCACCGAGGAAGACTAATGTGAATTGACCAAAATGTCTCTTCCGTTCGATTCGAGGGTCTCAGCAGTCACTGACTCGCCTAGGGATGGTTAGAACGTTCCAAATCCATGCCAAATCAGAGTTCACTATCATTTCTGCCGTAAAATTGGTCCCTGTAAAGAGACCTAAGGGAGAGTTCCTACCAAAATCGAAAAACTGTCTCACTTGGCCTCATATGGGATTTTCGGGATCCGTGACAAACTCTCTTCACAACTATTCCTAAAGGCGCTCATTATCATATGAAGATCTAGGCTGAATCGAATTCGTCAATGGCGTCTTGTTGAAATCACCTCCAATCAGCGCGAGATAAAAGTATCTCGTACGAAAACGTCTATGCACTCCGGCCGCCTAATCCAGAAAGAGATCAATCGGGCTTACTCTAACCCAACCCTCACGGGTAAGGTCCCTATCTCACCCTAAGATTGTAGCGCCCCTTGCTCGTGCGTTGCGGCCGGTCATCGAACCAAACCTTACACGCTTCGCAATCCTAGCATTTTATGTGAAAATGGGATCCTATGGTCACTCCAGTAGTCCAGGCCCTGCTCCCAGCCTTTTTTCAGCGTCGATTCACGTCGGTCGTTTTGGCAGTTAACGACGAGCAACGTCAAGCTGTCATGAAATTTTAGTGAGTTGCGGAAAAGTAGGTCCCTGGGGAACCGATCGAGGTTCTGGAATCACAATGCTTTCCTAAATTACTCTCTGGTATACTTTCAAGTCTGAATCCATGTCGAATCTGACTATACAAAAGAGTCTTCTGCTGTGACCATGATTTCCAGAGCCAAAATATACCAGAATAGTATATTATGATAAAGGGGCGCAAACGATGGTTTTCGCAGTTCGAGTGACTTTTTTAGGCCCGAGCCGCGGGTGAGGGTCTAAATAGTCATGAGAAGAAGGAAATCATTGCGCCCGAGTATCATACTATGTTTTTTGATCTTCTATGAGCGAATGGAAAGCGAAAAACAGTGTGCAAATTACTCATTTGCGCACAGACGATCAAAAACCCAGTTACATTCTATACAGCTAAGTTTAACAAGGGATAAAAGACGGTATCCAGATGCAAGTAAGATGACCGTTCTGAAAAAGATGAGGATCGAAGAGGGAAGATCTTCATAATTTTATGAGTCGAGGACTCGTGTTATGTTGTTAACTGGAGTCACTCGATATCTCCACTCTTGTTTATAAATGCATCTCCCTAGTCAAAGCGTGATAAAAAGTATCGACTATCCCATCCGAATCAGATATCGTAAATTTTTTTTTCCAATAGATGCCTGAGGTGTAAATCCTTTTGACTCATGATATCCCTATTTGTGTAGAGTGTCAAAATGTTCTGATGGAGAATGATGGCTGAGGTCTTTAAGAATCACAATGGTTTGTAGGGACTTTGAGCTGTCTCTCAAATTGACTTGGTTGATCCCAGACTTTTTATGAATTTTACCCAGGAATTCGTCATCTTTCGTGGATTTCGGTGCATTCTGGAGGAAAAACGGATTTTTTCACGTTAAGCGTCGTTGTACCCGAAAAATAACGATGAATTTTGATTCAGCGTGGTTTTTTTACATGAAATCAGGTTGTTTAGATCAATCTCGAGAGAGTAAGTGACGCCTGAGACACTCGATTCCCGCGTGAAAGATGAGCTTAGGTAGCTTCCTTGGTGGAAAAACACATTCTTCTCACATTAGGCGACATTATACCTGGTGAATAACAATGGATTCCAATCCAGCGGGTTTCTTTACATGATATTAGGTGGTTTAGATTAATCTTGAAAGAGTGAGTGACGCCTGAGACACTCGATTCGGGCGTGAAAGACTCGCTTAAGGTACTTTCTCGGTGGAAAAGTGCATTTCTCTCACGTAGCCGACATTATAACTAGGAAATAAGGATGAATTCTGATTCAGCGTGTGTTTTCACATGAAATTAGGTCGTTCGTATTGATTTCGAGAGAGTGAGTGACGCCTGAGACACTCGATTCGGGCGTGAAAGACTCGCTTAAGGTGCTTCCTCGGTGGAAAAACGCATTTTCCTCATGTTGGGCGACATTATACCTAAGAAATAACGATGGATTGCAATTCAGCGTCTTTTTTTACATAAGAATAGGTGGTTTACATTAATCTTGAGGGAGTAGGTGACGCCTGAGACACTCGAATGAGATTAAAAAGTCGCGCTAAAAATGTTTTCCGCGTCGGAAAACGTAATTTACGAGTATTGGGTGGCATCCTTGTTCAAATGTCACGATGAGATTCGATTCAGCATCAAATTTTACGTCGGAACATGTATCCCCACTTTTACATTCGCGGAAGAAACACTAAGTTTCAAGAGCTCGAACATAGGGACAGAAAAATCACAAAAAGCGTTATTTTCTACTTGAGTTTTAAAGCAAGATGCTCTTTGAGGCACTATTAAATCACTCTCTAGGGGCTCGGGGAAAATGTTCCCCATGTTTTTTCGGCTCAAAGAAGGTATCCAGAGGGGGGGAGAAAGGATCTGTGAAACTTGGGAAATAAGGACCACCCTAATGTACATGTGCAGAACTCAGCCACGTGTTTATGTTTATGTTTATGTTGCTGATGATTTATAACCATGAGCAGGAGTGTTACAGTCATGACTAATTTTCTTGCTCTTTACAATCATTGATGCGGATACAATTGCTCCAGACATGGTCCATCATAGATTTCTTATCATTTTCCTTCAAATTTCGATGCCTGCATACATAGTATGCGCAAAAATTGCCAAAAATGCCCTTGTAACCTCGCAGTGAAATAAACTGATTTGCTGCACCCCGCACCCACGTGAAGTGAGCGGACGCATTATTTCACAGTTGAATAATAGGCCATTTAAGTCCCGCAAAAGCGTTAAATAAACGCGGGTTTAGGTCACGCAGTGCTATAAAAGATTTTGAAAATACTCGATGTATTCCGAGTGTAGAAAGTACAGTAGAAATTATGTCCGGTTCGCAACACTTATTCTTGAAATCTATCTGAGTGATACATTAGAAGTTGAATATTTAACATCACATGGCTCAAAAGAATACTATGGCACACGTGTGTTTCATCCTGAAATTATTAATTGGAACTCAGGTCCCTCGAAAAATGATTGAATATGGACATCATGATGACTCTCTTCAATGGTGTAAAAATCTTAAATTTTTTGTTCTCCAAAGCCATCATTGTAGGAGTCGATCTCGACTCGGAGGTCTCGTCATGCAGGATTTAGAATTGAGCTAATCCAATTTCGTTGAAAAAATAATCACCCGTGTGCGGCCTCAGAAACATAGATCCTAAATTATGGCCTGAATGGAGCAAAGAAAGAGTTTATTCACAAACTGCAGCGAGCAAGGTTACTTGTGAAGAAGAATCCTGACAGATTACAAAAGTCACCACTGCCCAAACGATTATGAGACTACAATTATCAATTTTCTTTCTTCGCCGACTCATTTTTACTCAAAAATACTGCTCACGAACAATCTATGGACAATTCAAATCATCAGAAGTATGAAATAGACGTCGAAAAATCTACACATCAACAATCGTGGTCAACAAAATACGAAACCACTATGAAATTTAAAAAAAATGTCTCCGTAGTAAACGTGTTACTATTTAGTCCCACATAGAGAATTTAAAGTCCTGGCACAGAAAGGCTAAAATCTATTATCTGAAAGGATTATCTGAAAAAATTAGGTTCTTTGGTAAATTTATACCATCACCCGAGGATGGCTTACCAGCGGCGAATATCCCACAGCGTAATCCTCCAAAATCCACCAGCTTATACCGGAATACCCTCCGGGGATTCATTTTTTATCCGTGGAACGTTTTTTTTTCTTCTAACGCTGAAAACATACACCTTGGGTAGGATTTTCGTGGGCATCACGACGACGTTATCAAAATTCTCTGAGATAAATACGTAAATTCGATCAGCAGCTCCGTGATGTCGACATCACCGTTATATCAGTCGACGTGAGAATTTAATTTGAGATCGCTTCATTGCGCACATCAGCCACCCATCGCCCGACTATACGACGACGATGTTGGTATATATAGGTAATACGATCTAGAGCACGTTCGGTACGAGGAGAAGGTGCCATTCATAGTTTATGTATGAAAGATGAGGAGGAGAATGCGGAAATTATTAGACTTGGAGTACTCTATTCTTAGTTGATTGAGGTATCTACGGGATTGTCATTTTTTTTTGTAACGAATGAAGTAAGACTTTTGGATGTGAATCGGGCTGTTGGATGCTGAGATAATGATTTAATACCGAAGTTGAATTGCGTGATTTTTCTACGGTTTTATTATTTTATTCTTGTAAAATGGAGTCTAGATTTGTATCGTTATCTGCGGTCAATTAATTCTTGGAGAGACTCGCGGATATTATCAAGACTCCTGGAGAGGTCCCAGATTCTGTAAAGAAACTTTCGGAAAAATGAAAACCATCTACTCGAAATCGGGTTGATTAATCGATAACTTATTCACTAGATAACTATAAATCTCCAAAATAACCGCAATTTTTACCTAAGAAAATCACCATTTGAGGTTTTTTACCTACATTCACTAAAGACGCTTCTATTATACAACCCAAAAAATAAGGTATTAGATGTGCTTAGTTTGTCCCCACTCAATATTTCGACAGGGAGCTGTCGCAGATTCTCACCATACATTTTTCTTAAGTTTATTATATTGAAATGTGAGAAAGTGAGCATTTTAGATTGATACTTGATGATCTTTGCGTTCTTCAAAAACAAAAATACCTATCGTTTTCACAACTCTTGACTTTTTTGTTCTCAGACAGTAAAAACGAAGTCAAAAAAGATTGGCTCCAACCATTCCGCATGTTTCTTAACTCATTTTCTTTGCCTTCGTTTCAACAACTTGGAAATGCTTTTTGCAGAATTGTGAAATTCTATACCACGACTCTACAAGCCTTTTACTAAAAAAGTGTAGTGTGCCTAATTTGCTCTCATACTATTTTTCCGAATTCGTTCTTCTCGTGAAACTCCATCTACGTAACTCAAGAAGTTGAAAAAAGCTCGGAAGTAGCTGCAAAATGAGCGAGGAAATGTTTTGTTTGACTGGGGAGCCAAAATATCTCAATTTCACGAAAAACTCATATCATCCTATGGAAAGTGGCCCCTCATACACGGTGACGGCTAGCTATGGGGACGTCCACAAATTACGTAAGGGAACATTTTCCGACTTTCCGACCCCCCTTCACCACCTTGTAAGGGGTCGTAAGATTTGGAGTGAACCCCCCCCCCCCCACTCATCTTTCGCGAGATTACCAAATTTTACCCAAGTCCAGAATTCGAGCATAACATTTTTAGATGAAAAGTTTTTTGTCAATACTGTTAACAAAATAAATCCGAATACGTGCACAAGTATTTTCCAGGCAAATTATACAAAACGATACTCTCAGATAGAATTGGGTAGTCAATTACTGATGAGCATCCAATCTTTGTGAGTATAGATAGATGGAAATAGAGTGAAATGATCCAAAATCTGGTCATCGGCTTGGCATCGAATTTCCAATTCATTCAGTGACCACTTGATCAACGACACATCAGGCCCACAAAAAAACAAAAGTTTTCTGATCAGAAAAGGTGGAACTCATTTCTGACGTATTTTGAGCCACTGAATAGGAATCCCAACCTAGGACAGCACCTTTCCCTGGCTGTTTTCGAGTTATGGCCATCTTCATCGATTACAAAAATACCTAGGTATGAGTTTTTGCGTTTTAGAAGACAATACAGACCGTTAACAGCGAAAGTGAGGGAAGGATCGTTTTTGTCATCAAATTTTACGTCAAAAATGTATTTTTTCGAAATTTTTCTCTCCCCGAGGGAGGTAGAAAAATCCCTGGATTGGCAAGGATTCTCTAGGCGGGGTATTTCTGTCCTGGACCTCAATGGTGACTATAGGACCAAATAAAGGGCGGAATCGAATTCTACGTCAAATTTTACGTCGGAAACGTATTTTTTGGGAATTTTTAGGAATGCTAGGAGCAAGAAATGTAAGGCAGAGCAACAGCCACCAAGAAAATTACTAAAAACTATACAGCATCCATGTGCTGATGAGGAGCTCGAAATCTGTGATCTTTCGCTCACATTGCCTTCCAACTTCCTAGCACCGCTGAAAATTCTCAAAAAATCCATTTCCGACGTTATTTCTGACGTAGAATTCGATCCCGCCCTTAGTATTAACCTTCACCATTTTGGTCCAGGGCGGAAATATTCTGTATAGAGAATTTTAGCACATCTAGGGATTTTTCTAGCCTCCTAGGGAAGACAAACGTTTTGAAAAAATACGTTTTTGACGTAAAATTTAATGTTAAAAACGATGCCACCCTCAGTTTTGCTGTGAAAGGTCTCTATTGTCCTCTAAAACGCGAAAACTCATACGTAGATATTTTTTCAATCCATAAATATGGCCATAACTTGAAAACAGCCAGGGAAAGGTGCTGTTCTGAGTGCGGATTCGTATTAATTCAGCAGCTCAAAATAAGTCAAAAATGACTTCCATCTTTTCTGATCAGACAATTTTTGTGTGGCGAACGAAGACTATAGATCATTTGTTACTAGTCTAAAGAAGATTGCGTGTGTTATCCCTACACAGTCCAATCATTTTGGCTGAAATAGATTTTGGTACGGTCTGAAGTATTGCAGGCAGATTCTCCATCCAGCTTCACATTCTGCCACGATGAATGATGAAACCCCATAAATACTTACGTAAGGTAACTTGGTGACCCCCCCCCCCTTATTGAGAATTCATAAAAATTCGAAAGATCCCCCCTCCCCCGTAAAACCCTTAAGTAATTTATGGACGTCCCCTATGCATATCTTTCATGTGCATCGAGATATTCCTTCAAAAGTTGAAACAAATTCCGTTTTTCCACAAAATATGAAGAACTAAATCTAAGAGTGAAAAAACTCGTACTTGTATTCATTGATATTTCACTTCGCCTGCCAACCATCTCGCATCAAAAATATTCAAAATTGTGAGCACACCAGTTAAATCTGCGATCAACATCCACAAGCACTCACAAATTTGTAACCGGTATCGGATGCAAGATTAATCTCAATGTCAGCACAGAAATTCCATCGAGCCTCTCTATGAATGCAACACGATGACAGAAACGATAATCCAGCTAGCACACTAAAGGTCGAAAATTTTGACGCTAAAATCCTGCATTTACCGATGATACCAGAGCCTTTATTCAGAATCAGGTACGTGCCATCTGACTAAAGGATATATAAAGATCGCTGGTGAACAAACTAGAGCTTCAAAACACGCCGGTACTACTGGTGAGTAAAATCCTGCGATGACCTATTTTGCGAGAGCCAAGCTATGTATACGCAATCACTTTACACATCCAAAGCTCGAGGCATAGTAGCATCAGAAAATAGGAACTTTGTGTATATGTATAGGAGATGAGGCGGAGGTGAAAAAAATTTATAATTAATGCACATGAGAGTGTTACAAAAGAGAGTGATGGCTTCATTTTCTGGAATAACAACGCGCTTCGGATGAAATATTACCTTTTCGTGGTCAACAAAAAAGCAGACTCTTTGGTACACAAAGTTACAGGCGAAAGCAGTAGGTTTACAGTGATAATTTGGATTAACATAGTACACTCCCTGGAGGCTATTCGTTTTAACGAAACTGGGAGAATTGAAATTCACAGACGAAGGAAAGATGAGTAATGAAAATCTTGGCTCGCAATCAAAATCATAAATAGTACATGTGTTGTCGAGTGTGTTGTCAATTTTTCTGTGAAGTACGCCGAGTTATTCATGTAGTCTTGTGTAATTTTCAGATATTCTGGGGAACTCCTTACCAATTATTTTCTGATTCTGTACGAAGAGCAAAAAAAATTGTTCATGTGCTGATAATTCTAATTTTTAGTTTTCACAATTGCACAGTAATTTCATGCTGCTATCCGATATTCCAAATATCTTGATAACAGGAGTTCATAATAGTCGATATTTCTCGTAGCTAAAAAATGAAGACGGGTTTTGATATTGTTTGCAACATATCCAGTAACACACTTTGTTCGCATCACATTTCCATCAATGGATTGTATGTTTCCAAGATTCAAGAAATGGGCTATACTCCCAGCGACTCTGAGAAGGTATATTTTGTACCGTCGTTTATTTTTTGGTAGATTGAGAAGGGATTTCATCGTCAAGACAACGAAGTCATTTTGACGAGTCAGAAATGGATAAGAAAACGCTTGTGGTTGCCTAAACCCCTTAGTATGGAATTCAAGATGGTTGAGAATGAAATTTACTGATTTCATGTCAAGATTCAAATACTGCAACATCAATTGAATAGGTTTTCGAATTCGAAAGATTCTGAAAATTTGGAACGAGAATTTCCTGATATTTGGGATAGGCAAATCATTCGAAATGTCGTTGACAAATTTTTTTTGTGGATCTTAAAAAATTCCACAAAGAATTGATTTCCTCGCATTTTTTGATCGTATGGATAATCTTGAAGTTAAGAGGATCGATAGCTTATCGTGTTCAAATCCATAATTTTTACCATATTTTAAGAATTAAATCGATACGATCACAGTTAAAGTAAGTTTCAGTGAAGTTAGTACCTAAAGTTCAGCCCATTGTAAGACAGATTTTTGAAAACATTTTCATGATAACCTACTGCGCTTGAATTGAGAGACTTATAATGTAACCCCGATCAAGAAAAAAAAAGGTACCGGAAAAAATTTATTAGACTGCGATTATCTCCGTATTAATATCTGCTCTTATAGTTGGCCCAGTATATCTAACAAATCTTGACGAATACCTTATGTTAAAGCTAAAAAAATTCCATAGCCCAAACTGCAAGAGGTATAAATTCCTGAAAACTCTCCAAACTTATCTGCTTGAAACATGGTCTACTTTTACTTAACCTCCGGCCACCGCATATAGAGGGATGAAAACTACGCGAGCCTCGATCTGTCGTCGGTCCACCACAGAACATCACACATTTCTTCAGCTATCGTCGACTTTTTCCGACTTGTTCACCAGCCCGCGAGATAAACCATCTCTCCGTTCCTCTTTTTCTAACGGAAGCTCTCATGATACGTCACCGCCTGGGACGACTTATGACACCCCCGAACGGTATAAAAAAAGAAAATTCTCGTGACACCTATTCCACATCCTCGCATATAAATACATGTCACTGTTTTTCCGGATGTATATGTATATCAGTCAGGAAAAAGTCTTCCTCGATTTCCTCGAATCGTACGATAATCCATGGATCGATAAGTGACATCACAGTCAGAGGCCAATGCTTTTTCACCGATATATTCTATTTCTATCCATTACATCAAGTATATTTTCTGGACCCTTTTATAACCTCTACTCGCATAAGTATGTATGTATTTATGTAAAAAAGAAAGCTTTTGAGTTGGTTCTCGCGGCAAAAGAGCCACGACCGCTCTTTCTCATTTTAGCGGTTTTTTTTTGACGTTGAGACGGATAAAAATTGCATTCACAGAAATAGAAATATATACCTGAGCATTAGCTAGCTCGATATCTCTACAAGATATGTATGTAGATAGATATTTGAAATGAACTTGGAGTTTCGGAGAGTCAGGTATATTTAGCCAGACTAGAGACGATTTTACAGTAGAGAGGATATATTTGAACTTTGCAGCGTTCGATTTCTGCCCACGTATATTATATCTGCTTCCATACATGTATATTTATTACTTTGTGCTGCAGGCTTGCAGCCAACGTGCACTTTAATCGCTCGATAAAATTTGATTATCATCAGAATATAGCATCGAGTGTCATTTTTTGGTATTTTCAGATCCAATTTGCATAATTTTATCATATGAATCCACCCAATCGTCATCCTAATCGAATAATGATTGAAAATAAAAAAATGTCCACAACTTATCGTCATTCGGGAAATATAAATTGAGGGTCCGCGTATGGAAGAAAAGCGTAATTGCAAAAAGGTCATTGGGTGAAAATGAACAAAAACTCAACAGAAATCCCGGGTGGCGTGATTTGACCATTGGGACTGAATTATTTTGAAGGTGATAGCATTCTCTAAATCCCCGAACTACAATGAAAACATTGAATTCAATATTGAGCTCCTCACGGCTATTTTGAGAAAAGCAATTAGGCCCTTTTTCCAAATCTTGGGTCAAATTCCGACACATCTTGCCCACAAAAAGTGGGACCAGATTTCGAAATCTAGTCCAATCGTCTCCAAATTTTACAAGAGTGTCTATAGGCATGTTTTACACGATATCTGATTGCAAGGAGGTGGCTTGATTCATGCTCAACGGTACTAGACGCACAAGAAGCTTCTATTATCAGTCATGTGAAAATGGTGAGAACTTAATTTCACTAGAGAAGGGTGAAAACACTCACTGTGAAGGTAGAAGAACACGTTTCGGTAGTTAAAAACGTTAGAAGAGCGTTTTCGACTCAGGAGCATTTTTCCCAAATTTTCTCAAAAAATTAGGCCCTTTTCCATATCGTACCTGATGAAGCCGTTTATGAAAAGAAATAACGCCCTTTTGATTCATTTCCGACATGGATTTGTAGCCTTTTGAAATATACAATCATGGCAATTACGCCCTTTTTGGAATTTTCTTCTCCCTTGCGGCCCTTTTCAAAATTCCCTGTTGCAATTCGGCCCTTTTTGGGACCTTCTTCTGCAGTTACGCCCTTTTCGATCTATGATGGTTTCCAAGGCTTTTCCAAGAACAAGTTTGATGGGGTCATAGATCATGGCTCAGGGGGGAAAAAACCGAATCGCTATTACGCCCTTCTTCCACGCTGCCCCTCAATTATTGTTTGAAGCAGGGCTCAATACGGAACGGAATGATAATTTCGGTAATAATTTTTGGAAGTACGTTCGATTGTTTGATAATATGTGTTTGAGATGAATACAATTCAATTTTGAAATTAACACCCAAGTTTGATGTACCGATATAAAATTACATTGTTGGGGAGAAACTCTTGTACTAAGTCTAATCGTCTGAAAATCGATGTTATAAGGTTAGGGGGTTTGTTGTGATTTAGTGCGATTTTTATCTGAATTTCAGAATTCCTTCTTGTAGTGTACACGAGATTGAAATATTCCTGTCAAACCCTGGTTGGCAGATATCCACATTTCTGATTCAAATGGTGTAATCCATTAGGTAATTGGAGTTTATTCTTTCGAAACTGCTAGAGAGACACTGTCTAAGGCATTGGTGCATCGAATGAGAAATTAACAGAGCACACAAGAGGTCGAAAGTATACAGGAAACAGTTTACCCGGTATAAAGGAATCCACGACTCTCGAGTAACTGGGTCACATTATGTTCATTCATCTAGCGATGTATATAAACGCACAATCTATATACCTTTTGCTTCTTATAATTGAATTTGATGAAATAAATTTAAATCAAATTACGGTGTGAGGTTATCTTCTGAAATAAAGATTTCAAAAAATCTTGCATTTAATAATACTCAATTTTACATCGAACTGTTTCAAATGTGTCACCGTAGATTTTCGGGAATTTCCGTGAAACATTCAAAGTATAAATTTCACCATGACAACAAAGTAATCATTGCAACGCAGTTAAACGAGATAAAATAATGACTAACCTGACCATCAAACATCCCTCAATTGAGCATGGTTGGACACTCAGTTCAAATTACACGCGGGAATAGATCTGTAAATTAATCCATGTCAACGACGATGTAACCGCAATATTGCGTTTGTCGGGGTCAGATATTTGCTACGTTGGACATCTGCAGTATAATCATTTTCACACCACGAAATGGAATGTACTATGCTTTCAAACATCCCTCTATAACACTGTCCGACAATCGTTTCAATCAGAACACAATCAAGTTCAAAAATGCGCTCTCGCGATGTGCTCATAATTCACTAAAAAAAATCTATTCTCTTTTTTCACTTACACACACACGCATACACTTGAAAGTGTACCTACATAGGCATGTACGAATACAAAAGTCTGCAATTTTTTCGAGGATGATGTAATGTTATAGCCATCTTGCGTGATAAAATTTCAAGCGGCGCGCCATCAGCGAGGTTTTCCGATTTTCCAACCAGATCAAAAGAGCTTGATTAACCGATAGCCCAATACCCATACACTACACACCCCTCGATACACACATTTATACATACACCAGATTCAGTGAATGTGACAGAAACTACACGTGTAATACATGCAAACCTAGTAAATGTACTGCATCGAATAAGCTGCAGAGCAGAGTAGAACGACACTCTCTTTACTCTACTTCCAAATTGGAGTCCCTAATCCGTTGAAATTCAATTCGCTCCTGGAAAATACAGGTTGGGTTTCTATCTACCTATACACTATGAAAATCAACTCAGCTACTATCTTTTGGCCCTTTTCACACATACACTTACGCTTCAAGGAAAATATGGACACAGAGATACACTGACGCTTTGGGATTTCACGCTTTTTGCGATTTCGTGTCCTAGGGAGCAAGTTTTACTTGTAAAAATTTCGAGTGATTTGAATTTGTAGTTCGTTTGTAAGAGTGGTTCTCTGGGTAAATGTGGGAGTTTGTTAGATTTGTGCGCGATTTTCTGTAGAGGTTAGCCGTGTAAATTAATTAGGCTAATTCAAGAGGAATCATGTTTTAATTTTGAATACTTGTGATGTAATATTACGTGTCGAGACGAATAGTGTCTTACGATACACCTTCCGCCAAGTGATGGAGATTCTCTATCTGCACTGCATTTTATCTTTCAATCCTCATTGATTTATTGGAAGTGAAATGTGATCGGCTTGACATCATTGACTGAAAAACCTGAAATGAAAAGAAATCAAAACGAATTGTTCGGAAAGTCATGTTGAAACTTATCTAACGATCATCGAATATGCTTTTCAAATCCCCTTTACACTACATCAATTAGTTACAAAAATATCATCATTGTACACTCACCGGACATAATATCTGAACAAATCCGGAAAAGCTTCTCTATCCCTGAGCTGCTGTTTGGAATTTTGAAATTGGGTTTTAATTCTGATGGGTTAAAAAGACACTACAAACGGTCTGATTTGGATAGATACAGCAGCTTAGGGACAAAAAGCTTTTTTAGATTGGTTCAGATATTATTATGTCCGGCGAGTGTACATCGGAGTCTTTAAAAATTAATTGAATGGGCTTGGGTAGTTCATTTTCGATTTCCACAGACTTTACCATTTTGATGTCTTTTGGAATTCGTCTTTGGTCTCTCCATGATGAGTTATCCTTATTGACTGCAATAATCAAAAAATGATAAAAAATTTGGGGTCATCGAAAGAATGGTAACAAGGTATACCTGCTAGATAAATCCACGCAAAAGAAATTTGCAAAAAATTACGTCTCCTCATGTTGGTAACACGATCATGAGGCACAAGATACCATCTAAAACATGAGTCAGTTTCAAATTACCTGTTTGAATTTTTGAAGATTGTTTGAATTTTTATTTAAAATAGTCATATTGGCTTGATGCAAGGAGGGTTCCTTACTATTATTTATTTTATTTTTATTTTATTAGAAAATCAACGGACATTTCGTCCTTACATAATTATACAAACTTAATTGCTAGGGAGCTACTTAGCGAGAGCTTAAGATTAGAAATAGAAAAATAAAAATTCAATAGTTCAAGTAGAAATCGGAAAATAAAGAATGTCATAGTAAATAAATCCAAATACATTGTGCTGTTTGGTTTTGAACATTGAGATAAGTTTTTTTGAGAATAAGCTTAAAATTTGATATAGATTTCGTTTGTTGAAATCCTAGCGGAATACTATTCCATGCTCTTTTAGATCTAGCTAATGGAGAGTAGAAAAGGTAATTCTGAGAATTATACTTGATTAAACGCCCAGCTAAAATATTTCCGTTCAAGTCCCGCGTATTAAGTTGCCTATATACATACGTGGAAGGGGTGAAGTATGTAAAGGGTGGCAGTATAGGTCATGGATGGGTCGATGGGTGGATGCATCGGGAGGTAGTCTGGTGGACAGGCTAGAGCTAGATGGATAGATGGTGTGGTCTTATTCATTACAGTTTGATCTAATATGGTTCTAGTATTGTACTAGAGCCATACTAAAACAGTACTGTTACCGTACCTGAAGCATACTGAAATCGTACTAATGCCGTACTAGTGCCGTACTAGTACCGTACTAGTACCGTATTAATACGATTTAGTGAGGTCGAATCTGGTCTAATTCAATCTAATTCTGTATAGTTTGGCCTAAATCGGTCTGGTCTAGCTAAAATTATATCAAGTGCTCTATACAAATTTGCTTGAATTTTTCTTTCAACCACGTGGTTGAATTTTATGAACGAATGATGAAAGTCCGAGTCACGTCGATCGGAAGTCCAGGTCCAACAACGTTTTAGCGATTCATTATCCGGATTGGTGACCGCTCGGCTGGGGCTGCCGTCTTACCTTAACAAGCCCATAATCTATACCCATCTAGCGGCCTCACACGAGCGGTCACTCTTCCGGATACTGAATCGCCCAAACGTTACTTAACCTGGATTACAAACCAAAAAAGCTCGCACGGACGCCACTGATATTTTTTCCCTATTTGTTTCCAAGAAAACATGAGAAAAGTTAGTTTTCTGAGCCACAAATGTTGTCCGGAGACCTTCACAAGGAACCATCCCACAGACCGCGTATTCATGACCATACTCATTTCCGTCAAATATTCAACCACCTGGTTGAAGTTTTCATTCAACCAGGTGGTTGAAGTTTTTCGAAGAGGTTTTTTACAGAGCGGCCATGTAGGTAATGGGTCCACTGATTGACAATATGTTATCATTCCAAACTTCATAAGAATTTTTGAATAAATCAATCATTATATATAATTTTACGAATATCAATTTCGAGCTGTAAAAAACATTTCGGAAGCCTCTGACTCATATAGAACAATTGCAAGCCGAACGAAAGGTAGCAAAAGAGGCAACAATGCTATATAGTCTAAATGATGTTGTAGCCGAAATTATTCCGGAGATCGATCATCCGTACAAACAGCTCTCATATACCCAAATGATTTTTGATTACGTCAAACTAATTCATCCTGTTCTTATTAAGAGCCATACATTATAAAAGTCGTTTCTTACTTATTTCGATAGAGTTCATTTTATACTAAATTAGTGGCAGTTGGCAGGAATCAAGTTAACAGGATCGTAACCAAGATTTTTAAGCAATAAGAATGTGTGTGGGATAATCACTGCAAGAGAAAATTGTTTGAATCGGGCCAATCGCCTGGAATTCGACGTTACAATATTGGGGTATTTGTTGTGATTCAGTACAATTCCGATCTGACTTGAAAAATTTCTTCTTACAATGATCTCTTGTTCAGAACCTCCACATTCGCGAGGTACTTAAATGGATATGTTCAAAAGTTCGTTCAATACATATACATCTCCCGAATACCAAATTGATCTCCGTCACTATTGTGTGAGGTATTCGATGCAAGATTTTCGTATGTCAAATATAATTATTTTGGAAATTGGCTCAAAATGTCCATTTTCAGTGGAAATATGTCCAATCGGAACAGAAATATAATTTCGACATTGGAATGAATCATTTCACTCATATAATGTCATTGAGGTTCTCAAAAATACGTGATGAATTTTCAATTTTATATGAAAACTTCGATTGATTTTCAAAAGAATTCTTGTAGTGCAGGGTGGATACCATTTCTCACTTTCGGAAGCCCTTTTGAATATAATATGGAAACGGTATGCAATACGATCGACTTTGTGTGATCAAAGGCAGTTTTTCCAGGACGAGTGAAGCTCAAGTTTTGCAAGCCCATGTAACGCAAAGACACATTGATACAATGCGTTTTCCATAACTTTCATAAAAGAATACGACTGCCTTCTATTCATGGTTTTCGGGATAGAAAAATCTATTCCCTGCCAGCGTCTTGTAATTACTTCACCAGACTGAATAAAAAAATTCAGATGCCATTTAGAGTACGCTCCCAACACGATATTTCTAATCACGTAAATTTTTCACAATTTTTTTTAGCGCCCAAGCAGCAGAATGTCTCAAACAGCAACAAAAGGATCAACAAAAAGACCTACAGGGTCAAAACGGCGGTGGTGGCAGATCCGGATCGAATGGCAAACCTGCCCCTCTGCTACGCTCGAGGACTTTACCGGCCATCGTTGCGCCGGGCCTCAGCATACTTCACGCTCAGATCTATCGTAAGTTCTATATTCTAATATATCCTTATGTGTCCATCATTCCTCATTTATTTGTCCCAGAATCGATCATTTTTATTCACTTCCATCCCGTGTAATATTCAGGTCAAATTCAATGAATCTACCGTGTGTATGTACAACATATCGAGAAACTATTTTACACTCTATGAAAGCCAAATCGAATATTCGGAAACAGTACACGAATTCTATACGATTGAATATAATCTCCTGTACAGAGAAACGAATGTCCATTTGGCTACTCGCCAAAACACACTCCTTTTGTAGATCAAGATCTTTGCAATAGATATGTATTGTACATATACATACGAGTACTACTCCATTCTGTCAATTGAATCAAATTGTCTTTACGACAGGTTAACCGACCAGAATCGATTTAGAATTCATTCCATGGCCTCCAAAACTCTATGTAATGTAGTAAATACACATATTGTCCCATTTTATACAGGTTAGAAAATGAGACAACTTTTTTTCTATCAAGATACGAATGAAATAAGTGTATAAGTATATATGTTTACGCATAAAATTGACATTTTTCCGATATAATCGACATTAACGTGACTGTCCGCCTCCAGAATTTCTCCATCAATAAAATGTAGCACTCTTGTTTACCCCTTATTAATATACAGACTTGTGGGTTATTATCGAACGATATATACCTGTAAGGATATGTAGTGTGGAGTGACAGGAGGTTATCTGTTGACGGTTCGAGGTGATGGCCCATTCGAAATATGTCCGATTTTCTGTAGATATTCAAGGATATTAAGGGTTTGTGGTGGTGAATGGTGCGGTGTAGGTAGTCGTGCGAGTGGGTTTGCTGGGAGGAATATTCATTAAGCTCATCGACATACGTCGAAATTCTCAATGTCGATGTGTCTCGTGTTGTAGGCAATCGATGCCCCTTCATCCGATGTGTAATAAATTGACTGCGAGAGTCACGCGAGACATGTTTTTATCGGATATATATATATATATTGTATATAGTGCGAGAGTGTCACGTACGCGATTCGTATTTAAATGAGATCTGTATAGAAATAGTTCACTGGATTTTGGGTGAGATGGTTTCGGGTGTCCCTTTTTTTTTTTTTTTTAAATGCGTTTCAGAAGAGGTACTTGCATGGTCAGCAGTTTTCGTATAGTCACCAGTGCGAAGATTATCATGGAAATCTGTGATGGCCAGATTAAAGGGCATAAATCCATACTACAAACATGGACCCATGCCCTCTCTGCGCGAGTTTCTACATCCGCATTGGAAATTTTTTGGATCGTGTCCTACACCAAATGATTGACAAGTTCTGTAAGTTACTCGTGGTGAGGAGGAATCCTCACAAAGTCCTTAGAGAACAGTATTGGAGCTAAATTTCTAAAATTCCACTAGAAATGAACTTGCTACCCTTAGTCTGGCCATCACATCAGAAATGTGATCGCTAAAGGTCTCATACGAAGAATTTATGTTTGGAACTACGCTCCTCCTGAAATTTCGGTACTTTTGTTATTGATTCTCAAATTCTGACAATTTTGTGAGACTGTCTCATTTACTCAAATTCAAAAAATGAATTCACAATGGTCTTAGAGTGGGTATAAATTAATTGATCTTTTAATTATTGTCGCGTTGCAACAGGAACGGAAGCTGCTCGAAACATAATTGTCTCATTCATAGGGCTTTATACATCCAATAAGGCTCTCTCAACCTGTTGGAGTGCAATTTCACTCCAAAGGGAGTGAAATTCGACTCAGAGCTATGAGTCAGTCTCGTATGCATCGCCTTTGAGTGGATCATCACTCCAAGCTTAGGTCAATTTTCACTCAAAAATGATTCGATATTCTCTGATTGAGTTGAGCAAGTCGAAATCAAACTTATCAACATCTTAGTTATTACAATAAAAAAGTATATCACGGCATGCACATATATTTCGATCGATCACACGGTATTTATAATTATTAATAATATACTATGAAAAGTGTATTGATTGAAATTTTGAGGCTAGTGCGTTTCGACTCTGTGGGAATTGAACCCGTGACCTCTTGATTTGTAGCCGACAGTCTTAATAACCATTAGGACAAATATGTCTTTGACGTTTTAATAACTCAGAAAAAAGTATATACGGTTGTGAACGGTCGATAAGTGTGTTTTTTAATACACCCAAAAAGTGTTTGGAAGGGAGGCTTGGGATAAAGCAGCAACATCAAAGACATTGGAAAATTCCCTAATACGTTCTCTTCAAAAAATAGTCCCGCAAATTATTTTGAGATTATACCCTAACCTATAAAAATCTGTTTCGCTTGATGTAAGGAGTCAATTTTCACACACTCTTTGAGTGAAAATTGACCTAAGTTTGGAGTAAATGTAATATTTCTGTGGTTCCACTCGCTATGAGTTAAATTTTCACTCAAATATGAGTCATTCTGAGGATCCCTCCAAGCTTTGAGTTAGAATTTCACTCCAACGGATTTAAAAAATGAGTAATAGCGTATTTGGCGCACAGTTCATCGACTTTTACCCGTTAGAGTTTGATACCCGGGAGCAAAATCTATAATTTTACACCCTTGTATCGAAATTGAATATTTCAGTATACGAGTTCAAAAACTCAAAAGTTATTTAATGATAATGCAACGAATTATGTCAAACTGTGCATTTATTTTTGCAGAAAATACTCCAGATGTCGCGGTAGTGCCTCCATACGACAGCGGGTCATCAGGAGTAGATGGAGGCGTTTGCGAAGGAATAGATGACGGAGGCTCGTTTTTGACGACCATGGGATATCTGCAACATCAGCATTACGCAAAACGCGACAGCAGCGTGTCGTATTGCGGAAAGCTGCTCACTCCGCGGATATCCCTCGTCGACGATGGCGTTGGTGAGTCTATTATATATTCCTATATATCCAGCCTCGTAATGTCTGTGTGTGTACGTATTATATCCGTTGATATTAAACAGCCCCTCTGACAATTGAGTGTTCCGATGGTGCTGTAGGGGATGTGTAAGGAATGCATAAATGTAAGGTAACAATGGATTGATTTTATCAGTTGCTTCTACAAAAAGCTACCTTTTTCAAATTTGTTGAACAGGCATTCATTCGAGATTATAATATAAAAATAATTTGAAAATCGACCACCTGTAGTATTCAGTCTCACTCCACAAATGGCTTAAAAAGTCTCGGAATTGGATTTTTTCTGAATCCGCTTTGAGAAATCTAAGGTCACTAAATCACTAAGGCCGAGTCTACATAGACGCGCTCACCCCGAGCGCGCGCGCTCTCTCCGCTCGCACTCTCCACCCAAACACCGGAGTAGGTACCGAAAAATGACTCACATAAGTCCCCTTATAATTCGAATTTCCAGTCCGACTTCGTGAGGTGAAAACCCGTCAATCTATCGTTAAGAATGGCCCAAAAACTCATTTGCATGGAATTGAGATTGGAAAATGAGAGACGTGGATGTCGATCGATGTGCCTAATATAACCAGACCCCCAACTTCTCAGGTATCTAACTCTCAGCCTGTTCAACAATATTCAACATTATCTTGGGTCTACATTGCTACTTATTTCAAAAACTATACGATAAAATTAATCGTGAAGAATTCTGGTTAAGACGAACCGAGCTCTTGCAAATTCACAAAAGATAACATTTGTGTTACAAGAGTCACTCCTCCGCGAATTTGGGACATCTCGGGTGTTCTTGATCAGGATTTCATAAACTTTAGCTCATTATTCAGCTCCTGAAATGAGGACCAATGTATAACCAAGATGATGCTGAATATTGTTGAACAGGCTGAGAGTTAGATACCTGAGGAGTTGGAGGTAGCAATATTAGGCACAATGATCGACATCCACATCTCTCATTTTTCAATCTCATTTCGATGCAAATGAGTTTTTGGGTCATTCTCAACGATAGATTGAAAAATCTTCCATCTCACAAACTTGGCCTGGGTGTTCGAATTGCTAAGGAACGCTCTTAGGTGGGTTTCGAATCATTTTTCGGTACCTACTCCGGTGTTTGGGTGGAGAGTGCGAGCGGCGAAAGCGCGCGCGCCCGGAATGAGCGCGTCTATGTAGACTCGGCCTAAAGGAATCAACAGAATGAGTATGTAGTTCTAACGGTTCATGCTTAAATACTTCATAAAATTGAATAAATGTATTGCTATTTCTTGCTAACCCATTTCGCCAAGTTTTCTGAATGATTATTCTCCATACTCCAAAACAAAAATTGAAACATGCAGGGATACTATGACGATGTCGCGTATGATTATTAAAAAAATGGAAGAGTCCTAATACTCAAAGTCCATAAAATCACTGTCTGTTCAGTGATTTGAGATCATGACATTTCATTTTCTGAGATGCATGTGTGATTGAAACTTGCGAGAATCAAGAAGTAGTCCGCTACACAGTCTCCAAAAGTATTTTTCATCTAAAATAAATCATTCGGAAATTATCTGTAAGACGTTGTGCTTGCAATATTCACTCAGCTATTTTAGATGAGAGTAGTGGCAACATTTGAATCCCAAACTCTTCTCATTAATTTAGAAAAGAATTTTTTTCCCTTTATTCATTCAAGATTCAGAACCGATCTAATACACTTTGACAGGCAGAAAGTCCTCAAGGTGTGATACGGGATTTTCAGAATCTGAAGAATTTGGGTAGCTCTAACCGCGCTTTCAAGTGTTACTGTGCTTTTCATAGCACATGCCGTAAGCGTACGATCCACCGTCGGAATGCGTGGAGTTCCATAGACTTTCACGTTTAGGAGTTGGATGAATTCCTGTTTCCACACACCCTTTGGCTTGAGATAGTTTTCATCCATCATGTAACAATCCCTGACTGATACTTCATTGTTCAAAAGGCCTTCAACTCGCTCTTGACCATCAAAAATTTAACTCGCAAAATTTCCAACTCAAATCCAACCATCCCTGCTTCTACTCGCATCCTTTTTCATCCCCATTGTCAACTCATTTACTTGTGAGTTCATAAAAGAGAAGAATCGAGTAAGCATATCAAGACCTTAGAAAATTGCAACTTTAAAACTTTGATTCTTGCAAATTTGCAAACGGTAATCTCGCTCAGTCACTTATCGCCTCATTGAATATCGATTGCGAAACACCACATTCTTTGTTGTATCAACGACGAATATATAAAAACTTCATTAGAGCTCTACGATGAATTAGTGGCCATTCGAAAGTTGCTTTACACTTGAGTGAGCTCAAATTTCAAACGCAGTTTGCTTTCCCACCTTCTCCAAAAACTGATGCATGTTCGCTTGAATAATGTCATTGATCGACGGGATGCATTGGGTTTGTATCTTTTATAGAACTTGTTTTGCTTCCATCGTCGATGAAACTCTTGTTCGATTCTAAGTCAACCGACAAAAGGAGAACCAGAGGTTTAGGTTACCAATCTTGCCAGAAATTTTTGAATACTTGTGGAACAGGTAGTCTATCGTGTCCAAAGTTACAGCTAGAAACGCTTCCATGTCTTGGATAGGTCCGTGTTGAACAGGTCTCTGGGTCCTCCGAAGCAAAAATAAGTACGAAACTGTAAAAAAAATTTTGGTAAAATTGTCCACTAGGATTTCAGATCCTCCTCTTGCGAGTAATTTCTACACTACTCGAAAAGATGATGACGTTCTCTCATCTCAATTATTCAAAGTTTCACGAGTTCTGAAGTTATCTGAGGAATAGCGATCTGAATATCCTCTCTTGCATTTTGCCAAAAAGTTCACTAAGATAAGTGTAGCCAACGTAATGATCCCTGTACTCAACATGATCCCATATTCCGATCTTGAGATCTGGGCGTTTATTGACCTTCGCGCAATTTCTTCTCACGTATGATTCGGGCCGTCCCCGAATGATTTCTGAGTCTCGCAGGAAATGTAGAATAAGTTTTTGCATTTTTTGTGTTTTCACACTCAAGAAATCGACAACAAAATTGCGTTCAGTAAAACTGGCGCTGAAAATTTTTGGATCGATCAATCTTAAAGTACTTTAGCGTATATGAATCCTCTTTTCAAACCCTCCAAAATTTGTTCTTAGTAATTACAAAACTTAGCCGCCGAGCTCTTTTAAATGCAAAACATAAGGATGATTTGTGAAACAAGGGGTCCAACATCCAAGAGTACCCAGCGCGCCCTCATGTGATTATCTCGAAAGGATATGAAGTATTACTTTTTTCATCACCCATCAAAACATGTTGATCATGTGAAAATGGGTCGGGAATAGTGTTTCGGAGCGGCAAAAAGCTACAAATGCGGTTGCACGCCGATAATAGTACTTTTCGATACGAAGGCGGGAATGTTGGTTTCCGCACAACAAGTGATATTTTTCGGCCCGAGCCAAAGCCGAGGATCCGCATTATCATGGGAATGCGGAAGGTACCCCGTCTGAATGTCGAATACTATCTTTCCATCCTATGTGTGGGGAACAAAATCAAAAAATCCGTGCGTAATTTCGTAAGTGCCCAAACATCGGAAAATTGCGAAATAGTATATTAAGCAACAAGGGTGCCAACAGATATTTGCGTACGAGTCACCGCAACGAGTGTGCAAATGTCGGCGTCCGAGTTGCTTACGATATTTTTTGTTATTTCTGTGAGCAAAAATGTAACCCGCCTCCTAAAACACATCAAAAAATTAGGGGATGCTGTGAGACTTGGGCGTCGTCTCGAGAGTTGACGGACTTTGTTCCTTTTTCGCCTTGGTGTGTACGAATTTTCGGAGTCCTTTGTCCTCCTTTAACAAATTATGAATCATTTTCATTTAAACTACTTGGGATCCATGGCGACTTTCTGAAAAATTTTGCCAGTAGCGAGGAGTGACCGAAGCATCACCTACAACGAATGATCAATGCATCTCAAGCATTCAGAGGAACATGGCATGACGGGGTCACAGGAGGGCGGAGGAGGGGGCCCAGGGGCGGAGCCCCCGCCGGGGGGTTCGGGGGGCGGAGCCCCCCGACTGGAAAAAAATTCTGAGAAATGTATCAGAAAAAACTCTATTGCCCATATAGTATGTTACCACGTTGCTCAAAACTGCCTCTGGTGCTCGAAAGATCGAAGTTAGATATTTTTCACATTTAAGTATGATGATGATATATAGATAGATGATGGTATAGAGTGATCAGAAAACAACTCAAGTCCAGTGCGCAAACGAAATTTGCACAGTGCGCAAATGCCTCATTTGCACACTGTTCTTCGTTTACGCAGTGCGCAAACGAGTATTTGCGCACTGATGCCTCATTTGCGCACTGCGTGAAAAAATATTTGCACACAGTTGTGTCGGAATAATGTGCAAATTCGCTATTTGCACACGCACACTTGCGTCTAAATAGCCATTTTTGCGCACAGAATAACAAAAATTAGTATTCGAACCTCGTTTATAACGTTCCCCGCTCCCGACTGATTATTTTGACCTTTGCCTGCGGCTCAGACCGCCAATCAATTGCTCAGAAGCTGCAAATGTCAAACATTTTTTGCCCATTATTTGTCCGTTTATAATGGAGTACCGGGCATTTAATGCCCATTGAAAACGGGCTACAAACGGACTTAATGTAACGGTTTCTAAGACATTTTTTGGGCATTTCCAAGTTATTGAACATTTTTTCTACATTTTTTGGGCATTCAATGGACTACTTAAATGCTGTCTGACTGATGTTACTCAGAATGATAAGTCATTTCTCGGCATCAAAATATCATCAGAGAAAAAAATATCTACCCAATTTCAATTGGTGCAAATGATTTTAGTTAGATTTAATGATATAATTGATAGGAGAAAATTCATACTTGTTGGATTTATAGAATTATTAAATTTCGCCGTGAGTGGGGATCGAACCGGAACCTTCCGCGTGAGAGTCCGAGCCGTTGTCCATTGCCCTAAAACGTGTTGCTCGGAGCAGGCTCAAATCAGTGACTTGAGATGTGCCCTCGAAAGAAATGTAGCTGATGGCATTTAGCTCGTCTTCTCTACAGTTGAAAGAGTTAAGAAATTCTAATATCTTTCGATTTTCAATGATTACATACACTGTGAAAAGTTTCTGCTTGAATATTCAATGAAGTGTTTTTGAAGCTTTTTCCAAGTCGATGCTTGAATTTTTTTCATGTACATTCAATTGAAGATTCAAGTTTTTTCTCAAATTTTCAATCGAATGTTCTTGAACATAGTTTCGAAGGCATTAGTAAATTTTCAAGAAAATATTCTTGAATATCAAGGCAAATATTCTTGAAATTCAGGAATATGTTTGAATGTGTTTGAATTCACAAGACAGCTTCGGCATTCAAATTTATCAAAACTCTAAAGATTTATCAGGACTCTAAAGAAAAAAGATCATTCAAATTCAAATTTGATGTCAGAATAATAAAATACACTATGAAAAACGATCTCGCTGATATTGTAGGTTATGAGACCACCAACATGGAAATTAATCCATCAAATGTCCATTAAATGCCCGAAAAATTTTTTGGATTGCTCACCTTCCGACGACATTTATCACGGGCATTTAATGGCTAAAAATTACCCTTGGATATTTGAGGTTAGGTCAAATATTGTCATATCTACACACTAATGCCCGTAAAATGCCCAATTCTTGTCCGATTATCACCACAGCATTTTTAGCCCGTGAAAAATGTACATAAAATTCCACGGAGAACATTTCCAATGTTGAACATTTCTACCAGGGTGCATCGTATTTTTTTTTTTTTTTTTTCCAAGATGAAGACAGCTCGACCCTAGTTAATCAAAATCAGACGTCTTTTGAAACAACCTCCAAAAAGAGCAAAAATAAAACATTGGAAAATTTCGAGGTACACCATTAATGGGGGCATGTTGGGTGCACTTTGACGAACTTGCAAAAAATTACTTTTAGGGAAAATCGTGATAGCTCAACTCTGGTCAGTCGAAATTGAACTTGTCTCAGCTCATTTTGGGGAATTTGGAACAACCTTTGAAATGCAATAATGAGCTACGTTGAAATGATTCAAATAGGCAGTGGGCCGAAAGTATTGGCAAAACTGCTGAGGGATGGGGCATGTTGGGTACACTTACCTTAGTTCCAATCCATTGAGAAAACGAATCCAAACAAAGCTCAACACTAAGATCCAAGTTTGGTCGATTATCTGACAGATCTCAGATAATCCGAAGGGCCACTAATCAGATGGTGGCCTTGAAAGCTTTCACTCTTAGGCTCACGCAAATGAATCCAGAAATAGAGAGATATTCAAAACAGACTTACACCTATTTCCATCAAGTAAATGTTCAAACGATCAGAAGGATTCTCATATTTCTAAATGCATGTCAAAGATGCTCATCCCCTGTCAATGATTGGATATTCTTTTACGAGATAGTATTACCAGTCGTAAGAGCAGCGATTCCCCCAAAAAATCTGTTTTGTATATCATTTGCAATTCTCAGAATCAATTTCACTAACCCCATGTCGATCGGGACGACAGAGAAGAAATAATACAAGCCACGTGAAAATAAGAAGCAAAATCTCTCCGCAGAACTAGTTGTTGCCTCAACTAAAAGGATGACACACAAAACAAACTCAACTTCATGAGTATTTCCGGGATATCACGATTGTATGTCTATATAGATTCATCTAGTCCTATTCACCCCCTCGGATAGTTTCAATGGTCAATAGTTTCTCCCACACCATCACAATAAGTATACACTCAATTCCGTCAATCAATCTCCATCAATTGGACTGACCATGGAGTCAAACTCTCGAATATACAGACAAGTAAGAGAAAAGAATCGATCCATTTTGTGAACGCTTGTAATTTGTTAGATAGGGATACTGAATTTGGGGGAAGCATCAGTATAAGTTATGGCGTTTGAGGGGTCACTCATTCGCAAGTTTATATCGTGGTTTGACGAGTTGAACCATCCGGAATCTCTATAGGGGGTGCGATTTCTTCGTTTCATGATTGAATGGGATTTTGATCACAGGAATTATTGTAAGCAGACGAGGCTCGCATGGTCAATTTTCCTTTTATGATGTGAATGTACCTAATTCTGCATAGAGAAAATCTAAAATGATTTCCCGAATTGATAAATAATTGCAGTTTCTTTGTTTCGGGCGGATTTTGATTTGACCAAAAGAAGTTTGGTGTGAAAATTCATCTGTCGACAGTTTAAAATGTTGACAGATTTCCATGGTTCAGTATAGATGGGATGATTATCGATTCGTGATAAATATTACAAAAATTTTACCACGCAACGATTTTTTCACAATTTTTTATCGACCAATGTACCGCTGATTTCGTCCCATCTGTCTAATTTGCTCTTGAAATTCACATATTTTTCCCTTCAATTGATCAACTCGAACATTCTCAAATCATGATTTACGAGAAATTTGAATCATAATTTCGGTTCTTACCGTCTCGAGGAGTTACCGTTTTCTCGATTCTTTGTAATCACTTTAATAGCCAAATTTAGTGCTACGTAGATGCTTTGGATGAGATTTTTCTTCACAACCCGAGCTTGACTTCACTTGTGTGACAAATCTTATCACAAAAGCCATTAAAAAGAATTTCACAGCAAATTGATTCAAAATTAGTCATTCCCAATAGTATATTTCCGTACTGAGCGCGGTAGCCCATTTTGGGCACTAGGACGCGCGAGACAGACATGTCCTCCAGTGCCCAAAATGGGCTTGCAAGCGAAGTGCGGATATATTTTTTCATTACGAGAACCCTCAAATTCTGTTCAAACGCAGCATTTTTAGGTTAGAGTAATGAAAAATAATTTTACAGACATTTATACATTCTAACCATTCAAGATCTTTACAAAATTGATTGATTCGTATGTGGTATTTCATAGTAAATTAATAAATTCTGATGATATTTTCTATGCAGGAGGCGAGCGACGTGTTTCTGACACAGGACCAAACTACAGAGGCTCGAGCGGAGGTAGATTGTCAACTTGCAGCGTCGGTGGATCTCAGCCCCTAACAAGGCTTGCGCGACTTCTCAATCAGAGGCCGAGCTTCGTACAGCCAAATTCGGATGGATCACCCCGTAGGCTATCTTGGGAGAGGTGAGTTTCAATTCATTACTTCCATCGAATTTACCGAGTTAATTGTCTTGAGGTTTAAATTCACCTTTATTCCCTCGAGCTATCAAAGTATCATTACAATTATTTTACCAATTGCACTATTGCAACCTATTTTTATTGAGGACAAGGTAAAACTATTTCTAATTTCGTCATACGCTAACTGCTATGGGATTGAAAATAGTGTTCTCAAAAACTAATGACACTCGTAATTACCATCTAAACTTGTCCACTATCAATTTTAGGCCTCAAGTAAATAATGCTTCTTAAAACCCCTTGATTTAGGCGTCAGTTCATAATATGATTATCCGTGGTAAACTTACGAACATATTGACCCAGTTATATTTAATAGGTACATGGGGTATGCTATCAAAACACGAAAAATCACCCACGACATCTGAATAAATATTTTGAAGGTGAAAATTCGACAACTAAACGCTACCATCACAAGTGTTTTTCATTGAATGTTCAATTTCAAGAATCGAACGATTAAAATAGAGAGTGAAAAATAAAATTCAATCAGCCATCGGTTACAATGAATAATTGATCGCTCAAAAGGGATGGTCGATTTGTTTGCCCCATCCCAAAAGAATTTCAAGCTCGGTAAACATACTTTCAGAGCGTAAAATTGCTCTACCGCCACTTGAAAATTTCACATACCAATGCAAGTGCACTCGAGTATAATTTGGCATTGGAAAATCACTCTCACATCAATTCAGCCGACACATTTGTCAAATTTCCATTAGCCGAATGGATTCTGGATACATAGTAGATCTGAAGCTTTGATTGGAGTATGAATTATATCCTGGGATAGAGGATTTTGATTGCCGAAAAGCGTTATAGATATACGTTAGAGTTTGTAATAGATTTATGCTTGAAAAGTTTTCTCGACTTTTAAATCATTGACTCTGTGCCCACAATCTGGTATTACGAAACATGTATCTGTGACATAACACAAACACAAGAGGGAAAGATTTTGATAGCTGGTGAGTACGTAGTTCAAAAGTTCAAAGTATGTGTGCCTTGATAGTATAATAATGAAGCTCAAATTCTTACTTCGTATGAATTTCAAGTATTGGAAAACTGATAGTCTACATCAATGATACAGTCAAAATACATTATGTAACGAGAATCCAACGTTGATTCTGTGTTATACCAAAGTTCTGAATCTGAACTCGGAGATTCGAGTTGGAATTTATAGAGTAAATATTTTGACAAAGTCAAAAGTATTCACCGAAAATTTTCATTTCACTGCCAAAGTGGCTCTTTGCCAATCGTAGAAAATATTTCGCGGGACGAACGAAACTTTTTTCGAATTTCCTGTTCCACAGTGCGGGAGTTTCTTTTTCATTCTTAAAATTGCAAAAGAATTTTACATTAAAAATTGAGCTTCAAGATAATTTTGGCTCACCAGAAGGGTCAAGAAAACATTAAACAGTTCATGAGGAAAAGTCGATACTGCGGCACTGTAATTGTGAGATTACACACGAATAATGAGCGTTACAGTGGTTTTCTTTGTAAAATTAGCGAGGCTATTTGTATGTAGTACCTCGAATTTTTGTCCCATCTACCTCAACATCGTGGTTGACTCTTTGTACCGGATGAATTCATCTGTATAAAGCTCGTCAAGCTCTGCCAGCATAGATTTCTAGAGTAGACGAAGCCGCAGAGCTAGCTCATTCGAGAGAAAATTTTCATTCTCTTCAAAGTTTGGCTCGGTGCAGAGTCTGAGCTTGATCAGAACAGCCTCGAGCGATGCAAATTGTGCTATACGGAATCGCATTATGAGGTGCTTCTTCTCAGGGTACATACTATAAGAGGTTGCGTAATTGTCAGTTTCTGATCGCATCATCTCGGATCGCTGGATATATTGATAATCTCGTCTTTTGAACATCGATGAAAAGGGAATAGCAAAGATGAGATTTAAAATGAAATAGGGATTTTGAAAGAAAGGTCAAGCTTATGTGGAGTCTCAGGATATTTTGTTGTGCGCAGATTGTATGCAGGGATAAAAGTTTTGGGTAAAAAAGATCCCGACGGTGAAGGAATATTGAGCAGACTGGAGTTTAATTTAATGAAAACTTCTTCTCCAATAATATTTTTCGAGTTTTTCCTGTAAAATTCGAAAAAAATTTCTTGAGAAATGAGCACTGGAGACGGCTGTCCTTATGAATTCTAATTCTCCAAATCTTTCTTGACTTGATAACGGTTTTAAAAAAGTTGTGAATTCAATTTCCGAAAGATTTCCCATTGCGTCAAGGTATTATACCACTCCCAAATAGATTTTCCGATAATTCTAACTGCATTTGCGAAAATGTATTTGTTCGATCAGAAGAGCTGATCAGATTTGTGAAAAGCACCCTAAAGTTATTTGGGTCATCGAGCAATATTTTTCGGGACACTAAACACTGCTCTTATATTCATTTAAAAATCTTGCAACAACCGCAGCCCTGCCTTCCCTGTCAAAACCAAAAAAAAAAATTTTTCTCTACATCCAATTACCGTATCCCTGAATTGAACCAAAATTTTCTTATCATTTTTGTCAAACAAAAGGCGAGATGCAAGTGGCAGTGGAAGCAGTATCAGTTCAACATGTTTACCCCGAAGCAGCAGTATCGACAGCCTGGCCGATTGGGGTTGCAGTTCTGCTCGTGCAAGTTTCAGTCTCGGATGGCCCGATCCTCAATATCAACAACAGGCCCCAAAAAGAAGTCCCAGTCCAATGCTTGGAGTCTCAGGAAGAGCCGAACGTCTCGCTAGCATTGCTTCACCGGCTATTGGTCGACGATCCAAGAGTCAACGAGTCGTCCACAGTGAGTTCTGAGTCTTCATTTAATTTTCATGTATTGCTGATTTTTTTCATTATTTCTTTTTTCGATGGCCTTGGGTGGCTATGCTCTACATATGAGGTTTAAAAGATATCTCGAGTTTGGAAGATTTGGTAGGTGGGGTCTGATGGAGGTATACTTCGCCTCAGGCGTTGCCCGTATCCCGAATATAATCCTTTGCTATACAGCCAAGGACAGAAATTGCTGAAAACGATTTCGCGGTTTGAAAGTGTGAAATAGGCGTTACCCACGCCAGTGAGATCCTCGAAAGCATCAATTCTTGAGCTGCTTTTATTCCTTTCGTAAACAATTCGTCCCTCGTTTGATGTATTCGTATCTATGGTTGTGAGGCTCTGTTCGATTCTGTTTGCCAATCACATTTCTATATATGCATACGCAATATCGCTCTACGATTTGTCTGTGTTTGCTCTTTCATCCTCAACGTGGCTCACCTGTACGTTTTTGTTGTTTTTCTTTCTTTTTTTTTAAACTTTCTGAGTATGAACGTTGTGAATAGAGAGTTTTTCGGCGAATGGGCAACAATATAGTGAAAGCATCGCGAAAAATACTTGTACCGATGAAAATTTTTGCCAAAACACCTAAAACTTTGCACTATTTTAATCTCTATAGATTCCGCAGTCAATGCACGGTCTTTTGAATTGATTCAAAAATCGCCATTCTATCCTTTTAATGCGTTCATAAAAATCAAGTGATACGTGTCGTAGGATGGATTGCTCAGATGACTGCAGACGAAGAAGTTGAATTTTCCGGTCGTGATTTTCGAACTCCAATGAAATCGTAGTTCTATTTAAAAATGTCGCAAAAGATGGTTGCAAAAGCCCAATTCGTGCAAGGAATGAATATCTCTTCATTATCGCGGAGCGATATATCATCTACCGACTTTTCCGTCGTGTAATTCATCAGCGTGAACCAGTCGTGTGATTACAAATATGAAAAACCCACCGGGGAGCTTTAAATGTGATTTTTCAGATAAGATATCGGTAATTGAGTGTTATGATTATGAAAAATGGCTCAATATTCTTACTGACCAGTTTTCGGTTGACCAAGCCGCTCTTATCATTTTCACATTATATTGAAAGGTATACAATTTATCGTTGGCAATTTAAAATTCGATGCTCATAACAAAGTCTCCCTGAATATTGATCAAAGTGTATTTACAGGCATAATATGTCTGTACTTGGAAAACATAATCTCCGTGTATGAATTACAATTTTCGATCGAGGAGATGTATGTTCATACTATAAAATGATATACCCCGGTTTAACGGACCTGTATATGAGACACAAAATGTTGATCGTGCACTTTGTAAGTGTTTATGCATGGATGAGGATCAGTTTTGTCGAATCAACAACTGATATGAGTAGAAAGTAGATATCCATCTTGCGCTTATCTTAAGGCTTTCTCAGAGCCATTACTCGAGCATCGACAGCAAAATTTAAGACTCCCACGCATTGATTCGAAGAATTAACGCTGAACGCTCTACTAGTTATTTTAAGAATGCAGTTATTCTACACAATAATTGTTGATGAATTTCGATTGAGAATCCCACCTCCAGCTAGAAACAATTGAATTTGGTTTCCAACAGCTTTGCGAAATAAAATCTCACCAGAATCGAAAATTTTACTTGACAAACCATGATACATCCATGAAAATATCTCTACGACGATTCTAATGGAGCGTTTTATTACCTTTAATGCACAGCCTGCGGCTGTCAGCCTTCTATATTTCATTCGCCCAATTTTTCATTGTATTCGTGATAAACTCAAGCCTCAATAAATATTTTTGGAATTCTATAACTCTGTATCGGATCTCAATATTTCAAGCCACTTTCAGAATCTTTTGATTTATTTATTTATTTACTTTTATTATTTTATTTTTTTTTTCATTGAAAGCATTGAAATCTCCTGTAAATTCGCTACAAATATTGATAGAAAACAGGATAGATTCCATCGTACACATTCTTGTATGTGATTACACTTTTATATTAAACTCGCAGTTGGAGAACTCAATAATATACTTATATGTGAACGCTGACGTGATGGGTTCTACTTATAAAATGGAAATTTTCATCGGTGATTAAAACGTCTTCTGATCTGGTGATTTTACAAGATTTTCTCTCTGAGTACCAAGAATATGATTTACTGTTTGATTGTATAGCCTTTTCCGGTTATAACAAAGTAATTTATTTTTTTATTGATTGGGTTGGCTCTCGTATTAAAATCAATGGGACCTGTGGTGCGGAAAGACTATAGTCACCGAACGCGTATACACCAAGCTTTCAATTATTCTACTTTTGGCTAGTGAGTTTGCCAAGCTACCGTCAACCGGGGTAACTTTGGAACAAAAATCGCATTTTTTTCCTTAACCCTCGCCAAACTTGTAGGTCTTACATCAGAAGTGCATTGTATCTGTGGTCAAACGGAAGCTTACAGTTTCAGCTTTCGATTGAGGTGTTTATAAGCTCCATTTGGACATCTCTGGATGGATCAATGAGCGCTGAAAGTCGTCTTCCAGAGTTAGGCACGGACTGGGTAACTTTGGAACAGGAATTGTTATCATTATTTATTTGTCAATTAATACATAAACCAGTTCACGCATTCAATTTTCATCATCAATAATCGAAAGTTGAGTGTCATCTTTATAAAAGTCCATTTAGTTGAATTCAACTTCTACAATCGAGCATAGACACCTGCAGCATACCTCATCGTCTGCACCATGTCTAACTCTCGAGGAAGAAAATACCTTCACCAGTAAGTTTCTGACAAAAACTGCCACAATTCGGCCCCCGTGGGACGAAGTGAGACGTTCTTTGGCTCATTTTGAAGCTTTCATCAACAACTACCCAAGTAAGTAGAATTCGACTATGATTTAGACCTTGGGAAATAATTGAAAGCACATAAACAAGTGTTCCAAAGTTATCGCAGTTTCTGGCAAAAAATACGGACGATCGTCAGTTTTTACTCTACAAAATTGAAACTTCGGGAAAATACTCCAATGTAACAATGGATTCGTCCAGATATGTGTACAGTCAAGTGAAATCTAGCTCGGTTACCTTGGATTCGACCTACTAAAGTCGGAACCACACCACTTTTTTCGAGAGACTGTTTGTTGGGTTAAAAACGCACTTTTGAAGAAGTCAGCTTATAAACCGATCAAAGGCTGTTGGAAGCCTTCGAACCGGTACAAAACATTGTTTATGCTTGTCCCAAGTGGTGGGAACCGGTATTGCAGGCTTCAGGATCATCTGCCTAGCCAACTGTGCGTGATAACCACTCTTTCATGGGTTGTTCCAAAGTTACCCCCCGTGTTCCAAAGTTACCCCGGTTGACGGTATATTAATGGTTCGATCTACATTTGATTGTAACAATCAATTCGCGAGCAAGATTTTTCCTTCGAAACCATGGGTTTGCAGGAATTATTCCAGTTTCCAACGAAATCATTCCAAAATATGATTGCACTTCTCGAAATAATCCTCATAGTGACTTGCCCCTGTTCCCAAGTTCAGTGCTGTGAAGAGGCAATAGTGGAATTGATTCTCATTTCGCTCTTGAAACATTCACGAAAATCTATGAAAGGGATCTTTAACGAGAGATCGGATTTTTACCTTCTTTGGCTGTTTTATAAGCTGTCTTGTACTCCTTAATAAGATGAAACCTATACAAATTTTAAATTAGCATACTCTTCTTGTCGTTGTCAAAAATTCGAGATACTCCCTTTTGATTTCGAGAAAATGAGAGGTTTTTGGACATAAATGAAATTTTTGCTGAGATATTCTAGAGCAATCGAAAAATCTGAGAAGACTCGAATATTTCGATCAAGATTTTTAAGTACCAAGTCCATCGCTCTGTCAATAGAATCGCATTTTGCAGTAAAAATGGAGCCCTTTTTGTAAAATCTTCTCGTATATTAATCAATTTCAACAGAGGGCAAACACAAGCTGATCCAACTGATATATATTGCGAATCACTTTGTTTGCCGACATCAGTCACACAATCAAGAGTGATCAAAAGTTAAGGGATATGTCAGCTTTATAGTTTTTCTAAGATGTTGGAATCTTTTGATTGAATCAAAGTATTTCCCATTCCTTTTGACTTACAAAACAATTAATTGTTCGAATTTCATTTTTTTATCGTTGTACTATCTCCTAATAGGTTGTGATTCAATTCAGCGTGTGGACCAATAATTATAGTCCCGCAACTATATTAACAACTCTACCCCCAATAAGCTACTTAAGGCGATGCGGTCACCATGCAAGCTAAAAATCATTCCCAACTTTCTCCGATTTTCTTGCGATTTGGGCTAAACGACGAGCGCACAAATATTGGTTATCATCTAACTTAGATTTGTCTGCTCTTCGTTAAGCCCAAATTGCAATAGAATCAGAGAAAGTTGGGAATGAAAATGTGCGTATATTATAGGTTAGGAGGTCCCCGCACCCGAGTTATTCCCACTTTTCTCCGATTCTCTTATGATTTGGGCTAAACGACGGATTGAGGAATACAAGTTGGACAATAACAAGTATTCAAAAACTCGTTTCACACTTCAAATCATCAAACTTTTTATGTAAGATGTATTCTCAAGGTCCATGGTCGCGGTGCACGGTGACCGCATCGCCTTAACAAGTTCGCTACGGCGGGACCCACGGGTGGGTCCCGCGAGTACCTTTTTTGTGTGCGGCAGATTTTCGTTTTATGGGATTTAACATTGCGCGGGACCCACCGGTGGGTCGCACCGCACACAGAGAAGGAACTGCGATTTTCGCCGCCGCAGCGAACGTATTAAATATAATTTTTGACGTATCACACCCCATTTCGGGCTTATTTCAAATAAGTTATTTGAGACTTTTGGAATGAGCTGAAGTACAAGTAACCCTGATCAAGCAGGGCTCACTGACCAGGGGAGTCCAAGGGGTTCGGGAGCTGGATCTGGCTCGAACTCTGGGAATCATCTCCTTTTAGCACCAAAAGATGATACCCAAAACCGCAGAGTCTAACGCTCAAGCGTTTCCGGGCTACAGGCTACAACCCATGCATTACAGTATATCTGTATATGTGGGAAAGTGGTATATATAGATATACTGTAATGCATAGGTTGGGGCCTGTAGCTCGGGAACGCTTGAGCGTTAGACTCTGCAGCTTTGGGTATCATCTTTTGGTGCCAAAAGGAGATGATTCCCAGAGTTTCAGCCAGATCCAGCTCCCGAACCCCTTGGACTCTACTTGTGAAAGTGATTTCAAAATACTGAGCAAAAATTGAAAAAACCAAAAAATTTTTTACAATTCAAAATTGATGTAAGAATCGTGTTTCATCACGCTCTAAATATGTTTGTACCACCAGTATCTGCCGTTTTAAAACAAAATCTGTGAAAAACAAAGAAAAAATCCGGCGTTTAAATCAAACCACGCGCCAGATTCAAATCGTTTGCGTTTCTCAGCAATCAATCCGTTTGTACATATTATTACCCTTTTCACGCACCACACACCTGTCATTTGCCTGATCGTTCAACTTATCAACGAGTAACTCGTACACTTACTTATATATAAAATATACGTCACGATATCACTGACCTGCAGTATACATACATTCAAGATACAATCGCTGCCAAACGGTCGTTACTTACACCTTATATGCATGCGTTGCACCAATTTAAAAAATATATCCCAAGTGTTCTATCATTGCACCTGTTCGCTCGATTCGCGGGGAACTCACTTTTTTTTGTCGCAGGTGCCATACACACACACACACATACACACACATATACACACATACCTTCACATGTTACACCGAGCTTTTATATGGTGGATTCATTTTTACGTGGAACAAAATATGTCTGTGTATGTGTATGTTTAATAAAAGCAGGATGTACGGAATACATACGCAGGAAACGGTGTGGCGAGTACAGGACAAAACGGCCACGCCGGGGGGAGTGAGACGGCTACTCTTGACGCAGATATATATCTGATATGGGGGCCCCTTTGGAGAAAGGAGTCCTCCTATATATATATACTGTTCTTTCCCAAGTGTGTGTATGTATGTATGTATGTGTGAGTTAAGAGAGGGGCAGACCCTCCACCTCTCGATTGAAGTATAATACTCTTTCAAGAGTCAGTTCAACAGTCGGTGCAGTACGGTGTACACACGTATACCGGTTCTTTCTCATACCGATTTATCTCAAGATTTTTCGATTCTCATTACCGATCTATACCGATTTTTTACAATAATTTTAACTATTTTCCTATAAAAACAGTGTGTGTAAGTGTGAGAAAATATAGTGAGTTGTAAAGTGAAGGTACATGGACAAAAGTAAGGCCCCGTAAGAGGGGCCCGATACACTTTTAGGGAGAATAAGGCCCATCGGTATAAAAACCGGTTCCTCGTTCCGTTTGTTGCATTTTATATCCGTGAGATTATATTATATATAGGTAGTTGTGGTGAACTGCAGTCATCGCAGTGACGATTCGGACTCTCTTTGTCCATAAGTGCATCTTCTGCTCCTGCTGTATATATATATATATATGTGTGTGTGTGTGTGTGATATAGAAGAATCAATAGAAGATACTCAAGTTATACCTCATGATTTTCACAACCGATCACAAGAAGCAGTACAACGTTCAGAGACACGCATGGAAGCCTATCGCGTGCCTGGGTTTGTAATAATGCACCTGTCACCATACCTGATACATATTAGATATCTATAGTATATAGAGTTTAGATCGTTGGAGGTTCGATTCACGCTTTCGATATGTGTGACACATGAAACGATCGATTGGTGTTTGAAAATAAAGCGGTGATGGATTTTGTTTTTTTTTTCTTTTGTTCCTAGGATGAATTTTTGACCGGTGAGATTGATTGGCTGTTGAAATTAGAGTCTGAGTGGACGTCTATTGTATTTTGTTTTCAGTGTACGAGGAATGCACTCAAAATTCTCTTTTTTTCCTTTTTTTTTTAAGAAGAGAATTGGCACGAAATTCACAAAGGAAAACCATTCAAACAGTTTCGAACGATATCGATTCAAAATCTTACCCCTGTTATATCCCATTGATCAGATATATATACCCCACACAATCCTTCTCTTTATACCAGAATGAGAACTGAATTTTCAAAGCTCGTTGGAGAGTATACGAATCCACACAGAGAGCAAACTGCCAAATCTCGTTAGTCAAAACAGAGCAGTGACAGAAAACCCATTATCCATCCTTTTCATACATAGTACTCAGAGTTTGCATACATCGCTCGTATATAGAGTCGACGGTTAGAATTTGCTTCATTCATCACTGTGGGAAAGAGAGAAAACCTCACCAGAAATTCAGCAATGCATACTAGGTATAGTTGGTTTTATCTGTTATATATCTTTGAATTCGAGAGACGCACACTTGGATCGTGAATTTTCCGAAATATTGGAATGCCGCTCGGTTTATTGGTGCGTTTTTTTTTTCAATATAGAACCAGTGTTTGTCTTAATTGGTGGCTTGATGAACCGGTGGAAGCTGCGAACGTTTGGTCATCTTTTGAACGTAATCAATTTTTCCAATCGGAAGAAAATTGAAAAAATTCTGATGGACTCGTTATTATTAGGATTTGCATGGAGCCGCGACGTTATCACAAATATGATACTGTTTCATCAATCGCGGCTTTTTAGATGATAATCAGACATCTGAATTAATTTCAACTGGATTTGAAATTGAAAATGATTGATGTTCTTCAAGTGAATCCAGAGGCGGATCCAGGTAGACGAGGGATTGGGTCTTTGGAGGGGGGGGAGGGGGTCGATTTTTGGAATTTTATTTTATTTTAGAAGTGAGGGTGGTATAGGGACGATCGCGACTACCGCCCTCGCTGGATCCGCGCCAGTGTGAATCAAAAAATGTCAATCCATAAAATAATAGCTCCAGTTATAAAATGCACCGAATTGCACGAGATAAAAATTCAAACGAATTAACTTTGATGTAAATGATTGTTGATTCAATTGTAGTACATGGCTGATTCGTTTGACACCTGATATGATCTGAGAACTTCTGTTGTGTCAGATAATAGCTGGTTACGATTCACCCCACAATAATACTTTCCACTTCATGCACTGTTGTTGTTTTTTTTTTTTTTTTTTTCATGCAGCAGGTGTTTACTCTCTAAACCTGTTGGAGTCAATTTTGACTATTGGAGGCGAATACGTGCGACTTCAAGCTTTGAATCGGACGAATCTGACTCTAAATGAATCAAATTTGACTCTTATGGAGTGAAGTTCGAGTAAAATTCACTCCAACGAGTTGAGCATGTAGATACTCTATAAAGATTTTGATTCTGGATTAGTATTATTTTTCAGTTTGAGTTGATCATCGATGTATATCTCCAACTCAAACTGTTTAAAATCGAGGACGAGCATGAGAATTAATCATCAGTATTATTTTCCCTTTCGAATGGATGAAATTTCAATAATTTCCTCGTAAATTTCCCTAAACATTCGATCCTGATGCCAAAGAGCCAATCATGAAATAATGAATAAACAAAAATTTTTATCGTTTACATGGTATTCTCTGCATTCGAGGAGCACAACCTCAGTTCACTCTCGTTGCGAATATTTTTCAAAAACTGCCAATCTTCTCTTTTCAACCTGTTTACCAGACTTCTATCAAAAATTCACCTCTCACCAGGAGAGTGTTTCAGATCCGGATCACGGATTTGGCTGAAACTTTGGGAGTGGTCTTCTTTTAGTGCCAAAAGATATAACCCAGAATTATAGGCCCTAACGCTCAAGCGTTTCCAAGCTACAGCCAATAACCTATGCATCACAGTATACCTATATATACTATCTTTTAACATAGGCCCATATGGGCAATGCTAAAGTTTTTTGCTGCAGCTCGTAAACACTTGAGCGTTAGGGTCTGTAATTTTGGATTTCATCTTTTGGCACTAAAAGATGACTATTCCCCGAGTTCCAGCCAAATCCGTGACCCGGATCTGAAACACTCTCCTGGTCAATTGATCTAAATCTAATAAACCACGATCTCAATCAAACTAAATCTTCGAAAAAGATTCTGTCCAAACCACCCACGACGCTATTAATGACCCTACAAAATACAAAACACAAAAAGTCAAACTCGCAAATAATTAATATCCAAGACATATCAACATCAGAACCCTCTCAAAACTGCAGACAAGAGGCAAGAGTATTATACCCAAGCCCTAGATCAAAATTCGCCGCCCTCTGAGCCGACAATTTCGAAACTCTTGACCTAGATTATGAATTATCTAAAACCACCAACCTAACATATCTATATATCTATATCTATCTGTATATCTCATATCTATGTAGCCTGAGGCAATTCGCGAAAACTTGTGGCCCGCGTCTATCCATCTCTCCTTCAGGCATATCTCGGCCAAAGCTACTACTAATATACGAGCCCAATAATGCCTTGAGAACTGAGACAGGGATTAGAGTCCTCTGTGATGCCTAAAAGCGAAATTATAGAGTATCTATGGTATATCTCATCTGTGAGTGAGCTCTACACAGAGAGCAAGGTGGACTTTAATTGCAAGAATATATATGGGTGATTCCGCCGAAAGTGTGATGTTTTGGGGCCAAAATCGTCACCGAGCGTGATTTGGGCCAAAAAATTATTTCAGCCCCAGACGAGTTCTGGTGTCTCGTAGCAGTTGATTGTCACTTGTTTTGGCACAAAAACGAAGTTCCTAGAGCTACACTACCGGTCAAAAGTTTAAGCTCACCCAAAAATTTTTTTTTCAATTTTGTGAGTTGAACTACTCGGCTCTATTTGACCGTAGAGGACTCTTCCGGAGCTCGATTTGAAGGTTTTTTCACGTACTTTAAGATAGCACTATTCATTTTTATCCTCACGGATCGGGATCTTTCCAATTTGAGCTTGGAAAAGTGTCAATTCCAACGATTTTTCAGAGAATCTTTTGGCTCCTGCCAATTTGAGCCACATGGATGTTTCAATATGGGAGTTGTGGGATACAAAAGTACCAGTCTGGAGCTTCAGAATCCGTTTTTGAACGTTCCTCTGCGCCACCTCCACAGTCCGAGCTATGACATTTTCTCTGAGGGGAGATTTTTAGCAAAAACTAGCACCTGTATTCAAGAATGACGAGAAAATTCACTTTTTGGGGCATATTTCAAGGGTTCCTTGTTTCCTCAATCAAGATGTTGATAAAAGATGACAGAAATGATGATTATACTTCATAAAAATGCGTCTCTGTATCTCTCGCGGATTGGAGTGCTAGTTTTTGCGAAAAATCTTCCCTCAGAGAAAGTGTCATAGCTCGGACTGGAAGTGGCGTAGAGGGGCGTTCAAAAACGGATTTTGAAGCTCTAGACTAGTACTTTCATATCCCACAACTCCCATATTGAAACATTCATGTGGCTCAAATAGGCAGGAGCCAAAAAATTCTCCCAAAAATCGTTGAAATTGACACTTTTCCAAGCTCAAATTGGAAAGATCCCGATACGTACGGATAAAAATGAATTATGCCATCTTAAAATACGCGCAGAAACCTTCAAAATGAGCTCCAGAAGAGTCCTCTACGGTCAAATAGAGCCGAGTAGTTCAACGCACAAAATCGAAAAAAAATTTTTCGGGTGAGCTTAAACTTTTGACCGGTAGTGTACGTAGCTCAAAATTGAAGCCGGACAAAGACATGTCGAGTTTAAGGGGTCGCAGAGGGGGACGGAATGGACAGGGACGGAAAGGGCATTTCGCCTTAGAAATATTTTCAAGGCTCGCCAACTAATCGGAGACTCTTTTCCGCATAGATTTGATCCAATGCAACCAAATACTTCAAGAAAATGTGTTCCACAAAGCGATACAACTTTTTAACGAAGAGCACAACATGGGGACGGAATTGACCGAAAATTTTGTACGCCATTTTGAAAACACGTTTATGTGGTTCACTCGGCCGCGGATTCGAGTTTTCGGCTAACTTCGCCCAAGAATTAGGTGTATTTGGGTATTTGGAAATCAACCTCATCGGTTAGAAAGGCTCAATAGGAGCAGTTTCGGTGCAAATCCGTCTTCAAAATTTCGGATGTCCGTGCGTGAACTAAGCAAATAATTTTGACTCACAAAGTGGTGGAATATGTTGTTTGAAGTATCACAAATTGAAGTGCATAGCTACACATGAGGATTTTCGACTCTGAATATGCGTTGCAGTGAATGCAAGAGTCGAAGGTAGGTTTTCTACAGGGGACGGAATGGACATTTGGACCCTTTATCAGGCACTACAAAATACAGGAACGTTGGGATCGTCTCCAAAAGTATCAACATAGTTGCGCACCAATAGAATACACCCCAGAAAATTGTTATGCTGTATATTCAAACCAGGCCTCAAAAATTTGGGGGAACTTGGAACACGGAAAATCCCACTTTCAACGGAATCGCTGATATACATTTACCTATGCGAGTCTGATGGGAATCATAAATGTGCATCGTCGCTAATAATCGAATGGCCTGCGGCTAAAATTCTCTATCCGATGCAGGTTATATATGTGACGTTGGAAAATGGGCTTCTATAGAGCTACTGGATATTATGTAGGCTTAGAAAAATACCTATCGGATGCTTGGATGTAGAATCGTCCGTGTTCTTTGGGCAGCTGAGATTCCGAGGAAAAATTATATTCACTATTTTTTTAAAAAATTTTTCATATGAAAAGTTAAATTTGTAAAAATATCTAAAAATTTGTGGGTAAAGAGACTTAATCTCTACAAAGATTTTACGCTAAACATTAGGACATTTGTGATATTCAAGCTCACACAGTCGTACTAATTTTTGATGATTTTTGAAAAATTACATATTTGAGTCAAATCATCCACTAAAACATGAAAAATCGAAATGATTACAGAAGAGAATTGTGATATATTTTGAAATGTTTATCTTGAATCCATCTAGTAAAATTACAAAAGGTTCCTGACAATTATGGAAAACCTTGAAATCCTTGAAATTCCCTTGATTTTACGATCATCATTTCATTGCAAAGGTGCAACAAAAATAGTGTTGAATTTTACAGTAGTGTTCCTGTTCCATGAAAATCCTTGGAATTCGGCAAGCCTCCTCCGGAAAATCCTGGATAAAACCTCGAATTCAGAATCAGAAATTCGGTAGGAACCCTGTTATACCTGATTACAATAGATCTGAAAAGTTTCTTAGATGGGATAGGACTGTTCCATTCAATCCAATGAGATCATCCTTTGAACTATTGAGAATGAAACGTCCCATACAACATTTGTACACTCGACGGACATTGTATCTGCCCAAATCTGAAGAAGCTTTCTTGTCCCTGCGCTGCTGTGTCAATCCAAATCAGACCGTTTGCGGTGTTTTGACGATCGTGACTGTATACTTAACCCATCAGAATTGAAAGCCGATCTTGAAATTTCAAATAGCAGCTCAGGGGTGAGAAAGCTTTTTCAGATTTGGGCAGATATAATGTCCGCCGAGTGTACTTTGAGATTTAGTAATTTTTTTGTAATTATATCTCACTTCTTAAAATGAAACAATCGTCGTGCTATAGAGTTACTCCAGGACTTTTGTCAATCTCGATGAGATTTGGTGTTTTTTCTCACTGATGTCATCAAGTCGTCACCGATTTTAACTAACATCTTCAAAACAAATGAACCACAGAATTTGATTCCTTGAAACACAGCCAGATATTCCCATTTCATGAAGGCGATCCAATAAGAAAATAGTACATTATTCCCTTGGGCTCGTATACGCTCAGTTTTGGCGCTAGTACGGTTCATTTCCCGAGCAAAGCGAGGGATATAAGTTTCCCGCGCCCGGAGTGAGCCAGTGAGCACAGCGCTAATTATAATGGTTTTTCATCAATAGAGAACCCTAAATGATGAAAAAATTGTCGATCATCCATCATTTTAGTCAGGTGTCCAATCCAAGAAACAAAGGGCTCAATCGAACCTGACTCACTATCCATAATATTGATTTTGAAGATTGCAATTGATAATTCTATTGCATGACCTAAAATTAAAAATATACGATCACATATAAATCATATTCAATCCAAGTTCCAGTGATGCATAGACTCACGTCGAACTTAATCTATCTAGTAATAGCCATTATACAATCGCAAACGCGACTCTTCACATAATACATATATACCCACGATGATTAATTATTCTCTCGAGAGGTTCCATCACGATGTGTACTATATAGTCTCTATTATATCTCTCAGTAGTGGGATGTTTGGGTGCTAATTTATTCCATCAGCAAGCGAAAGTATTGATTGCACTGGACGCGGCCATTAGGGAAATTACAAAATCCCACTGGCAGAAAGCAAACGGATGCTAATACTGATGAGCTTTGCTCTGTGTGTAAGTGTATTTATTTTTATATATAAAAGTCTCGAGGGGCTATTTATCTATCAATTTTTCAGTTCGAGTTTTGCTGGGTACAAAGCAAATAGTTTTAAGCCAGAGTGTGTGAAATCGATAGTTTGGAAATAGAATTAGTTTGTAGAGTTTGGCGGTTAAGGTATTGTACCGGAAAATCCTTCTCTTGTTCTATCGTGATGCATGAAATCTAAACTCTAATGGGCTTTTACAAACTTGAAACTGCAGGATTTTCCTGTTGTGTCAAAGCGGGACTGTGAATTTTGGACAGAATCACGAGACGTATCTGCTGTGTGTGCGGTCGGTTCGTCGAAATTTGCACTCAATTTTATTGAGAACATTTTTTCGAGATTAAAATTTTACGAAAGAATAATATTTGTAATATGTGAAATGTTTGTTTTCTATATTGATTATTTTGAAATAAAACTTGACAATCATGAGCCCTTTCTTGAATTTGTATTGATATCTATCCGGCTCTTTATCAAATTTCATGATCACGATTAACAGCTCATCACAATGTAACTAATATGGCATCCAATTCAAAATTATCAAGGTCTATTGTCGAATTTTCCCAGCCATCTTTGTTTGGTATTCTTGAAAATTAATCCCATTATACGGTCTTCATTCTGGATTATTCTCAAAGTCGCTGAGTTTTGTGGATCTGCTTGAATTATTTGGAAGATAACTTAAATTCTCATGGAAATCGTCTTGCGGAAATAGTATAGAATTAGCTAAAGTCTAATCAAGAAATTCACCATTTAAATTATAGTCTCGGCCTTCTGACAAACAGGGCCACATGTATTTACATTATATTTTCACTGAGGAATCTGCAAGGTTCTAGACAAGGTTCACCATGCAAAAAGTAAAGAAATTACTGAACGAATTTCAAAAAGTTTATCCGACCCTGAATATTTTATCAGGGACATACAATTTTTCCAATCATCAATTTTCATCTCCAATGAATCATCCAGATGATTTTTCGTAACAACAAAAGAAGTCATCTCTCTAACAGCCCTACAAAAGAGTACAACCCTATAAAATACAAAATTAATGAATTACCCGCAACTCTGAACAACAAAATGGCCAATATAATACCTATACATTACGCACACAAAAAGAAATTTAATCTCGCAAGAAACTCATTCTCGAATTCTACTTCAGTACCTCTTTTAAAAGAACCAGTCACAATATCGAACGACTTGTATTAAAGAATCTCTTTTTCCTTTCTCAACGAATCATCTATCCACAATGTAGGTAAGTCGAGAGGTAAGTATACAGGCATATATCCAACACAATCCTCGTCATCACTAAAACGGAATGAAATTTTTTCTTCCCAACGCATCTTCTATATAATCTCAACGCTTCCATCGGTTAACAGTCGCGCGGAATAATTGCTCTCTTCCTCTCATTCGTGGTCGTTGTACAATTTTTACCTTGTTCGAAATAGCCTCTAAAAGATACACAAGTTCGTTATACTCCAACTGGTTGGATAACAGTAGTCCATCCACTTTAGTATCTATCTACAGGTACACATATTAGAAAGTATCCTTACTTCTTCGAAGTACCTAATATAACGCTGGACGAAAAAAAGGCCCGATCTATTGTGTATTCAAGAAGAGGACCTCTAACAGGACACACCCATGCATGTGTACATTATCTATAAAGTTACCTGTTTCTTCAAGACCACAAAAAAAAATTCAATGTAGAAAAGTCTATGTTTTCCCACAAATATCATCAGTGATTTAAGAAATCTTAAAAATCCAATCGAAGGGTTTGAAGGGTGTGCGCTGATGTATTAAAGTGCAATTGGAGACCAAAAGAACATTTTTTTTGTTCTGAACTCATGAATATTTAGATGTAGTACGTATAGATACGCGGAGACATCAATGGGACGCCACAAAAAGGTATAGATCCTATCCCGGATATATGTATTAGGACGTATACCTTGCATGCAGACAGACACCATAACGAATTTCTTGGCTCCACCTGCTGCTATGTAGACTACAATATAATAGCGAAGGGTCAGCCCACAAACGTCTGTCTGATGGTTCTTTGCACTACATACAGTATTTCTCATGCACAGCTGTTCCGTTGCACCACAACATTTTTTTTTTTTTATTATAATATGCTCAGAATGCCCATAGTACGCGATTTTTATACCTTCAGTCGTTGCGCTACCTTCCGATCGGCATGACGTTCTCATCACATCACATATTATGATGATACAGTTCGAATTCCGTGTGTGTTTAAATATCAGGTGTGAAAGTGCTAGTGTAAATAAAAATGTCAGTTGAGGCATCGTTATCGTGTTTTTTTTTTTTTTTCTCAATTGATGGATAAGAGTGTCGTTAACGTGAGTCCGAGAAAAAAAAATTGATGAAATCGTCGAATAAAATGTGTGATCGACGATACAAGTTTTGTTTTGAAGACTGCACCCACGAATGAATATACTATCTACACCTGCCAATGAATTCTAGGTGAGGCTTATTTTGTGCGTGACGATGCATTGAAGAGGTACACAAATTGCAATACGATTGATCCTTTACAAGTATGCAATCGAACTTTTCAATGAATTTAGCTTGTTAAAAAATCTTTCTATTGCATTCTCGTGACCTTTATATACGTTTTCCAGAAAATGAGCATCGACGTCAGTTTATGTAACTTTGGATAAAAAGAGAGAAGTAACAAGCCGAGTAAGAATTTTTATCGATATTTCCAATGCTCGGAATGTTTTTTTTTTTCTTCTTCTTCATCTTCATCCCCTTCTTCTTCTTCTTTTTCTTTCGAAATCTGTTACAAGGTAAAAAGTGCACCTGCATCATTACTGCAAATCAGACTTACAGTTTGACATTTTTCAGCATTTTCGCCCTAATTGGAGTTAATCTCTCAATTCCAATGTTGAATCTCGAATTTCTAGAATGACGGAATACTTTCAAAACGTGTACATTTTACGATAAGTAGAAAGTCACTGAATGAGGGCAAAGATGTGGAAAAATTTCACCAAAAAAATTTTCTAGAAAATGAATAAATCGTACATTCAAACTAAGAATCTCCATTTCAATGTGATTGCGTACGATGTTACAATCAATCTCACTTTCGATTGCCATTATAAATGACTGCATCTATCTATCTATCTAACGAATAACGACGTTATGCATTATGTGAGTATTATAGATCCGAGACGAGACCAGCGCGCGGGTGAACATAGCTATGATAAAGCATAGAGAGGATGAGTTTGCTCAATTAACTTTCTCCGGTGCATGTAGAACTGCATCAGCAGAGCGTTAGAAAGTGCAATGTCTCTGATGGGGTCTGGGAAATGACTTCAGAATGCATTATATAGCGTTGGAACTATGTGGGAGGAGCTTTATATAGATGCGACTGAGATTATAATTCGCGAGGATGGTTAATTCTTGGAGGATTTATTGGTACTCGCGTTTTTTTTTCGATATTTTGTTGGATATAGGTGGATTATGAGTATTTTATATAAGGGTGCTCATCGATGCTTTTGTGATCAAGTTTTATTGGTTTTTTTTTTTTTTTTTTTTTTTTTTTTATACGATTGTCCTCAAAAACGATTTTTCTCAAGAGAGCCAGAGAAAATTTGAGATTCTTAAAATTATACTCGGACCTCTCAGAAACAAGTTTTTACAGTATGATTCCAAAATTTGCTCTCACACAATACTTACGCATAAGGATCAGGGTTGAACACGAAACGAAATTGTAGTTTCGTATCGGAGGGTTGATATTCTTGTAATAATTTTGAAGATACGTACGACCGTTTGATATTTTACATTCCAGTGATAAACTGGGATCAATCCCGAAATTATCACAGAAGTTTGACCGTTCTATACGAAATGGAACAAAATTCAAAATCAGTTTTGTGTCATACCCTGATAGGAATGAAAAAAAAGTGGAATCCTAAAAATCGTCCGTTTTTCTTCCAAATGAGCTGTCGTGATAATTTTCGATTTTCCGAATGTTTTGCTCGGTTTTTTTACTCACCAGGAGTGGTCATCACATCCGCGTCACGAATTTGGCTGAAAGTTTGGGAATAGCCTTCTTTTAGCGCCAAAAGATGAAACCCAAAATTATAGATCCTAACGCTCAAGCATTTCCAAGCTACAGCCAAGGACATTAACATTGCAGGTATACCTATTTGTATGATTTTTAACATGGGCCCATATGGACAATGCTATTGCCTGAAGGTGTAGCTCGGAAACGCTTGAGCGTTAGGGTCTATAATTTTGGGATTCATATTTTGGCACTAAGAAAAGACTATTTCCAGAGTTTCAGCCAAATCCGTGATTAAGGTAACCAGTCAGTTCATAATTTTCTCATGATCAGTACTATGTACATGTTTCTATAAAATTGTTGTCGCTAACGACACGCGTGATTAATCGTATTGCGATACACTAGATCCAAATCCAAAGCTTGCAAGCTCAAAAACGATAAATTGTCTGATAATCATGACTTTCATGATCCCAGAGATAGTACAGGCTATAAGTTTCCTCGAGTTTGATTTATATTGGAAAAATGTTTAAAGCTCAATGTTGCCATGAATTCCTCTTGTAATAACCCAATTACTCCAGACAATTTCCCATCTTGTTCCCAATGTACGAGATTCATCTCGCGAATCGCGAGGGAAATCACAAAATTCTTCTTTCACGCGCAAATCTTATTTCTGTTTTACATCATTCGACAGGAAAATTTCTCATTTCGATCTTCGAGCTTTCATCAACTTTGATCATATTACAATATTATGATATTTCAAATTTGAATGCACGAGATGTATGCTTTGACCAGGGAGAATTTATAGTTCTCTGTACTCTGGTTCATCTAAAAAATACGAACAGAATTTTACGTACATCACGTATAAAAATGTCTAATCTCATTATCCTTTTACGGTAGGCAATTTATATTCAAAACTATGACGAAAATATCACGATCCAATCCTTTTGTCATGCAAAGCTCGTTCCTGTGATGCATAATTTGGAAACAAAGCTTTCCTCCAGTTCGTTCCATCAATTGAAGATTTCTACATGATCGATCACTCCAAGATATGCAGAGTTTGCAAGCTCTCAAAAGCACCCTCCAAACGAACAATTTATACCCAAACAATTATCTCCAACACAAAACCCATCCATCAAATTACCCACAATTATCATCTAAACTAGCGTTTTTGCCTTACTCGCTAACGCTCGTTCGGCTTGTCAATGTTTTTGATAAGTCATATAGGCACCAGAAATGCTTTTCTAGTTCAATAGTAGTATTTGTAGAATAATGATTGCTGATCAATTCAAGGTGTCTAAATAAAGTTTTTAAAATAGTCCGCAAAATTCGTATTGTGTTAAATTCATGGGCGTTCGCAGCAGGGGGGAGCGATGGGGGCGAACGCCCCCCCCCCACCCCAAAACTAAAAATTTTGCCCAGGTGAGATATAGGAAAACGCGGGCATTATTGCGCGCCGCCCCATAGTTAGCTTAAATCCCCCCCCCCCCCCAAGTCGGATTCTAGGAACGCCACGGGTTGAATTACACTGGCTAATGGTGGAGATATAACTTCCAGTAAGCAATAATGAATGTTGAGGAATTGTATAGTTTCTTTGCAATTAGCTGAGCTAGTATATCATTGTTCAATCGATTAGGCTGAAAAACTTCTGTAACATGGCATATATCTGAAGGGTTAATCAAAGCGAGTTCATATCAAATCTACGTGCAGTGTGCATAAGTTGACCTTTGGTTCAGTCTAGTTCAGTCTAGTGGAGTCTAATACGGTCTTGTACGGTTCAATTCAGTTTAATATAATCTAGGTCGATCTAGTTCGGTTTGGTTTGGTCCAATTAAGTCTAGTACGATCTTCTTCGGCCTACTTTGGTCTAAATCGAATTAGACCGATCTAGACGGTATTAGAACATACTAGACTGAATTAGACCGAACGAGAACTAATCATCATGAGCTAGACTCAATCAGACTGAGCTGGGTCAAATTAGAACGAATTAGCTTGGTCTAAGCCGAAGTACACCGAGTTAGACAGAAGTAGACCGAACTAGATCGACCTAGATTGAAGTAGATCGAATTGGACCAAACTAGACCATATTCGGCAGTACTAAACTGAACTGGATCGAATTAGATCAAACTAGACCTAATTTGAAAGAACTATACCTAACGAAGCCGAATTACCCCGAAATCAGACCTTTAAAAGTCTATTATATAGAAAAATCGTGAAAATTTAAGGTTTAAAAGTTGGACTACGAAATAGTGAAAGTGGGCTTGAAACGACTCCAATGAAAAGATTTTAAACTTTTTCATTTTTCACTGGAAATTTAGTGAAAGTTTCACTGAAACTTTAGCGGAAGTTTCACTGGAATTTCGGGGGAATTTCACTGAAACTTTAGTGAAAATTCGACTGAAACTATTTTCACTGAAACTCGAGTGAAAGTTGGAATTTCAGTGGAACGTCACACTGAAACCTCAGTGATTTCAGCCGAAATCACTAAAGTCTAAGTTCATCCATCCATCCACCAACCCTCCCATCTGACCACAAACCCCACTCACCCAACAACCCACCCACCCACCCATCTACCAACCCACGACCCCACCATGACCCATCCACCCGCCCATCACACTTCACCCCTTCCGCATAGGCGACCCGATACGCAGTATATGGACGGACAAATTTTGCCTGGCTCCTTAATTATTATAGTTACTTTTATAAGTTTCATAACATTATTATAGTACTGTAAGTTAAGCCCCTGAATTCGATCACTAATTGTAAGTGATCAAACTCTTGATAGCCACGTGATTTTGAGCTCGAACGTCAGGTGGTACATCTCGTTTGAGTTGGTGAAAGGTGTTTTGGTTGAATATTTGGGGGAATGTATATATAAGATATATAAACAATAAAAACATGCATTTTTCCGCCATAGGGCGGAAAAAACCGATTGTTCGGGACAATTTGTTGAGAAATAATTTGTAGATCCTCGACGGATCTACAAGAATGATCTTTCCTATTTTCCTCGGGAAATGCATCTCTTCCGAGTCATTCCTCATCAAAGTTATGATCGAATTTGTTCAAATAAACTAGCTTCAATTGTTTATAACGAGTTCAAATTGTATTCATAAGTTGATTGAGTCAATTTTGAACAAAAAAGATCTCTTGGTATTTTTTCTGAAGTTTCGTTGTTTTACCTAGTGGTTGCTCCCATTCAGGAGCGGAAATCACAAAATTTGTTATTTTCCATTACTCGAAAACGATCAAGCTTTAAAAAAATACCAAGAGGCCTTTTCTGTTCAAAATTGACTCAATCATCTTATGAATACAATTTGAACTCGTTATGAACAATTGAAGCTAATTCTTTTGAAAAAATTTGATTATAGCTTTGATGAGGAATGATTCGGAAGAGATGCATTTCCCGAGGAAAATAGGAGAAATCATTTTTGTAGATCTTTCAAAGATCTACAAAGTATTCCTCCACAAATTTTCCCGGAAAATCGATCTTTACCAACTAATAACGCAGTAACTGAAAAAAAAAACGTGAATAAATGCATGTTTCCATCATTTATTTACACGTTTCCCCAAATATTTCAGCAAAAACCCTTTGCTAACTCAAACTAGCTGTAGGTACCACCTGACGTTTGAGCTCAAAATCACGCGGTTATCAACTCGGTTTGGTAACTTTCTCCCACAGGAAGCGTCTTTTCGGGGCCTATACTTGCAGTATATACTGTTACAATCCTCAGCAAGGCACAAAAATGATGACCATATTCACCTTCCGACCAGAATCTCTTTCCATTCGTCAAAATTTTTGATTTGCGAGAAAGGATATTAGACATGCGTATGTACAAATGTATATAACATAAATGCACAAAGCTCGGAATCTCGGCTACAATTCACGCTTCGCGCGCACAACAACTGGACCGTTGCTTTATAGCTATAAATATACATATATGTACAAAATAGGTACATATCCTGATGGAGAGCCAAAGAGAAGTCGGGTCAGTGATGTTGCTGGCTATATGCTGCCGTCCGAGATATGGACGCACCGCTACATTGCACACATAATTATTCATGAGTGAATTTGTAGCACCGGACATTATATGCCAGTCGCGTGCAAACGTTAAATACGCGAAAATGTACTCTAAAACTCCCTCTTCCGACCCCTCCCCCCCCCCCTATTTGCATCAACAATTTTCCATTCTCGACACGACAAAGCTTGAATTTCCTGATTAATATGCTAATTTAATTTCCATATACCGCATGCTTCATGTTTTGTGTGCGTTCAGTGTGTTTTTTTGGTCACTTGGGAATTTTTTTGATCGAGGGAAAATTGGGTATTGTTTGGTCTGACAATAATTTTCTATGATTTGAGTGAAATTTTGCCATCGTTACAGTGAATCGTCGAGATTAACGGTTATTGTTAAAATCCCACTTCACCTTTTAGAAAAGTTCCATTTTGGGAAATCGCATATTTATTGTGAGTTCTGAGTTCCACTTTTTGATCAAAATCACATAATTTCATGCAAAACTCTCGGCGCCTAACGAATTTCCGAAGCCGACCGAGATACATAAGAATTCTCGCAAAAACTCAGAGAAGTACAGAATTATTCATTTGGATGTCGTTGGATGTCCAACTAGTATTCGAATTCCCATCATAAAATTCAAAATATTCACCGCCGATAACCAAGTATTGTTAATTTTTCTATGATTGCAACATAAATATACTTGGCCAAGACGAAAAAGAAATGCCGCAAAAACTGCCAACTCAACATTCTAAAAGAAAAGTAACAGTTTGGACAAGTTAAAATCTGAAAAGTAAAGGGTACCAGAGTAAAGATGTTTTCTACGTGCTATACTACTGCTTTTAAATCGAACTCGATACGAAGTGCAAGTTGTCGGTACCAAATAGAAGTCTCTTGAGTGCATCCAACGAAAGATAGAAAGACACATAGAGATATAAAAATAAAATTGAAGGAAAATTGAGCTGATGCATCGTCTAACGTAAAAGACACATACGAAGAGTTGTACGACAAGATTTTCCAGTTTTCTATATACATGAACGTACGTACGAGGCAATCTTGTGGAACCCGTCAAAACGTTGGACGTTTATGAATATTCATTGCAGTATTTCTCTTATACCGAAGACTCTGTGGAATGAAAAATTCAATTACGGGACGTACCACTATATCATGTGATTCCTTGCAAATCATGCAGTGCATGAATGTAGATTTCTTGCAAGTTCCGTTACGAATTTGGAATCAAAAATAACATTCTGAATATCAATTCTTGTTGGATATTCATGCACTGACGAGGAAAGGCTTCTTTATTTGTGAAATGGATTTTCATGAATATTTTTGTAAAAGTTTATCGGAGAAGAATGAGAATTACTTGTCTCTTGGATCTGTCAAGTAAGTCCTCTGTTTTCCGAACAAAACTGCTGAATTTTTGAAAAAAGCCTACGATTTTTGATTTATTGATTTTATGTTGATCGAGTCAGAGTCAATTTTTTACACGTGCACATTATCCAACTGTTTCGTTTTTCAAGTCATTTGATAGCCTGGATTGTTATTTTTTAATGACTAGTTGGAAATTTGATTTCATGACTTGTTACCGGAATTTCAGAGAAGCTCGCAGAATATGAAATCTCCAGAAGTCGCTCAAGTCTTCACCTCAACTCTGAAAGCTTACTTGGGTCGATTTTCATTAGTTCCCGCTTCTTGATGTAAAATCAAAAACCACATAAAGTAAATTCTCTTGACTGGTCATTTTGAGAGTTGAATTTGTTTACCTCTTTGTCGATCTGAGTTTTAGAATCGGAAGGTCATGCTTATATTTTAGAAACTGACATCTACTCAACTAATCTGCAATCGAAAAAATTAGTATCATTTTCCAAAATTCTATCAGTTTAGGGGGTGGGGTGGTCAGTGGTCGTATTGACCAAAACAGAAAGGAAAAACAAGTAATTTCCACTTTTCTACGATTATTGTGAAAAATATCAGTTAAAATTCGTCTCCAGACGTAAGAATCTTTTCTTTTTGGTTCCACAGAATTGTAGTAACCAACGGACAACTACCCTAGAAAATCCATCAAAAAGTGTACATACCAAAAGTAACCCTTCGCGCGACCCTCGTCACTAACAAGGGGAGGTCCAACCTTGCGGAAAACGGATCTTGATGAAACTTTGGGAATCATCTTGTTTTGGTGCAAAATGAAAGTATCTCCAAGGATTTTGTCCAATGGGCCTCCTATTCTCAGATACAGCTATGAAGATTAGCATTGCCAGTATAGGCCCATGTTGAAAAGTTATATATACAGATATACTAACAATGCTAATCTCTCTAGCTGTATCTGGAATTAGGAGGCCCATGGGATTAAGCCCTTGAAGATACCTTTATTTCTCACCAAAACAAGATGATTCCCAGAGTTTCATAAGGATCCGTGATCCGCAAGGTTGGACCTCTCCTTGTAAGTGTAATCTCATAGACGTCGACGAGCCACTTTTGACTCTTTATCCAAAGCGGACAGAAATCCAATTATCGTCGATTCATAAGCCAACGGATAAGACTTGAATATCCCTGAGAATCGGATTATCCTGATACACCGCTTTGACGATCTTTGCACTGAGAGAGAGAGAGTCCACCCGCATTTTCGAGATTTCCCTCCAAGATTACCAGACTCTCATACACTTTAAAATACCTCCTCTGGTGGGTATATTATACAATTCCAAATCTCAAAATATCTGCGGTTTATCTATACCTAGATGTAGATATAAGGCATTTGGCTTCAAGATTCTGGTACATATGTACAGTAGAAGAGACAATCTGGTGGAAGGCTAATTGGGTCGAGGGTCAGCGATGCGTATTATCAGCAGTTCTCGCGAGATTCGGGATAGATATTCTACCCTTGAGTATATATAATACACTTTGATACAGCATCATGATTCTGGGTGTATATGTATGAGAACTCGAGAGAAAAGCGAGAGTGTATAGTGTAAAAAAGTATCCCACGAGGTTGTATATTTATAATAGCATAGAAAGTGGAAATTGAGCCATAGAAATTTCTCTGCTTCTCGCAATTGTGATGAGATCTATGAACTCTAGTGTGTATAATTCTTATTATATATCGACTAATCAGTGAGATTCGCACGGTTTACAACATCATAGTATGTCTGTGCAATTTTTAATTTATGCCGTCTGATGAGTAGACTTTGATGAGTAGAATACCTATCGATTTCTCATGGTAATTGGGAACTCATCTTTGGCTTTGTACTGCATGATATAAAATTAATTATCACAGCAAATTTTTTTTATGTCTCATGAGGCAACAGTGCAAAGTTCGAAACCGATGATATTTCTTGGTGCAAGTGTATAACTATTTATACGTAGCAGAGACGCATTGTCTTTTTGGATGTATCTCATGCGGTTGTTGACTGCCAAATTAAATCGAGATTCGATTGTTGCTGCTTGCGAATTGCGCTTGAAATTATCAATCAGATTCTGGAGAATTTAAAGACAGTTATAGAATGGAAGCTAGTTACAATACGCGAAGAATAGGATTGAAAGGATTATGAAATTTTCAGATTTTGGAAATCATTCATCTTCCTGAAGAATCTTTTTGAATGCTGCACGTGCGCAAAATCCTGACAACTAGAAATTATTACACACTTAATTGTCAAATGCTGATTTTTCTTTTTTTGGAATTTCATTCGTTGAAATTGGGAAAATCATATCTAATCACCCATTTCGACTTGCACAGTTGATCTGTGATTTTCTTGATTTTCAATTATTGTAATTTCACACGAAATAACATTAATTTATGGTCATAAAAATCAGATTTTGAGAGAATTACAATTTTCAAATGAAATCGATTGTCACAGATCGTAGATACTAAGTTCGTGGGTCTCAAAAATCCTGTAAATAGGTTGCTCAACGTTATAAGTTGATTTGAAAATTGCAAGACTATTCGTGACAATACATTCCGGATTAGGGATTCGAATTTAAAAAAAAGTTCCTCACTCTTCCAAGAAGATACGACCAATGCCTCAATATATGATATGGAGTGGGTACAAAAGGCCCCTCGATGTCCTCTATAGCCTAAATATTTGACAATCGAGAATCATCAATTCTTTTCGACTAAAAGATATACATTTTTATGCCATGGAGTTTCAATGCAATTAAACACACGGACATATAGAAGAATATTTGAACAATTTATTCTATCCAAGTTTTGATGAATATAAGTTATTGAAATCAGATAAAATTCAAAACAAAGTAACAACGATAACGATAACAAACAATAAACATTTCACATCGTAAGAGATAAAAATTAGATTAACAAATGTCAATGATATGACTTTTAAATACATTTCCATTGGCACTTTCACAAATTACGATCGACATGCAACATTTTTTGGTAACAATATTTGTAGAATCACTTTCATAAAATTATGAAAGTGTAATGAACCTGCATCTGGAATACCAGGCTAGCTCGACTCTCTCTTATTTTTTCACAAAGTGTATCACCGGATGAAAATTTTGTTGCCGGTGCACTTTACGGAATTTTCATTTTCTGATCGATTAAAATTTGGATTCTTCTTCATATTTTGATCAATCTTATAGATCAAAATCACTTACAATTTTCAATTAAACTCCAAAAATAAAGAATGAATGCTCTACATTAACGTAATAGATTCGATTAAAAAATGTCAATGGCATTACTATGGAAACAATTTTCATGACACACTGATACATAACAAAAAATTGGCAAAATTCTCTGGTAATAATATCAGAAGGATCGCGCTTATACAGTGACAGACGTGGCGTGAGTCGTCATGTGAGATGCGAGACCAGATCGACTCTTGCATATTTTCTCACATAAAGCACAATTGAAAGTTTTCCTGCCAGATTTTCCACACATCTCATCCAAATGTGTGAAAGTGTGACTTTGCAGTTCGATACGTTCCCTGCATACTTTACCACATATTCCGCATTTCATATATGGGCAACTTACACGCCTATTTTGATTTCTTATCGATGGTCTACTTTGAGTATGGGTTGATGTCCTTCTCGAATTTAACACCACCTGTAAGTAAGTAAGAGAAATTAAATATTGAAAATTCATCGCAATTCTACGGACTCTTATATTATGTTGCATGCTGCAAGCGGGAAAAAAATATTTTATTTTATTTTATTTTATTTAGGAAATATAACGGGCCTTTACGGCCCAAATTACATCAAGTGTTGTAGAAGTACATCATATATATAATATTCATACAATTATTTCGACAATAAATGGGAATTAGGAAATCAATCAACGACAACTTAGAAATGGTAATAATGATTCAATAGTGGCACATACCAAGGATGCATATCAACTTGAATATACAAACGCGAATAGCTCATTTTTAATGATTCGCTTAAAAATTTCACCATCATTTATTGATGATGTAGAAGGCTGTAAACTATTCCACAAGACAATGCTCCTTGGAATGATGGAGCTTGAGGCTCTTTTGGATTTGTACTTGACTGTGCGAAGGGCAATAGATGATCTAGTTTCATATGGTTGAATATAGTCTATTAATTTGTTTGCAAGATAGGGAATGTCATATCTCAACTTGAGCAAAGAATGCATTAACAAAATGTCAATATTCTGTATCTATGTTCATCATGAATAGTCTTTGATAAAAAATTGGGTCTGCTGGTTGATGCCTAGATTTTTTTCATGTGTTCATTAGGAATTTGATAAGTATAATCTTGAATACTTGGCAGGATTGAAATCGTTATTACCTTGAGATGCCATCACGAAGATATTGCCAAATTTTACCAGAATTATTCAGTCTCCCAAGATTCACAACACGGATAAGATATGTATTTTGATGATCTCAAATAATCAAGAATGAATTTTTTACTGCTTTTCCATGAGGGCTATGACTCTGAGAAGCAGAAAAAATTTTTTGTTCATAGAAAGATTCAGAAGAAGAAAATTCAGCAGTAAAATAGAAAGTGTTTTGCATCAACACGTCTTGTCATTTTCTTAACATTTTTCACCCCAAGTTACCTTTCAAGGCCAAACTGATAGAAAATTTTATAATAATCTTTGGAACATTTACAAGATGATTTTCGAAGATTGTGTTGGGAATAATTCGAATAACATGAATCAATTTCGATTTGAAATTTTATCTCAGAATAATATTGCCAAAATTGGTCATTTTGGATCTTGTCGGCGATGAAACTTGGACTTGAAAAACGCAAATCTTAGATGTTCGAGATGTCTGCTATCGACAGTCTTTGCGAATCATCAATCGGTTCAAACATCAATATTAGCTATTCCGATCGTTCTCCTGAGAGACAAGAAGACTTCGTTCTAATATAATGTTTGAAACTCACCTCGGGCAAACCAATAGTCACCTCAGGATCCTGATCTACACTTCCTTGAGATCTTGTATAAGGACGAGATCCAAAGAAAGAAGGGCGCCTGGATGACACTGTCTTAGAGACATTGGTTGCATTAGTCGTCGCTCGATTTTCAGCTTCCAGTTCCATTTGTTCTTGTTTTGGAGACTCCTGCTGTCTAACTGGATGAATATAAGATAGATATATAGGTTGATAATTTTCGTTGAGACAGCCTCCAAAATCTTCGTAAAAAGTGAGAACTCGTTGATGAGGTGTTGATTCAGCGACGGGCTTCAAGCAAAAATTTAGACTCTTGGAGAAGGTATAAGGACTCTGGAACATCCTAAAACAACAAAATCCTAAGTCAAATTTTTTCCGGAATGTCATCAAATCCTTCATTTATCAAAAGCTCACGGGTAATCCGCCGCCGAGACCGAAGGACTAGATTTGATTAGGACCTTGATGCGGATCGATCGAAAATGTTTAGAAATTGATTTGAATGTCTCACTCCAAAGAACAATTATCAATCGACATTTTGATACTAGAAAACGGTAGGTTCAGAATTGCGAATAATCTAGATGATTTCGGAATACACACTCATTTACTTGTAAGCATAGTATCGTGAATCATTCCGAGTTTTAACAATCACAGCAGGTATACATATATGAAAGACTCCGGACCAAAACGGTATAAGTCCATTTTGGTGAAAATTGAGATTTTGACGGGAAATGGTAGAAAACGCGTGTGAAAACATGTACGTACAATTCCGGAGGTGAAAATGTGTTTTCGTGTGTCACAAGCGCTTCGACCATTTTTTGCCTGAAAAAAGTTTCGACTTTTTTTCCGGACCAGAACGGTACAAGTCCACGCTTGAACACTAAAACACTGCTCTGACGCCTTTCATCTTCAACCATTGCACTTTTTTAGCTCTCGCGAAGTGGCAGTAGACCCCAGAATGTAGGATTTAGACACCCCATGTTCCTTGGGTGGCTGCATGATGTTTGCAAGCCTGTTCGTCGCTACCCTCTTCACGATCTTGCATACAGAAGAGCCCTACCGAAAAGAAACTCGCGGAACAGCATTCCGTGAGGGTTCGCAAGAATATTCTGACTTACCCAGAAGCTTTGAATTGAACTTTTGCCATCTCACATCGTCAGTAATGAGACCAGAATGACAGTGGCCACTCGAAAAAAACCTAAAATGAGTCGATAGACCTATCGATGAACTCGCTATAGGTCTCGTTTTTTATCGTGTCCTCAAAGATCTTTTCAGAAGACCGAATCATTAAACCTAAGATGCAGGCAAGTTCAAATCATTCATATTGCTTTTTTCAAGAAAAATCTCAATGTCCGTGACTACCTATAGCTTTATCGTCGAATAGACACATCTCATTCACAATTAATCCAGAATACAGTTTTGAAAATTACTAGCTCGATTTTTCAATATTAGTAGTCACCTGACTGTTAGCTCAATTCCTCTATTAGTTACAAGTGAATTTCACTATAAAGGATATTGTGTTAAGAAATACTAGATTTTCCCAATTGATCCCCCTGCAACTAATTCGATTTACATCAAATTGTTTATCAATATCAGTGTTGCCAGAATCATAAATTTAAGAAATTCTGATTATCTATCCGTACTCCATATTCAAATAGAAGTATTTAAATGCTGAACTTTCCAGTATGACCTGTCTGAATTTGATACTTCAAGTAGAAGTTCTGTACTTTGCGACCTACCAAACATTATAAATTATAGACCAAGCTGATTGAATGAACACTTGTCGATGAAACCCCCTAATGTGCACCCGTGGAGCTTCAATATCATGAATAAAATCGATTACAGTCATGGTACTCTTAATAGAACCTGTTCGGTAAAATCTGTCGATGTAACTCGACGATGATTCTTGAACATTAGCAAATGTCTTCATCGACACCTAATGCAGATACTCCTAGTCGACAATTTGAAAAAAAAAGTGGATTTATACCGATCTGTCCGGGTAAATTTTCCAACTTTTTTTTCTACCCAAAAGCGGACGTTTTTTGATTCTAAACGGTGTAAATTCACAATATCTCCACTTTTTCCGATCTAAAATAGTGAAAGTCAACTCGTTTCTCCATCTATTCTGGTTCGAAACGGTAAAAAGCAGAAATAGTGTTTTTATACCGTTCTGGTCCGGAAAAAAAGTCGAAAAATTTTCCGGGCCAGAACGGTATAAGTCCATTTTTTATTGTAAAATAGTGAGTAATTAGAGTGAACAATTGAAAATTATTACCTCCTATACAACAATTATCGTAAAAACTTACCTACTATATGATAAAAAAGGAACTGAGACTCAAAATGATGATCCGAATTTTCTGTTGCAAAAAAACTTCGAGTTGAATTTCCCAGAAATGGAAAAAATGGACTTATACCGTTCTGGTCCGGAGCCCTTCATATAGTGGTCGAAAGATATCAATAACACTCTCCACAAATTCAGTTAACATGTTGTAAGGGAAAGTAAAAAACTCGAACTGGGATATTCCTCCATATAATTTTGTGAAATAATTTTTTTTTTTTTTTGACTTGGGCCGAAAATGTCTTGAATTACGCTGACTTTTCTCCAAACGAGTGTTGCTGAGCTTCGTCATCACGGGAACCGTTTTGGGCACAGTCAATCGACGTCTTTAAAAGCAGCGCCTCTGTTCTCGATGAAATTTCAGCTACCCGAGAATCACCAGTACGAGTTAACAGTAGGGCTGCTTCCGTTGCTGATGATATTTCTGAATATGCTGAAACATGTAAAGAGATTATTGAGATAGTTTCCAAAACCATTAGAGTTATGATAATTCGCTCTTTTTTAAAGTGGTCTTTTACCCGGATTTGCCGTAATGAAGTTCAATCCTGCCCAATTGAATTTAGTTCTCAGATCGCGGGATAAATTTAAAAAATGTACCAATTGATAATTTGAGCTCTATAGGCTGGAATTTATTGTCGTTATCCTTATCCGAAATCCTTACGACTCTCCTTATCCGACACCTTATGGCTGGTTTCTAACAACTTGTAGCGACATTATGTGCAGTATTCAATTATTTGGGACCGGCAGATCAGACTAAATGCAGTTATAGTCCAAAAAGTTATCAAATATGACCCGCTGATCTCTGATATGGGATTCCATTAATGACTTGAACGAAAAAATGCATAGATAGTCGCGACATGTTATTGAAAACCGTCCGTAAGGTGTAGCATAAGGGGAGCCGTAAGGATTTTGGACAAAGGGAATGACTATAAATTCCAGCCATTAGATAAAACTTTTGCATTACAGCTATACTAACAGGGACTACGAACTGATATATATGCATGACAGGGTTAGTATAACTGTATATTTTGTTTTGTGTGAATATTAAAGTGTTGCCGATCTTCGTAAGTGAGCTGATCCCAGGCCTGGCTGATCCATATATTAGGTCGATGACCGCAAAATTGTTTCGAATGCGAGGGCAGAACTAATACGACCGGCGATATTCAAATATTCCAGTGTCCAACAGTTTTGCAAGACGAGTATCTCTGCGTTTTGATTATAACCGCACTTCCAAAATTCGAATCAATCATTTATTTCACTATTTTTGTGAACAAAAATTTCAAAAGTAGAAAATGTATGAATTTGAAATTGAACGAAGAAAATTGAAATTCCCATCCTTGTTTTTTCAATGCACTAGTCCGTACATTTTTGCAGCTCTAATTCACTACAATATTAAAATCAAATCTATTGTTGCTCAGTAAAATAGAGATAAGCTGCGAATTTTTGACACTTTCGCTACGATGCCGAGCGAATTTCTATTAATTTGACGAATAAGTTCGTAATGTGTGTTGGCAGTTCTTTTTTTCGCTCATTCTTCGTATTTTTCGCGAATGAAACTACCATAATATCTATCATCTCTTTCAATAACAAGATTATCATAAAACAAATGTTTGAGCCAAAATACAAGTTTGCATAATTATTGAAAAAAATTAAAAATGCCTTCGTCGCAGACAACTTGTTAGTCGGGGATGCCATCCGTTACACATCATGATATAAGGTAAGTGTACCCAACTTGCCTCCATATGGTTATCTCGAAAAGGCGTGCAGTATGGCTTTTTTTACCACTCAGAACGTGTTAATCACGTCAAAATAGGTCGGAAACAGTGTTTTGGGCTAACTAAAAGCTACAAATGCCGCTGCACGGTGATCAAAACGGATCAAAGCAATTTTATTCACTTCATCGCCGATTTACATTGTTTTAAATGATGGGGGCAAATTGGGTACACACTTTTGTAAACTCTCAAAAATCACCTTTTGGGAGAATTCAAACAGTTCGGCTCCACTTCATCCAAATTGGACGTTTCTTAGCTCATTTTAAAGGCCTTAAAACAAGCTTCAAAATGAGTTAAAGTACGTTGGAAAATATTGAGATTAGCCAGAATTATTAAGAAAATAGCTTAATGGGGCTAAGTTGAGTACACAGACCTTATTTTGGGCGCGAAAATTGATATCACAATTTGACAAAATTAACGAACTTACCTGATGAAAGTTTCAGCGGATCTGACAAATCTTCGGAATTTTTAGTAACAGCATCAGTACTATTATTATTATTATTCTGATCTCGATGAACCAGAGCCTGTCCGTTGCAATCGACGAAGCAAACAGAAGTTGTCGAGTCTATTGATTCAAAAGTCACCGAAACTCCAAGACCCGAAGTCTCGGTCGACTTGATACTCGTTTTTCTTATATCGGATGTAAATGATGAGCTCCGGCGACTCCTGGTGGTATACGGGTTACTGTCATCACTGGACCTGGTGTCGATGATAGATCGACTGCTGTGCCTCCTCTTTGTCAATTTTGATGGAATGAACTTCATGTTGTTGATTCGAGCAGATTTTCAAACAACTTTGATGTCCGAAAACTTTCTTAAGACACTATTTTTCACCATCACTCACGCTCGCTTCCAAAGATTCAAGTATTCCAAGCTTTTTTTTGAAAATTTTGAAAGCCCGGTGGTTTACTCAGATGAGCACTTGTTCACGATTTTAGCTAGACTACAGGACTCTCGTTTGTCTGGGCCCCATATATTATATAGGTACGCTCCAATAACCACCTGTTTATCCCCAAACTTTGATACCTTTACATGTATAACATGCACACTATTATTAGACAACGACGTAGCTCGCGCGAGGATGAGCCTATATCATATTTATATACATAATAAAATATGTATGATTTTGGCCTTTCTTGTGTGAAAAGTGTGTTAGAACGAACATTCAAAATTCGCTCGAATTGGGACGTTATATTTTGAATTTATCCTCGATTCTGTTGACGAAGAAAATTACCGCACTTTTCAAAATTATTTCGCAATCGAAAAAGAATTTTCAGCGCGTAGTATAAAGATGATGTATTGAGAATTTGAAAAAATTAATTTTTCATTACTCTAACCTAAAAATGCCGCGTTTAAAATGGGATTTTAGGGTTCTCGTATAATGAAAATACGCTGCTAAAAGTGATTAGCAGAAAGCTTTCTCCAAGCGTCATATGATGATAATTAGAATAACCATACCATCATCGTTCTAAAATTGTATGAAAAATATAATGTGAAATTTCTTTCCACATGATAATTGAAACTATATTACTCTTTTTTGTATCTTTATTAATATCAATATAAATCTCATAAATCAGATATTCGTCAAAAAATTCTACATTCTCACAATTACAATACCAATTCAAAATTATCAATATCATCGATCACTTGACGAACTTTACATCAAAGCAAAATCTCATCCTAAGAAGATCTCCTTTGGATATTCTTCTATGACTCCTGATTTTATAATTTTCAGTAGAAACTTTTGATAAAAATTTTGATTTTTTTGAAAAGTTGAGATCTGTAGAGATTAAAAGAAATTTCTGTATTAACCAATCGATAGATCTCGCAGAAAAAATCATATTAAGATTGAGATAAATGAGTCATGAAGGAAGGTAGGAGGAAAAATTGAATATTAAGGGAAATTTTCCTTTATTTTTTGAATTATATTTTGGAGTAAGCTTTTTAGAAGGGTTTGAGCCATCTAGTCTTAGGTTTTTTCGATGATATCTATTAGTTGGTTGAGACAGAATTTGGATGCGGTAGGTTTAAAAAGGCTCAAAAAAAATTTTTGGTGAAAATTTTGACTTTTTTGAAAATTTGAGATCTATAGAGATTAAATGAAATTTCGGTATTAACCAATCGATAGATCTCGCAGAAGAAATCATAGTTTAGGTCATCAAGATTGAGATAAATGAGTCATGAAGGAAGGTAGGAGGAAAAATTGAATATTAAGGGAGATTTTCCTTTATTTTTTGAATTATTTTTTGGAGGGAGCTTTTTAGAAGGATTTGAGCCATCTAGTCTTAGGTTTTTTCGATGATATCTATTAGTTGGTTGAGACAGAATTTGGATGCGGTAGATTTAAAAAGGCTCAAAAAAAAATTTTTGGTGAAAATTTTGATTTTTTTGAAAATTTGAGATCTGTAGAGATTAAATGAAATTTCGGTATTAACCAATCGATAGATCTCGCAGAAGAAATCATAGTTTAGGTCATCAAGATTGAGATAAATGAGTCATGAAGGAAGGTAGGAGCAAAAATTGAATATTAAGGGAGATTTTCCTTTATTTTTTGAATTATTTTTTGGAGGGAGCTTTTTAGAAGGATTTGAGCCATCTAGTCTTAGGTTTTTTCGATGATATCTATTAGTTGGTTGAGACAGAATTTGGATGCGGTAGATTTAAAAAGGCTCAAAAAAAAATTTTTGGTGAAAATTTTGATTTTTTTGAAAATTTGACATCTGTAGAGATCAAATGAAATTTCGGTATTAACCAATCGATAGATTTCGCAGAAAAAATCATAGTTTAGGTCATCAAGATTGAGATAAATGAGTCATGAAGGAAGGTAGGAGGAAAAATTGAATATTAAGGGAAATTTTCCTTTATTTTTTGAATTATTTTTTGGAGGGAGCTTTTTAGAAGGATTTGAGACATCTAGTCTTAGGTTTTTTCGATGATATCTATTAGTTGGTTGAGACAGAATTTGGATGCGGTAGGTTTAAAAAGGCTCAAAAAAAAATTTTTGGTGAAAATTTTGATTTTTTTGAAAATTTGAGATCTGTAGAGATTAAATGAAATTTCGGTATTAACCAATCGATAGATCTCGCAGAAAAAATCATAGTTTAGGTGACTCAATTTGTTGTGAGAGTGTGTGGGAAAAAGATATTTATGTATTAAAAGTCGAAATTCGAGCACTTTTTGTTCAAAAAGCCCATGGATCAAAATTGACCGGGAGCCGAAAGGTGCCAAATCACTGGGCTCTCAGAAATTGGATTCTCTCCAACTTGTAGAAAACCAAAAGTTGATAAGGCGAATAGTAAAAGAGAAAGCGTGTCCAATATAAAACAACATACATACATACACACACACAAACACGGAAAATGGGGTGGAAAGATGAGTCTTTGGCAGATTTGGGAGGACATTAGGAGGAAAAGTGTTACCTACATTTGATAGATTTTGGCGAGAGGAAGAGAATGGTCGTTGGTTTTTCTCGATAAGAGGGATTTTGTTGAAGAATATGTTGATTTTAATGAAAAATTTGATCAAATTTTCGTTGGGGTGAAAACAAAGCTTTCTCTTTAGAGAAAGCAAAATACATCCGCACTTTGCTTGCAAGCCCATTTTGGGCTACCGCGCTCAGTACGGAAATATACTAAATTATAATACTTGAAAAAATTCCAATATCGGAGTACAAGTCGATGGTAAGCCTGATAATCGAACTGGCAATTCGTTTATATTCTATAGATGAGATTGATACTGGCAATTGCTTGAATGCTTCTACCAAAAGCAAAATATCCAGTGCAAACGTATCATCGGCCTTGTTTTCCCATTTCAACGTCTTAAATGATGCAATACATTTATTAAATCTATTGATCGAATTACTGAATGATTTCTAATGCGAAAAATAGTTAATAGCGTATCCTCGCAAGTATTCATCCCGCACTCGAATTTCTTTTCGTTTCCCTACAGTTTCAACAGACTTCTCATAGAATATTCTTATTCATATTATTTTGTAATTTCAGTAAAATTTAATTCATATCTCAACATGATCCTCACATATTTTAGACGTTAAATAGCATGAAAGTGCTCAAAGCAAGTGCACGAAAGCGTCTCTAAATTTCCAAATAAAAAAAAAAAATTTTTCACATAGTTTAACTATGTGAAGATTTTTTTTCTCTGCACATGCAACAGTCGGTGAATCTCAGAGTTCGATTTATTACGAAATTCAAGAGTATATAGCGCTTGGAGTATTAAACTTGTTACAGCATCAAGATATGTATACTGTGTTCCAATTTTTCATAACCAGTTTCATGAAACTCTCAATTTCGTTACATATAACCAACCAATCCACTCGAATTGCATCCAAAATGAAAAACACCAGAGCGAAAAACAAAATTGTAAAATTGAAAATGGTCAAAGAAAACTTTCATCTTTTTACCGGCTGTCGATTGCTCTCGATCACCGTATCATCCACAATATATAACATAACAATGTATCACTCTCGGTATCACTTGAAAAAGTTTTTTGAACCCGGTAGCAGAGAGTCGATCGTTTTCTCTCTCTATTCAAGCCTATCAAACAAAAGAGGAGAAAAAAAAGAGAGTATCAAAGAGGAAAAGAGTGTATAGACTTTCTTTTCAAAAGATTATGACAAATTCTCATCCTCGTTCGGCTCTTATATATACTTGATCCATTGTTCAATCAAACGCTTCCTGCAGAAATTGAATTGACGTCTCTTCTTGACTGCAGTATATCGTCTCAATACACTCGAGTGTACACATTTATATTTGTCCATCATCCGTTCGCCCGCACATTTTGCTCTCGGTCTCGGTTCAACTAAATTAATAGGAAATATTGCCGCTTTTTTGTTCATATATCCGTACACAATATAAGAGTATAAACAGGAAGTATATCCCAAGATCGAGTATAGACTTAAGAATCCATTGAGATTATCAAATATTTTTATACGCGGGGAAATTCAAATAGAGAATTCTATACATGAGTCTACGGAAAAATATCTGAAATTGGATAATCATTGAAGAAGTGAATTCGCAGACGTACAATAGAGCTTGATTTCCCATGCGAATATGTATTACATGCGCTTCGCTTCTCTTCGCATTCTGAAAAGCTCAAGAAGATCGTTGTGTAAAATTTGAAAAATATTCCATACGTTCGAATGCAGTGATGGGTAAAACTTGCGATCGTCTGCAGACAAGCTCAAAGTTGTCGCGAGATTAAAGAGGAGTATAAGTAATACGAGGCAGAGGCGGGAAGTACTCTTACCGTCACTTCTTCTTAAAGAACTCGAAGTTTTTGGATACCTACTTGATAAAATTGAGATGTCTTTGTCTTAGCAATGTTGAGAAATATAAGGAATCTCGTGGGTTATTTCGAAAATGCCTTTGAAACTCTGAGTATTTAAAGTGAGATTTAACTCCTTTGATGGCTAGATGATATGGCGTCGAAAGAGAAGTATTCAAATCTAAATTTACGTACGCTCAAGTAGAGTATTACAATTTTAAAACTATGCAAAGTGACTCGGAGAGAAAATAAAATGTCACCAGAGATCTGACTGAAATTAGATTCACAGTAGAGAGACTGAGACGAGGACTGAGAAAATATTCATTTTTAATCGAGATAGTACGAAGGGGCGACATCTCATTATGAGTCTTTCCTCTGCTTTTTTTCCCTTGCTTTTCTTTCTACCAGTCGATAATCAGATTCCACATTCATTTCCAGATCTCTTTGGCGATATTTGAGAGCGGGATTTGAAGTAGATCAACTTTTTTCCAAGAAAATGACATTCAACTGGTCAACGACGTTTTTTTGACAGTTTACGTGTGGAATTTTGGATCAAACGTTTTTAAGAAATTCTGAATGAATAAATTTAATTCAAAGAATATATTCCATTAGCATTGTAAATATGGACAACCCTCAGAAGAATTGACTGATTCTGAACTCGACGAGGATCTTACAAGGAGAGGCCAGGGATTGCGGATCAAGGATTTGGATGAAACTCTGGGGATCCTTTCAACACTAAAAGATGATACCCAAAGTCGCAGAGTCTAACGCTCAATCGTTCTCGATCTACAACCCAGAGTCTATAGGGGAGAGTGGGGCGAAATTGGACGGGGGCAAAATTGGATAAGTGAGATAGCTCGGTCGGAGGCGAGTCTAGGCTTTCGCCGCATAAAAACATTTGCAATACCATCACAGACAATGGTTTGTATGATGGTTAGACCTCCCAAAACGATACTGGGAGGCCACGCTGACATAGGGGTGCTCTTCAAGGGCCTCACGCGGTTTATTTTCCAAATGCAAAAATTCACGCCACTTCTGCAAAAGTGGACGAGCTTAATCGCCGTTTGGGGGTCAAAAACTACATTACAAAACGAAGATTTTGAGCCGTCGTGGACCAAAATCGGTTCACTTGGGCCCAAATGATCGCAATTCTGCGAAAAAAACGCCTGGGGGCATTTTTGGACGAATTGGTGGGGGCAAAATTGGACAATGCTAAATCCCATTTAAAACCGGTCGACCGATCGCGAGCCCGTGTTTTTCGATGTTAATTGCGCGTATCGAGTCGCGTATGCATCTGTGCGAATCTTTCGAAGCGCGGGAGGTTGGAGATGAGTTAGGTTATCGAAAATGGGTGAAAAAATGAAGTTACGATGTCCAATGATGGTTTTAGGAGTCAGTTTAGAGGTCAGAAGTCGCTTTCTACGTGTTCGAAAATAGCGCTCGATTTAAGCATTTTCGGCGACATTGCCTCGAATGTTACACACTATCAGCGGGATCGTTTATGTAGAGGCGAGTATGAGTACCTCCAATATGAAGAAAAACGAGAAAAAGTCAACTCTTAGAAGCCACGAGTCGATTACTGATTTGCTGAAGACGGTAGTGCACCAATGAAGCGCCTATTTCAATAATGCTGAAGAATGACACAAAAATGGCTTGCTTGGTCGGGCTATGGGAGGATGTAAAAGTCTCAGGCGGGTTTCCCTCTTGGTTCTGAGTTATTACCACGTGTTTTGATGAGCAAATGCGACTCTAATAGGTAAGGAATAATGTCGTATATCTCAATTTTGGAAGGCCATCCAAATTTGCCCCCAAAACTTGTCAAAAGTGCCCCCAAGCTCGGGGCGAATTTGGACAGATTTTTGTTTTTCAACTTCAAGAAAAAGTATGAACGCTGAGAGCTAGGGGTCTGAAAATTTTTTTACACTATATTCAATAGTTGAACTTCAAAGTCCCATAGCGCGCCTAGCCCCAAGTATCGTCAGATAGCCCCACTGCAAAATCCGTCCAATTTCGCCCCACTCTCGCCTATGCATTGCAGTATATATATATATATATATATATACAGTACCCACCAAAAATAATGGAACATCGATACTCGCACTAAAACATCGATTGCTCAAAAACTATTGGTCGTACGGCAATTTTACAAAAAGCATCTTGAAGATCAGAAAAAATGCTAACTTTTCATGTACTTTAAAAATTTTTTTCATGCATTTTTCATGTCCAGTATTCACTGTCAAAAAGTGAAAATTTTCAAGTCGCGTCAATCACCTGTAATTTTCATGGGCATGGACGGATCGAAAAAAACTCAACGGGATCTTGTAGGGCTTTTCAAGACCTTCAATTTCCTTTTTTTAAAAATTCTCTACGATGATTTTAAGCCAAAATATCGCTCTCGGACGACAACGATGAAATATGCGTGCTACCTGTATGGTTCCAAGGGCGCTCCGCCTTATTTTGATTCGACCTCGTTTGTGAGCATGACACATGACTCTAAAAAATTTTCAAAGGACACATTATCGACGTAAAATTTTCTGAACTTTCAGAAAATGTGGTTGAAATTGCCCTCAAATGCGCTCCTGAGGAGCTACGTTCGTTTTTCTTCATATAATTATGACTTTTCACACAAAACAGTGTTTGAATCACAAAGTTTATACTGTTCTCGATCAATTGAATTGCTAATTGAAATCCAGACGCTAAATAGCACACTGTGTGCACAACAGCGTCTGAATAACTGAATCGAATAAAGAAAAAACACCGAATTTGAATTGATTACATCTCCAAGAAACTACACAGAGTGGAGTGAATCCCAATGTGGAATGTATGAGATTTAAATTTTGCAGATTCTGGCAAAATTGACTACACAATTCTTCGTACTTTCCTAGAGATGTGATCAAGTCCAACTAGTTCAGGAAGTTCAATTGATCGAGAACAGTATAAACTTTGTGATTCAAACACTGTTTTGTGTGAAAAGTCATAATTATATGAAGAAAAACGAACGTAGCTCCTCAGGAGCGCATTTGAGGGCAATTTCATCCACATTTTCTGAAAGTTCAGAAAATTTTACGTCGATAATGTGTCCTTTGAAAATTTTTTAGAGTCATGTGTCATGCTCACAAACGAGGTCGAATCAAAATAAGGCGGAGCGCCCTTGGAACCATACAGGTAGCACGCATATTTCATCGTTGTCGTCCGAGAGCGATATTTTGGCTTAAAATCATCGTAGAGAATTTTAAAAAAAAGGAAATTGAAGGTCTTGAAAAGCCCTACAAGATCCCGTTGAGTTTTTTTCGATCCGTCCATGCCCATGAAAATTACAGGTGATTGACGCGACTTGAAAATTTTCACTTTTTGACAGTGAATACTGGACATGAAAAATGCATGAAAAAAATTTTTAAAGTACATGAAAAGTTAGCATTTTTTCTGATCTTCAAGATGCTTTTTGTAAAATTGCCGTACGACCAATAGTTTTTGAGCAATCGATGTTTTAGTGCGAGTATCGATGTTCCATTATTTTTGGTGGGTACTGTATATATATAATTTCTTTAATATGAGCCTATATAAGGCAATGCTACTGCTACAGGCTGTAATTAAAAAATGCTTGATTGATTCTGCGGCTTTGGCTATCATTTTTTTGTGCTAAAAAAAATCTGTTCTCGGAGTTTCATCCAAATCCATGACCCGCACTCCCTGGACTCTCCTCGTTTGATTTAATTTCGATCAAATCCGATTATGATCTTGACTCTAAAAAAAGATTCGCATATTCCATGGTTTCATTACTTCGGATCGAAGAAGATTTTCCATATCCCTCTTGGAATTCGAAAGTGCAGCCAATGTGAAAAAATTGTCTGATATTCCCGAGTGGGTTCGAGAAAGAAAAATTTAACATTTCCCTCTCGCATTTTCCTTGAACATACAAATGTGTCTTTCGTTTTAGATTCATGTGCGTTTATAGCAATATTCATTTTTGAATAGCCTCGAGCAATTCATTTCATGAAATTTTTTTGAAACTTATCTCTATTTCATTTTTTTTTCTCAATGCTTTCACCCCATATATAAAGTGACCCAAGAAATATAGTGTATTATTTGCAGAACCCTGCGATTTTTATTCCACGATGCGTCCTCCATTTGAATTATCAAGCGCAGATCTGTAAGCATAATATATAACGTCCAGCCAACATCATATATTATGATGTTGACATGAATCTCGTTACAGTCGCCGCGGATGAAAAAGAGATGCGACGGGAGCGTTCTCTTTTCTTTCATGAATCCGTCATGAGTAACATTTAAATCTCCCCATACGTTAAGGTAAATATAACCGTTCGAATCAAAAAGCGGTTTCACATCAAAGAGTTTTCTTTTATAACAGTACACGCTTAAAAAAAACTTTATCCGTACTTCAGAGAAATGAAACCGTCATTTTGATGTAAAATCAAAAATGCGTGACAAATATCTTCGAGAATATATATTATCTTGCATTTCTCTGATTGAAAAAAAAAAATACTTCAAAGCAGAATCAGAAGTCAACGATGACCTCCATATAGTCTTCAATGTAATTAACTTCTGACAAGAAAATTGAGGTCAAAAGAGGAACCCCATAAAATTTTCTCGAAAATATATCTTCCCTCTTCCTACTTACAATTAACTATACGTATAGTGCTATTTTAGAGAAGACGTGATGTGCATAGCCTTCATTTTCGAAAGAGCGAAAATTGCTTGACGAGGTTCGCATTCTCACATCTGCGATGTCAAGAAGTTGAAGCTTGCGAAGATGGAAGTACTTATAACAAAATATAGCGATGAAATTCTGGAGTTAAAGGTATATAGAAGGTTCATCGTGTGAAATTCTAATTTAGGTCATGAGATGTAGTAAAGGTTGAAATATAACTACTCATCATCGTAGTGGTTTTTTAAATTACATAAAAATATGTCTCTGTCTCGAATGAATTTTTTGCAATGATATCAATTTATTGTTTTGACTAACTCGAACTTGGATCCGAGAAATTGGCTTGACATTCAATACACACATCTCGTGTACCTATATAAACGTGCTGCTCTCACTCTTATTCTTATTGCATGAAAGAAAAAAAAGGAATATACCTGCTATACGATGGCAAAGGAGCGGAAATACACCTGTGATGATAGCCACCTCAAGAAAATGCCCAGAGTCGTGATCTGTGAAAGAAAGAAAGCGGGCCCTGCACATCCCACACCCAGATTCACTTGAAGCAAAGGTGAATTGCGGGGGCCCTTTGTCGCTTGATCCGCCCCTTCTATATATTTTTGAATGAGCGCTGCACACATTCGATCATTTTTCGAACGTGTTGTTTTTGAAAGGCGACGCGACGCTATATATATATAGCGGCGGGGGGCCCTGCCTGAAAATCATCGGCGTGGGGCCTGTTTTGCGCATGCGCCACAACGGCCGAGTCAGCTGCTGCACGTTCGATTTGCTTTGCATCAGTATATTTTTCGCTCGTCGCGGGTTCTTGCAGATATTTATTTTCTAACGGCTGTCGCTCGCGTGCAGTTTTTTTACGATATTACACTCCGAGTGTGTATTTCGAATACGCACGTGTATCTGGTGATTATTGTGCAAGAGTTTTGTGATAAGTAGAGTTCAAGTGCACGTGTTACTCACTCTACACTCTCAGTGCCGGTGTTTTCGTGGTATAGTGAAGTGACAGTTCGGTGCGGAGTATTTACCTTTGGAAGTTTGGTATTTACCTTTAGCGTACTTTGGGTACTGCATGTATAACATCATCAAATACATCAGAAGCGAGATGCGAAAATGGCGTGCCATAGCAGGCTGTTAGGTGAGCCAGCAGTGTTTGATCCTTTCATCTTTTGTGTGTAGAATCTCTGATACTCTGGCGATGATGCTCTGCTCTGGATGCTCTGGACCCTCTCACGTGATTTTCGATAGCCATATAGATAATATAGCCTGCTATCGAACATACGAGTACAGGTATATACACTAAGGCATACTTACTGTACTGCGGTGATTTCGCGCTTCGATGCTCGAATATATGTGGAGGCTGCATCTTAGGCCCGAGCGAAACTGAATGCATCTCTCACAGCGCCCACTCAAATTCGGAATTCCATGCACTGCTGCATAGTTTGCGCTATACGTATGTACCTATATGTGTGTACATTTATCCACATGGGCGTTCTGGCGGATAATACCTCTAATACGTCACAGACCGTCGGAATGCCCATCAGTATGTTGTAAATGCGAGGGTTGTGTAAGCTGGACATATACCTGATACATACAGCTTTGGTCAGCTAACATTTCGAATTGCTCGAAGCCCTTTGTAAACCTCTGGTTAGGGTAGTTGGTGGTTGCTGTTACAAACTCGATGGTTTCTGGAGCAGCCTGCGCAATTTCAGGGTGTAGAACTTCATTCTTTATTCATGCACACCTGTTGATATACCTCTCATACGTTATTCATATGCGCTTCTGAGTTTCAACGCTTCCCCTCATGAGGGAGATTTTCAATTGAATCAACAGCGAGGGATGAATTTTACTCTTTGTTGTAACGAGTTGTAAAGTAGTGGAATCGAGCAACGAACAAATGGGTATCATTCCAAACAATAATGAGAGTTTAAAGAATGGGAAGTTACACATTGCTGGTGAATAACTGGCTTTTAAATTACTCTATCTCATAAATTATATCGTAGGTACTTCTATCTCAATGAATATTTTTTCATGTGCAGAAGTATCTCACTTCAACATTCTGCGCGTACTTCCCTAAATTTTGTGTAGAAAAAGTCTCAAACCTTGACTTGTTTTGAAATGAGTTTTTATTACATCATAGTAATGTTGAGTTGCAATACAATTCTGGAGTTTTGGATCCACGTAACTCATCTGCTAAAAGAGTTTCATGACTAAGAGTTTGTTCGTATGATTGTCGTGTCACTCTTAATTTTAACCAACAACATAACTAATGGGATGAACCCCAACCCTTCCAATCAATTGCTTCAAGATTGAATTGTTTAAATGGAATCTACATATATTGATATAGAGCGGATACAAGTGGATAAGGGCCTAGTGATTGACCGAGTGAATCCATTACCTCGCTGTTATAGTATTACACTATCATCCAATGACTCTTGTATCCTAATTGATATCAGCACCACATATGTGCCTTTTCTCTTGTCTGGCTTGATAAGTATAGCAAAAGTCAACAAATGGAGAACTAAATGTATTATTTTCTTGATTTTATCATCATTTTCCTCTATGAGATTTTCACAACTCTTACGATGACAGATATACTCAATCATACAGAACTAATTCACACCACAGTCGATCCCACATGCCCAAACTTGTCTTTTCCATCTCCTCGAAAGTAAAAAGATGCTTTCCCATCAAATATCGTCCAGGCATTATCAGATCACGTCGCTGAATCAAAATATTCATGAATTGTTGCTCTTTACTTTCTCTTTTTTCAGAGGTGCGTAATCTCATCGTCTATGTGAAATTGCCATGTGCAAACTGTAATGGGGTTCGCTCGCAGAAAATCACGTCCACCATTATACTGTGCCATCACAAAAATTTGAATCGTAATCGAAAGAATTCTCCAGATGCACATCGTCATATCACTAACATATCTATATCGTAATCCAATCGCGATCGTATGAACCACGCCGTGGATATCGGAATTGAGACGCGGACACTAAAGGCCATTGGCTCTCGGCAAATTAATAATCGAGCCGATATAGCTAAGCTATATGAGCAGCTCTGTGGAAACTTTGAGCGTATGCAACCTTGCTCGAACCCTTAAGAATCTCAGGGAATAATCTCAAAATATTTTCGGTTTGTTTTGGTGCTCTTTTTGGCGCAATCATTAGTTTTTCGATCCATTGTTACCCAAAAAAATTATCATCTTATTGGGAGGTCAAAATGTTAGATTTGTGTCAAACGGCTAGCTTTTCCCTTTTTTTGGCCTCTGCGTGCCTATGTGAAGCATCGCGGAGGAGCAGCTAGTTCAGCAGGATTCGAGTGGGCAGAAATATCGTATATATAGTCAGGGTAGCATCAAACATCGCAGCTACAACAATGAAAAGATCATTTCCTGTGTGACTGTTGAGCACGTACATTTTGGGGCGCAATTATGCCCGAAATTTTACTCACTCTGTTTTCCTCAAAAGAAACGAATCAGCCTCAACATTACAGGCTTTTTTCTTCCAATTCCACTCCAGACACAATTTTTTCATGCCTCAAAGTCTCGAAAAAAATTAATTTTCATACTTTGGGGGAATTACTCTTCGCGAAAATCAACTATTCTTTAATTTTTTTGCCAGGTCTGTGCCTTACTGGTATTATGTAGCCCTTGAACGTGAGACTATTCTCATGACATCGATGAGCGGAAATATTAATACTCTGGCATTTAAGTTGATTCGTCCTTTACTCGTTTCGAAAAGTCAAAAAAACAACATGTAAGAATATCCGGTGAGATTTGGGGTTATCACAATCTTCACCCCCAAATATCAGAATTTCCGCGGAACTACTCGTATACCTCTATCCTTCCCATATCCATGATAGCCAATTGTCTGGGATAGGGTTCGAGTTAAGTACGCTTTACTTGGAAAAAGAAGAAGAAAAAAAACCATCGTTCAAAGGGAATGGCCAAGATCCGGAATCGCATGCAGGGTCAGAAAATCGAGCGTGTGAACATTGGAGTCTAACAGCCAGCATTTGGGGTGTCAGTGTATGTGTTTGCTCAATTCGTTTGCAAATATATGCCCTCGTGTTTGTGCATATATACACAGGAAGGAATAGAAACTTGCATCCCTTACGTATACTCGTCGTGATTCGGGTGTGAATTATTAACGAGTTCGGGGTGTGCCCGGGTTCATTCATGCATGTTGATGCACTTTTTAGACGAGGAGCATTTAAAGTCGGATAAAGTCAATGTTTGTTGTGATTACTATATATAGGATTCAATTCTCTGCAACTGAATAACAACCGATGACGACGTGAATACTTGCACGCGATCAAACTTGGGAACACACACAATAATTCATGCGTTCGTCAAACGTAAAGTAACTGTCTGTGAAATCGATATCTCAGTTCGATTAAAACGCGTTAGTTTGTGATGGTTTATCTAGTATAGGAAACACGAATTTAAGTGAAATTCAACTAGATTTCTTTTTCGATCCAATTCAGAGCAGTGAGAGCACAACTTTTTATCTAAAAACTTTTCCACGTACACTATAACATATATAGTGGTGTCAGTATCATCGATGCGGCAGAGCATCAGCATTCCACGATAGATTAGTTTTCCTCCTAGTATATGATACTCTCACTCAGTTGCTGCTGTATCGCGATCAAAAAGCTCTCTCGGCATCGATGGCAAAAATTCCTTTTTTTCCTGACGACTGCTCCTGCTATCACGCGAACCAATAGTCAAACAATTGATTCAATCGGGAAAGAATTTCTCATCTCGTCGTTTCCAATGTAACCCTTCGACGCAAAAGAGGTCTTGGATGGGAGAACAGCTTTTCATTTTGCCGGAAAATTTTTGAAATCGGAAGCACGAAAAATCTCTCAGCTCTCGAGCTTTTCATTCATCCATCCACCACTCTGATGGTTCTCGGGAAAGCGTTCAACAGAGTAGACTCTTTTCGTTGTTGAAAGTGTAACTGTCCTGGGAAAAATAGAGAGCGGGCGATTGGTAGGTATTATATTAAGCGAGTTAGTATCGGGTGTCGTGTTCGTCACTTCAATGCTTTTCCATCGTTAAAGTAAAGACCGCTCCGGGTAACCAGAGACGAGGCCGCTGTGTTATAAGAAGATGAGCAAGCTTAATTAAAAATCGAGTCTTTTGTCGGTAGTTGTGAAAATTTCTCTAGAGAGATGGATTGTTTTTTTTTTATGTTCATCATCAACGGATAAAAATATCTAAAAATAGAAGAGTAAAATGGTTCATTATTTTATGAGTACTTTTAGCCAAATCAACTTGTGGGTTTTTAATATGATCAAATGCTATTCGATATTACTTTAGCAAGCTTGATTATGATGAAAATGAATGGGTTCTTAGCTCAATAGAATTGGTAGACGGTGAGTCAGCTGAAATCACAAGATGAATCGATAGATAAATAACAACCTTCTACTCATAATTTCGCACAAAAACCGTATTCCTGTCGGTGAATTTTGAGGTTGAGGGCCAGACACAGAGCAGAGCAATCAAATCAGACTTCGAGAGATTCTAATCTCGAACTACTTTAAAAATGATCAACCAGAGCGTGAAAAAAATTTCAGCATCCGAACTGATGCGGCGACGAACGCGTTGGAGGCATCCGTTTGACGATCTTCTTCGAGGATGAGGTTCCGGCCTAAATCTCGGGCTGCAACAGCCGCAAGTCCCAGAATGGAACTACTAAGACGTCGATCCGGACCAGCTCAACAATTCAAACGTTCCCGGTCGGTTCGAGCCTCTGTAAAGCTCATCTCCAAAATTCGAAGTCATCACCTCCAACAGCTTTCTTCATCGCCAGTTTCGTTTGACCCCCGAGGAAGTAGCCCAACCACCACGAATAGTTCAACCTTCGGGTCCAAAAATCGTCAAATCGCTAGAGGCATTAGAATTGGTGCCATCTCCGAAGATGGTTGCCTCCTGGCGGATGAATTAAAAACTAGACTGTCAATCGCGGCAGCCCTACCTCGACACCAGGGTGATTGTGCATCGGCCTATGAAAACCCAACATTTTTAGATAGTTCACACGATTCGTCAACCGCAAGCTTCTTTCACGAAGAACTTGAACCAAAGGTCATTTTAGAACATAAGATGGTAGAGCAGCGCCCTCTAGCGTCAGAAGATCCTGGACTTACTGTAATCGTTGGAAATGGATCTGAAGGACCTTCGCAAAATCTGGTGAAGAAGAAAATTTCTAGTAAAGGCTTCTTCAGGAGTAAAACGAAGCCAACAGTGTCTAGCAATGGTCAGGTTACATCTGGTAAACCAGAGGATCGAGTGGATGAGATTGAGAGCAAACTTTTTCCGACTCACAGAATGGTACTGGCCAGGAGCCAGTCAAAGACAGAGGTGACCCAGTGCAATGGAGCAGAAAACGGTCCGACACGATCACTAAAAAGTATGTGTGCCTATATGAGAGACTGCATCTCTTCTTAAGCGCTAAGTAATTATCATAATGCGCGACGTTTTTGTACATATTACTAGAGTTGAGGTTAGGATCGAAGAATAGTTATATACTACGATGGGAGTCAAGCCAAGGTTGGTACCTTGTAATTTTCGCAAGAGACTATGTTGGAACTTGACGAGGGACGTACTACTACTGTGAAAAATTTGCGAAGCTCGTTAACAGAGAAGCTCGTAGTTGTCTGCTTGATGCGGTAATCGATGTTAAGGCTATCCGAGGGCTCTCTATATACTTACATACTAACCGATGCCCTGCCTTTGTTAGCTCTCAACACCTTTTGTAGAGGGGTTCTCTCGATCGGCCAAGGGCTTTTCTTTGAAGTGAGACCAGAACCCGTTGATTGAGAAGGATTTCGATTGATAAAAGCGTCCTTGTGTCTTTGAAATCCCTACGCGATTAGTGGACAAATATCTCACACCGAGTTTACTAATTGATTCTCAAATGTCGTCTTTTAGCAGAGCTTGTTTTCTTGAGCTACAAATTAAAGGTCCCCGAACTTACAAAATTAGCATCTTTTCTGATGATGAACTCCTCCGATGAATAAACTTGGAAAGTGAATCCGTATCACACTTTCCAGATAAAAAAAGTTGTAGCAAAATTGAAAACGAGATTACTCGATCTAAATTTTGTTATTTTCATTCGAGTTTGGTATTTGTTCATTTGTCTTGACAAAAAATCCAAAGTATGAAAGAGCTGTAGTAGTTTCAAACAATTTGATCCAAATTCTGATTTGAAAGTATGAGAATCCTATACAAACTCCCGAGTAAACTGCAGAAATTTTCAAAGAAAACATACGAACAGTAATATTAGGTCACAAACTGTCACATTTAGATTATTATCCTTGCGTGAGAGATCAAGTCTGTAACTTCGGTGGAGGAATTTTGATTTTGAAGTCTTTCCAAATTAAACCCCATGACAAAATCTCAATAGGACTCAGAATATTTTTCTTCTTCAAGTTTTTTCTCCTCAGAAAAAGGATACCATCACCATTCGTTCCATCGGTGAATCTAAAATTTTGATAATATTGCTCTCAAAAACCTCATAATGTATGCAAACTCATCCCACTCTCACACACCACTCTCACCTCATGCATTAATATGTGAAAATGCATGAGAGTGTATAGTGGTGTGCACGTCAGCCCATTTTCTCAGAATGTTCCTCTGCATCCAACCACATCGTAAATATTCATTTTCTTAAAGAATGGAAAAACAAAGACGTGGACTAAATTCGCCTTGAGTTGTACACCCCTTACCCTCTTTTTCCTTTGTAGACATTCTGGAGCCTCTCAAACGACCCCAGTCTTTTTCACGATAAACTACAGATATCAGAATCTTTCAAACAAAATAAAAAATCGAAATCCACATACATCGATCTACAAATGTCTCTGTCGATCTCCTAGTGTAATAATCACGCTATCTCCGACTCTGAGCACACCCTCGCGTTTCATTTCCGTTTGTGCTTCATTACTCGTCTCACTCCCGTAGTATCTGCTATACATTTTCCCGCCCTCGCAATATATTGTAAAGAGTGAATCGACCTCCAAGGATGCGCGTCACATACCAAAAAAGAAAACCTATATTTTTCTTTATTCTTTACTTTTTATCACCTTCCAACGTCATTCTTATGTTTTTTTCTTCATACTTTTTTGTTCGCAAACAGAGCTGCATTCTTTGCAAGGAATGGAGTTCCTGGAGGGTTTTACAAAGAAGAAACAACATCAAGTTCAGCAGCAGCTACAGCAGAAAAACAACCAGTATCAGCAGCTCAACAACCTGTCATCTATTCATATCAACAATTCGATCACGGCACAATCCTCACTCAACAACATACATTTGCATGGTACATTTTTTTGCATAGCTTTGCTTTCCATCTTTAATTTCTGCTATTTTTCTTATTTTTGGTAGAATATTTACAAAATTCACATTTTCCGGAAAATATTCATCATCACGTTTAGGAATTAATGAAGAGATGCTTGAGCTAACATTTACTATGCAAATCAATTTTATGTATGCTGTGGAGCTTTGAAGTTATTTTGAGTTGATCGATATTATACTCTCGGGTTCTCTCTGGTTTTTCAAAAAAGCGTTGATTGCTTTTGATTGCGGGAATCGTTCTATTTGAAAAAGGGAGAATATTCATTCGGATGCAGAACTGTAAATATCTAGTTGAAAGAGTTTTCTGTTGAAAAAGTTATGAACGCTTTATTTTGTTCATTCATTTTATGTAGGTTCTTTACTTCAAACTAAATGTATCCTGTGATCACAGAAGCGCGAACCACTTTTACTGAGAATTTTATTGAAAACCTGCAAAGTAGAGAGTAAAATATGTTGAACAAGCTTAGCCTAATTAAATGTGGTGCAGTGCACCCTTTTTTTACTTGTTTTGATCCAACTCTTTGCCCTTTTTGATTCAATGAAATGAAGATAAGAGGTTTACATTATAGAGTTTGTGCTCTGATGAATTTCCCCATGTTATTCTCCAGAATTTTGTTATTAGTTTTCTTAATGAATGCCAAAAGACCTCGCACAAAATCTCAATGTCCGATAGATCTCACAATGCTGATCAACTTTGTAGCTGAGCACAAAGAGCGTCTATGAAGCGATTTCCAGATAATTTCAGTCAAAACCAGGAAAATATCTATATTACAGAAGCTATGTTGACAGTATTTATCAATTTTTTTGGGGCGTCTCGGTTGCTACCTGATGGACGTTTTAATGTCTAATAACCGACAAATTTTTCCACTCGTACTCATCAGTTTGAAGAATTTTGCTAGAGAAACGCACGCAAGAATCTCTCATCTTGGTACTAAATGCAGCTCATGTATTGTATCAAGTATCCTCAATCATACAAAAGTAGTCGATATCAGCGATTGCGTGCCTGTTTTCGCGTTGATAATTGTGAGTTAGTTACCACCTGAAAATATAATGCTCATTAAAGATGGAGTACTATTTTTATAGACATTGTTCAAGTATTCGATCATTTGGGTTGTCGGAAACAGTGGCGCTAAAAAGTACAGACGTATCGAGTGGAATACGTACGAGATGTATAATAGACTCTGATCCGAGTACACATGCCACGGCACAGTGATTCTCAAAAATAGTTTGGCAAAAATTAGCCTGAGGTTCTTATCGGTACTTTAACTGCTCTTGAGTGTTCTTTAGTGTAATATAAATTAAACATGTAACGCAGACTTGATATAAAATATGAGCTCCATATTTTTTCATAATGACAGATTTGTGTGTCAGCCTGTCTTGCAAAATTTTTCAAACTGACAAGGAGAGGTCATGGTCTGTGGGTCGTGGATTCGGTTGAAACTCTGGGAATCGTCTCATTTTGGCACCAAAAGATGATATCCGAAACCGCTTACTTGAATGCTGAAACGTTTTGGAGCTACATCCTATGACATTAGCGTTGCCCATATAGGCCCATGTTGGAAGTTGATATATATAGGTATACTAACAATGCTAATGTGATTGACCATAGCTCTGAAACGTTTTAGCATTCAAGTTAGCGGTTTTGGATATCATCTTTTGGTGCCAAAAGGAGACGATTCCCAGAGTTTCAGCGGAATTCACGACCCACAGACCATGACCTCTCCTTGTGAGTAGGTATAAAAAAATCGATTGTATATTAGACATTAAAATGTCCAGCTAGCAAGCGAGAATTAAAAAAAGAAGCAATAAATAGTGTCAATATAGCCTATGCAACCTCGATTTTTCCCTGATTTTGACCCAGAATATTTCAAAATTGGTTCATAGCAGCTCTTCCTGCCCAACCAGCAACCAAATTTACCAGCGTTGTAAAGTCTAAGCATATCAAATTTCATCAAAATTGACCTTAATCCAGTTACCATTAATTTCTTGCGGGGTCCTTCATGTCCAAGTAATAGGAATTTCAAAAGATTATTTTGACGGCTTTTGATGCCAACGAGAGCAAAGAGAATCCTGCAAAAATCTTCGAGAAAATTATGTCAGTATTTAAAATATTCATGTGAACCATTCAGAAGGGTCAGTTCTGCTCTTGTGAAATCTTTTTTATCGTGGAAATATCGATTGCAACAAAAACCTAAAAAAAACGACAATTGCAATACTGAAATTATGAAATTACACTTTTCGAACTTGAATCGTCCTCTTATATGGAACAATGATACTAAATTCGTAAATCGGCATTGGAGGAGTAATTTTTATTTCTCTATTGTTGACCTCAGATTTGAGGCCATTTTTGATGAGAATTTATCGACCGGGGTTTGATCGTCGAGATGTTAGTCAAAGAAAAGTGACATCAAGATAAAGATCCGCCGGACCCTGAATAGCTCAATGGTAGAGCATCTTCCCGTTATGTAAGAAGAAGGTTCCCAGTTCGATCCTATATCGAGGCATTTTTTCACGATGTCATTCAAATGCATTTTTTTTTCTTTGATTAACATCTCGACGATCAAACCCCGATCGATAATTTTTCATCAAAAATGGCCTCAAACCCAAGGTCAACAATAGACGAGAAATAAAAATCAGTCCTCTAATGTCGATTTACGAATTTAATATCACTGAAATTATGATGATTCATGAATGCATCTCATTAATGACCTAATCACTACAATAACCCATCTTCAATCACAATTACAACTTCGTCACTTGATCAGATATCCAATCATCAATATCATGATGATTGAAAACATCTAAAAGCACTCCACGCAAAAGGTCATTTCAATCAAAGTCAACTTTCAATAATTGCTTGATTAACTATTAGCTATCTTGCTGCACAGCGAGCCCATCCAACTTCCAAACTTAAATATCTCTCTCTCTCTCGGTATCTACTGTGCGCATTCCTAAGAGTTAATTGACTTGTGGGCTTCAGAGGAAGTTTAATGAATCCTGGAAAATTACCAAGATTCTCAAACTTGCCATAATCTCTGTACCACCCCCCCCCCCTAGATCTTCCAAACGAATATCAAAAGCTAACCGAAGTTATATCCTCAACTCTAAGACGACAAATTATTATCAATTCTAACACTATTTCTTGAAGAATAAACAGTCGACATCTGTAATTAATTAAAATGTGTATTTTTTTTACTCAACAGCTCTTTTCGCAGCGATTGAGCAAGGTTACATCGACAGGGCTCGTGCAATTCTCGAATCGACCGACGTCGACATTAACAGGTGAGTTTACTCGACAATTTTCACTTAAATTTATGTAATATGTAGATTCATTACGTAGTAATAGAGGTTCTTCATTTGCCAGGAAGTCTCATTGCCTCAGCTTTATTTATTCATCGCGAATCTTGAAATCATATACATGCCTAAATAATTCATAATAATCGATATTCCAATAACTCATACGTCGAGATGTATTGCTTTGGCATTTCCAATCTAAATTTATTCATCACTACAAATTGGCGGAATATCAACACTCAAAATATACACAAATATATATCTGTATATAGAAGTAGCTGTGTCGAACCTCAAGAGCTTGTCGTTTGTTTGTTCTTGTCGGTTAACTAACTTTGACTCTCCTTCAATCAATTATTCCTGGCCTCACTTTACCACACAGAACCAGAGACTACAGAAACCTATGCGCGCCACCCGCAAAGCTTCGATTTGTCTTTGGTTTCAACTGCAGTATAGCCGCAAAATGCAGCGTCAGAATCAGAGAGTTCCAGAACAATTTTCTACGAATCGTTCATCCATCTCTTTTCAACATCACATCTTTTGATTCTTCATTAGTTTTCATTCATACCCTCTCATCTGACGAATTCAATTTTCACAGCAGTTTGCCGCCAATTTCAAATATCTACTACGCACAAGTCTAACTTTCTATCTATACACTGAAGAAATTAATCTACCGGAATAATTTTTTTTACAAGGACTCTCAATATATTTACGAATACTTTTCTTCAAAGGTTTTGAGAAGTTGAGAAGTACAGTAAAAGGGCCAATATATATTTTCTATGTACTGCATAGTCTTACAGAACTTGTCGAGCTTCTTGAAGCTTCTTCTTCTCAATCTTAGGACTCATCTCATACTTCCTCTTCCTTGCAACGGCAAAGTTTTTCATACGCCACATAGAACTCGCAAAAGACTAGTTTCTATCTGACAAGAGCCCTTGGATATATAATCAAGTATAGCGACATTCTTTTCTTGAGTTTGGAGGAAGGAAAGATGCCTTTCTATAGTATGACAAAAGTTCAAACGAAATGGCCTCTTGGTGGTGGTCGTCATCGTCGTCGGATTCAGGATATACTCACACATATAATAGGTACATATACACTTGGGAAGGATGTTATAAGACGTGGGGGAGTTGTTGGTTCCTTTGAAGAAATTCATCGAGCGTATAACAAAGAGGGGTGGTATATTCTTGTCAGAGGCAGAAATTGGATCGGTTTAAATGAAGCGAGATATAAGTGAAAAATTGGAAAATTTCATATTGGTGTGTGTAACGGGTTTAAAGATTTGTTAAAAAGTAACGATCCAAGCGACCTATTTTCGATGACATGTTTGTAACGTCTACAACTTTGGTTGACTCTGGGTTTAGTTGTTCTGAAACAAAAGTTACCAGGATACGTGATGTGCAAGCTCTATGATGAAAATTTTACAACTAAGCCATTCGAGTTAGTATTTGTTTTAATCTTTTGTGCCCTACTGTACATTCAAATAAGAAATAAATTGTTGCAATCTTTGACTTTTGAATTCAGTGATAAGTTACTCTCAATTCAATTAATATAACTTGAATGTCCAAAAATATTCAAGGTACCCAAGAAAATAATTTGTCTCATTTGATTAGAATGAGGTGAGTTTTGTATGAAATATGGTAATAATAATCCATCCATCATCAAGTCACGTAGCAATGCTTTTAAAATCGATTTTTTTTGCAAAATGAAGGATTTTCTATAACTTTTTCTATCTCGGAGTGTGTCTATATCGGGCAAAGTTATATTCCCTCTGCACATCGAAAAACTCATTTTCGAGCGATAAATAATTCATTTGATACCTAAACAAATTAAACGTTCTGTGAAGCTCTATTGCAAGAAGAGATAATTGAGATATTTTCAATTCAAAAGAAAAAAATTAGGCCTTGGGACATCCTACGGTTTATAACAACAGTATCTAGACGAAAAACAATTGATCTTCAAGCTTCCAGATTTTCACCATGAATCCATTCATTTTGAAAAATCAAAGGACAAACAGTAAAAGTTTTCAATTTCCGACTGGCTAATTTTCTCAATGAATGAACGATGGAATTAGATAAAGCCCAAAGAACAATTCCTGGAACCTCAAACTAAAAAGCTCTATTTGGTCCTTGATAACTATGAAGCTACATAAAGGAGCGCAAGATCTCTTAGTCGCTTTCAGCAATAGTCTGTACAGTCACAAAGTGATAATAAAAGAGTAAGATATTCTCGGCACAATTCTACGGAAGCTCTCAAAGCTCTTCGAGCCGTGCTATCGTAAAATTAGCATACCTATACACTCTCTTGTTGCATTATACATCAGCTCAAATTGACTGCAAACGAGGCTTCAATCATCCCCCTCAAATGACTCTTTCACCAATAATACCCATTCATCCAGTGTTGAAAATGATTATTGTCATGTAAAATGATAGATTTTTGTCACCAAAAATTATGCAAATATTTCATCTTGTTTACAAACCCTCGTGAATTTAACAAAAAGAAGCTTTCACACATCGAGTTTTTTGTCCATTCTACACAAAATTAAGCTCCCCCATTCAAGATAATAAATTGCTCAATTCTCATTACAGTGTAAATGGCGACGGGCTAACCCCACTGGATGCTGCAGTCTTGAGTAATAATCGTCCTCTGGTTAAAATGCTTCTCGCATTTGGTGCACAAGAGGGAAACCAGTGTAAGTTTATCACACTTTTTCTTGTACCTCAATGTTTCATTTTCGTCTTACTCATCATCGCAATGTAGAAGAATCTTTCGTAAAAATGTTTGTCATAAAACATTCATATTCAAAAGTCTCGGAATGGAGTAACTGATGTGTGGTGTGTTGTTATTTTACTGTAAGATGAAGTGAGTGAGAGAGAGGGAAAGAGAGAAGTGCAAGCATAGAGTGTATTTATAACCTTTGTAAATTTTTGCAAGCAAAGGAAACGAGAGTCTGAAGTATGTATATATGCCTCTGATGATGAAGGAAGGCGACTCACGACGACGACAACGACGACGAGATGGTGGTAGTGGGAGGCGTAGAATTGTCCCTTTGAAGAGTTTTTTGTTCGCCTCTTTTCACGCCAAAGTAGACCAACAAGCTGCTGCACTTTCAGAGTGACAAAAATTTCATTCATTCCTTTCTTTTTAGAGATAGACGCCACCTTTGCACGTGACGACGGAAACGACGACGATGGCAATGAAAGCTACAATCAGCAAATTGCACCTGTTTTTTTGAATTTTCCTTCGCTCTGTTTACCAACCACATCGTAAAGATGTGCAGACTTAACAATGAGACATAAAGAATGCGTTCACATGATAGAGACTATATGTATAGGATTAGGTGTGTAAATGTAGGTGTAAATAAAGTTAAGCTGGCACGTTATCCTAATTAATTGCAAAATGATTGGAATCTCTTCAGTGAATAGCATTGACATGCTCGCGACTCGTGGCATTAGTTTGCGTATTGATTGAGCGGATGTTACGGTGTTTATCCAATTACAATCGTAAAATTGATTTGGAACCAGGTCCTTCGTTTATGATATTTGATTGATTTGGTGATACGTTCATTTTCAACGCAATCGCATTTGGTCTTCATTTTCATCGACACGTTTTCTTGATAAACATCTTCTTGCTCGTACACTATTTTATTCACTCGACGATGGAAAAATTGATTTTTTTCCGAAACAGAATTTGGTTATCGAGGTGAGATCCAACGATGTCTTTTTGGAACTTTTTTCTAGGTTCATTTCAATCCATTTACGTTTGCCAGTTTTCGAATATTTTATGAGCTCAACTAAGTGTGAAAGTATATCGTTTGATCTATTGATGTCGATAGTGAGTTTCGTTAATCGCTTTGATGCAAAATGTGTAGACCCATGAATGAATTTTTCTCGGGCCAAAACATTCAATCTCAACTAGTCAGCTAAATCAGCAGTAGATTGAGAGAATCGATAAAACAATTGATGGAAAAAAATATAGTCACAATAACGAAAGCATTTACAGAACATTCAACATGAGTACCAACTCAAATTGATGCGCAGTAAATTCCGTCTTGGATTGGAAAAAATGAAAAAGTCAAATAAGAAATGCCAGTTCCTAATCTGTTCATAAATTGACAACACAGAAATTTCATTGACAACCAGAACGCTAAGAATTCAGAATCGCGAGAGGACAACCGCAATATGCAATGCGAATTCCACCTCAATTAAGATTAAATTATTCATCGCCGATGACTAAAACTTTAATTGTACAACTCTGGTATTTCATTCACAGGAATAACTCGAGCAATCATAGTTCACAGCTGTACCATACAGCGAGAAGAAAAGTTTTGAACGCTACATAGAATGCAGTGGCGCAGCGACAGCAAAGTTCAAACTACCCTCGTCACAACTTTTTGTCAGTTCACCAAATCATCCAAAATCCAAATTTATCGCCATCCCAGACACGCAAGAAGCTTATATTTCTCCTCGTGCGAATATACAATTTTCCTAAAATAGCTTCTGTCCACGTTGTCGTCCTCATCATTGGTGGTGTCGGCACAGACATGCACGATATATCTAAGTACAATATCGCACAGTCAGGAGAATCAATTGCTTCGAAAATGGCAATTAGCGAACATGTGACAATTAGATTGGCTTGGTTGATTTGACGATTATTGAAAATTCGTTCGGCCATACTTGTATCTAATCGATCATAATATCTTTCCAGAGAACAAAATGGTACGAGAATTTGTAGGTGTGAGGATATTTTGAGCGTGAGATGGAGTTTAAAAAGCAGTGAATGTGCAAAAAACAGTGACAGAGAACGATGCATCGGAAATAAAGCTGGATAGCTATTGGGGTATTAGCCCAATGTGAGAAAAAGCGAATTCAGAGGAAGCGTTGGCGTGATTTTGCGAAACAATCTGATGCTGTCGCGTATTATAGTACAGTTTTGCAGCACATAGAAAGCCATCTCGCATCGCATACTCGGCATTTTGTGTGCAATCCTCTGAACTGACTCGGATATAAACGCGAAAAATCTTTTACCATTCAAGGCCCTTGAATATATCGCAAGCTCTGCTAGTTCTCTCAACCGTCATCACCACCACGCCTCACGTCACGATAGTACCTTCGTCTTTTTTTTTATCGGTGATTTCGTCTCTAGCGGTCGTTAACTATATACCACGTATTCCTGCATTCTGAAAATCTTTTTTGTGGTCGGTCGACTTTTTACATCTATCCTAGTTTTATACTTCGACCATTGGATGTTGTAAAGCTTAGTAGTTTTATTCTCGTTTTATTCTTGATTTCTAATTGGAAAAAATTAACGAGATGCTCGTTAGAAATGAGCTAATTCTAGGTTGTTTGACAGGAATTCGTGTCTATCTCTGGCAGACAGGTATGTTACAATTTTGCGAGTTTCCGATGTGAAAGTGGGTCAGGATTAATTCTTGCTGCCAGATTTGATCTCGTTCAATGTTTCGGCGAAGATTAAGGTTTATCCCGTTTGTCGTTGTTGAGAATTTCGCCCGAGATTCTGCTGAAATTGCCGAAGCGTGGTATAATCACGCACGAGACACTTGGATGCATTTATATATCTATAGAAGTCGAGGCACGTAATGAGAGAGTAAAGTCACGTATTGACTCCTTTTGTAGTAAAATAAGCGACGATTGCGATGTCTCAAAGTTAAAGATTCTGTTCAGCCTTGTATTAGAGTATCATGCTATGCATATTCATTCTATTTTGGAAGAAAAATTTGATAGCATTGTTCAAAGTTGCAATTAATATACTCGAGCCTATTTGACTTCATTGGGCAATTTTTTGAAATCTTAGAATTAATACAGCCCATTTATCAGAGAGATACCGTTTTCGAATGAAATCTTTGGAAAATCTTGAATAAACGACAATGAGATGATACCCCAAGCATTCGAAATATCACCTCATGAGATAGAATCGAATAGAATGGAATAGAATACGCTCATTTCTGATGAAGGACTTTTTGATCATTTGTAACTCATACATACGTGGGTCAAATCACGAAGATATTCCATCACTTCTCAAAATCATGCTTAGTACTTCACTTACATTATTTGATTTTTGATTTGATTTGATTTGATTTTAATACCAGGTTGATTTTTTACATTAACAAGTACCTGATGTGTAGTACCCTAGGTACTCTTGCAGAGGTGCTTATAGCTCCTGTGCGCAGGCTGAATTCCCTATAGAGGAGACGAGAAATTCATCTCCGGCACTTATTTTTTATTGAAGCGAAGTTTTCGGAGAATATTATGAATCAGAGCGTTAATTTGATCGCGATGTTCAAACTTCAATGATATCAGAGCAACTATGAAACATTGCTTTTAAAATTCCTCCTCAAATCTCAAAGTATTGCGTCAAAAATCTATAAATACTCCTAAATAAAGCAACAAAACGGATGAAAAAAAATCTGATTGAACTAAAACCTACAGAATCGAATTTAATCCTTCCGTGAGCTTTCAACACGAAAAATACTTGGATGGTTTCATTGATTTATCGTCTTTCCACTCAAGTTCGAGGAACCGAATAATTTTCAACCGAGTGTTTGAAGATTTTTACAGTAAAAGCAAAGAGAAAGTTTGATTGAATAGCAATCTTGATAGCATATTGAGAATTCTGAGCATGAAATTTTTGATTGACTAAACGGATGTTCGTTCAGTTATGAAGAATCTCGCCTGTGAAAGGAAATCAATTTGGAGTTTCCGCACGTAGCGCTATACATGCTATACTGAAAGTGAAGAGGAAAACTTACGACTGCGTATCGCGCGCGAGGCGCCGTCGCTGCAATCCTGATTCGATCTGGGTAAAATCTCGCTCGCGCAAAAATATAGCATCAATTCTGGCAAAATATTTTTCAAGCATCGTCCTCTGTACCTAGTAACGAAAAGTGTCAGCATCCGCGAGAGACCCATTTGTTCAAAGTTTTTCCGTTGCAGACAGCGAGTAGAGACCAGTCGTAACCCTTAAATTCAATGATGCTATCCGTACACACGCTAGTTTTGGTTCTTCTCTTTGCGGATGATCAATAGCTTCAACAATTCTCTCAAACTTTTCAAGCCCGCAAGTTCTTCTTTTTCTTCCTCATTTTCTACAATTCTATCTTTGTTCTATATAGAGTTTTAGGCTGAGATATATAGAAACTGGGCCAAGAGGAGAAAAGAGAAAAGAATCGAATTGAAACAGTAAAGAGATTCTGATCAAATGGTTTGGAAATTTAGTTGGATCCAGCAGTGTCGGACACGGTAGTGAGGCAAGTCGAGATCAAAGACGGGCAAATAAGTTTTTTTTTGTCTTTATGCGAATGTGTTCTCATTATGTAGGTCAAATATATCCCAGCGTTCAATGTATTCCTGTAAAAATTGCGTATATATACTGTAAAACATGCTGCTACGAAATTCTATCTATTTCCGGAAAGCTTGATGCCACCCAGATTCGTCGTTGGCTCTTTGGATGCGGGATGAAGCTCAAAGGGTCTTTTCATCGACTGAGATTAGGACGCGCTTCGCAAACTGCTACCAAATAGATTCCACTAGGTACTACTGGAGAGATTCGTCGATTTCGTCGAAATCTATTATTCCGTACTGGGATAACGGGTTTCTCGTTGGTATACATCGATTTTCTACGTCATATGCGGTCAATACCACCGTCACGATTTTACTTATCAGCCGTCTATATGCACAGTCCATTAGTATTTTCTACGTGTTCAATAATGACGGCAGGTTGATTAGAGATTTGAATATGTTAATTAACTGGTAGCCGGTACATGTTTATCTCAAAATTTTTTTTACACTCACTCGTCATCTCGATTTAGGCGTGGAATTTCTGCGTCTAGTGGGAGCTCATTAAAAAAAATTTAAAGCACATCTCGAAAGAAATAAGCATCACGGAATTTTTCGTTGGCGCAGTAGTAGTACCAGGTCAGTTGTTGAGATCGATTGTGGTGGCATTTGCTCTTTAGATTCTGACATCTAGAATCTAAATCGCGCCTCGTTGGCAAAATAATTTCGTATTCGAATTGGCAGAGGTGTTGTTCGATCCATCGCAACAAAAAGGGCTCTCTATAGCTCTCTTATCTTGAATGCTGCAGAGCTGGCATCGAGCCGAGACTGCTCAAAACGTCCGCATTACCTATCCTAGAGAGTTGAGTCTTGAAGTTTGTAACATTTCAAAGTGTCTGATTTACATATAAGCTCGAATCGAATGTTTGAGATATTTACAAGCGAAACTTGGCTTGAATTTGATTATATACCTATGTATAATAGCACAGTCTTCTTGTTGACAAGTTCCTATTTTCTACTTGCATTTCACTTGTACTGTGATGTGAGATCGTTCGTTTTCTAGGACTTGAAAATTGTCGTTTCATCAATATTCATCTATACGAATCGTCTCTATCTTCAAATTCATGAATGCGTGATAGTTCTGATTAATATTACTGATGTTGCAGATAACAAATTTACCTCTTTTTTTACAAGTATACTTGATAGAATACATCATCTTTTCTATAGTATAGTAACTAGGAATAGAGATGGGAAAATATATCAACGAAGTAAGCTGGTAGATGTCGAATGAGAATTCGATAAACTTTCGAAAAATAGAAAAATTCTTAGACAAAAAATGAACGGGATATTCCTGGCTAATGAAGTAAATCAAACTACTTTCAATTAACTTTTACTTTTACTTTTATTTTTTTTAAATGACTGAATTACAATCTCAATGAATCAAATATTCTGTTACAGTTAAAACACCGGAAGCGTTAGGCAGTCACGTAGCCTCGTTACTAACGGAAGCTGAACGTCGAGTACACGAGCTCGCCGGAGGTGGTCTTCTGTCACCCGGGCCAAGTTCAAATTCCGGTCCGTCGCTCTTGGAACCCGGATCTGCCTTAACAGCAACTTCAATGGGTTCGTCTACTCAGACGCAGCGTCAGGAAGGCGGAAGTAGTCACCGGGGAAGTTTCTCAGCGCAGCATAATAATTTGACGGGATGCGGGGGTGGAACCAGCGCAGCCGAGGACAAACAACTTACTCTATGGGAACGAAGGGCTCGTGCGCTCAGGAAGATGCTTCTTGGGTTTGATCAAGCTCGTAAGTTCTTACTTTACTCATCTGCAGTACTTTTTTTTGATAAGGGTTACCTCAAAATAATTTTTATGAGTCATTTTATGAAAATGATCTTGGCCCAATTACGCAGTTATATCGAAGTCTGTCTCATGATATTTGCACAATTTTCACTTTGCGTGTGAGATATGAGCGGCGTATAGGCCGACTGATTGACCACGTTATGTTGATGTTCACATTTAATTATCTCTGCTATAATCGCATTAGAATGAAAATTAGTGCGATCACTTGATTGCCGGTTACTAATGATGATTTCCTTATTTTAAGAAGCCTCTTAACGAGAAGACGTACGAAAATTCCGAAAATTCTCATTATCTCATATATGAGATGTTCAAACTCATCTAGTTACTAAAGAGATCGAATTCGTATGACAGTTTCAAAATATATCTCAAGTAATTTTCCAATATTATGCTTAATATTGATCTTGTTTTTTCCGTGTCTTCAGAAATTTCAAGGTCACTAGCTGAAAACTCATTAGTAACTCTAACCGATGATTCGTAAAAGTTTTTCTTCTGATTCCGAATCAATGATAAGCTGCAAATTCTAACACGCTCCTTTTGAAATAATGTAATCTATGCCTACAGGACCTCCGGATGTGCCGTTCTTGGTGACAATCGATGTTATAGGCACGGATACGGTGTTGGCCAGGTTCTTAGAGTCTGATTCACCGGAATCGTTCTTCTGTACAAAGTTTAAAATTCAATGGAGTATCAGAGAAGATTTTTCAATGATATGTGGCGAGCGCGAACTGCTCGACATGAAGCAAAGAGAGTGTCGTATCGAGGGCCTACTTCAGGGACAAAAGTATTACTTCCGTGCGGCCTCTGGAAATCTGAAAGGCTACAGTAGATTCAGGCCTACAACACCTGGATCCCTCACACCTAGCAGTCAGTGCTCTTTTCTTGACCTCTCAGTTTAGTATTTTATAAAGATGAATAACCATTCAAAATCCAATTTTTCGAACATTTTAAGGTTGGCGAGATATCGACGGCAGGATGGCTAGGTTCGATGGCCGCCTCGAGCAGCTGGATGGATTACTAAGTGATCTCAGAGGCAGCGAGTTTAGCCAAGAAACACCCGCGTTTCAGAGGCGCAACCACAAAAAGAAAACCACGATAAAGCAATTGTTCACAGCGACGAGCAAGTTCCAAAAAAATCTGCGCCGAGGAGCCTTTCTCGCTTGTCTACTTTATCACGAGGATAAGGTACTCGTCACGAACGAGGACTTTCTACCAGTCATCGAAGTGGATGAGACTTACCCCAGTTGTATCTACAATGATTTGAATTGGCTTATGAAAGTCGCATGCACGTGGGATGACGTCAAGTCTCTAAGGCAAGATATGGAAAAGTCCAACAGTAGCTCCAGTAATCATTTCAGGATAAAGCTTCTCCAAGCTGCGACACAAATGCAGGTCAGTAAATTAGAGTGTATTTATACTTTGGTTTTAACTCTCCTGAAATGTACAATAAAAATCTATTCACTCAAATCGACAGAGATAAACTCTCGTTCAAAGACTCGATATTTCGCCATCAAACCAACATTGATTAAAGTCACTCAGTGTGGAACTTGCGATTTCAGGCGGCTCTGTGCATCCAAGATCTCGGCCAGTTATATTACAAACCAATCAGGGACATTCAGGGTACCCTCGTGTTCTGTACAGTAAACTGCGTGAAATCGCCCAAGCAGGTATCCGTGTTGAATAGCAGATGGCTGCCTCTTGCCAAAGTCGCCAAGAAGTTTATCACGCACGAGGATAGCAGCGTCTCTGATATCCTCATGGCAAGTATACAGGACCAGATGAGCTACCACCAACTAAGCAGCGTCAAACTTTCGAGAGGCTTGTATCTTGGATACCTCAAGATGCAGAGTAGTGTCGACTCCATCCAAATTGTTGTGCCATCCAAGTCGCCCAATGTACTACCTCACTGCAAAATTCGGGATAATCCACACGTCTCATCGTGAGTATACACTCCCCGACACAAGTTCATTAATCGAGTTATAGTTACGCAGACTCGAAATTCAAACTCAGATGGGACACGTATGTGTGAAATCCTATCTTGGCTGTGCTCGACATAAATTAATAATACTTTGGAGGTCGAGAACTTTCTCCAACCCAAAGCTTCAATATTAAATTCATCGTATGAAAAAGAACTTCAAAATGAATTTAATGAGTATTTTTAAAAGCTGTTCTCGATATTTTTAGGTTTTGGGGGTTAGAGAGGAGAGGCAGTAATATTTTGATTTTTTTGTAGGGATTCCATTTTCTAATGACGATCAATACTGAAATTCATAACTACACTCAGCATTCGTACACTTTTCTACCGAATGACATACGCTTGTCTCGCTTCACCCTCATACGGGCACGAATAATATCAAGATACACAAAGTTATACAAACAAGGTTGATAAAGTGTTTGCTTTCCATTATCTTGTCTGCCAAAATATATCGATTTTCTTGGAGTTGATTACATCAAATGATGATGGCGGATCGTGACTATCATCATTTGAAATTATATACTTTGGCTCAAACGAGCTTAATTCTCCACGGGACACTTCTCATCAAAATTTACCACTAATGATCATTTTTTCTACATAAGGCAGAAAAAAATGTCAACAGAGTTAGTGTCATATAAAATCTATTTTATCACAAGTATTTCTGATTGTCTCTCAAAATCGAGTAAATGACCAAAATCAAATAATTTCAGTGAAGAGTGGGACTACTTGAAGCGCATGGGCCGCCAACAGCAAGCTGGTCTCGAAGATGAGGAGAAAGAAAATGTAGTGAGTGATGAGCAACTGTACCATCAACAAAACCTTGGTACGGAGCAACAAAAGCTCTTCGTGGATCAGGTTGCTGGAGCTGCCAGACGCCTATTTGGTCACATGGACATCGGTGCAGAAGAGTGCCTAACGCATCGACTCTACGATGCCGAGGTTATCGAGCTTGGTTCCGAAGTGTCTTTACTGGTAGCCGTACCACCGGCAGACAGTGCATGCTCCGTACCGGGTACTCGGGAGATTTTACTTCAACGACCGGACCTTCTTTCTCTGCCCATTCAAGTATTTGAAATGGTTCACTTGGCGACTTACCATTCAGAGTTAATTAGAAGATATTCAAGACTAAGTTGCGTTCTCGAACTCGACACGGCCCAAGCTCAGCACAATCAACGCGAGGCGTTCAGCACTTCAGAGTTGAGCATCGCTAAGGACAGACTAGCAAAGTTGCAACATCTACAGTCACGAATGAATAGTGTGTGGAAGGGCTCAAGGTGGCTCGTAGACCTCGTCAGTTTTGCTCGCGACCGTGGCGCTTCGTCACAAACGGTTAGTTTGCTACGCAATTTCTGCTCTCCTATTATACGATTACGATTCCTCATTCTAAAGGGTACAGTTTAAGTGACTCTCACAGTTACTGCTGCTGTTTATGATCCAACCTCTTGGCTTATTGCGCTTCCGCTATTCAACGGTTGGTTTTTATTGGACCTATGATCTCTAAAAGTTACATTTGTTTTTCATTAGCGCTCTTAAATGAAATTTGTCGCTATTTGGATGCATGGTACTGTAAAGTGCAACCAGAAGTAAATGAATGTGCAGTCACCATCAAGTCGAGTCATCTTTCCACTAAAATATTGAGTTCAACCTTGATCCTATATTGAGCTGTTCAGTTCTTATGTCTGAAAGGCATAATCATTCAGTTCCTTTTGTGACCGGTGGCGAATAAAGTTGAATACTCAGTTTCCCATCTCAGACGCAATTTCGCGCAGAAGAATCTTATAAACTAAGCCCTGCCCCCTTAACTAATTCCCGTTGTTCTCAGCAGCAAAACTGGGGCATCTGTATGCGGCAGCTGTTGAGTCTCGAACGCCTGAAAGGTGGTTCGTCCTCCACACTAGCCGTGGGTAGCATCTGCAGCAGTTCCAGTGGCAATGGCCTCAAGCGCAGCCTTTTACAGCTTCCACCTCGAGATCCAAAACTGGTCAAAGCAAGCCCTGGCCGGGGCAGCTGGCCTGGTCCTGGAGTGAATAACGTCACTGCGAGTGGAAATCCTACCAACTTGCTCGGCCAGGAGCTGAGCAAGAGTGAGCAACAACTACCTCTTGGCTCGTACCCTCGCAAGGGTAGCAATAGCTCGAATTGTTCGTCTGCCTCGGAGCCTTACAAATCTTCCTCCTCAACGACGAGCAAATGCCTCTCCTCGCAGCCTGGTTTCATCAAACCAATTATGACCTCCTCGCTTAGTACGAGCGCACCAAGGCTACCACCTTCGAAATCGGAAGATACTTTGGCAAGGCCTGCAATCCCTTCAAGCAAACATCAACAACAGAGGAAGCCGCACCCGGTGAACTCAGCGAACACTAGCCCTTTGATGGGACCCAAGGTCATGAGTAAAACCAGCGTGACGAGCAATTCTGAAAGTGCGCATTCAGTCAGCAGTAGCGGTGACGAGAGTCAACCTAGTAGACAGCCCAAACTTCCTAGACCAACGGCATGCGTAGCATCTATCGCCGCTGGGGATAGACAGCTTGCAGGTAGTAGTAGCAGTACGTCGTCAAGTATGGCAGCACCCAACCCAGTTGATATGCCAGAAAATGTGGTCCAGGTAAGATACTTCCGTCTTCTCAAGGCACAAGCGTTTTTCAGATCACTCAAATTAGATGGTGTCCACCAAACCTGGAAATCAGGGAAAACTCGCGGAATTTCCACATAGAACCTGGATTTTTTTACAAATGCCTCGGTTGACTTGGCATCTGCAATGCAATTGTCTTCTATTTTTCAATTAAAATTCTAACTATTCGCTTAAACGAGTGTGCATCATGAGACGTTCCAGATGGAATAGGAACATGCATTTCTAGCACCAGTAGAGTCTTACCGAGAAGATCCTGCAAATGAATTCGATGAACCTATTTATGCAAGCGATGGTGGTAATTTTGCCAAGTCTAATTTTTAGTCGTCGTCTCGCAAGGAACGAGACTTTTTCGCTTCCTCACACCTACTTTATACACGTCGTCGTCGAGGTTGTATGTTTGACCAGTCTATTGTACATAATTTCTCTTCAGCGTGTGTTCATAAGCGAATAAAATCGTGAGCTCAGATATGATGTTTTTAATCCCTTTTGTCGGCCTTTCAAGAATCCTAGAGCGTAGATGCAAAAGAATAGTACGTCCTCCTGAGGTGGACTTTGAGACCCAAAATTTTGTTGTCCACTCTCATCAATCAAGAATTTCTTGGATATTACTGTTGTATATTTGAAAGATGATAGTTTACTCGGTATTGATATTCAACAAATTAATCTAAAAAACACGACTGATATGTGTCTAATTCATCTTGGACCTAGAAAATTCTCCCTCAAAGACACTGGCAAACCTAGAATATTCATGGAATTTCTCGAAAGAGATTTGGTGGTCACCATGTAATTAGCTATTTTGAGCCCTATCTATTTTGAGCCCATTCCAAAGTCGTGTAATACTCGTTTCCCTCTACGTAGAGCTAGCTTTTGTAAAATGTTTTGACCTGTTAGACTCCGTATTGAAATTATTCACTACTCTATAACACAACGTCCATGCAAATAATAACAGCAAGTACGTGGATAAAGAACTCGAGCCTATCTCACAGGATGAAACCAATGTAATACGATTTTGAACAAGGAAATATCTCACCTCCATCTGCTTTACTTCAGGTGTATGCGGCTTACGAGTCAGGAATGGCTTCGGGAACGAGCTTGAAAGTACAGCTGTATGAGCGCACGACGGCACGCGAAGTGATTCGACTAGTGGTAAACCACTTGAATAAAACCGTCAAGTTGAGAGGCCTGGACGGTCCTTTTTACCCCGAGGACGAGTTGCAGAACTTCTGTTTGGTGGTGGTAATCGGAGCTCGCGAGCGATGTCTGCGGGACGACTTCAAGGTGCTGCAACTGCAGAACCCGTGGAAAAAAGGCCAATTGTGCGTGCGTCAAAAGCAAGAAGTGCTCGCGGCTCTCGAACTCAGTAGTAAACACACAGCCTACCTGTAGTGATAATCATCGGCTCGTTAGTGAATTTAAGAACTCGTGATACTCAAGTCCTCGTCTGGGGATCGATGCAAACTATCTTACTACTCAAATTATATTATACTTGAATTGTGTAGTGAATTATGTAATTTGATCTCAGTGTGTATGTAAGTGTGTGTGGAGTTTGGTGACTGTTTGAAAAGAATAGTACGTACGTGCCGGCACCTAACACTTGCACTCAGTGTTTCATAGATCAATCTTAGAGGACGGAAAGACTGTGGAAAACTAATTTTGATGTCAATTGTGTATGTTACTGAATTGGCGATTCAGCAGGTTTCCGAAATCGCCATCTTCAAAGTTATCCCCAAAATCCAGGCTCGGTACATCGGACAAAGTTCTTTCAGTATGTATAAAATGATTGATTAACTGATTGTGACACCAATTAATGCTAAGCAATTCACCAAACAGAGCAATGCGTGAAGTCGGTTTTCAAAGTAAAACTCAAAAGTAATCGATTGTTAGACGACTACGTCTTCTTATACTTGTGTACGTGAATAGATCCTGAGACATTTTAATTTCATGTTAGACACAACGAAAGTACCAAGTTCGATTAGACGTATGTACCAAGTATCCTGGAATTTTGGAAAGGCATCAACGAAGATCTTTTTCATGGATTTTGTCTTTCAGAAGTATAGAGTATACAGTATATTTTAATTCAATTTTACTGACTTGAGGGACCATTTTGACTCAGATCTTATATCTTGCCAAAGATACGACGTCTCATGTCTGAGCTTTTGTTCGAGTCCTGCGTGCGATATCGATGAGAAAGTCCATGTTTGCTCCGTTCCGATATACAATTTGAAAGAAGGGGTATTAGAAACTCAATATTTTTGCTGCAGGCTTGAAAAACACTTATTTTTATATGTGCAAGATTAATATATGAATAATGATTTTCACATTCAGATGTATCTGTTAACGCTGATTTTTGAATTTTACGATAAAATTATTAGGAGCTAATTGAATAGAAAGGGGATATTTTTTTACGGACGGTGAATTTACGAAAGTTTTGCGCATCTTGTCACAGTGGCGCCTTCTTTGGCCTATGCTTAAATTCAAGTATTTATCAAAGTCAAGAATATTCATGAACTCTGAACAGAACTAATGAAACATTGTTTATTGTTTTCATAGAAAGCGCCAATGTTGCAAGCTGCTCAGTCGATGCGAGCCACGTTCCACAGAAATCTCTGACTGTTACTCTATAAATGTTTGAATGTAAAAAGAATCGCGGTAGCCCATAAGTGTTATTGTAAAGTTGATAAAAGTGAGTGAGCAGAACTGACAAGAAGTGAGGCATAGCTTTAAAGAAACAAAAGAGTGCAAGATAGCTTTGCGCTACCCAAAAACTCGAGACACGTCCAGATACATTATGTGTGTAACTATTGATGCGAGCTTTTAGAAGGATTTACGTGGGAGTCCTTTTTTGTATAATAAATAATCCACAAAGACACTCCTAGAATTCCATAAGAGTCTTACGTGTATTATAAAAATAAACTGTGAGCCCGATTGTGTGGCGGTACAATCTAAGAATGAGCGAAGGTGAAAAAAGAACCGATTGAAATAAAGTGTGACGAGCTGTTGCGCCGTTAAAAAAATATCCAGTCTCACGTGTATACGACTCAATTGCTTACATTCACCCGATGTATGTTACATATATATATTCTGCGGCCTTGCCCTTGCGCTTTGCGAATGCATGGTATGCAAGAGGGGCCTCATATATGTATGGCCAGAGTGCAGTAAGGCTGCAGAAAAGTAACAGAGTGGCACGGTGGTGGTGCTGGTTGGCTCGACGCGGTTTTATAAACGACCCAGTTGTTGCGGGCCGCTCGTCTGACTGACCCAGTGAGCGGCGACAGTCGTCGTTGCGCCAGCGGCAGCCACACAGCCACATCATCTCTGTCTCTCGTCGTCGCCCACAGTATCACAGCTCTCAGCTGCATCTGTATCACCTGCCCGGCTTTCAGAGTACCACAATAACACAGGTGATTGACCTCACGGCTCAATTGCTCCCGTAATGTATACGCGATTATTTTTTTGGTTCAAAACAAATTTGATATTTTTATTTTCGATCGTATATTCGGATGGCGTTTGAATTGTGCCATATAGTAAATTGTAAGTTGTACTTGCAGGGTAAGAGGTGATCTCAAGAATATTGCGAAATGGAGAACGCGGTACCGTTTTTCCATATTTCTCGCGGTGGCACGTGACGAACCGCTAAAACGGGCTTCGTTCTTTTCCCACTTGCTGTAATATTCAAGATCTGTGAGCTTGTACGAGTTTCGACAGGTGTACACATACCTTTGCGTTGCAATTTTGCCCCAATTGCGATTCTAGTTTCGATAAAAGTATATCAACAAGCTCACACACTTCTATTGAAATACTTGACGGATCTTATTCCATATCTGGTCAAAGCTTACCGCTATTGGTTTTGAATTACGCGCGCAATTGCACTCTCCTTACTCCGACTACTTTTGCGAGACGCGCTTGCTATTTTTGGTGCCAGAATCGTCTTTATCTAAGTCATTTTGACTATAATACAGATTGAGTGTGTGGCTGTCTATTTTCAAAACTAATGATTTATTTGATATGACTTTTTGCAATTGAAATTCAATCAATTTTACTGACGACGGTAATGGAACTTTGAAGGGCCTTCTTAAAAATTTTCGTGATCAATTGTAGAGGATAGCTGTAGAAAGTCAAAATATGTAACCTGTTTGGGGTGGAATCAAATTTGGAAATTGAATCTAAGTTAAACTCAGGATCACCTCAACAAATCTTTGAATATTCCTTTAGGGTCGTAGCCAGAGAACTGCGCGTGATCGGAATTAAGTTCTTTCAAATTCCTTGTGATATTTGTGACTTTCCTACATTGATGTCATCTTATCGAATTGTTGATAAAAAATTGTGCACATACTAATGATGTAGAAAAAAGTCTGGTACACCGGAGCATTTTGGATCCCCTTTCTATTTAGTCAGTTTTCTGGGATTTGAAGAAATGCAGAGTCGAACCATTCGAAAATAAGATTATGAAAATCAGTTGAAGAATAGAGATAATCTAACGGTCTCCCGGGTTGTCTTGATACTTGGATTTTAGGGCAAATATTTTGGAAAAAAATACTTCACTAAGAAAAAATTATTTTATCTTATCACACTGGATTGAAAAAATGTTTGAGTCAGTCTTTAAAAAATCGCAGTATCTTGAGTCAAATCGGTGCAGTTGATTATCGTATTGGCAGAGCTTGCATCATTACAACAAAATGTTTCAAATATAAATAATCAGACATGCATCAGAGCGCTGTATAGATTCGATGACCCACGGTCGCGATGATGGTGGTAAAATGCAGGTAATAATGCCACGCGATCGTTGGCCTCGCTCTCGGCGCGCCAAGTTCAGATCGGATCAATCACCTTTCTTTACCCTTTTGGCCGACATTCTCAAGCGGGGCCAGGCCACACCGGTCCCATATAAACCCAGCCTACATCACCATCTCTTGACACCGTCACAAAATATAACAAAAAGTAACAGAGATCAGCGAACCAACCAGGCGGAGCGTATTATCTTTACAACTCTTTGCGCAAAACAGAGACCGCATCGGTATAAGGGTCAGAAAGCTTGCGATAATTAACCCACATGCATATATACATATAACGTCAACCGCAGAAACCACATCAGCCTCACCTGCATTGCTGCAAATGAAATTTTTTTTTTAAAGGACTTTGGAGCTGCATAAGATCCTTTATTGGACAATTTTGGGCATTTGTAAAAACAGGATTATGCAGGCCTGTGATTTTAATTTCAGTGAACCTAATAAGGATTCTCGAACGATCAAATTCTACTGTCTTCCTTTAGATTGGGCTTTTGACTCTCGCGCTAACTACATCCAATACAGGCTGTAACGGCATAATTTTCGTTCCGCTCGCGGGGGTCACATATTTACTGTTTATAACCGCGAGGCGTGAGTATCGGTATCAGTGAATCGATCTCTGTCTTTCGCGAATTGGAGTGTCTCGTAGGAAAATGAAAAGCAACGGTTTTCTCAATTGCTACAATTGGTGTGTATTATAGGCCACCAAGTGCACCATGGTTTTTTCTTTGAATGCATGCTTCGACCAGATGAAGTTTGCCCCATTCTGTGAGGATTCGAGCTGTAGATATGAAGTACTTCAATCCATCAAAAGTAATTTGGTTGGTGTGTATCCTGCAGAGATTAATTTCATGTGATGCGAGCTTCACTCATTGATTCGACTCGTAGATAATGCGGAGTAGGTATACATACATACAAGGATTTCCTAGAATACCTTTAAACAGGTATGAATTCAAAAGAACATTCTAAAACATTCAACAAATTATCCATGTCCTCAATGCCTGTGAAACCTGTATAGTATAGCTCAAAAACTCATCTCGAAGAAGTTTTCAGAATGCCGACTTTTGGCTCTGAAATGTTCACTACTTACTATTTGCTCACTTATCTCATTAACAAGTATGGATTCATTTTAAAAAAGAGCTATCACATAGCAGGAAAAGCTGCTCGCAGCATCCTTTCGAATCTCTTTATCACTCAAATCAATGAAGTGTAATTCTATACCTGAACATCCCATATTGATTAACTCCTAGACATTCAAATACCATCCAAAACTTGAGGCCTGTACTACAGAATGATTCTGTCAAGTTTTTTTGCAAAATTATTAAGGAACTGCGATGATGAAACAGATTAGAATATTCTTGATCAAATTATGAAGAGTTGTTTAAATTGAAACGGATAGAATATTACTCGTCGCTGAACCTCTTTAGCCCTTGACTAAAATTTAAAATTTGGTTACGCTCCAACAATCGTGACCAACTTTTGGCACATGGACCTAAAATTGTCTCCCTATTGAAAATCTTTCGAGAAAATGTTATGAAAAAATCGTGATGAACATCATTGAATGGTAAAAAAGTGTTCTGGTTTACATGAGAAATACTTCAAAAAAATCACTTGGGTAGGACCCCGAAAAAGGGGAATGTTGTCAAAAAAGAGCTTTTCAACTTTCGTGATTGGCGGACTTTGATTACTCTATTTGTCGATATTTTGAAAGAAAATTGCCCAGAAAATTTTCAAACAGTCAAACTTGGATGAAAACGTTATTATACAAGTTTACATGAAACTCTTGAGGCGCTGGGAAGAATTTTCAGCATTTCATCCGTCATTCAACAAATTGTTGTGGTGCCAAAATACTACACAGTGTTAATAATGGATTAAAGGTAGTATTGGGGTAATATCTTTCTTGAGAGCAACTTCATTTGCGATGGAGTGACGAAGAAAAAAATTTCCCGAAGGAGTCACGGCAACAATAATTGTTAAATGAATCTGGTGCATGTATAATCGCTCAAACGTTACGAGTTGCATCGTGAGCGCATCTCTTGAAGGTATGTCATCACACGAGAGAGCGGAGATACGACATTAGAAGTCGGTGACAGCAGTAATTATCACGAATTATAGCCGGGCCCGATTTTCACCGCTAGCTCACCACGTCAACCATAATATCATTCCGCGTACTCATAGCATTCAGACACGTTATTACAGCATAAATCCGACATGTTTGCACCGTTACTCAGCTCAACGCAATGACATCATTTGGAGATATAGGATATACTGGCGTTGTCAAATTTACGAATTTTTTCGATGAATATTTGGAAAATCCCAATTATCTAAAGTTACCACTGTTCTTAATGGAGACTCGTACAATCAGTGCTACTATCAGTCTTTCAACAGATTTGCGATGATTAAAACATTTGTTGAAACTTACAGGGAACCAATCTCCCCCAAGATTTTTTTACAGTTTGGTACTACTTAGAAGATGAAGAGTCCAAAGTAACTGGAATAGGTCTTCAGTCCAAGGATACAGCCACTGAGATCAGCATTGCCTCAGTGGGCCTATGTTAAAGAATGATGGATAGATATACTGGCAATGCTGACATTTTTGCTTGTAGCTCTGAACAAAAGGCCCATTTGACAGAGTTACTCTAGATTCTTCATATTCTAGGTATTTTAGTACCAAACTGTAAGAAAATTTCGAGGAAGACTGGTATCCGGACCCCATCCCCCCCCCCCCCTGTTAGTATAAAACGTGGATAGGTTTCCCGTCAATAAAAAACCTTCCCAAGTAAAACTGACATTTTTGGGCCTATTAACTTACGAGATTTTACTACATAATTCTCAACTCGATTGTCCACAATAATTAGTCTACAGGCAATTACAAATTTCGCCATGATCCATCGATATAACTACATGGAATTATAACACCCAGCATAATCTGGCAAACGGATATAAGACGACACAAAGTAAAACACAGCAATTTCTGTCCATAAAACTTGTAGCCCAAATGAGGAGCATGTCTTCGGAGGGTATGTCCTGTGCAAGCTGCACGAGTCCATCCAACAATACCACCTCGTCCACCAATGGGTCAAACACTGGTCCAGGTGGAAGTTTGGGAGGCTGCCCTGTGGCAGCAACCGCTGGAAGCTGTGGTTTTCCCGCTACCGCAACTTCAGCTTCAAGCTGTGTAATGAGGCCGCCGATTCACCTGATCAGGGCCAAAGTACTCTACGGATCGGGAAAGGCTATTGCGAGCTTGCAAGCTCAAGAAAGGGCTGCCAGGAGGAGATCCTAGCTCGAAATTTGGTGCGTCTGGTGCTGCTGGGGGTGGAGGTGCTGTTACTGGGTGGAATTTTATTCGTTAGAAATGGAACAGTAAGTATATTCATGCGTATTATAGCGATAAAAAGCGTACTGTGAGAGATCACTAGGTTCTTCGTGGTTCCTACTATTTCGCAAAAATACATCACATGACAAATCAATTTTTGCACCACGCATGAGTGGAAGAAGAGTGAAGTTAATTTAAGGCCGACTGAGAATTTGATTAAAGGTTGAATGAAGGTAATAGAGAAAGCAATCGTATTGCAACCAATCATACATAGAACGTATACCTCATTTCAAGCTGTTCCGCGAGTTGATCCGGGTGCGTTATTGTTTGCTATCCATAGTTTTCGGAAAATTTTTCGATTGATAAATAGTTGGAATCTGTTGATGTAGTTCAAAGGGAGAATGTTTGGCAAAAGATAGTATTTCTCTCCCTCAACTTTGGGCTTAAAATAAAATCCAATTATGAGTTTTCGAAAAAGTTGTTGATGCATAACTTTGCGCAATCGACAGTGGTATAAACTCTTATTTGAGAGGCTTTGCTCCGTCTACTCAAGTCTTTTTGGTAATCATAAAAAAAGAAAATTCGTCGAAGGTTGCGCTAGTCTATCCTGTCATAGGTCTGAGGAACGAAAATGAAGCACATGAAATGTGCTGCATCGAAATTTTTAGATAAATAGTTTATCCAGCAGTAAATATTTCGCCGGCATAGCTTCTCAAGAATTCACCCTTTCGGGAAATCTATATTGTCGAGAAAGAATTTTTATAACCTATACTCATAGCCACATATCGGCATTCCATCGAAAGCATCAAAACCATTTTTCTTACGCGAGACTGTATTGTGAAAAATACCCAAAGCTATTCTCGGAATGCGGGTTGATGATATTCGTTTTTGCCCACATGTCACTTCAAACTCAATTCAACGTGACCGAAACATTTCCAAAGCTATTCTCCTGCCAATAACCGAATACTATAGAGTATCGCAGATTTCATTCATCTGGTGACCTCAGATCCTCAAGCAAACGTACCTCCACAATCGTAATTTATACTCTACCCGCGCTGCTGAAATTGTTTCATGAAATTTTGATACAATCATCAACTACCTTCCGGATCGACAGTTCAAACAAGTCAAAGTGACAGCTGTTTTAGTTACATTTTTAACTACGTGGCTTTTTGATAAGCACAATTTGAATCATTCTCCCACAAATGAAGAATGCGCACATTTGGGTGAAGTTCATCATATTGGTTTATAATTTTACAAAACTATAGTTTTCGATACACTGTGCGTAAAAGTGCACTTTGCGCACAGTTTGTCGACCTTTACTCGCAGTTTATCGAAAACTATAGTTAGATACACGGACGTAAACCCATCACTCGGACGCGAATAAAACGTTTTACGCCCTTGCATCGAAATATACTATTTCCATTCAATAAATAGCCCATAGTTGTGGTATTTTCCAAGACTATTCTGCAACTCTGACGTACGTGGTAGAAGGCTAGGTAAATTTTGAGTCAGTCTGGATCGGTTCCTACACGAGCTTCGTGCATATCAGTAAACGCAATGTGAGCTGAAAAGTTAATGCCGGCTGGTTTTACAGAGGCGCAAAATTTGATTAAAACAAATGTGCGACAAATTAGTTTTGCGATTGTGCTTTGGAAGTCATTTTTTGACAAGGTATGAGTGTAAGTTGTGAATCCACATATCAATCAGAAATGGATTTCGCAGTGAGATTAAGGATACGATTCCTGATATGTTTCGTTTACAGATTGATTTTTTCTGGAAAAGATTCTTTTCATCCAAAATTTCCCGATTGTAATTTTCTTAAGCATGAATACCCTTCTACGCTAGTTAGATATCATTTTCCATTCGAATGCGATGCAAATCTGGTGACGCAAGATGATCGAGCTGTCAGCCACTCTTTGTACTTGATGTAAGTATCCTTTGATCCAAAATATTGACTTGAAATTAGTGCACTCTGACTCTGAAAAACTCAAACAGTCCTATTTCGCGATGAAATCTCCACTGGATGGAATATCTTTTGACCCGGGGAGGATGTAAGAAACTCATGGTTTGTGAAATTTTTTATGAAATAATGCAGTCTTAGGAATGTATTTTTTCAAAAATTGTCTGGAGCAAAAGATTTCAATGAGTTGTGATCTAAGAAATTAATTAGTGAAGAAATCGATGCAGAAAAATAGTCTTACCAAAAACTATCAAGAACTTGAGCTAGTCTATGAAAGTTTCAGAACTACGAACCCTTATCCGATGGATCGGCTACAAGGTTTTTCTTCATTTTATTGCGCATAATACCTGTATAAGACCTCGAGGGCAAACTCGCATCCACGTTCATCTCATCTCCGTCATCAGAGCAGATAATTTCGGGTCGTCGACCAGAGCTGCTGCGAGCGCCCGTATCGTATACCATACCGTACACATCAACGTAGATATATCCATAATCGTACCACCGGCTCATATCCTTCTCTCTTCAATCCGATCTTCCAACCACTTTGCTATTAGATCTTCCGATATCATCACGGGATGGAAAAAATGGCGTGGGTGTAAAATTACGATTACCTTATCCCTTATTCGGAGATTGATACATCTAGAAGTGAAAGAACCGTGATTTTGAGTGAGTTTGCATATGAGGAGAAAGGTGCGCGGATATGTCGACTTATATACTTACATACAAGAAGATGTATAGAGTGAAAAACGGTGAATGGGAAGCGCGGGCATGAGGAATAAAAAAAATCGCGAGATGATGAGACACGGAGAGAAGCGCGGCGATCGAGATCCTTGATGGACTCTCGGATTGAGCTTAGTTCACGTCGAGCTGGCGCAGCAGCGCTGCCTCACCGACATGAAGGTCTTCTTGGTGACGAACTTCTTTATAAAGACCATGTATTTCTATTTTGTGTGAGTTGCGTGACGAAATCCGTTCTTTTTCATTTTTTAAAATAATTTTCCACCGTTAAAGGTAGTCGGGAACGAGCTGGAAACGAGTGTTCTAGAAGCTCCGGACTCATCTGACCGAGATTTTATCAATAGTTCTATAAATTCAAAACGTGTTGCGAACGTTCAATGTTTGAAGATCTTAAAAAATAAAAAATTTGCAAAGTGTGCAAACTCGCATGAAAGTTCTAGATTTTCAAATTTTGATGGGACTACTAATATTTTTCAATCTTCCAGGCTCCTAGCAATTTCGCTCCCAACGTTGGTCTCTGCACAAAATCTTCATCAAAATGTATTACCAGAACTGCAGCCACAGCCCTTCAATCAAACAAAAATCGAAAATAAGACAACTATAACGACAGCTAAAACAATCCCCGAAGACGATTCTGCCAGAATAATGAATTTACAAGATTCAGAAACAAATTACACAGTGCTTTCTCGAACATCTAACGACGAATGGGTTGTCTCGGCAAACAATTCTACCGAACCGGGAAGTTCAAAAATAATAAAATTCAGCAATCGAACCATTGATAGATTGACAACCCATAACAAGAGTTCAATAAGATATGCAGAAGTTGATAAGGAGAGTACTGGCATTTCATCAAATCCGTCAGGCGTGAAATCAAAACAAGACGATGATACGGAGTTTGAACCACGGGTAGAAGATCTCGTGGAGGCTGCTGATTTTGGTGTTCAAGCCATGGAGGATTTGTACACGGTAAAGGAACCTGAACTCTACTCCATGGGTGAGTTTTGATTTGAAAGAGTAGGCCAATAGATTGGAATAATCATCAATGGACATTGAAATGGTGTATAATGTGTAAAATTGTGTCAGGTTTGTACTTGAGCTCTGACAATCCGGCCCGCTACGTGGCCGCGTTCAATCATTTGAGTGACGAGGCTAAGCAGTTGACCAGATTTGGGTTTGCAGCTCTCGAGGCTACTCGCAGATTTCGAACCAAGTGAGTACTCCTTGATGTTCATTTCAATATTTACTATACATGAGTATCGGCAGTTTCTCTTGGAAGGGAATGCATCAATGTGAGAAGCGTTATCTCGATTTCTACATAGGTCCAAAACGAAAAGCTAGTTAGAGTTGATTGCTAGAAAAAAAGGATTATCAAACTCCGTAATCAAACTCCTGATCAATATTCCACTGTGATCTCTTGAGAGACTCGTTTGTGTATGTATTCATCAAAATTTTCTCCTGGCGAAAGGTATTATGGTCATTACAGTCTGTAGGTTCTTGAATCATTTCTGGGCTGAGAAAAATTATCAGAGTATGTCCTGTAGGGTTATGACAATCAGATGTTGACTATTCACAATTATTAGATTTTTTTTCCTCATTTCTCACACCGGACTAATTATCGGGTACACTCAACATTGGTATATGAAATTATTTTACCCCCTATTAATTTCACCGTAATTTTCAGCACCCTGCATCTACTGCTGATGCTTCGGATAAATACCTCGTAAATCCATACAAAATTTATTCTCGCACAGGCACCCGAACTTCGTCAGACAAGCCTCTCTGAACATCCACAATGCCAAAGTTTTTCTTCGCGAAGAGTGTCCCCGTCGAGGAGTACCCCAATGTCCCGGTGCAAGTATGCGCTACAGAACAGCCGACGGAACTTGCAACAATCGTAGAAAACTCTGGTGGGGATCGGCAATGTCGACGATGCAAAGATTTTTACCTCCTGTTTACGACGATGGGATCGACAGGCTGAGAAAATCCGTCACGGGTGAACCTCTGCCCAGTGCTAGAACTGTCAGCGACTGGGTTCATCAGGAAAGAGACTTGCCATTGCCTTCGGTTACGCATATGCTCATGCAGTGGGGACAGTTTATTGATCATGATATCACTGGTTAGTTATTTTTTCCTATACAGATAGTTGCAATGGTTAAGCTTATGCAGATATTATGAAAGTTGTAGTTTTGACGACAACAAGGAGATATGGCGATCAGTAAGCTCGCGACCTACCAAGGCAACTAATGGCGTGGTTTCATTAGTTGAGCGCCTCGTGAGATTTTACAATTATCTTTTCTTCTTTTTTCTTTGACTGATGATTGAAGGCTGTTGAAATCATTGGATCAGTTAATGATGATCATATGAACGTTTCTTTGACTTTCCTGCAGGGTGACTTTGAATTTTTCGAAAAGTGTCTTCGTTAGTTTCTAATACGCAGTTCGATTCGGTTTAATCTTTTTCATGATATTTGATGATAATTATCACGATGCAGACAATGCTATCCACAAGTTGTCCAAACCATTCACCAGAACATTTACATCACGATCTACAATTCATCTACTACCTATTTCAGCCACCGGTCAGAGTCAAGCATTCATGAGTTCAGTGCCGCAGTGCTGCCTCAGGGGTGGCGTTGATATTCAGCCACCCGAGTTTTTGGTGAGTATCTCCATCACTTTCTAAGGTTAAAATTCAATTCTTGATCTTATTCTTCACCTGAGGATTATATTAGAATCTTATATTTGAGTTTAGGGGGTAAAACTTAGTCACGGTCTGTTTTCAAAAATTTCAATCCGATCCAATTGATCAAACTCAATATTACGAAGAAGAATTTGAAATTTTCTCTGAATTTCATACTTGTAGCATCCAGACTGTGAACCAATAACGGTAGAACCAAGCGACAGCCGTCTAGGTAATCTCGGAGTGCGCTGTATGGAGTTCGTTCGAAGTGCACCAGCTCCCCGTGAAGACTGCGACTTTGGCGCCCGAGAGCAACTTTCCCAGGTTACAAGTTTCATTGATGCCTCCACAGTCTATGCCAGCAACGCTCGTCTTAGCGATGGTCTTCGACTCTTTCGGAATGGTAAGCCCTTATACTTACAACAAAAGAATCTTTTCAAAACCTTTTGCCGGGCGAATTTGAGATAAATGCTAAGACATCATAACCATGTCAATTCAGGCTTACTTCAGTATGGAAAACTACAATCAAGGAGGCCAGTCCTTCCTAGAGACGACTCGGATTTATGCAAAAGAGGTTCATTATCAACTAGTTGCTTCAGAGCTGGAGATGGTCGGCTAAGCGAACAACCTGCCCTCGTGTCGCTCCACGTGATCTTCTTGAGACTGCACAACAGGCTCGCAACGCAATTGTCAGCTCTCAACCAGCATTGGAGTGACGAGAGGATATTCCAAGAGACCCGAAAGATTGTCGGTGCAATAGTTCAACACATCACTTATCGCGAATTTCTCCCTATTGTCTTAGGTACATACGCTTACGGGTCAATCCTGGGAACTTATTCTAATAAGACTCTCAATGATTGGAATAGGGAAAAAATAACAGACAAAATTTTATAGGACCTGACATAATGAAGATCTTTGACATTGAACCGTTGAAAAGAGGTTACTACGAGGGTTATGACGAGAATATTGATCCAAACATAGCCAACGCCTTCTCCACGGCTGCATACAGATTTGGACATTCTCTAGTTCAGCGGAGTTTCGTCAGATTTGACAAGAATCATAGGCCCTTATTTAACAGTATGTCCCCAAATCCATATAATCAGCAACACTATATGAGTGTATATTATAAGTATATAAAATTAAGTGAAATTTTGTTGATTGCAGACGTGAGCATCCACGAAGAGTTTTCGCACCCGGTAAACTTAGAGACTGCTGGTTCGGTCGAAAGAATTCTTTTGGGCCTGGTAAACCAACCATGTCAGCGGAGGGACGAGTTTATAAGTGATGAGCTGACGAGCCACTTGTTCCAGACGCCGGGTTTTGAATTCGGTATGGATTTAGCAGCAATCAATATTCAGAGAGGCAGAGACCATGGAATAGCACCCTTCGTTGATTGGAGGCAGCCCTGTTCACTTGGGCCTATTCGTAATTGGGATGATATGGCGAGAATCATGGATCCCGAAACTGCTAGGACTTTTCAGGTACGTCACTCCTGAATAAATATACTCGAAGACCAGAATGAATCCATCTCAATGTAGTATTGGAATGTATCTAGTGGAAGCTTTCGTGTATCTAATCAGACTTGTGAACTACCAGATAGTTAGCCACCACGGTGGTAACCTTTCTTTTGAGTTTCTCAAGACATTTTTGGGGTTTTTCGAAGGCTGTCTTCAAGTCTTGTCAAATCACTCAACATAGAGATGCTTAACTCTCTTAATTTTCCCAGAGCGAGCCCCGATTTATGGCAACTCCGAAAAGGGTGAGATTAACTCTTTCGGAGTAGAACCTCACTCGTGGTAGAGTGAGTCCCACTCTTTTCGAGTTGCTACGAAGGGGGGTTCACTCCGGAAAGTTGAGAGAGTGAATAACGACCAACATTTCCCATGAAATATAGTCTCCATGCATGAGGATAAGTATCCTTGACCGGTGATGGCAAAATACTACATAATCTTCATCAGATATCAAATTATGCAACATTGAATCTTGGACTTTGAATTCCTAGGAGATCTACGCATCAGTAGAGGATGTCGATCTTTTCTCAGCCGGTCTGGCGGAAAAGCCAGTAACAGGTGGTCTAGTAGGCCCTACCTTTGCCTGCATAATAGCTCAACAGTTTCGTTCACTGCGAAAAGGAGATCGATTTTGGTACGAAAATCCCTTTGCTGAAAGTGGCTTTACACAAACGCAGTTACGTCAAATTCGTAAGGTGACCCTAGCCCAGGTGATGTGTCGCACCACAGACTCTTTGGATGATATCCAACCATTCGTCATGCTCGTTTCGGATGGGCTGAGGAACAGAAGGCTTCGTTGCACCAGCCCTCTCTTACAGCAAATTGATCTTACACCCTGGCGCGAGAGGAAACCTCCGAAACAAGATCCTCAAAATGATGCTGCGGAGACTCCCAGGTGTGTATGTGCATAAGAAAATTAATTTAGCTTGAGATTGATGAAAAAATTTCTCCGGAAACAGTTGACCTGTCATTGTTTGAAGAATATGAAGAGTACACTATATTTCAGAAGAACTTTCCTCTCTTCAAGAACCATTATTACGCACAAGTCCTTGTAAATGTAATGATGTACCTATATTTTGCGTCATGTCCTATCGCTGAAACTCGAAGAGTCGGATACTTGTTGATACAACGCCTCATAGTCGGAGAACGAATCTTTTCATATCAAAAGCAATATTCTTCTATCCAGAAGTCAGTCTCTAAAATAAAATTTCTCAAATTTTCAGTGAAGAAACTGTAGCCGAGGAAGAAATCGTACCTGATGCAAATGAAGAAGATACCGAGATGAGAACGTCCATGAAGAAAAAGCATCAAATTTCAAGAGGATCTCAAAGGCAAAAACCAACAAAGACACGGATCAACCAAACAAACAGAATAGCAATTAGACGACCCATTGGTCCACCCGAAAACCTAACAATTGTTGTCAATAATCACGCAGTCAACGCTCCAGTATTCGTCAGTGATTCCATCTACGGCTCAAATGTTCAATACAACGGAAATCCAAATTCTGAATCAGTTTACAGACCACAACAAACTCCTCAGAGGCCCATAAACACATACGGCTCTACTCCTAAACCCAAACCACCTCAGCAACAGCAATTTCCATCCAACCAATTCGGAAATCCCTACATCCCTCACAATTTTGCCGATCCCAGTAACCCAAATCCGCCCATGTATGACATGAACCCAAAACCATACAATGGTTTCCTTCCAAACAACGACTTCTTCCAGAATAACATCCCCAGTATACCCAGTTATCATTCAAATCTCGAGCAGACTGGTTACGGAGCAAGCAATCAATCACCTCAGTATACTACTAAGAGGCCTAATAGGCCTACTCAACGGCCTGGCACTTATTCGTCATCATTGGACTATGATGAAGAGTTTCCAGAGATTGATCCAGATTTTGGAGATTCCCATCATTCTAGTTCAGGCAACAGGTTTGTTATACTCATTCTTAAAATGTATTTTTTTTTTTTTTTTTTTTTTTTTTTCATGAAACCAGGTAGCCCCCCAGTATCATAGATTGTTATGTTAAATCTGTACATGAGCATTGTTGTCTTGTTCTAGGCCTTTGAATGGTAATAATCCACCTGGAATCAATGCAGACTATGCTAATTATGAATCAGACTTTGAAAATCTCCAACCAACTCATCGACCCAGGCCAACCAAAAAACATAAACGTCCAGCATCTCACAGACCCTCAAATCGGCCAAAAAAGAAGCCACAAACTGTTAATAGTAATGAAAAAGCTGCCGATGGTACACAGTCCAAACCAAGCCATGCTGAACTAGATAAAAATCCTGTGTCTGCCACGACTTCCAGAACCAGCTTCGAAAATAGACCTAGACCTACAACGATTCAATATTCCAAGACCCATGGTGAAAGAAATGCTCAAAATTCCTACTCTCACGGCAATAGTTCAACGACGCCGATCAACAAATTTTTGGACAAATTCAAACCATTGAATCAAAGCTCTCAACCTTACGCTAGCAGTGATCAGAAGGTAGAGTTCAAACAACTTGATGAGACTGAAGAGATTGAAAGACAATTGCCTTCTAAAGACGTACAAAATCAAACACCTTCAAGCAGTACATCTAACTCCAATAGTACATCTGACAGACCACACCAGGTGACGGATTCTGTAGATTCAGAACTACCAAGACCAATGGACTTTTCGCAATATCAAAATCCAGTAAGACCATCAAACGCCAACAACGTTGATAGTGCAAAATCTGGCGTAGACTCTGTACATGATCAAACAGATATTAATGTCTCGAAAGAATCCGATTCCAAAATTACCACTGTCATTGTGGGTCATGGCGAAGGAATTCTGGAAAAATCCAGTGGGTACGTAATATGATTCCAAATTGACTATTCATGAGGAACGTGTGGTTGATCATCGATTTTTCTCTTCGCAGTAGTGGGAATTTTAATGACGACATACCAGCCGAAGGACACTTTCCAGAATCATCGGTACCAGATGAAGAGTCCAAGATCGATAGTGCTCTTTCCAATTTACCTAGGCCAATGAAACTCAGGCATGGAAATTGATCTAGTTGAAAGGATAGTTTCGATTTTAATGTAACTCGCATTATCGTAAATAGAAATGTTAGAAGAATCCGGCTAAGATGTACACCTGACGGCCGAGCAAGAGTACTGATCCGAGATTCTGAAATATTTTCATCGGGATCAACAAATGATAAATCCTGTATCGATCTTCGTCATCAGTGAAAACGTGATGAACCTTTTAATACTCGATCATACTTTTATCCCCATTTCTCTGGAAATAAATAATTTGCACTCATTTGTACATAAGTACATACCCTACCGGTCAATAGTTTGTACACATCTAAGATAAAATGAAAAGTCCAAGTTAGAAAAATCTATTTTTGCGGCCTGGTCAGTCCAGAACAACTTTTGCTCAGCTCATTTTGTAGCTTTTCTAAGTATCCAAGGGACTGTTTGTTGCATTTTCTCCTGCGGCATTACGAGATTTTGGTAAGTCGAGTCGAACCCTCGGGAAAATGCATGATAATTGGGTCAACACTCAAACCCCTGCAAGTCACGTTAATGAATCGGAATAATTCGAAAAGCATCTGCGTGTAGGAGGCAAGAGCTTTAAAATTGTTCTAGGTCATTTCTGCTCCGAGATGCGACTGTTTTTGTGGCGGATGATTTCTCTCGAAAAATGAACCAGCCATTGAGAAATCATAAATGGACTCATATCTAAACTGGTATCAGCAATGTTCTTGGTTCGTTCGACCAACAATACGAGAAAATTTGAGAGAAAAATCAGAGAATTACCACCGTGAGTCCGATCTCCTCACTTTTCATCAATTTTGGGACTCTTTTTCGCGAAAAATCTTCCTTTACAGGGACAGTCACGTCTCGGGCCAGGAAAAACCTATAACTTCCAAGAACGGATTCAAAAACCCTCGAAGACTTCTAATTTGAGATTCATTATTTCGAATAATTTTCATTTGTCGACTCATGTCTGACTCTGCAGAGTCCTGAGTGTTGGCCCAATTTTAATGAATTTTTCCAAGGATTCGACTCGACCTGCTGGAATCCTGTTGTACCGCATGAAGAAAACCCCACTGAGTCCTTGAAGTACTTGGAAAAAGCTACAAAGTTTGCTGAGCTATAGTCGTTGTGGACCAACGAGGTCGCGGGAATCGAAATAATTCGGATTTTTTATTCTTAGGTGTAATAATACAAACTAAAACGGCAGTGTGGAGATACTCTAACCTCCCAACAACACACATCGGTTGGTAAATAAATTAGCGTAAGAATTAATTTATACCATAACAGGGCGAGGTGACAAGTTATCTATAACAAGGAATTTCAGTATAGAATTTGATTTAAGATGTGCTGTCTCACAAGTTAGCCGACAGCTGCAGCGAATACATCCTGGAATAATCGTGTTGTATGAATTACAAACATGAATTACATTATGCTTTGTAACCTTGAAAGGTAGTTTTAGTTTTACTACTGAGTATTATTGTACTAGGTCATTGCTATGAATTGTTCTAGTCTAATGGGAGTGACAAGGAAATAACTATGGACAAGGCATTGGTTGCACTTATGTAGATTGCATTGTAAATAAATATTCTAGATAAAATTGAAAATGACACGGTATTGTCCAGCTAAATCATTCGGAATTTGAATAACGCGCCTTACCCGTCCGTTCCACGGTTCCGTGTTCCCACACGCGAGGCGGGAGTTTCGAAAGGTAAATACTGCACCGATAAACCTTAAAATCACGTTTTTGTTTAGGAGCAGGTGATCTGGAATTCGTCGAAATCAATTACTTATTCATTGCAAGACGATCAGTTCCTTAGTATTATGAATAGCTGTTTTCAGATAAAGCCTCACACACCAGAAATTAAAAAGGACTGAAGTGTCCTTCAATATAATTGGCTTAAGTTATCTCTGGGGTGATTTGACTGGCAGAGTTAATTAATGATAGTTTGAATAATATTTTTTGTGTTGTTGTCCACTTTTTGATTAATCTTCCAGCACTGCGAATACCCTGATTCCATCTAAACAATACTCCATCTGAGAATTTCGAGAGAATCATATTGAGATTTTAGAATTTTTGCCAAGTTTTTGCGAATTACGATGAAAATTTGGGCAATGCCTGTCGAGTAGTACGGGCCAATTATCAAATTGGATGAATTTATTTTTTATAATACAGATTGTGGAATTTGGCACGGTAGCGTAAGCTTCGAACTTTTATTAATTCTCTGTTCATCGCTGTGTGAGAGTCGTATAAGGAGAACTCGAAAAAAATCGAGTGCATGTATTGCGTTTTCGGAATTACACTCGGAAACATTAAAAGGAGAATAATATATTACGCAACCATCAGGACGAGTCAATTTTTGACACCGATAATCCTCGCAATACTCAACGCATCCAGTTCTAATACTCACACAAAGACGCTCAACGAATCCAGGTCAGGTCACTCGATCGTACTTGCTCTCAACATCTGAGTCTTCATCGCGTATTTTCTCAAAAATTCGTATAGCTTTCGCACCTTTCATCGAGCTTTGCAAACTTCTCCCCTCGCAAAAAACTCCCCATACTGAATTTTTTTATCAACAGATCGCATCTCCTAGATACGCTCCGTATATGATAACACAAAATCGCGGCAAGTGCGCAAGGCGAAACAAAAGAGGCAAACGACCGCGCACCGCACGATATATATGACCCCCATACAATGCAGGGCCTTAGGCTGAGTTCACAATGAACGATTGCAATGGCGATTGCGTCTGCTATGTTATTATCCTTCACAATCAGTTTTTACACATTCAATCACCATCACCTCGTAGTGAATCAAAGATATTCTGTATCTTTCAAGCTTAAAAACATCGATTATAGAATTATCTTCAAAGAAATTTCATAGGACATCAAAGCGCCGTGAGTTGATACCACACAATTTCACACTGTGAACGCAGCCTAATCGACCTCTCAGAGGCCGTTGTGTTGCCGAGCGTCGAACAAACTTGTCAGTCTCCGCTGGTCTCCGCCAATCTCCGGACTCTCCGCGCCATCCAGCTAGCGAAAGGCCAGATCATAGATTTTACACAAAAGTGTCAAAAGGTGGCAGTTAGCCCCGGTGCTGCCCGCTGCAGGCTGCTGCACCCGCGTGTAGAGCAGCGTCGTCGTCGTATAATATCTGCGAAGTGATGCAGCGGTGGCGACGACGCTTTCGCGTAGTGTAATTTTTTTTTCTATATAAGTGTATCACCAGTTATAATCACATCATGGCTCTAAAAAAATTACCCCTGGTGTTGTCGTTCGTCATCGTGCTTGTTGTATTATCCTGTGTACAATCCTCATCTGTAGAACAAAAACAACAGCAGCAGGATGCGGGCGAGGCACTTAGAAAAAAGCTCAACGAAACACTTGGAACTCAACCGGTTCGTTACACCCCGGTTAATTCAACAGCACCGCTACCCTACAATGCATCAACTGCATTTAATCCAAAAGGAATGAGACAACTATTCAACATAACAAATAAAGTAATCAACTTTGTCATCGATCGACAGGCTTACCCTAGAGGTTAGTTTAATCCCTTCGTTACCTACCACTATATGTAAATGTAAAATTTTGTGGAAAATACACGCACAGGATGTGGTGTATATTTAGTGCGTAATATCGACCACCCTTATTCGCCGAAGAGGCCCTTGCCCTAAAATGCAACGCCTCCTTTGTACATATTCTGTCGTCGTGCACTAGGAGTCTGCTCATTATTGGGGCGTTGCAGCTGTGAGATATGTATGCGACGCCCACGCGGTGTGTTGTGTTTTCATGGGCTTCTGCTGAGTGTCCTATTGCACTCACAGTACTGCTGACTCTGTTTTGAAATGACTTATGAGTATATGTGCATTTATTTTAGCTTCTAATGGGATTTGAACTTGTAACTATGCCAGCTGCCAGTCTCTCGCGGTGTTATTAGCCCTACAAGTACTCTTATATATTTTACAGACATTCATACCTTAGTAACTTGAGTATTAAGAGTATTATATTAGCTCTAAGTTTTGTGTGTATGCTCCAACGCCCTATTATATACCTTTTCGTAAAAATCAATTCTGTGGTTCTGATGGTTGTAGATTCTATGATTTTTTTTGCGAAGATTCAAGTTTCTTAGGGTAATAATGGATAGGTACATACACAAGTGATGGTATATAGAAAGTTTGTTCGTGATGGAACTGCAAGAAACCGGTGCCATGCACCTGTGTGACTCAACGTGTGTAACGGGTCCTTTTCTTTTTTTCCTCACGACGAAAGTCTCGACGACGAGACGGGGAATAAAAGTATACCTACCTTGCTACTTCAGATCTGTCTCGAAGATAGGGCTGCTAATGGGCATGGGCTTACACGATTCAGAACTAGAAATACATATATTGCATTTGAAATGTGTTTGATTACTAGTAGTTCATCGCTTCCGCTACTGTTGTTGTCAATTAAATTCGCTCGGATTACGACGACGTCGTCTAAAGTGTCTTCTTCAAATTTTCCTTGGGAAAAAGTGAAAATTCAATTCTGAGAATTTGTACTGCTGTCAATTTCGTAATTCCAATGGTGTTATGGTTGAGAATCGTGAAATTGAGCTGCTCAGACTGTTTCATTCTTTTTTTTTTTTTTTTCTTTAATCGATTAGATAGTGTTCTGGGACTGAAGAACACCACTCGCGCACTAGGAACTCTCGGATAATGCAGTCAATGAATCACTCCTCGTTCTCGTTTTTTGCCCTACATGATTCAATTTGTTGACCCCAATCGTCAGATTCTTTTGGTAATTTTGTGACATTTACTCATAATTGTCACAATTCATAGTCATGGTCATTACTGATACTTACTCTCTTGGCGATTATTGGAACTTGAGAAAAACGCGATCTCGTATCTTCACCTCATCAGCGTGAATATTTTAAAAAATTATGCATTTCCTTACGTCTCGTCAATCAATTTGATCACAAATGCTTGGCATTCAATCATCAGAATATTAGAATAAAATTTCTTGGATTAAAACTGGTACCATCCAAAAATTTGATGTCATGAACTAGAATCATGTTTGATATCCACCATAAGTCCCGTTACAGAGGAGATTCTATTAAGAGTCACCATTACTGACCGCAATTGGAGCGATATTTATCTCGAGATCCAAGATCTCAGGTGGTAATAGAGATCGTGTCGGTCAAAGACTCCGATCGATCTATCTCTCATAGATGTAATTTCACGGTAAGAGCCGTCGTTTCCCCAAGTAATCGATCACATAGATTGACGTAATTATTAAGGAGTTTGAAATGGTCCTCGTAGAAATAGATACTCCATATCTCAGTAGTACGAGCGTTTGACCGATCAGATTTTTAACCGCTGCTTGATGTGTATAGTTTTGACCTGCGGTCATCCGATATAGATGTGGGTCATTTGATCGATAGTGTGAGTCTTGAAAAATCTGATTGCGGCACATTTTCGACTGTATTTTTTCGATCGTCATTTTATTCTGACGTTACTGGGTCATCTATTCAATTTTATATACAAATGACCGCGATGAGATAAAGGATCAGAGCTCATTCATTTAAATCACAGATCTCATCAACTTTGCCTATGAATGTTCATAAGTTCTGAATTTGTGAATTTCATGATCTTATTAAATCATCACGCGTGATTTACGCATAACAGCAGCATTATCGTATTATTACCAAAATTCATTCACGAATAAGTTTCATGTTAATATCGGAGTTTCAAAATCGAATAAGGAAATTTGAATTGCAATTTCCATTCTTGAAAAAATAATCAACAGCCTCTCGTAAATTAAATCGCTTTTCAATCATTCTTACCAAAATCCTGTACTACTCTAAAATACGTTTTCTCACATAACACACACATATATCATCAACTGGAATCTCACAGAACATATTCATCATCTCTTCAAATAAAAGAGCAAAAAAGAAATCGACATTTACAACCCATAACTGTCAAACCAATATATTGAATTCTCTCGACGTTCTTGTTGCTGCTTTCACCCTACGTACAGCTTGTCTCTGAAATATTTGACCAAGTTTGTACACTAATTGAAGCGTGGATAAGGATTAAATGAATGAAAAAAAGCCGGTCGGCGTAAATTGATTGAAAAGTAGATTAATACCACTCGAGAGAGAGAGAGACTCTCGTGGATGAATGTCTGGTTCAATCGTAATTTCGCACCGGCTTTCTCTCTTCTCATCCCGTGAATCTTTCACTCGAGATGTGTGTCTTACACAGGTCCAGAACCATCATAACCTCTCTGGATTTGAGAACACGAACAAAAAAATCTATATTTTCTAGGATATGGGTATGCTCTGTTTCATCACTCCCGAGATGCAAATTCAATATCCAATACGGTCTCTTCATCCTCGTTGTCCTTTTCGTCCTGAAAACCGCGCTTGAATTTCGCCTGTGATGTCGTACACCTTGTTAATTTTTTTTTTTTTATCGTCCGGTACTTTTGTCTAATAAGTATTCGTTTTTCATCAGACAGCACACTTGTAAATCGAACAATGGTATAAGTATAATACAACTTCAGCCGTCTACAGTGAAAGGAGCAATAATACTTTGCTTATTGTTTGTGCCGCCGCGCCAATTTTTTAATTGTCGGGCAGAGACAACGGTATTAGGTATCTCTCGTTCAAGTTTTTTTGCTACCATTAGTCATTCCGCTCATTCAGCTTCTGGTTGCCGTTCTTTTTATTGGAATCAGCGTCACGGATGATATGATGATGAAAACGCTACTCGATGAATGATGACGATGATTCGGTGAAGCATCAGTGTGTCTTCGGTGTATTGGGTTTTGAAATTAGTTACGGATCGCGACGATTCTAAGATCGTGAGTCTGGCTTCGTGAGAATATAACGGTCGCCGCGATGTTATTGGGCGGCGATATAAGGTTGTGTTGGCTTCTCTGCTGTGATAATAATAATAAAGTTGAGTATAACAGAAGTCGGTGCATGAGATTTGCTTCCTGGTGATTTCCTCATTGTCTGGCCGTACTAGCAAGTGAAAAAAAATCCCCTTCGATTGTGCAACGAGAATATTGCACTGCACTGTAAAAAAAAAAAATGATATTTCTTGTTGGTGATTATTGTTGACGGCGTCTTGGAAGTAGAGGAAGGAGATCGTATTGTTACCAATGAATGAAAGGTAGCAGATGTAATTGTCTGTTAATGAGAATTTATAGGCTTGTTAATTTTATCTTACAACGCTCTGGATGCATCTCTGAAACGATCATCATCGAAAATTTCATCGTGCGTTCTAAACGTTGGCCGACGTTATTTTAAATTGCAATGAATATTATCCGCATGCGTCATTATATGATTGTATTTTACTACGCTGAAGGTTTAAGAAACAGACTCTATATAAGACTACTTTTTCGATACTTTGTGCGTAAAAGTATATTTTACGCCCAGTTTGTTAACTTTTACTCTCTGTTTATCGAAAAGTATGGTTAGACACGGGCGTAAAACCTATTTCTCGCGTCCTCGTAATAATTTCGACTCCCGCCTGCGGCTCGAGCCGGAAACCCATCACTCGAACGCGCGAATAAACATTTCGATACAAGCGTGAAAAAATAGGTTTCACACTCGTGTATCAAACTGGGTATCTCGACAAACTGTGCGAAAAAGTGGAAAATCAGTGCAGAAATAGTATATTTCCGTACTGAGCGCGGTAGCCCATTTTGGGCAGTAGGACAGTTCGTCTGTCGAGCGAAGCGCGACAGACATGTCTTCTAGTGCCCAAAATGGGCTTGCAAGCAAGGTGCGGATATATTTTTTCATTACGAGAACCCTAAAATCCTATTTAAACGCGGCATTTTTAGGTTAGAGTAATGAAAAGACACTTTTCCGCACAGCGTGTCAAAAAAAGGTTGATTGACGTTGACCTCCTCACCAAACCAATCTTCCAATTCGCTACCGAGTTGGTTTCAAACACTTGGAAGTTGACTTACCCCATAACAAATTCATATCTTCTTACATTATTGTCGGCCGCCCCCCCCCCTATGCAATGAATTGACTCTAAAATAGTATATCATGTACCGAGTTGCGGAAAAGCGTCAGTTTTCCCGTAAAGACGCTTTTCCGAACGAGGTGCATACAGTATTTTCTCCGTTGGAAGCAAGAAATACTCTTTCTGTCATGGTCTAATGCCAAAATCCCACTACAAGCTTATTTTCTTTGTCATCGAGTTTCATTATCGTATCATCATCGTCCGATCATCGTCTCATATAAAAGCAAGGAAAAGTTTAAAGATGCGGGCCCCCGCCCCCTCCCCCGCCGTTAGTTATGAATCAACGGTTATATACAATCATGATCACCGACTCTGAATAATCAACATACTGAAGTGGTCAACATTCATCGGGCCAATGAATATCAATCGTCACACTCACATATACCGTCTCCCAAATAAGAGCTCGATCATCACTTCATCATCAGCTTGATGATTACACCGCGCGTATTTATTCATAGAACAACTCGACGCTGAGAGGTTTTATTCTCAGTATCAATGACTGATGCAGCAGCTGCTGCTGCACATTGAGGACTTGAGTTTTTATAACGACATGCATGCACGAGTATGCACCATGTGCTTTGCACGCATATGGTCACATCTTATGGTGTTGAAGTTTGAAACGTTTCAATGCAACGATAAAATACAATTTCAGGAAAATAAAGAATTTTGAAGACTTAGATCACTAACCATTGGTAGAATTCATCACACCGATCATTGCTTGCTGTTGTTCAGAACAAAAGGACCTCAATTTATGCGCTGATGACTATCTGAGGGTATAAGTTAATCCATTTCGTTGTATTAAAACGTTTCAAACTTCAACACCATCACATCTTCTCCGATGCGGTGATGTAAAATTGTGTGTGGAGTGCAGACCGCGGAGTAATTATTCCCCCATCAGTCTGTCTACTGTTACTGTATTATGCAATACACTCAAACTTAATATCAATGACAGCTTTAATGGCGAGCCCTATACAACAATAGTGCTCTCTTTTTGTGCCATTATACCTTCAAGGTAGTACTATCGTAACTTCACTTTTCAAAATATTTTAGGTTTTGAACCTTTACCAATTTAGCCCAAATTCCATCACAGACTTTGCATTTAGTCTAATTCCACTCTATTCAAAATTGCAGAGGCCTATGATTGATTTGTTTAACTCGGAAGAGTAAGCCATAAGAAGATGCATTTTTGTCTTATTATTGAAATATTCTTGACATCACGACAAATTAAGGTAAACATTGGCTCCCCAAGTAAAACATACAATTCCATGAACATATATGATCATGGAATCCGAGGATTCTATGGCCATGGTCATATATGATCATACGTAAAATTGTCTCAAACATTTTTCTTATTACAGAAAGTTGTGATATATTGATTCAAACCTATTCTAACATCAATACGTCACGATACTGATCATATACTACTGAAAAAAAATCTTCCCAGGAGTCGGTCTCGAGTTTCAAAAAAGTGACATTTTTTACGAAATTTTTCTCTTCAGTGCTCAAATGTTCAAAACCTGAGAGTAACTCCGAAACAGGTTTTTCTGTGTGATGTTTGATCAATACTGTCAAGTATTGATGTTACACCAGTTGTAAATGAGTATATCACGCCTTTCCGGGATAAAAATGACAACTTTTCAAACCGATTTTATGCCTGATCATATATGAACATGGAATCTTATGTTCTACAAGGGTCGCAGCCAAGTTTCAAGCTAAACCAGGCTCTGTGTAAAAAAGTCTGAGTCTATTTTCAATCAAAATTATGGAAGCTTATCAAAATCCACCAGGTCAAACACGATGAATCGAAAAAAATGCTCATTTCCCATAAGAGCACCTGTTAAAATCACACAAGAGTTGAGGAGCTCATAGGAGTTATTCGACAAGCAACCCACGCCTCTGAAATTTTACTTGAGCACTACTTGAGTAATCACTGTGCCAAATACTAGCTATGCGTATATGATTTCGTCAAAATCCACCAGGTCAATCGATACACGACAGTACTCAGGGCGTCTTTTTTCAACTAAGGAGAAAAGTTTCTACATCAGCAGGATGCATACAAAACTTTTGAATATTATAGAACCATTATTGAATCATTATTATTTTGAAATTACATTTATTACAATGTTGACATCAAAATTCGAGCTATATGCCGCACACAATACATTCTTCTTATAATGCTACATTTTGAGAGAAGAGAAGATGATATGTTACAGTGTCTCGTATAGGACCAAGTGAGATGATGATTCACTCGTCGTCCGCGGTTGCGTGGTGTATAATTAACATGAAATTTTGTCGTCTTTCTCTCTCTCTATTTCACGCTCTATACGACGCGCCGACAAGTGGCTTCCTGGAAACTGTGTCAAAAAGTCAATTCAAAGAACTCAGAAATTATTTGAAAGACACCCCACATTGTCACCCAGACTTTCTGGAAGTGTACACACAGTTTATCAAGTTCACACGACTATCATCATGATTATATCAAGTGTAACTTTCAATCTCAATGACTCAGACACTAATTGACTCCCATAAATACTTACTCGCATCTCAAAATCAGCTCCTAAGTACAAGATATTTCACAGTCGAATTTTTTCTGTCCAATCAGAAGATGTATAATCAACCAATTATTATAACAGTAGTCCAACTAACACGAATCAAACATCGATCAGAGCCAACGATCAACCAAACTCTTAGGCTCTCAATGTGCTCATTTCAAAGAGAGAAAGTACCGTGCCAGAAAAGTCCCGCTCTCGTTAAAATACTTATGTATACACATTGATCTGCATTGGAAGATAACACCTTGCGGAAGCAATAGCAACATAACCCTATTAGCCCCCGCATCGATACTTTCATACACCATCAAAACTTGCAAGCTTGCAACAAACCCCGACTAGGTTCACGAATTTTTTTTTCTCAGCTTGTAACAAAATCTGTCTAGAGTATGATACCCGCATCGCTGCATCATCATCATATAAGTACATCAGCAGTAGAGCAGCGGACGTGCATATATATTCTTACACATTTTAAAGGTAGATGAACGCGAGCAAGTTCACACATAAGCCCTTGATGATGGTTGCATGCGATGCGAAGCATCTTACCATGAAGGAAGTGTTCATCCTGCGTGACTCGTAGCAAAAACTTGCCCTATGTAGGTAATACATACACTCGTTGCTGCGTACAGCTAATCTTTACGTATCACGTACAATGTCGATATATCGAACCACCACCTTGTATACACATTGCTATACAGTTTCTAAGCAACGAAAGCATAGACCTGTGGGGAGCACCTGCATATTATGCATTTGATCGTGCAAGAAATCTCTCTTTCCTCTTATTTCTAAGATTTAAGGATTGTTGCTGTGATAGAGTTTACACCGAGGCTATTTTTTGTTGTAGTCATATCTATACACAATGAGCGTGACCCGCTTTCAAAGTCTTAGAGAGAAGGCCATGTACTCATGCAGTCTCCGTCTTGCTGTTCTCGCTCTCAAATGCATCAGATCCCTTCAATCCTTTCCTCTCTACAACAACAACTCCCCCTCCTTGATACTCTTACACCAAGTTACCAACAACCTGTACAACGTTTTCTTACGCTTATATACGTGCAAGTATCAGATGAGGAGAAGGTTAGAATGTTTAAAGTACTCTTGGGTTTATACGTGTTGTGATGCAGTTAGCGAAAGGTTTGTATTTTAGCTGCGCTGACCGCGGGTGAATGCTCGAGCCATGTTGGTGTGGTGATGCTGATGCTGCTGATGTAGCCCAGGATTAGGAGTCGGGAGTCACGGATGAAAGTACCTGCGGCTTTTTTCCATGATATGACTGTGTTACATTAGGCTATTTTACCACTCTCTCGACACTCTCTGGGTTTTGATGCTAAATTTATGCATGCAAAATCTTGAGTTTGGTACAGAAGAAACTGGCTTTTATACAGGTTTTAAGAATTTTCTATGTGGAAGTTTTTCAAATAGGAAATTATGAGGGATTTTGATATGAGTTTGAAGATGTTATAAGTGAATTCTCTTCATTGATCCAAAGTTCACGTGATTGTTCAAGGAGACTGATGCCATCGCTAATGCCTTATTTCTGAGTTAGGAGCATATTGGAAGTTTATGAAGCTTTAGATTCAGGAAGTGGATAGATAGCTCTATTTTAAGTTGTATGCGTTACTGGTTGCTAGTTCTAAAAACCAAGTAATAGTTGTCGACATGAGAATCTTGCAAAGTTGGCTTGCGCATTCCAAGTTCATTCACTTGTTGCCAACTACTAGTGGTAACTTTTGACTACGTATCTGAGCAAAGTTTGTGTGATCAATCAAGTTATGCGACACTGATATACTGATACAGAATGAAGAAATAAGCAAATGATTTGGGAATGATGATTATCCATTTTCTTTCTGTCTTACCTCTTGTTATGAGAAAGCTCTTACGGTCATCTCTCACTTCACTTGCAATAATTTCTTATACATTCATCGAGTAATTATACTTCAAAAAGATGCACACATGAGAAAAAGCCCAGGCTTGGGTAAACCTATCAGAATTAATAACTACTCACCCCACCCACTCGAGTGCCCTCTTTAGCTGAGAAAATCTTCTAATACTTGTCAAATTCTAACCATCTCGCTAACCATGCTCCTGATTAATGGAATTTTCTGACAGTCCTAGAACTCTATATGCACATCATCCTATCAAACATCAAAAATTGGGAATGCTAACGAGAGACTATAATAAATGGCACATCCCTTGGCGTCAAATATGTTTTTCATGAAAAAATTTACCCTCCTCAGGATTGATTTTAATTCCATTTTTCAGTTCCAAATGACTTTCTGTTCCATCAATCAATAAACTAATAGTTGATTGAAACCTGACTGACATCTTCATCAGCCGTACAGTCTGATTTATATTCTGAATGTATTGTACAACTGAAGATTTTGTACAACGAGTAGCAAACTACTCGTTGTACAAAATCTTCTTTTAATGCTGCTACACATCATCATCTTCTAAAAGTTGTATCGAATACTATGTATTGCACATAGCTGCTGATCTCTAATTTGTTCCAGTCTATATTGGATATGTCAACGTTATCAGATTATTCTCACCTCATGAGTGAATACCGAGGTGAATACTATCCTTCTTAATTGTAACACAATATTGAACATTGCAAAAGTTCCAATGCACCACCACCTCTCAAAAATACTCGTTTCTCGCCGATGTGATACTTGTGCGATGACACGGCTTCTTTGTGAAAGCATAAGTTGCTTATACTTCTTACTTTTAGAGTGCATCATATCGTCTGAATGCAGTGTCGTTGTCGTCGTCGTCGTCGTCGCGAGGATATGAATGATGATCCGCGACAATCGAGACGTAAACGGACACTATGTAACCCGAGATCCCCAATGCACTCATAATCGCATTTCCCGTGTGTATTTACTGCGTCCGTTTTAGAGAAGCTTCAAGAGACACGTGCAACGCATATATTTCGTGTGTTATGGATTACTCCACCCCTCAAAACTTGGAGATATGCGTCAAGAAGCCACCATCGTTGTCTCATCATGAGTTTCCTGATTTTCTTCTGCCTTATCCTGACACACCCCACAACTAACTCGAATCAGAGCCAACTACCAGTTGTGAATGTACTGATAATATAAGCTGCATTGCACGCATATAGGCCTCTCTCGCACTTGCTTATCTTCGATAATGTGTCTGCCGTCATTTTTTCTGCTGTCTCTCAGAATCCGCTGTTTCATATACCTCCTACGTCATCGGCATGCAGTTGCACTTGCAGCTGCATCAGTGCGTGTAAAAAAAACTCACTCATGCCTATTACCGCAGGTTTTAGCTTTGGGTCTGTATTACACACGTAGTGTGTTATTGTTATACTGCTACGATGGCAATTTATACCTGCAATGTGAGCACAAAATGCGCTCCGATACTCATGTATATTCCTGTGTTTCGACAGTTTTTGTATAGGTAACAAGTGCAATTCAAAGACGATGTGCAATATTTTGATGATTCGGTTAACAGCAACGTTGTTATGTATTTTGAGTGCTCGAGTTTCTTTCATTCAAAGCTCGCTTGATTTTACTCAAAAATTGCGTGTGCGATTTACTGGCTCATTTGTTCTTTCCTCTTCTTTTGTGCCTTATATCCAACACGAGCTTTTGCTCGTATTCATTTCATCCTTTCGCTGAAATTATGTCGGCAATTTGAGAGAGACGAGTAGTGGTACTTCCCAAGAAGATTATAGTTGTAATTAGGGTAGTAAATGTAGCAGCGAATCTTTGCAATCCGGCACAAATGATTCAATATTACGTAAAGAAAGATTAGAGAGAGCGGATTTTGATAATATAATGATACGAGCTTTGGCTCGCTTTATCGCAGCAGCAAATTACATGATTAATTTGTTGAATTTGGATGACATTCTATGAATCATCTTCACTCCGATAAGTTCTCATTCGAATTTCTGTAATTCCCCAAAAAGTCATCAAGTATCTTGTTGTCGTACACAACTCATATCACACTTCGAGTTGATCAAAACTAAATACACTTGATCGGAAGTTAAACTCGCATCAAGCAAGAGCTACACTGTAAAAAATTGGTTGACTTTCCACCAAAATCGTCAACCAGTGGTTTGTTGTCAAAATCAACCAGCTGGTTGGAATTCAACCACTGGTTGGAATTCAACCACTGGTTGACTTTGTCCCCACAGCGAATATATAAGGATGAATGCGGCGCCCACGATATTGGTCGATGGTGGTCTCCGGTTGACACTTTTGATTCGGAAAAACAAGTTTCGTCATTTTTTTTCACAAACAAAGAGGAATAAACATTAGCCCCGGTCGCGTATGGACGACAAAGCGGGTTGCCTGTCCTGCAGGAGTCGAATACACGTCGTAAGACTGGAGGGATGGATAGATGGACGGATGGGGTGGGAGGGTAGATGGGATGGATGGATCGATGGATGGATGGATGGATGGATGGAATGGAACGGAATGGACCGGACCGAAATGGAACGGAACGGACCGAAATGGAACGGAGTGGAATTGAACGGAATGGACCGGAATGGAACGGAATGGACCGGACCGGACCGGAATGGAACGGAATTGAACGGAATGGAACGAAATGATATGGAATCCATTTCGTTCCGGTCGATTCCATCCAATTCAACTCCGTTCCATTTTGCCCCACCCGTTCCATTCTGCCCCATCCGGCCAGTTCCGTTCCCCTCCATCCAATTTGAGTCCGTTCCATTTTGCCCCGCCCGTTCCATTTTGCCCCATCCGGCCAGTTCCGTTCCCCTCCATCCAATGAGACTCCGTTCCATTTCGCCTCATTTCGTTCCATTTCGCCCCATTCCGGTCCGTTCCATTCCGTTCCATCCATCCATCCATCCCATCTACCCTCCCACCCCATCCGTCCATCTATCCATCCCTCCAGTCTTACGACGTGTATTCGACTCCTGCAGGACAGGCAACCCGCTTTGTCGTCCATACGCGACCGGGGCTAATGTTTATCCCTCTTTGTTTGTGAAAAAAAATGACGAAACTTGTTTTTCCGAATCAAAAGTGTCAACCGGAGACCACCATCGACCAATATCGTGGGTGCCGCATTCATCCTTATATATTCGTTGTGGGAAAAAAGTCAGCCAGTGGTTGGATAGGTAGTCAACCACTGGTTTGTGCCAAAAATCAACCAGCTGGTTGATTATAAACCAGCTGGTTGATTTTTGGGATAAACCAGTGGTTGAGGGAAAAACTGCAACCACTGGTTGCAGTTTTTCCCACAAATTTTTTACAGTGTAACTGTCTTGAATGAATTCGCTCCTCGACGACATTGCCATCCACTTGTCTTCGTTGTCGAGACGGTTGTTTTCAGTTGTTTTATAGCTATCATCTCCGACGCGTCGTCCGTTTCATCACAGCAAGAATCCGTATCCAACGACACGCGACGCGATTCGTTGTGCCACTTTGCTGCATGTACATGAATAACATCTACATCTTATTCCATACCAATCTTGTTCTCGCGTGACATTTTTAAAATTGACTCTTGCGAGGGGGTCACGTCTATTCTCCTCGCGCATCCCACTGGGGATTATCTCCTCTCGATCATCTCCTTCTCCAGCTTCACTTGAAATAGCTCAAAACATTCGCATCCCGTGTGGTTTCTTTCCTGTTTTGTATCTTAAAAAAGAAAATTTTGAATCTTTAGAATATTAGTTCTTTCGACTTTTGAAAAATGTCCAAGTATGAAGGAGACCTGTTGAAGTTGCCTTATTATTCAATCGAGTAGAAGAGGCAAATTCATAGGAAGACATTTACTTGTGGAAAATTTATTGATGCTTTTTAGGTACAAATAGAAAATAAATTAGATCAAACCTTTTGAGATTAATTTATTCATTGGGACTTATTGATAACTAACTCTCTAATTCCTGTAAGTTAATTTTGACTCTTACCGAGTGGGAGTCGCTTAAAGGAGTTTGAAGAGTACGCTAGAAGTAAAATATAGGTGTCATTGAAATCATCTAACTTGAGATCTAATCAATGTATGCATATGTAGATGATGATCTATCTCATCCACCATAGAGTGATTTTTGTTAAGGCCTTCTTTTCAAAAGTTCATTAGTGTATTGGGTCAGCGACTGAAAAAATTCACAGCGCTGAGTCAGTTGCACCAATGGGCTTTCGAACAGTCTTGCTATCTTAGCTTGCATTTCCCTCTCAGTCACCAGTATGTCTCTTTTTTCCATGTAAGAAAGTGAGTTTTCTTAACAATAGTATTTCCACTTCTGTAATCAATTCCAACTAGAATGAGTTTAGACAGACTGAATTATTCTAGTTTATGGCCTTGATAACTCAAATTTCACCCATTTTTTAATCAATTCATGGTATCTGAAGTAATCATTCGAAGTGGGTCCTATCTACACTTTTTGGTTTCTATCAACTATCCATGTATCGTAAATTTCATCAGCAGTCCTTTGACTGGAATATCTATTTTAACAAACCCCAGCGTAATGACACAGTTGGAGAGAGTCTCAATCGATACTGTTCAGAAGAGTATATGATTGAGTTAATCTCCAGTGGTTCTTTTATCTTGAAATAATACTCAAAATCACTCTTGTGATGGCTTCGCTAGTGTGTCTCAGGAGTGGTTTTTACTACTTTTGAGTATAAGAAATCCTTGTCTCAAAGTTTTATCAAAATTGATGACCCAAAGACCAAAAACACTCTCTCTTTGCAAGCTCTATAATAGAATTCTACATCCGTTCCAATCAGCGAAGCGAGTCCAAGCAATGTGTAAAGTTGTCTATAAAATTGTAGTCCATCTTTTGCACGCACTTTTTTCGCTTGTCGGCAATATAAGTACCAAAACTGCACGCTCGCTTACTTTTCGACTCGTACCACGCTGCAGTAATCACTAATTGCCTTTCGTCTCAGCTCGCGGGCCATAATACATCACTATGATGCAAGCCGTTTTATTATTCGCAACCGTTCCACCATCGCATGATCTTTATTCATCATAGTATGGTAGTACACGTGTATGGCTCAGCAGCCTCCGTACAGAGTTGATTAAATCTCCCACTCACAATCATAATATACGAATTCAGACGGAGGTTATGTTAAATAGAGGCGCTCGGGTTTTTCTCCGGAAATCTCGGGCTAGCCATAGTCCATTGTCTCTTTTTTCTACAACACTACTTTGTACACATATAAGTATTTGATATTCAGAATAGGGGCTTTCGTGAAAAAGCTGTGATGTCGATCGATCGGTGCGCGCGCGTGAATATTCACCCTGCCGTGTATTATAAAAGGTTTAGTAGACGACAGGGCTTGTCGACGCTAAAATCGGACTCTTTCGCTTGCATTGCATATCATACAGTGCATGTCAGGTATCATAGCATCAGAAGAAGAGTGTCTGGCGCTTGTTCGTTTCAAATATTCAGCGCCAACATCAAGTTTAATGCCTCGAAGCTTGCATGTACTTATATCGAGACTTATATGGGCGATTCCGCGCAAAAAGTTAACTTTGGGGGTCAAATTTGTCCTTTTGGATCATTTTCTACCCTTTTGATTATTCGATTTCTACTCATCCCCTGGTTACTTTGGAGTCAAAATGATGATTATACCAGGTGGGGTATCGTTATGACAAATCATCTTGAGCTCAGCAGTGCCCTTATCATTCATACGATTGACGCTAGATCAATATTGCGTTTTATCGAGTACCATGGAATGTGACATTTTCGTGTGCCATGGAATGTGACATTTCGACCTTTCAATTCAACTCACGAGCTCGGATCAACTCGAATCGACTTGGCCGAATATATACCCTTTAGTACCATCAAACTACAGAAGAAAAGAGCAGAATTGAGTCTCTTGAGTCATAGACACGCTCTAATTCATATGCCATGGAATGTGACATATTTTTTGTCCCTCAGAAAAAATGAGCCTATATTGGCTCTGCTAGCCGAATCATTTCAAATTACCGGCTATGAAACACTGGGAAATTCTAGCCTAACCCAAATGAAATGAGATGCCACCCGGGAAAAAAGCTTTCGATATCACAGAAAAGTTCGGGAGGATGTTTTAGGGGTGCCATGGAATGTGACATGGTTTTCCAGGACAAGATGTTCGCCTTGGTTACACCACAATAATAAACTCGAGCGGGAACTTTTGCATTTGTGCGTGAATTTACTCCTTCAAATATGAGCTTTCGAATGGTGTGTCGCGAGAATGCAATATATTTCGTTACATAGCAAGATTGTGACCATGAAGGGTGTGGGGTTGAAAAAAGGACAAGCAAAAAACCCTGTTTTTGAGCATAAATTAATTTCTAGAGCACGAAAAACATCAAATATCGCGCCACTCAAAACTATCCTCGTAGGTCCTAAATACCGTTGTTCAATGCAGCAAATTTTTTTATTGGACCTATCTTAAGTACACCATTTGAAAATGGCAGCTCAGGACATCAAACTTGACACTTTGTGCGGAATCGCCCATATACCCTTTGTGATATTTGTGGTGAGGTTCGGATTTGTGAAGAACTTTTTCTTCGCGTAAATAATCACGATGTGATGATGTGATACGAATCATCTGTATGGCCTCGCACCCGTATCCTACTCTACTTTTTGGAAAGTGGCTGCGATCGTTTGGAATTTTCCTGATATAATAAACATGATAGTTTTTCACATCGACTGATTCGGAGTATACTTTTATTCTTTTGTCACTTCATCAGGTATATGAAGGCAGTAGAGTTGATGCTTGGTGTATGTAGGAATCCTTGTTTATCAAAGACTTGATTCCTGGATATATATATCCGCGTTGTTGTCTAGAGAATTTCAAGGTAATCATCAGAGTCTCGATTCTTCCAATTATTATGCGCCGAAGTTTGAAGAAATATAATTCGAGTGACGCGCTGCTCTCTCTTTCTCTTCTTTGAACCTTTTCGTTAGTTTTGAAGAATTGGGGCAATTTTATTCACTAAGCGATTATACAGCAGCGTGTAAATTCGTTGACTTACTTTATCCTGATGAAAATTATCTTCTTTACGATAAAATTGAATATCCCACCGATGACCCATCTTCACGAGCTACCCAATTAAAATCTGACATAAGTATTTTTCAATTGTATCAGTTAGAAGGTTTGAAACGAATTCAATAAATAGATGCTCTATATTCGCATACCATCGTTATATGTGCATCTGCCCGACGACGACAACCGATGACCCTTCCAATCAGTTCTTCAAACGAATTCGTCATCTTACTCGTCATTATTACAGCAGGGTGCAGCACAAATCTACAATGTAGGTCACAATTTATGCTCCTCATCACTACTACCCATCCAGATGAAAATAATTCAACTAACTGCAAGCTCTCATCAAGGAGCTCGTTCACAGTCGTCGAAAAAGCTTGATTTTGTGTGAACTCGTTTGATGACGCGAATCCTCCTCTTTATTTTCTCTGCTGCGGCATCAAAGGAAATCAAGTTTTATACAGAATACTCAATCATCCATCGTTTCTCGGAAGCTCATCTGCATCGGAGTTTGACCCGTTTTTATTTATGTAGGGCTGAATTCACTCAGTTGCCCTAACTATTTCAAAAATCGACTCGCCCTTATTTTCGAAGCAGCAGCAGGTGGTGCGCTTCAACAACACCACCAGCTCGTGAACAAAATCACTCCTAAGTATGCGGAAATCAAGTTTCAATGTATACTCGACATCTAGAATTTCATAAAGTGTCAAAAAGGTTGTCGAGGTGTGTATCAGACATACCAACAATATCTGTATCGAATGTCGCTTATATCGCGAGTAATTGTTAGTGCGCTTTCATTTCCTCATTATTGAGACCTGCGATACTAATGCAGCCACCGTTATAGCAAGGGAGCTGACGATTTTTTTTGTGCTAGACTCCGGGAGAGCTGAAAAAGAGATATGTTATGTGCGGCACCTTAACTAAGCCTTTGGCGTTGGTCGGCGATCTCGAAACCGATACGAACTATTTTTTATTGAATTTTTTATAATTTTTTCAAAAAAGTTCTTGTGCTATATGTTCGTATTTCTGTATTTTTCACAGATGGTAGATTGCGATGTGTAATTACGAAAAAAAATGGTCGGCGATCCGTAACTTGTTACGAAGATGGTCGGCGCGAGGATTAAACAATTTTTTGTTACCAACAAAATGGATTTTTGACAAAATTATAATTCAACCTCGTAAACTAATTGTTCTTATTTTGCACTACTTGAAAATCATAATTATTTAATTTGCACACAGTTATGACATCTCCTGATGGCCACAGAACCTTGTGGCGCTTGTACAGGTGCGCCATTAAAATCGGATACCCAAAAAATCTGAAAAAACTCCATGATTTGTGTGACGGCTTTAGTATTCAATATACATTTGCTCACCTCACTGCAAGGTCCAGAAATAGTATAGAAAAAGCTATGACCATTACCAGCATGTCGCTACATGACCCTTGAATGTTATTTTGACTTTTGCTCAAAATCTACGGCAGGTACAAATTTTTTTGTCAGGACCTTTTTTGTTTATTTTAAAATTGTCTACAAACTTATTCCTCATCATTTTTCCTCTAAAATGAGCCCTTCCCGAGATACAAGCGTTCAAACATGGGAAAAGTATTTTTCCTGTATGTAAAGGAATAAAAATACCATTCTAGCCCATATCAACTTTATGCGACAAAGATTTTTGCTTAATTACAAGTGATTATCCATAATGGTGAAATGTCAAACGCAATGAAAGAATAATGCAATTGTACAGGGCTATCTATCAATACAAGGAAGTTTGAAAGGTGTAGTATTCTATCTCAATCGTGTTCTTCTTCTTCGATGTCAGTATCGCTGTCCTCGTCGCTACCACCATCGGCCCTATATCTTCTATAATCGATATCATACAGTATGTCTGCGTCCTCATCCTCCGAGCTTGAAGACGTCTCTTCATCATCACCTGTACAGTAAGATAATGATGGTTGGCAAAAAATAGTGAGCGAAAAAGTTCAGATGAAATGGAATAGTTTCATACAGTTTCATCTATTCTACCAAAAAAGCTCTTAAGAGGGATGTTGCTAACGCGAACGATCTTTTTTGCACCGATATCCATCGTAAGATTCAGACGGAATTTTGGTCCAGTGGGTCCAATGATGATGGAACTAGAGTTGTTGGTGACAATTTTTTTTTTTTTTCCTAATAGAAACTTCATTTGAATAATGTCTCATGAATTTCCAAAATAATTGGTATCGGCCAATGGAATTACGATCGAGAGAAAGTATACCTTTAGGCCATTGAAATTGAGAAAAATGAGTCGTAGGGGAAGTTCCAAGAGGAGAACCACCGCAACTTTTCCATACACCCAAATATAGAAAAAGATTAATTTCCACACTTTGGGGAGGACGTTTCCGCAAAAATCTAGTATTGCTAAATTTTTATGTCAGGTCAGTGTGGTATTAGTGTGACCCCTAATTGCAAGACTACAAAGGATCTAGTCACTTTTTTCCAAAGTATGTGATGGTCTAATTACAATTTCAAAACCCCGAAGCTGTAGCTCAAACCCTTTGGCCGTGAGATCAATTTTAGTGGCGAAATTTCAGGTCCGTGTGTTGCTTCAAAATGTCAGATCCGTGTGACGCTACCGCGTCTCTCCATGTTATCCTTGTGGTACCGATAAGGGGGAAAATTCACATCCATGCGCGAGTTTATTCATACATCATATTTTTCAAAGAGTCAAAAAATACATCTTAGAAGCTTTGGAAGTGAGATTTAGGCCTGGCACATTTTCAAAACCCAAATATCGAAGTTTCCACGAAACTACCGATGTACATACAAACGACGGGTTCATTTTGTGGAACTTGCTGCAGTGAACGTGTCAAAGATTATCAAGAGCTCCAAATTTTACTTGTCCGTATCGAGAACGTATGTGAGCCCGTCCACTGCGACGATAGAATATAGCATTCCGTCGTACAGTGCCAGAGAGTACAAACCCATGATTTTGCACCTAAAAAAGTCAAGCATATTTGGATTTCATCAGTGTCATGTATATTCACGAAATCCCAACGAATTTAGTGCACGGTGTGCGGGTACCGCATCGCCTCAAATGGAATGAAAATTATAAAATTAGAGATCTTTTGGGTTTTTCGCTTTCTTCCAAAATATGAGTCCGTGTAAATTCCATCATCGCCCTCTCCATAGTTCACTACAGTCTATCTCTACCGACTGGGCATTTGCACCTGAAATTTGGAAAGGCTGTCTATATAAATTATGCTTCTGATAGTTGTTACAGAGTTTTCAGTTATTATTGGAGAAGGTGACTGCGACAAAGAGTAGTCACTTTTTCGGTCGAACTCGCGAGGAAGTGCACCAACCTAGCGGGTCCTGGATCTTGACGAAACTTTGGGAATCACCCCATTTTTGGGTAAAATGAAGCTATCTCCAAGGGTCTAATCCAATGGGCTTTCCCCTATCTTAAGATACAGCCATGGAGGTTATCATTGTCAGTATATCTCATAGACATAGAAGCAGTAAACTGCGGGTCCCCTATACCGGCTGTGGTCATCGAGGGATAGGATTTTGCGTGAGAGTGAGAGAGACAACATGCTCCAAGACACAGGCCTTTTAACACACAAACCCTATGTTGTGTCTCTCTCGCTCTCATTGGAGGCCTCGATGACCACGGCCGGTATACCGGACCCGCAGTCTACTCCTTCTATGTCTATGGTATATCTATGTATGTGTCATCTTAACCTAGGCCTAAATGGACAATGCTAATCTCCATAGCTGTATCTCGGGATGAGAGGCCCATTGGACGAAACCCTTCCGGGTATCTTCATTTTTCACCAAAACAAGAAATTCTCAAAGTTTCGTCAAGTCGCAGGGTCTGCAAGGTTGGTGTTCCCTTTGTCAGCCTCGATAGCCGTTCCGCTATTTTCCCTATCCCTCCTATCATTCGAGATTCCCTCACCATCCCCCTGAAATCGGAATTTTGACTGATTTAAGGGCAATAGTGGCCATGAAGCCTACGGATTGTATTTTAGCTCCTTGAGACAGGCAATTGATTTGTGCTTTCTTTAATTCTTACATAATACAAAAAAATCGAAATTTCCACCAAAAGCTCCATTATAATCATTCCCAAATCCACTGCATTGAAATTCTGGCTCAACCAGCCGATAGATATTCTCAAAAAAATCGTGATTAGTCAGCACGGAATTCCAACCCCCGAGATTTTGATGAGGATGAAAAGGCGTTTCAAAACCTCTTTTAGTTTCGGTCGATATCTTGGTCCCAGATTCATCTCTAAGTATTTGTCTGACCCATTGATTTTGTAGTCCAGGAACCAATAACACGTATTTTTAACCCCCTAGAGCCATAGGTATAAATTTCGGGTGCCACAATGCCACGTAAGCACATTTTTGAATAAGAAAAATCGTATTTCTTGCCAAAAATATGAATGTAGGTCTTCAGGAGCGCTTCACATAGAATGTTTTATCACATATTTCAAATTTTGACACAATTTTCCATCAATCACATGCACTCCAAATTTTTTTGTAGGCTATTTTGCACTCAAAAGTGAGCCCCAAGATGATGGAATGAATGGGTCAATCCAGGTGACAATGAGTTAATATTGTTTCTCCTCTTGGAACTTCCCCTACGACTCATTTTTCTCAATTTCAATGGCCTAAAGGTATACTTTCTCTCGATCGTAATTCCATTGGCCGATACCAATTATTTTGGAAATTCATGAGACATTATTCAAATGAAGTTTCTATTAGGAAAAAAAAAAAAATTGTCACCAACAACTCTAGTTCCATCATCATTGGACCCACTGGACCAAAATTCCGTCTGAATCTTACGATGGATATCGGTGCAAAAAAGATCGTTCACGTTAGCAACATCCCTCTTAAGAGCTTTTTTGGTAGAATAGATGAAACTGTATGAAACTATTCCATTTCATCTGAACTTTTTCGCTCACTATTTTTTGCCAACCATCATTATCTTCTGTACAGGTGATGATGAAGAGACGTCTTCAAGCTCGGAGGATGAGGACGCAGACATACTGTATGATATCGATTATAGAAGATATAGGGCCGATGGTGGTAGCGACGAGGACAGCGATACTGACATCGAAGAAGAAGAACACGATTGAGATAGAATACTACACCTTTCAAACTTCCTTGTATTGATAGATAGCCCTGTACAATTGCATTATTCTTTCATTGCGTCTGACTTTTCACCATTATGGATAATCACTTGTAATTGAGCAAAAATCTTCGTTGCATAAAGTTAATATGGGCTAGATTGGCATTTTTATTCCTTTGCATACAGGAAAAATACTTTTCCCGTGTTTGAACGCTTGTATCTCGGGAAGGGCTTATTTTAGAGGAAAAATGATGAGGAATAAGTTTGTAGACAATTTTAAAATGAACAAAAAAGATCCTGACAAAAAAATTTGTACCTGCCGTAGATTTTGAGCAAAAGTCAAAATAACATTCAAGGGTCATGTAGCGACATGCTGGTAATGGTCATAGCTTTTTCTATACTATTTCTGGACCTTGCAGTGAGGTGAGCAAATGTATATTGAATACTAAAGCCGTCACACGAATCATGGAGTTTTTTCAGATTTTTTGGGTATCCAATTTTAATGGCGCACCTGTACAAGCGCCACAAGGTTCTGTGGCCATCAGGAGATGTCATAACTGTGTGCAAATTAAATAATTATGATTTTCAAGTAGTGCAAAATAAGAACAATTAGTTTACGAGGTTGAATTATAATTTTGTCAAAAATCCATTTTGTTGGTAACAAAAAATTGTTTAATCCTCGCGCCGACCATCTTCGTAACAAGTTACGGATCGCCGACCATTTTTTTTTCGTAATTACACATCGCAATCTACCATCTGTGAAAAATACAGAAATACGAACATATAGCACAAGAACTTTTTTGAAAAAATTATAAAAAATTCAATAAAAAATAGTTCGTATCGGTTTCGAGATCGCCGACCAACGCCAAAGGCTTAGTTAAGGTGCCGCACATAACATATCTCTTTTTCAGCTCTCCCGGAGTCTAGCACAAAAAAAATCGTCAGCTCCCTTGCTATTAGTTATAACCTATAAACTTCAACATTTAATACAGTGGTGGTGTACCCTATTCAAGTTCTCCTCTATGGGTTATGGTTACGTGGTTCTTCAGCGTATAACCATCAAAGAGTAAGGAGGAGGTTAGAGGAAAAGAGCCATATTCGCGCGACATTGACTTTATGCGGCCTTGTATCTTTGCCGTCTCTTCTATACCCACACCTGTATACCTACATACACCGCATATAATGTATGTATGTACACCATATCACCACAAGTGGCAACAATCAAACTCGAATAGTCCAACACACACGTACCCTATAAAAATCTCTAACTTGATTCAGAATGCGAGAAGAGTGCAGTGCAACCATAACCCCAATACTATTCTTCTACGGTCGAGTTCACCCCCGGACAGAGCAAATATCACAGACTCACAGTGTATACTTAAATGTTTGTGTCGGTGGTCGATGCACCCCCGAGCGCGCACGCCAGACGAGACTCGGAGCATATATATAGTAGAACAAACCAGACTCGCGACCCGGATTTTGTGTGGGTCAACCCGCGAGAAAGTGTCCGAACTGAATTTGGCACAACCGCATGTGATAACGTATATCAAGTAATATTATTGATTTCCGCGTGAATTTGCTCCTATGCATGACCTCTTTGCTTCTATACATATACCTCTCTCTGCATTTGTGTTTACCTGATGCGTGGGTATCGCAATGCGGTGATGTAGATACGGTATAGTGCGAATTAATCGCAAGTTTTACTCTCGCTGTCGTTTCGTTTGACATGTGTGCTCTCGTAGTTTCACTTTTAAGGGTGATGACAGACAACCCGTTACGACACGAATCCCACGACACGACACCGCCCGACACGACACGGAATTCACTCCTGCATGCCCAACCATAGATTGGTCGGATTCATTTTTACAGTGCCAGTTATGGATCATGAAAATGAATCAAATTCAACCATGATTACGTTCGCAGGAATGGATTCCGAGTCGTGTCAGGCGGTGTCGTGTCGTGAGATTTGTGTCGTAGCGGGTTATCTGTCATCACCCTAAAGGTTTATCAGTTAAGTGTATCCAACGTGCCCCACTCTCTTGAGCTTGCTTCACAATACTTTTGGTCTACTTGAATATTTTTTCACTGTACTTCATTGCGTTTCAAAGCCCAAGACCTTCAAAATGAGAGCTGAAGTAAATTCAATTTTAACCAACCAGAACTGAGTTATCATGATTTTTCCAAAAAGTAATTTTTTGTGAGTTCGCGATAAAGAGTGTAAGTACCCCACATCACGTGCCCTTACCCTTTAAAACTATGTCAATCGACAATGAAATGCATTAAATCATATTAAATCATTGCCATGCAACCACATTTGAAATTTTTCATCGATCCAAATCACTCGACGCCATAAACACGTTATGATGATCGCCCTTTTGAGATAACCACGTGGGGGAATATTGGGTACACTCCAACGTTAGACTTCAAGTTTTGCTACTGGTTCCCGTATATTTTGCTCGTAAAATCGCTCGAAGTCTAAATTTTGCAAGACACAAGAAAACGGATTTTGAAGGTCTTGTTAAAAGGAATCAAATGCGCTAAAGTACGTCAAGATTGATTGAAGTTATAGAAGCCACCGCGGCCTCGTGGATAAGGTCCTTGCCTTCAACGCAGAAGGCTGGGGTTCGAATCTCGGCCAGCACCAATGTGAATTTTCAAAAGTGCTTTTCGGTGGTTTCGGCGGTTAGGAACCCACCTTAAACTGTAGGTCCCGCAGAACAACCTCGAAAAGAGGTGGAAAATGCGTGAATAAGAAAAAAAAAATAAAAGAATGATTGAAGTGAAAATCTTCGGCACCTGTTTTAGAGAAAGCAATTCCTCGGCGCGATTTCTTAGCTGTGCAGTCCCGAAAAATGCAAATCTCACTTTAAATTCTCTGGAAGACACAAAAATTATCCGCCGGAGTTGGTCTAAATCATTAATTTTCCCATAATTTAATTGAACAAATGTAAAAAAACTGCGCAAAGGTCAAAGAGTGCCCAGTTCTGACATCGGCGCACATGGGGCATGTTGGGTACACACTGACCGTATCTTCGCGTGCTATTCTGTGTACTACGAATAGATTATGGAATGTGAGAGATGAATGGGATGAATCTTGCCGATGTGTTAGAGTGATATATGTAGAGTTGAGGTCATGCTTTGTAAAAAGTGAACGATTTATTACAGTGATTGCCCTCTGCCTAGACACTCATTGTCAATAAGATCAGTCGTTTAATTGACCTTGATCGATGTATTCAAAGCGGGTTTCCTTTAAATTTAAACATAATATCTCGGTTAATAATGTTATAATAGCCTCTCATAAGCAATCTGAACTGATAGATCAACGTTCTGTATAGCCAATAAAGTTGGGCTATCCATTTCTTTTATTCAAACGGGTCTTGAGATCTCCAAAAATCTCCAATAGTTCACATTGCTCTGAAGTGTATGTAGAATATCAGGTGCGAAATTTCCAGAATGTGTTTTTCACTCTCTTATACGTCTTGAAATATATCACTCTAACATGACTGTTTCCCTTGGAGGAGATTATTGAGTAATTTCAAGTCTCTTGATTATGCAAAAATGGTGTCAAGCTCTCTTTAAGCGCCTCTTTATTGAGTAATCGTCTTATCCTCGTTTTAACATTCTTTCAAGTATATCTGTACACTATAAAAGTTGTACGTGTCTGCTATGCCGAATCAATTTATGCAAAACTGCAATTTTTATTATCATTATTACTATTAGCACTGACAACGATGATGACCATAGATTCTTCTTTTTTTCGGAATTTTCTGAATTATATCTCTCGTTGTTATTGAGGTAGTTGAAAATGCGTGAAAAAAATGTTGCTCGTCGCACGAATTCATTGAAAAGGTATATAAAAAGTGTTGTAATAATATGAGCGTGTAACAAAATAAATACATCGCACTTTCATTTCGTCCATCTGTGTATTTTTTGTGCCCCCAACGACAGGAAACGCGTGAATTATAAAAGTGGAACGAAGTTGTGTGTGAATGACTCCTGCGTGCGATCGTCAGATTTTGCTCCACTTTGTATCTGATAATGGAAATCTCTTGAAAGCCGTGTCACCAACTGTGGTAAATATATGAATGAATAAAACGGATGGGATCGGAAAGAAGAATTTTCGGAATGAAAGTTGAAAAGTAGGTCAAAAAAATGTCGGGCTTCAATACCCTTTCATATTTTTTTGCTGCTAAATTGAATAATGTGCGAGAAGATCAAAAGAATCGTGTTAACATGAAATATGTTCTCGTTTCTCTCACAATCAGTTATAGTTTTCCTGTCGGAATAACATTGACGCAAAAGTTGATTCACATTATCCAATTTTTGTTCATAGTTTGATGGTTACTCAATCTTGATCCGGAAGCGAAACCCTTGAAATTTGAACTATATACATCCATTATCAGTGGTTGGGTGGTCGAGCCGGGCCAAAATTTTCCTTCAGTATAATTATTTATTTAGCCGCAGACCATCAATTCAAACATTATGACTTACAAGGAGAGCATCAGGTCTGTGGAACGCGGATCTTGATGAAACTCTGGGAGTCATCTTGTTTTGGTGAGAAATGAAGGTACCCAAAAAGGTTTCGTCCAATGGGGCTCGTATCCTAAGATACAGCCATGGAGGTTGGCATTATCAGTATCAAATGTATATCTATATATGTGTCTTTTTAACATAAGTCTATATGGACAATGCTAATCTTCATGGCTGTATCTCGGGATAGGAGGCCCATTGGACTCAACCCTTGGAGATACCCTCATTTTTCACCAAAACAAGATGATTCCCAGAGTTTCATCAAAATCCGTGTTCCGCAGACCTGATGCTCTCCTCGTTAGTCGATCTTCTGATATGCGAAAAATTACCAACGAACCCCCTACAAAGGGTTATAATGAATTTTTTTTTCAGAAACAGCCGTAGTTGAAATAGCTAGCTCACATCATAAATAATGAATTTATTGCCCAGTAATTTTTGCATCATCAGATCAGCAACGAATTCGTCAGCAACGATATATTCTATTATTTTCGACAAAAATTTTTTTTTTTATCCAGAAACAAAATCTTGTTTCAGCCTAGTTTTTTTATCTCAGGAAAAATTATTTTTCCTATGAAAAACCAAGTTATATTGTTGACACATTACAGTAAATTCTTGCTGCACGTGGTCGTATATATTATCAAAAAATACATGTACACTTTTCATTTTCTATATCATGATTCCCCACTACTGATATGATACCGCATAAATTCTTACAAAGGATTTCAACCCTTCCATCAAATGCTCGAACTTTGTGCATGGTCAACGATGCGAAAATTCGATGAAGAAAAACAAAGCATTAATCTTGTAATGAATAATCGTCGTTGACAGTCGTGAACATGGATAGACACAGAGTAAAACGATTATGATGTATGAAAAGACGACGACGAGGATGCACTCGAACGATGGAAGTTGATGATTACCCCGGATAGAGAAGCCTTACAATATTATAGTGTATACGTGTGTAACGTATTTTATATACATTATCATGGCGTTGGCGGTGATGGTCTTCGTCGTCACTGTATAAGTAGCTGAGTGACCGCGACCCACGTAAAAATCTCGGACACAAACGTGGCGCGTATCAGCTGAAATCCGCCGGATGCAGTAATAAGAAACGCTCCAAAGATCGTTTTATAAGTGCTGAATTATTGTACTTGAGGCTACCATTAATCAGCTCGTACCTTCTGATTCTGCGTATGTTAACACCTTTACTGCGATGGGCCCCACCGGTGGGGCCCATCACTTACAGGACCCGAAAGCCATTTTCGCCGTCGCAGTGAACGTGTTAAAAATGGGTGAATCAATATCTTTGCTGGGTTCCCACTCTGTCCCATATTCCCATATTCTCCATATTTTCGCGAATGTCCCATATTTGACCATAAAATTCGACTTTGTCCTATATTTCCCATATCTTTGGGCGAAGACAGGTAAATTTCCGAAAAAAGCAAGTAGTCAGGGCACCTACCTATGCTCCCGTATGCATCTCACCCGCTGAATCGATTTTCCGAGGTTTCCCGAGCGAAATCGGGTAAGAAACCTTTGCTATTGACAATTTTTATTGCAAAATTAGGGATTTTGACCGATATCTTGGAAAATATGCATTTCCCGGGAAAACACAAGGAGTCAAATTTGTAGATCACGAAATTTTCTACTGAAGAGTTCCACACAACTTTGCCGAAAAACCCAGTCCTCAGCCTGTAAACGCGTGGAAAGCGTCCGGCGCAATTAACATGGGCTTATATGGGTGGCCAGTGCTTCCCTCAATTAGTTAGGGAGGCGGACAACTGTAAGTCCAACATTTGTGACTCTATCATCACTGACAGAGCATGATGTAAGTTTGCGGAAATATTTGTCACCTATCTGCTGCCAAAGAAATGTGAAAATTATTTAGTGTTCGCGTCCTTGAAGTCTTAACGTGTATTCCTTTTAATGTCAGAATATTCTGTTCATGTGGTACTTGAATAAAATTCATGATGGAATTCTCAACTGAAGCCATATGACTATTTATTTTTGTCCCATATTTGTCCCATATTTTCTATGAAAATGTTCCATATTTGCCATAAAATTTTTGAAATATGGAGTGAGACCCCTGTGGTTACTTAACAGAATATCGACTTGGTGAAGATTTTACGGTGGCTATTTGATCTATTCGGAACTTTTTCAAATTAAAATAATGAAGATAAATATAGATGATCTTGGAATCGATCGTGGAGGACTAGTGTTTGTGCAAATGAATATACACAAAATAATTGCAATTACACATGTATTGCTACGTTTCGTCCACATATTTTGTGAACCTCTTCAGGCTGTAACATAAGATTAAACACATAGGAGAATTTTGTAACAAGATCACTAAGCTCGAGATTCACAATATAAAATCACAATATCCACATACCTAGAAATTTACAACATGGTCACATAATTATTTTTATATAAAAACGTGGAAACTCACTGCAATGTGAGTCCAGTTTTACGTCAATCTTTCGAGTATTGCGAGCAAACTGTTTGTTATGATGGGAAATGTAGATAGAGAGGAGAGGAGAAGGTATCATGTGGTAATAGAGGGAAGGGAGGGATGAGGAGTGAGAAAGACCAAGCGAATACAGCTGATAGTATATATATGTATAAGATAGAACAATAAATTATTGTAAGATCGATCTATAAACTTGATTCAAATGACAAGTGTCATCCTTCAAGTTGATATTGTTTTTATCAGAATTTATAAAATCATCTCTGAGAGTGTTCTTTTATGAAAGTTAGGTTCTCTATCTAAAATCACCGTATTTTTCCAATTTTTTTTAAAATAATGAATACGACCACGTGCGTTGCGCAATCGTAAACTCAATTGTGTGAGTCGTCAGCAATGTCAACGGTGAAACGGGATCGTTTACAAGTGTTTTTTGCTGTAGAAGTATTCGATCATAACTATGAAATTGATCTCTATAATGATCTTGTTCAATTTGATCTTCAGAGTTGTTTGAGAGATCGTGGTGAATGATGATTTTTCAACAACAACGCGATGACATGGTTTTGTTTTGAAAAATTATTTTATCGTGAAAAATCACTTTCAATATCTAGTGATACTATATTCATCTGATTGAAATTATTTTCTAAATTTTGCAAAACAAGCCCAAAATGGAATCAAAGAAATCAAAACTTGAAAGTTCTTTCATTTGGACGAAATGGCCTACTGTACTACATAACTCTTGCTCAGAAATTTGCAGTAGTTTGCTTGATGCGTCACTTCCAACCGGTTTTGGTGTTCTTCGCATGCGTATTTGCATCAAGAGTTAGGAAGAAGATATATTTATGATGCACGGGGAAGCCCTTGCATGATTCAGACTAAACTCCTGCCGAACGCCTAATCGTAAGTAGTCCTTTCCGCTCGCAGGGCACTGTTGCTCATGTTGCGTCGAGTCGGTGATTCTTGTTGCGGAAGGGAGGTCGGTTAAAACTGAATTCTATTATTTAGAATTATCTAAAAACGAGTATTGCAGTTCTGAATAGTCAACTTGGGCGGGGAACGCAAAAATTTGCACACGATTGAATGAAAATAGCATTAGCATGTTCGCTGCGAAGCCGCAAATCGCAGTTCGGTCTCTGTGTTTAGCGGAACCCACCGGTGGGTCCCGTATTTTCTTTTAATGACATAATTTCACCACACCCTATGTACTCGTTTCAGAATAACATTTTGGTTCAGGATGGAGCATTTCCGATTTCAATTATTTCACGAATATTTAGGTGATAAGAATTTGTCCGGAGAATCGTAAGCCACACTCAGATGGCTTACGATTCTCCGGAATCGCAAATACTTTTATCATCTTTTGCAATAAAATCAGCTCTTTTCAACGTATCATTCTTCCAATAGCTGTCAATGACAAGCCTCTCCAACGTCATTTTGACGAGCCCAAGTGGAGAGGCTGGGGCGAAACAGTATCACAAACAATTTTCTCTTCTAATTACTTCGAGCAAGTCTTATATTAAAAATGAGGAAGATCTGAGACTTTTGTCGATCCTCAAATATGCTCCGTGCAGAATCTGGTCAATTCAACATTGTCGGTTCTTGCATTGTGGGCATGGAGGTTCGAGTCAGTTTCAGATTCCTCATATAGCAGGAAAGACCGATAGAGCCAATTTATAGATATTTGAAAATATATCCTGCAATCGAGTCAAGTATCTGATATTATAAGAATTTGTTTCTATTCGGAAGAATTCTATAATACAATATATAACACGTTCACAGCGATGGGTTCCACCGCTGAGGCCCACGATTTTCCACAGTTCATATTTTCCCTGACTCATATTTGCTCAAATAATATCCTCAATGGCAATTTTTCTTGTTGGTTCAGTTTGCTAAGGGCATTAATACATAATAAGTGAGGAAAGAGTTGATATCCTTTTCTGGTTGCATCAATCGGAACTAATAATAGGGTTGAGATCATGACCAAACGAAAATTTCGCAAAACTACCTTCCACGCTGTGAACGTATGTTAATCGTGTTATCATAATTCTTCAGAAAGGAACTCACGAGCCTCCTGATTCACCGACAGATTTGGTCAAACTCGTTCAGACCAACATAGTTGAAAGACTAATTTGATCATCGAGAGTTTTTCATTAATCAATAGAAAAATTCTCCGTTCCACCCTTGATCCTGAATGGATAAAAAAATTCCAGAAAAATCACCACAAAACTTTTTTTCAAATTTCAGGCATGGTACGCGTGGATCACGGTTCACCAGTATTCGCCGATCCCATTGAAGAATGGCAGCCCTTAGCCCTTCACTACGGTGGTGTTGCTAGTATCGCCGTAGTAGGACTAGTCTTAGCAGCTCTTTTACCAATAATCGGCCTTTTCTTCTGCTGTTGTCGCTGTGTAGGCCACTGCGGTGCTCGTAGCGAACCATTTGATAAAAAACACGATCACTGCCGAAAAGTTGTCCTAAACGCAACTCTTATAGTAGCATCAACTTTAATACTATTCGGTGTTGTATGTGCATTTGTTACAAATGAATACATGCACGAAGGTACAAGAGAATTACCACATGCTGCAAAAACTAGCCTACGTGATGTTCAATTGTATTTGAGCAGTACTAAAGAACAGTTGGATACTTTACTCAAGGTCAACTATCAGGAATTGGAGAAGACTCTAAATGGAATTTTGCATGCCAGTGGAAAAATTGTGACTGAACAATTGGCTGAATCTTCTCATGCTGTTTCTTTAATGAATTTGAACGATATCGTAGCTGGTTTGGATAGTATCAGAGGAGATCTGAAACGTATGAATGATTTGACGAAGCAGCTTAGGAATTATGCTTCACAGTTGGATATTGGTAAGTTTGTGAAAACTCGCTCGTATGTGTGCCATTCCGATGAAACTTGCAGTATTCGATTTGTTCAATATCGCACATTGGTCATTGATTCGTGTGGAAGTCACCAAGATTCCACCCTTACCATGTACATGCAAAGAAGTTGTCGTGGAATATTTGAGGTTTTTTTGTTATTTCTGTAGAAATGGACAGTCGTTTTGAAAAATGCATGAAATGAGCATCTGCATATCGTTTTTACACCGTAAATTCCCATAATTGGTAAAATATATCTGTAAGAAAACGCATTGACTTCCTTCAACTTCATAAAAAAGAAGAAACTGATCTCAATCTTTCGACCCCTGAAAAAATTTCCCACTCAAAATCTGCAAGTTTCAACGGAATAATTATCGTTCAAACTACTCGACGTCAAAGGGCGAAAGGTTAGAGTTGAGAGAAAAATTGAGCACAAGGTTTCACTCTCGAAGAGGATGTAGGGGAAAAACTAGGGCCAAGTCTTTGTGCAATGGTGCAACGACACCTTTTCTGATTCTCCCCTCGGTCTATGTACGCGTTATGTCGCCGCCGTCTATATAAAATACATGTCGAGGGCTTGATCCGCGCTTAGCTCCCCCAACATATATCAGCTCAAGCGTGATTGCGCGTCATTTTTCCAAGCTTCATACGATGGATAATGTACGTGTCAATGACCTTTTTTTTCTCTCCTTTATTCGCTTTTCACATCATACACCTTGAAAATATTATGCGTCAAATCGTGGTAGTTTTCTGATTCATGAAAATATCTTCTAGAATAAAATCGCAAAAAAGCTCTTTACATACTTACTCCAATCGCTCAAATTTCCATTCATACTTTCCCGCTTCAATTCAATATTCACAAAATGAACTCGTCAGAAAATATTCCCGAGCTATGGAATAAATATAAATGCATGCACTCGAAAAAGTCTTTACAGAGACTCTGGAATGAATTCCAAAGGAAGAGCTGAAAAAAAATCATTAGTTAAAAATTTTTCCTCTGCAGTGAAACGTTCCTCCTTCTCTGACCTCTTCTCTTTATATTAAACGCTTTTATTTAACTTCACTTTGGCCTAGCGCTTTGTAACTATAACTAGTGGTGCAATTTTGAGCATCCGGTCCACCGCCAACAGCCAATCATGATTATGAGCGGGCTTTTAAATCAGCCAATCCCAAATCATGATCATGAGCGGGCTTTCAAATCAGCCAATCCCAACCATCTGGGTACAATGATTTATCAAGCCACCGGAACTCTGGTCAGCTGTCGCGAGTGACCTTACCGACGCAGTGCTGGGCCTCAACGTTTTTTTTTCAGGTTATGTACACCTGAAAAAAAAACGTTGAGGCCCAGCACTGAATAGCTCTAGAAAAAAGGTTCAGGCCCAGCACTGAATAGCTCTATCCTTCAATTTTTCTGTGTAATTGTAATGAGCCTGAAATTTCTTTTGATCTAACGAAGATGAATGTAAATGTCCACAAGCTTCACTAGTGTATGCAAAGAAACTGTTAAAATCATACAAATGAGGTGAAATTCAAATTTGTTTACGTCCGGCATTGATGAAAAACCATTTATTTGTGATATTAATCCAATATTACAAGTGTATCAGTTAAAATTTCGTAAGTTGCAATCTGAATAGTCTGACCTATTAACTTTTAACCAAATGGGACCCGAACTCAACGATTATTACCTATGATCTCTTAACTAAATGGGACCCAAACTCAAGTATTATTCAATATAAATTTCGTCGTGAATCCACGAATAGCCAATCATCTAAAACAGCACAGAGTAAATTCTTGAGTAACCAATTTTTTAGCAACAACCAATAAATTTCGTCGTGAATCCACGAATAGCCAATCATCTAAAACAGCACAGAGTAAATTCTTGAGTAACCAATTTTTTAGCCACAACCACACTGTTTCGAAAGCTGAATCAAATTTCAATCACTCAAGCTTCCGCAAGCATAAGCATATCGAACCTGGTTAGATATTTACAGATATTTTCGATTACATATTTGTTGTTTTCATGGTCAAGATTTGTTAAGCTACTCAACCGTCTGGCAGCCTGTTCGGCCAATTTCTGATAACTAACGCAATGGAACATTTTATCTTCAAGATCCCGCCAATATAATGGAAATATAGCATGAAGCGATATTTGCTTTATCATCGTAATGACATTCTCGTCCTGACCAAGTGTACTATCATTTGGAACCTTTAGCATACGAACTAAAGAAATACCATTGATACAAAATGCATCCATGGCCTTCAGTTCGGACGCATATTCTTCATATATCGGAATACACGCGGGGGCAACTTCATCCAAACAATCCCGTAAAGATTCTAATCGTTCAACCGCATATTTCAAAGTTAAGAGCTTGATGATGTAATGTTGGTGATCTGTTCGCTCCCATTCGACAAGACGGGATAAAACAAAGAGCATCGAATCTAGACTTGAACGTTTAGCAAACCATCGGAATGAATCAGTTACATGCGGAGGACCTATGGTCCAAATCAGTGGTGGTTGACCCACATTATTGCGCAAGTCAACATTTGCACCCAACATAGCCAATTGGTCCAATTTTTCTTCACCAAATGCATTAGCAGCTTCAAAGATCACTGAAATGCCTTGTTCGTCCTGCATATTTATGTCAAAATCGTACACGTTCACCAGACGTGCGATGAAATTCGGATCGGGATTGTGCAAGGCTTCTTGCAGTGATGTCCGGCGTCCATGAAGTTCAGTTTGAGTCCTGGGACGAAGTCCTAAATTTGATAATAAATTCATCATTGATTCTGTTGCATACGAGAAGAACCCATCAGGAAAGTATGGGTATAGTCGCATGCCACTGATTTGCGCACCTCTCGCCACCAAGATATGCATAATCGAGTGACAAATAGCAGGTGGATAAACTCGATCCCTCATGCAAGACAAACACGTGTCTAATATATTTTCTCCCTTGCAATTCTTAATATTCATGTTGATACCCATATCAATCAAGATGTCCACGATCTTCAGTTGATTTGTCGACAATGCAGCCTGTAATAAATAGGTATCAGATTTATCTTCACTCTATTTTTCATACACCAACATGCATATTCAACTACAATTACCTCCGCGGCCGATACTCAGAGATCAGCCCATTTGTTTAAACCTAATACAGATGGCCAGTAATTAAAAAAAAATTATGTATGCAAGATTTTTCAGAGTTAGCTGACAACGTTCCTCAAATCCTCTGAGCAGAAGCCTGCAGAAATAAATTTTATGCGGTCATCACGGTCAGGGTACTTGTATTAAATGGCTCGATCAATTAGGGTACGAAAATCGCATCTGAAAGATCATGATGACAATAGACATTAATTAAACCCTGCGATAAACTTATCGTGTTGTCAGCAGAATAGTGTTGCACCTGAGAACCGCAATGAGAGACCATAATTAAGGCAACAAAACAGTTCCTTTCTATTGTGTTTCGAATTAATATGGCTGTTTTAGTTTTACCTGAGCAGCACTTCCACGAATATTTGGTGTATCACATTGTGATATGTCTATTCCAGCTGTTAAAAGTTCAATAATGATGGCTTCATGCGCAAAACTTATGGCCCAAGATAATAAGAAGTGCCCTGAGTTATTCCAAATGTTTAATTGAACTCCGCAAGATATGAGTTTCGTCACCAAATCTAAGTCTCCCTCTTGCACAGCGAGAAAAATACTGGAGCAGCCCACCACATCTGGTATATCAAGATTAGCCCCGCAACGCAACAATTCATCAATCAAATCTTGTTTGTGATTACTGATTGCATAATTTAAAAGATTTCTAGAATATGTGTCCAACACAGTATTTGGATCAAAGCCATTTTTCAACATTGTTATTACCATGCCTGTCTCGCCGTGTTCCAGACTATTTACTATATACTGATTTATGTTCTGCAAATCCTGTATCAGAGCTCCATGTTCAAGCAGTAAGCCAACGAGATCCATTTGATTGGATTCTACAGCTTCTCTCAATGGTTGGCCGGGATCCTCTACCCTCTCACCAATCAAAGGGTTAGCCCCTTTTGCCAAAAGTAAAGCAACCAAATCCACACGCTCACTCCTGATAGCACATAACAGCATCGTTTTACCAAATTCATCCTTGCTATCGACCTGGAGTCCATTATCTAAGGCACGCAAGAGCATACATTCCGGCAATGTTGGCCAATCGAAATCCATCATATCAAACAAAACACGACCCCTTGGACCTGCAAACAATAGAGGGAAAAATATACAACTAGAAAAGAATGTCATGATCTACGTATCCACTTTCTCTCCTATCAAAATTGAAATACCGTTTATGCTCGTGTTACCTCTATTAAGCTGAGAACTCACATTTAATCCAGTATTTCCTATCCCAATCTTCTTGATAGCCAAGTGTATGTTGATAAGTTAATCATTCTAGTAATCAGCAGTTGTATACTCAAGAGGCAGATGCCTTGCCAATAATCCAAACTAACTGTCTCTATATTGGGGCTACTTTAGTCACAACGATACACTCAAATCCTCAATGAAGCAGCTGCAAGGAAGTTAACTCAGAAAGCTTTGTAAAGGACCTAAATGTTACCATCGACTGTACCATTGCCAAGGAACCCATCGACTCGTAGCTAGTTCTCTACTCTTGTGTAATTTTACAGTCCTCTCACCTGCAGTATAACTTCAATTCACCTTGTACATTTGATTCAGGTGTGCAATTCAATCTTGAACCTGTATGCATGGGCCTCATGAGTATGACGAGCAGTGATGATTCCCACGCTGAGACAATTTTTCTACCTCATCAGCATGCAGCTAGTTTCAGCAGATTTTATATAATCAAATCAACTGTAACCTGTTGTTATTCCAACTTAGAATACTAAGTGGCCATTCTCTTCCCCAGTAGCATAGTTTGCTGGATGATATCAGTTCACCAAAGCTCTGTCTTTCATCAATAGCCTCCTCGGGCTGGCTTCTATCGAGTATTGGATCCTTAACTTTGCATCCAGCTATGTCGCTCTGTACCTGGAGTGATAAATACATGTTTAGTTTTGGTGCATTTTGAAGCATGTAAGCCTGAACAGAATCCTAAAAGACAGAGACTAGTCTAGTCCTGCTGAAAATTTCCAATCCAAATTCCAAATGACAGACAGACAATTTTTACTAATAAATCCAACCCAGTACTTTACTTATAAATCCAACCCAGTGCTCACTTTAGTATTCTCCACATGATCCATCTAATTAAAATAAATCAACCTAATGAAAACATCTTGTGAATGACCAGCCCTTGAACATTGAGTTGCCAGAGTCGGCTTAAAAAAACAAAACGGCACTCATTGTAAGCCTTTACTTATAATATACAATTCAACAAAAAATTGAGCGAAACAAAGTAAAGGCAATATGGATAATGATACTTGTTCGTTTAATCTGGAAAATAGCAGGCAGCAAACCACCGTCACCTTCCGTGTATGGCCAGCTGCAGTTCCTGATCCAAGCAAAACTAATATTCGTCTCGATTCCACTCTTCTTGACGAAAAACGACAACTCCGATCAATTTCACTCAAATGGCACGTGAAATCGATAAATATGTTATAATTTTGAGACGAAACTGGTGAATTTCAGCATAATAAAATCACACAAAAAATCCTCAAAGGGCAAATGGCGTCGATTACAAAATGACGGCATGGTGAGTTAACGTCGTGTTTCCCCAACCTAACCTGTGACTCTGTCATGCGGTCAGTCACAACAAAGCTGTGGCGGCAAAATTTGACCCTGGCAACATGTGAATCTTCGAAATTTATAGCGCGAAATCAAACGCACTAATAATAATTATTCAGTACCAAAGCGCATGATCCATTAAAAAGAAAAAAAAAGATTGATCTCGTGCTCCATCTAAAGAACATTACCTGGAACAGATTTCCGAAACTAAATTATGAATTACTGAACCTACTAAAGAACGCAAAAATGGAGCGAAAAAGCCTCCAAGCATAGCATCGATTCACAACAACCAACGCATGGAATTCTCCGTCTAAACCGAGTGTAATTTTTCCATCCTAGACGCGTTCCTGAAATTCGACCATGGGCGTTAAGAAGAAAATGCTTGCTCCAATTCGATGCGGCCATATTGGTGTTTTTCCGAATGTATTCGTAGTCTCCCCCTTTCGTCCTCCCAAAGTTGCGCGTCCACCGCGCTTCGTGATCCCACAGGTGGCAGTTGCTATTTGCATAAATTTTGAGTTGGACTTGTACAAGTTGATTCTTTCTAGCCGGTGCATATTTTGTAAACGTTGTGTCTTTGACGCGAGGAATCGAATAATTCAATATTTGAACAATGGAGGAGCAAAATATAGAAGAATTGCATGACGGTGCTGCATTAGTGATTGCCTTGCAGCATCGCGATATTAGTGTTGTGCGGGAAATGCTCGATCAAGGTGCTGACATCCACACCCTCGAGATTGCCGCAAAAGATGAGATACAGGCTTTATACAGTGCTGGTGACGAGAGTTTGTTGAAATTGCTTTTCTCGTACGGACTAGATCCTAATATGGTGTTTGAAGCCGCCCGATTTCGAGAGACAGTGCTAATCGCGGGTGTGCGGAGTGGTATGAAGGAGGTGGTCACATTATTGTTGAGCAAGGGAGCCAGGATTGATGATAGCGATTTCGAGGCTCATTCAAGCCTGTATCACGCTATTTATAAAGAAGATCTGTGGATGGTCCAAACACTCCTCAAATGTGGCGCCAATGTCCACGAGAAAGATGTAAATGGTGTCTTTGTTCTAAATCATGCAATCAGGACAAGAAATCACTCGATCGTGATGGAATTAGTACGAGCCGGTGCTAGTTTGGAACGCATGACAATCTCGGGCAATGAGGGAAACGCACTTCAGGTATAATTAAATTGTTTCAATCTCAGCAAAGCATCCAAACATCCTTCTTCCCTCATTTCTAAAAGTCGAATATATCGTGGACTAAGCAATAGATATCTTAAGAGCAAAAAGGACACAATTGTGTCCTTTTTGCGTTACACACAATCATACCCCACCATTTCATCCCAAAAGAGAAATCACCAGCATGTCTTGGAAAAAATCTAAATGTGTATAGTTTTCCCTTCGACATTGCACCTTACATTGCACTGAGATTCCCTTAAAATTATATCACCGATTGGTACTAACAAGTGCAGCATAATTTACACCCCCGACAAAAAATCCAAATGTGTCTAGTTTCACCCTAGATATTGAATCTCACAGGGCACTGAAATTTAATGCAATTATATAATCAATTGGTACTAACAAGTGCTAGGAAATTTCACTCCATTCCACATCTACTTCCTCTGCAAGAAGAATAATATAAAGAAATGCTCACTAAACCACAAATCACTTACAGGTCACCTTATTCAGCAATCAACTCTACCTCTTCATTCGCTTCATTACTTTGGGGGCCAATACTAACAACCGAAACAAATTCAAGGAAAGTGTTCTTGACACTTGTCTAGAAGTTTTAGCAAGAGGCAAATATGACAATGCAACATGTGGGCAAATCTTCCATCACCTAATCAGAAACAATGCAGATATTAGATACATGAAAGACTACCCGTACATCCCAGAAAGTCTGTATCAATATATAAATACCTATATGTTACAGTTACTGATTGACTATGGACTACATATCAGACGGCAATTTGATAACACAGAAATAGAACCACCCTTGCATGTATCTCTAGGTAACAGAGACAAAAACTTCATCAAACACTTGATAAAAAAACATGGTATTGAAATTGAAACAAAAGACAAGTATGGCTACACAGTCTTTTATCAGGCAGCAGAGAACTTACAACTTCAGCAAATGAAGCAACTCTGGGATTTGGGTGCTAACATCAATAGTCGAGATCACCACCACATTCCAGTGTTACAGAGAACAATTTTGAGGAATGATGTAACAGAGTGCTTCAAGTGGTTAATTCATCTCAGTGATCCAAACGACATCATTGAAGTGTTGAATTTTGTAGTACAAAATGGCAATGAACCTTACACCAACTATATCTTAAAACATTTGGCCAAAAATAACATCCGCAAACGCATATCAGGATTAGAGGTAGTATTAGGGAGTATATCTAATGAATGTCTAAGTTTCTACAGAGATTGTGTGAGAGAGATAAGCAGAATGAACAGAGAAAATTTGGGTGAACCGATGACCCAAATTAAACTATCACAGATCTTAACAGTCAATTGTCATAGCATCATAGCTAGAAATATTGCAGTATTGGATTTTCTTACAACCCATGATTACACTTCACAATTTCCCATCTTTTGGAATGATATGGTCAACTCATTCATGAAAGCATCAGAAAGACAATTCTTAGTAGAACCTGCTACTCGCATTCTAAGCAGTTTCTTGCAGATCAACTATCGAGGGAATGAAATAATAATTGAAGAAATTTGTAAGTACCTAACAATGGAAGATCTGAAATCTCTATTAGAAGCTTGAAATCTCAGAGGTTTTATCACACACAATAATCTTGTGGCTTAAATATAGACTTCAACATTTTGGTACCACCACCAATTACCCAACCAAAATCTTTACGAAGAAATCAGAACTGAAATATTATTTAAATCTTGCACATAAAGTATATAATCCTTGTCTTGTTATCTCAATTTCTCACACATGAAGCAATCTCAAGCACCAATCTTTCCAAACTACAAAGCTTGATCATACCAATTCAGTTGCCAAAACACCAAACCACATCAATCATTTGATGGAATTTGAAACTAGTCTTCATCTGTATTCATACAAAATGAGTCACAAAAGAACAAAAAAGAGTCCTAGGAATATCCTAAGAGCTTGATATCCGAATCATCAAGATTCACCCATAATTTTCTCATGTATTAGTTACTTAAGGCAGTGATTTTTGTCATGGCCTGTGTCCATGGCCATATAGCTTCTCCTTGTGATGCACGAATGTAGATACAGGCTCCAACCAAAATCTAGCAAACCGTTATGCCACGCTGCTACGTTTTTATTGGTATCCGCACAACTTTTGAACCTATGACATATCAATGTTATTTGCTGTTGATATGTTCTATCACCATTTCTATCGCAGTTAACAAAATTCTTCGACTTTAAGAAATTTTCTTAGGTAACAGGAAATCGCGAGGCTAACACTCATCACTGCCTGACGTTAACTGACGCTATAAATTTTTTTGGTCTTTACTATACAGTTTTGAAGTATAGTCTCGACCTGGGTGTATATAGTCATACAGTCATATGTATTATGTGCCAACCCCGCGTCCTATACCTATGTCGCCTTGCAGTCCGTCCTGAGCAACGTGTAGGCGTATTAGTTCTAGTGCAGATCATCGCAGTCTGAGCTAAAAAGATCTGCACACAGCAGGTTTATTGTTGATGATGAATTATCATATCAGCGTACTCTTTCTATTCCAGTAAGGTATTGTGTTTAGACTAGTCAACTTCCTTGAAGACAAATCACACTTGCTTTCCACATCCACCACGATGAGTAAGAATGTCAGCCTATTTTTTAACTACAGAGTTTTATCCCAACCATAGATTTTTCACAAAAGTTTTTTTAGGTAAGTGAAAACAGCTTGTAATGCTTGTATCAATCCATTCACCTAATGATATCAGTTATACTTTATATAAGAATCAACTTGAATAGACATGATTAAAGGGATCCTATATAGCAATTTCAAATTCAACTTGGATGGAACTGCTATAGAGGCAAATGTCCATTACCTAAGTCCTGTCATATTTTGTTGTAACAACCATGTCCAGTGTAGTAAGAAAATAACATTTGACTCTGATTATATTTCAAAACCACAATACATGTAGAACCATGATCACAAATTTGGTGGAGTTCAGTGAATAACGACAGTTACTTTTTGCGAATATTGCAAACTTAGGGAAGTTGTATTCGAATACTAATAAGACATAACAGTTGCAGTCAAAGTAGATTTATTTTAACAAAATATTTACCTTATATTGATACAAAGTAGAAACAATATAGCTTATATTCATATGAGTTTGAATCATGTACATCAACTTGGTAGAGGCGAACTTGAAGTTCAGCAAAACAACCTTGTAGCATGTTTGGGTTGTTGAATCACAATCTAAGAATATCAAACACTTTTCACTCATGAAATCAAATGAATTCATGTGGAGACTACACTCAATCACCAACAAAGATGTCCATCATGTCCAACCAAGTTTTAGGCTAAGAAAAATGTATATGGGCTAAAACATTTTCATCGATTAAGCAGATTCTTATTTAACTTACTTGAAATCATGAATTAGGTTGAATACATATAGAGATCATATACTATATTAATGAGTAATGGTGTGTACCACATAAAATCAAAATTACCCTCTAAGAAAATCCTTTGAAAAACGTACAACTGCCATTATTAAATACATGAAGTAAGGTTTCTGTCCTTTGAAAAACGTACAACTGCCATTATTAAATACATGAAGTAAGGTTTCTAGATCTATTTTCTGCTCAATAAATTAATTATTTTCTGACAAACGCAAATGTTTTTCTACCCAAGGACCCCACTTAAGCGATTCCTGACTTCCAAACCTGGATTGAGTCCACACTCTGTTACCAACATAGACGTCCACCATGTAAAACCAAGTCTAAGCTTAAGAATAATTTACATGGGCTAAAAAATTTCATTGATTAAGCAGAATCCAATCAAACTCGTTTAAAATTAGAATCAGATTGAATACATGTAAAAATGGTATACTCTATTAACCAGAAATGGTATACATATAAAATAAAAGTAACGCACTGAGTCAAACTTTTAAATCAAGTCTCATGACTATTAGTAAAAACATAAAGTAAGGTTTCCAGATCTATCTTGCTCAATAAACTACATATCTTCTGACAAACTAGAATGTTCTGCAACCCTAGAATGTCACCTAAACGATCTCTGACTTTCAATCTCAAATTTCTTAGTTCAACCATTCCTGAAATTTTGCTCCTTAACATAGTTGCATATATAGGAAATTTTACATCGAATATTTTCATATCTACACATGACAGATTCTTACGCCTGAATTTGACATCTCTCTCAGTATTCAGAATTTCAACAACTTTGACATTTTCACCCAGAATTGAAAGACTTTGTGATATCTCATCTGAACAATGAGTACAGAACACCATAATTTCTTGAGGTATGCTATTCTTGCATATATCTTTCCAAAATTCACATTTTCTGAGATTATACGCCGTTATGAATTTCACCACACTCTTTGTGTGTTCTAACAATCGTTCTTCAACAGTATATTGGAATGCAGATCTGATTGAATCTAACAAATCCATTGTCACATACCTGTCGAGAAAGATATCCAAAATCGCTGGTGGACAGTGATGGTATATCAAAATTTTGTTGAGGTCATTCAACGTTGCTCCAGCTTCTAATAGAGTGACGAGCATTTTACTAGTTTCCTGTATCAAAGTATCATTCACATCTTCATGTAAATATCTTGACAAACAAGTGTTTACCAAGGTATCTCCATGTACATCGACATAATCCTTGTTAGCATTGTAGTAAATCAGGAGTTTGACCATCTGTGTGTTCCCATCGATTACTGCCCACTAAAATACAACTCATATCAGTTTCAACAAGTTAGAGTAGGCACAATGTCAATCCCTTACCCGAATGGCTGGTCCTACGCAGGGAGCTGGTGAGAAATCCACTTCTGCCCCTGCTGACAAAAGTAAATCGGCAGTGACCAGATCACCACGCCTTGCAGCCAAGACTAATGGGTGACTGTCATCGTTTACGCAAACTGTGTCCATTCGAGGTTTCTTCTCCAGCAATTTGACAATGATCCATGGTGGAGCTGATTTTTCTACAGCCAAATGGAGACAATTTCTCCCAAAGTATTCTTGCTTGTCCACATCTGCCCCGTGTTTCAAGAGAATTGGAACTAATTCAAAATATTCTTTCTCAATAGCCAACATCAATGGCGTCATGTCATCAGTCCCAAGCCGATTTATGTCATTTGTTTTAAAGATTAGCTTGGTTATTTCTGATATCGGCTGACGATACAATATGGCGTCAAAGATATTCATTTTACTAACTCGAGTGCCCTTAACATGCGAATTTATTTCTTTATTAGCACAATGATCCATATAATAAGCTATGCCAAACACATCGACCCTGCAACAGGAAGGATTTTTCAGATATTCATTTACATTCAACGCACGTCATGACAATGAGGAATTACAGAACAATAGTTATAGGGTCAAACGTTCAACTCCACAAAACCACGGTTATCCCACTTACAAAAATTCACGATTCCGAATCCAGGCTGCGTGACCACATTCACAAGTTCGACCTTTACGTATCAAATCTCATATCTCAGAATTTTAATCCAGGACAGCGTCCAGCAAATTACGTAAGTCAACTTCATCAAGTTGATCAGATATCTTCCTCAAGATGTGCGGGTGCGAGTTTATTCCTATTCCCATCAAACCACCCAATCCAGATTCGGCCCTATTCCGCAATTCAACTACTTTCCGTATTGAGCAAATTTTTTCATTCAGCTCAGGCCAAAAAAATACAGAGGGTATCGGACGCATACGTCCTTCGATATATGTACACAAGCACTGATTTGTTAGGTATTTACCTACATCAGTGGCTCGGAGAATGTCAACCCACGCAACACCACCAGCAAATTCCTCACTCAACCTCCCCCTCAACTCAGCGAGACATGCATTAAACTCATGACTGAAAAATTCTCCAAAATTTGCTACAAGCGCCTCGCTGGTAGCATGCGATTCTATCATGCTCTGGAGCGCTAACTCCTGAATCAAATATCTTTTGTAAGCAGAGTACCCCATGAGTGACGCACACGCGAAAGCAAGCGAAATGTTAGCAGGGTCACACAGAGGAAACAAGAATTTGAAATTTTCAGTCACCTGTTCATCGTACATGGCTAGAGTGAGAGGAGATTCTGGGCCATTACGATCATTGGGATTAGCACCAGCATCGATTAGATCTTTCAAATGAGGACTATCGTAAGCTGCCTCTATCATCAATATCGATCTCCCTTGCCAATTATATTCTGCAAGATCTATAGTGCCATCTGACACTAGGGTTTTCCACACTGAAGTGTTTCTATTAGTCAAAGCTATTTCTATTGCTAGCTTTTCTTCATCCTCATAATATCCTGGGACTATCATACCAGCCTCTATCAATACCTGCAATACGTTAATGGTTACAGTTTCCAGTATTGCAGAAGAAATTATCGGATAATCATCTAATTCTCGCAAACTCATACGATTCGCTAGTAATAATTGGAAAATGCGCAGTTTATCTGTATCAGGAATCCTCCCATGTGGTATGAGTCGAAAACACGCTTGAGCTAAACTCTGTGTCATCGGACGTGGTGGTATCTTGACATTAGCTCCGTATTCTAGTAGTAGCCTGACTAATTCTGGGCATCCTTTAATCACTGCAGCCTGGAAAGAATAATTATGTAAACAAGATTCAGCAATGGATCTAGCATGATAAGATTTTCAAACCATTTTGCATCGCACGTAATTTTCTTAAAACCTCGGCCAACTTGCAAAAACAATAGTTTCAGTAAAACTTCATGATTGATGCAACTCGAAAACTTCATTCTTCCATTTTGAATTCAACTACAACCGGATGGGCCAACGATGCACATTACTTCGTTCGTTTGTTACTGACTGATGATACAATCTTTCATATCAAAGATAATTAATAAATAATGAATTCGACTTATATAAAATTTACGTACTTTACGCAAACTCAAACATTCTTTTGTTAAAACATATTATTTGCCTGAGGATAAACTTCATTATCAAAGCCCAGTAACCAACCCAAGCTACCTTGCGGAGCATCAAGATAAGTCCCGCTAGTAATCCCTGGTCTACTCACCCTGCAAAATTTATAATAACGATAAAACCATGGGGTATAATTGATAAACAATCACCAAATAATGAACAGTGACTAACGTACCTCCAGTGGCGTCTCCCCCGTTTCACTTTGTCTATTTACATCTGCGCCCATTTCAAGTAATATGTGGACATATACATGATCGGCTCCTCCTTTGATGGCTGGTACAAGCTCCATGCTGCTTATCCTGTGATGCAGGAATTTCACAGAAAATACAATCAGCGCAGCAAGGTTTTCTTGGTTCAATTCAGAACATCCCTCAAATTATCTGTGCAACTATGCTGTATACTCCTCCATTCTTGCAGGTACCACCTTTTGCTTTCGATCAAACAAACCCAATGGTCCAAGAAGCTCCACCTTTACTGCTACTTTAGTCGATAGCAAATATTGTCATAAACATTGGACCAATCTAGCATGTTGAGCTGCCAGTGATTTCCTATTAAGTCTGGTGATCACTCAAGACAGAGCAGATTCCAGTTTATGTTGATCTGTTACCTCAAATTTTAAGTCTCCGTACCATATTCCCTTTGCGCATCAACCTAAACAGAAATGAATTACACCTTGTAGCAGTCTAGTGATTGCTCACATGTGATTTCTAATGATCTCTTCTCTTTCCCTCTAGACAAAATGGATTTCTCTATACCTCAAATTTTCAAAGCGAAATCTTCTTTTGGTCAATGGAACAGCAACATGGAAAACTCTCCTTTCGTTGATACATCAAATTCCACCTGAATGTGGTTAAACAACTATATCATCACAGGTCTACAGCTGTAGCCGTCTTGTGAATTCTTCACATGTGATTTCTGATAATCTCTTCTCTCTCCCTCTAGCCAGAATGGTCTTCTTTATACCTCAAATTTTTAAAGCGAAATCTTCTTTCGGTCAATGGAATAGTAAAATGGAAAACCCTCCATTGTTGATACACCAAATTTTACTCTAGTGTAGTCCAACAACCATATCACCACTGGTTTACAGCTTCTGACTCCATCCAGTCTTTTAACATTAAACAGAGAAAATATATATATCTCCTCAAGGCATAAAAACCAAATCATTCAAATTGACATCCGATGTAAATTTCTCACTTGCGCAATCAAAAAATAACCTTTTTGCTTAATGACTTGGATGTTCAATAAAACATCATTTAACAATACTTAATAAGGCGACTTACTTGACAACGAGCATACCCTACTCAGCTGATAAACTGATCCTTATAACTTGGATGTAAATGTTGAGCACTTTTAATGACTGATCAGACAGCTTGTCATGTTTGATTCTTTACAGTGAACATGCATTCAATTTTCCATTCATATGATGGCTATTCCTTATAGAAGGCGTATTAGTGTCCATGTTAAGGTTCCTTCCTTCATATCAGATAATCATTGTCCATGCTATAAAAATTGAAGCCAAATGTAAATTTAGTCAAGACGCAATTAAAATTTTGGAATCGGTGGAGGAACAACTTACCAAAGTTATCATTTTTCAATGTTGTCTGGTCCTTCTCAACATTTGTGCATGCATGTGGCATATGAAATTGATGAAATATTCAAATGTGTTGGGATCTTTGATTCATCCCAAGTCGCTAAAAGTTGCACCTATAACCCATTCATCTGATTATTGTATCCAAGAATGATATTCCATTCCTGATACAATAATCCACAAGCAACAAGTTTCATCACCTAGTTCTTCACATGTATCAGATCCTTGACTTCTCTGATTCTCGACTGTGGCCAAAACAAGTGCACGATAATAATGTACTGGGTTTGTACCTGCAAATTGAAGACAGGTATCATTTCTCACTGTCATCTTTCATCACATGATACCAAATTGTGTCCAATAAGACCAACTAACTCAGCATAAAATGGGACTACTAAAACACTCAACTAACCTCACTACCTGCACCGCTGTTTGTACTCTTGTTAAAACCCGCTATCACATCAAAACTTTCCTCAACGACGCAATTTTCATTATCTAATATTTAAACTTCAAATTTGCACTGGGACGGGCAGTTGTCATGTGGTGGCCAGTCACATGTGTGAGACCAATACCACCACGCGTAACCTCATCTTCTTGAGAATAATCAGCACAAATATTGATTTTAACACCAAAACACAAAAAACTAATCACTTGACGTTATATTTTGTTCTCGTCACAACTCTCTAATTCTAGCACTGTGTCGACTTCAAGCGAATTGCAAATTAAATCGTGCGAACGATTACTTCACTATAAAATTGCTTCGCTAACCAAGTTTTCATCTAACTCAAGTGACACTTACGCTGTACCAAGTTCCTCGATATTGTTCAGTACGTATCTCAACAAAGGATTCCTAAACAAATATGTCCCAAAATTGATGTGAAATTGATTTTAGAGCGATTTCGCACCATATTACACAAAATGTAAATAAACAACCAACATGGCGCTCGTAACGCTCGCTGTGCATTCCAATTTCGCCATCAGTGCCCCTATTATCCCTTCTCTAACACCCAATTCCACGTTCCACTGATCCTAAACGTCATCTGTTCCGGTTTCCCCTCAACCTAGGAACGGCAGAACTGAGGACTGATTTCAGAGCCTACTTGTCCACCTAGTATTTTCCAGAATCTTCTAAAGAAAGTGTAATGGCGTGACCGCTGTGCGATTGCTTTACATTATTTTCCAAAAACTTTCCACGCGAATTTCCCAAATTTTCACATTTCGCTTTATACATCCAGAGCTCAGTGAATATTTGTATTTAATGGCATATCTGCCCATGTACTTTGTTTTACTTCTAACAAAAGTCTGCGACAAGTGGCAACCGCAGCCGCGCTAACCTCGTCGCCGTGAAACCACAATAAACGGTGAGTATCTCGATACAAATTGAATTAGATGGCCAATTCTTAGTTACTGTCTAATCAAAAAACAAATTGAAAATTCATAATATTCCAACATGATTTATACATGGATAAAACACCCCACAGTGATCATCTTACTGGCACTCGCAACCTCACCCACATGGACTGGATTAGTTTCAAAATGATACCAAACTTGTTGTGTTCACTCTGCCTTGGCACGACTATTAGCCATCCATCAAATACAATTGCAACTATACAAAGCAGGTATGTAAAATTGTTTATGCGGTTCTTTGAATCCTCATGAATTCTCCTGTTTCACAATCCTTATCAAATATAGTAATTTCTGTTTGCTTTCCCATTAGTTATCCTTGCGTATACTGTGTAAGATTTCATGGAACGACATAAATCCAGCCCCCCGTAAACTACTTCCAAAACCTTTGCCAGAATTAATGACTTTTTTGCTCTTTTCAGGTTTATGCATGTCTCATCATTATCTCCCCAATATCAAGGGATATTCATGGAGAACAAGCACAAGAATAGACATTCTCATACATGTTCAGGTTGCGATTCCAAACTCAATCATGTCAACCTAACTCCAAAATTGACATCTCATAGACTCTGTGATATAAAACACCTGAACCATGCAGAACATTGGTTATACCATGTGCCACTGTTGATACAACTGATGTGGATAGATGTCGAGATGTTAGAACACTATGGCCAAAACATTGACCGGTGAGTGTAATCCTTGCGAGATCAAATTTTCAAATAATAGAAGTCACATGACAAGTGTAATAGTATAATTCCAATCCCTTTTGTACCTCAATAGCTCAAGTGAAAACAAGAAATCTCAACCCTATTTTTCTTCCAGTGGCTCCAAATATATGTGATGACATCAAGACTGCTGACGATAGATTCAGTTTTTGAGTCAATTGCTCTGTCATTCCAATGTTCTCAGCCACAGATATAATTAACGCAGAATTAATCATATGGGCTACGTTTTATTTCTGTATCTGGCCAATTTATGCTTTCAACAACCAAGGAATTTTGGTCTCCATTAACTTACTATATAGTATGTCTACTCGATAACTTTGAATTTTATGCAACTTAATCAATTGTCTTTATATCATCTCCAAACAGTATGTCCCTGGCAACAACATGTTTGTGTCTTGAGATCATTTCCTTAAGTTCATGGCATAATATATCTATATCAAATATCTCAGAAATACCTATTTCCATTTGTATTGTTGAAACAACCTATCACAAATTCGGTAAACCAACTTTATGAATCAATTTACTAGTCCCTTAACCCATGAACACTGAAAAAACTTATCTAGGTTCTTCGTCTCATTTTCTATATTCAAGAATCTCAACCTGTAGCAGTCATAATTGCACAATTCCATCCCTATCATCAAAATTTCCAATTTCTCAGAAAAAATCTTTAGAAAGTCCCCGAAATACTCTTCTCGACAACTTCTGCCGACTCTTTCTAATTTCAAGTATTGGAACGTTATGGTGAGTTCCATGTACTTCTCTCCACGCAAGACTTTCAACCAGACGTTCAACAAAACCTTCTTTCCTTTAGACACGATATCAATTATACACTGAGCCACCCAACTCTATGGCATGTTGCACCTGTATAACATTGACTATCAGTTATTGTGAGCAAGTGACCAACTGGCGCCATACGCTCAAAAACGTTTTAGGTCTCATACGTTTTCTTCACATATATTTCCGATTGACTCATTATGATCACTACTTTCACAGTTCAAACATTTGAAAGCTGTTTATATCCACGACGTTCCGCGTCAGTATACCCAATCAACGTACCGGACTTTGCTCACTGAATTCGAGATGCTATCTGCTCCAACAATTCAATGTCCAGCCTTTGAGCCTGCCATCACATTCTTTAGCCAAACACAACAACGTCCATCCCTTGTATATCTTACGAAGCAGCCGTGCACCATACCTAATTCAGGAGGAGAACCATCGTTTCAGCCTTGCCTTGTACCCACTATTCCGTTGGATGTTCCAAAGCAAACTCAAATTGGAAAAATTGTTACTCCATATCAGTTTTCACCCAGAAAGTTACGTAGTGGTACGACCATCGACAAGACGCCAGATGAATCTCGCACTGGTATCTGGCGTAAATCTAATTTGCAACCCAAAAAAACACCTGTCAAGCGTCGCAACCCGTACGAAGCCTTACAAAAAGACTTGGTTCAAAGGGGATCAATTCATACCCGGTCAACTCGATCCAAGCAGAAACTTAACAAGAACCAGGTAAACAGTATCACCCTCTACCAAACAGCATCGCATCAAACATTCACCAACGAAAATGGTACTTATATTCAGAATAGTCCATCCTCTCTTTCATCGTCCTCCTCCCGAATGCACACGACTACCCACGACTACCGAAATCGACATAACTCTTTCCACACATCCAATCATTTAGTACCTGCCCAGGAAAAATTGAAGCGTACAAATGTCACTCGTATTCCAACATCTGCCCCCGAACCAGAAACGATTCTAAAGAACAATAGCACAATTAGCATCTTAAAACGGAAAGGTTGCAGTCAAGCCCAAAATCTTCAACCGTTCGGATCACTACTTCAACATGATAGACGAACCAAACGATCTAAAGTATCCGAACCGAAATTACGAGAAGGTGCTGCCGCGCCTATAAAACGTATCAGTTTCCAACACATCCGCGACAAATCGGTTCCCAAACGTCCAATCCAGAATATACACCTTCATCCTCATGAGATAGACGAAGCAGAAAGTAAACACCTTGCGATTTACAATTCCACCATTAATCAATTCTGCGATTCTCTATGCGAAATTTGTACTAAGCAATGTTATCGTTTCCAAGTTACATCGATACCAACTCCAAACAAACCTTATCTACATCATACTTTACGGGACAAGTCTACTATTCTTGTATGTTTGCGATGTAAGACGCACCTTGCTAGCAACAAAACTCATGCGCCGTCCACCGCCTTCTGGAACAGTTTGGACCCAGGTGAACAACCTGAAGTGTTGAAAAATTTGACAGAATCAGAAATAAGATTGCTATCTCGCATGATACCATTTCTGAAAATCGTAAAATTCGATGGCAAATTCGGACAATACGGTTTTAAAGGTCAAGCAATCTTGTTTGCTCAAGATCTTCATGAGGTCACTGAAAAACTACCACAAATGTTACCTAGAGCACCGAGTAAAGCCGGAATCATTGTCGTGTCCGAGCATCTGGAAAATTTAGAGATCGTTCGAGAGTTCGCGATATCCCGTGATCGAGTGTATGCAGCGCTCGCTTGGTTAATCGCTAACAACCCTCTCTATCGGGACGTCGTTATTGACTCATCAGTCAATCTCTCAGAACAAGAAATTCTCAAAATAATAACACCTGATCCTGCGAAAAAAGTAGTTGTTGTTGACCCACAATGTGAAACATACTATTACAGACGGATCAGTGATATAACTCGCATTATACGTTCCTCGTGGAATTACACTGATAGAGCGACGTTTGAACCAGAGCAAGTGGGATATCAAAGTTTAACTATGGCCGTATCCAGCATAATTAAATCCTCGATTCTTCCACCCAATCGATGGTCCATATGTGACGTCGATTATAATCTATTAGAAGGTGACCGTCTATTCCGTTTGATAAAAAATCAGTCTTTATTCGACTCAGCTCAAACCACTCCCGAAACTTTTGTTGATATAAAACTTTTAGCCTCCGTGAAACGACAAGTATCAATGTTTGGTGCTCAATTCCGATTAGACTATCAAGACAAACCAGATTTCGTTGGTCACCTCCGTAATAAATCCGCCAAATCTGGGAATGTTGTTACTCTAAATTATGCATTCAACCACCTATTCTCGGTATTCGAAACCGGAATTCTCATAGCTGGTAGTCATTGTCTATGCGTAATGAAATGTGATCATGTTTATTACGTCGCTGACCCACAACCTTGTGGTCCTAAAGGCGCAAAAGCTCGGGCTGATACCGGCAAGGCATGTGTATTGTCGTGCGACACCATTGTTGAGTTAGAAAGAATCTGCAAAAGAGCACTCAATGCAAAGAACAAACAATTTTCACTATACCATCTAGCCGCATACCGGATAGATCAAGCGACAACTCCTGGTGCAATTAGCAATCGAGTTTCATCTACCCCACCCATCGAGCAACCATCCCCGCGCCCTACTTCGAGGAACATTGCATTATCTCATTCCTCCCCTCATTCGCAGTATATCCAACTGAATCAAGATACGGAGATTCTTCGAGCTACCACGCACCAAGGTAACTCAAACGTATTTAATTATGAATACGCGGGCGTCCAGTGTTGCGCTATGGTTGTCGCAAATCTAGCTCGAGCTTACATTCTGCCCCCCGCGAGATGGACCACTTCCACCATCGATACCAATATGTTGGAAGGTGACAAACTGTATGCGACCGTTCGCAGTTTATCGCGTTTCTCTCGTTATCAGATAGATCAAAGTGGATACTTGCAAGTACGTAATTTCGACACAATACGGGAATCCTACATCATGTATGATCACGATTTTTCTATCGAATATCAGGAAGACACCGATCTATTTGGTACTCTTCAAGAGGAGACGAACGATGGTAATTTCAGTAAGTCGTTGCCACAATCGCTCTCTATTCTATTCGAAACCCATTCTAGTGGTATCCTCATCGTCCAAAGTTCCTCATACGGCGTTATGCTACACAATGGCTTTTATTATCTGACTGATTCGCACTCGTGTGACGCTAATGGATTTAGCACGCTTGACGGTCGAGCCTGCATTCTGCGATGCGCTTCATTTGAGGAATTTGTTCAACTCTGTCGTATAAAATTAGGTACAGCTAATGTCGTGTACAACCTCCATTACATAGATTTCATCACAGAATACGATCCAATACTCGACGAATACATCCTCTCTAGAAACTCCCCCGATCCCTGTTTGAGCATCTCAAATAACTCACCTACAGCTTGTCAGAACGCCAAAGTGGCACCTCAACCCGATAAACGAGTATGTGATGTATCTCATGCCACACCGAGCAACGCTGAATTTGAAGATTCTCCTGCCGTTCACTCAGGGTCAATTTTACTTGAAACCGCAGAAACACCCGACGCAGCTCATAACCCCTCGCCGACCACTAATACTTCTACTAATGTTGATGAGCTCCTGGCTCCAACCACTGACAAGTGTGCCCAGACCAAGTGTCCAACGGTCCCTCGGTGCACTACCGGACCATCCGTCCAGACAAAATTAAAGGACCCTAATTCAGAGGAGCCGATAGTAGAACCATGCTTACCACGTCATTTTCTTTCACTTCCCGTTGACTCATGTACGACCATGGAATATTTGCCGCCACTTCATAGCCAATTGAAAATTTTCAGTCATAGGTCAGAACAAACCAAACACAATCGTGCCTTTTGTCCCGATCGTGACCCGCTGATCACGCAGTTCATACCTGACCGTCCTGAAAATGTATCCGAATCACCAGCACCCATATCAAGTTGGCCGATCCAGACTTCTGTCATGCTACCCAATGACACACGACAACCGGATGTCGAGGATCTTTTTCAAATATCGGAAGGTGCCAACAAAATTTTACGGAAAACTACCGATAATATCGTCAACTCGGAAATTGAAAGACGATCTGAAGAATTTGCTTGGTACCATTTGTTCCCCTACGGAGTAAATGGCTTGAATGAACCAACACGCACTGTCCCAATAACACCTCTCGATTATTATCAACATCGTATTCTCGGCTCCGATTCTCGATTCCAACGAAATGATTATCTCTTCTACGCATTATCGAATTATGAATTTAAACGAGTTAAAAGTAATATAGCTGCGTGTGGGAAAAAAGTGAGAGGTAAAGATGGGATGGTTGACGACCTCCACTTATATCTCCAAACTTTGCGAGGTTCAGCGGCATATTGGGGACGGTCGACCACTGAGTTACTGGCAATGATCCGAACGATAGGTGTACCGCACTATTTTTTAACTTTCAGTTGTAATGACCTACATTGGGTGGACATGAAAAAAGCACTTTTGATTGCTGACGGTCGGCCTGATGTTGACCCCGCCTCAATCGGTACCATGGAAACTCAACGCTTGATCGAACTTTATCCTGTCACGGTTTCCAGGCATTTCATGGTGCATGTGCATGCACTAATGAAACGACTGAACGCCGACCCTACCATTTTCAAAGCCAAACTTGCAGATCATTGGTGGCGAGTCGAATTCCAATCGCGCGGTAGTCCCCATCTCCATATGGTCATATGGCTAGAAAACTATCCATCTTTAGAGACTGACGAGGGGATTCGGCTGATTGACGAAGTAATCACTTGCCAAATTCCACCCGAAACTGCTGATTATTACGATCTCGTTATCAAATGCCAAACTCACCACCATACCGCTACTTGTCAGAAACACAACACTCCTTGCCGTTTCCACTTTCCGCGGGAAGAATGTGTCGCAACTCACGTGTGTGCATTCTCGTCCGACGAATATCTACGCAGTGGTGGTCGTGTGTGTATGCTCAAGCGCCGAAAGTGTGACAGGTGGATCAATAACTACAACGTGAAATTATTGCGAATGTGGCAAGGGAACATCGACGTACAGCCTTGTGGATCAGCTGAAGCAATCGCGTATTACATATGCAAATACATATCAAAAGGTGAGCCTCAACAAATCCAAACTTCGATTGCAGAAACGATTCGGCAAATTCGCAATGAAGAAAGTGATGTCTCACGAAGATTATTTCGCATGTGTATGAAAATTCTTCAGGAGCGCCAAGTTTCAGCTCCTGAATGTGCTTTCAGACTATGCCATTTGCCTTTGCGGCACAGTTCACGAAAATGCGTGTTTCTAAATACTAGAAAACCTGACGAAAGATATCGCGTATGCAGATTCAACAATTCAAATGAGATGGATGGATTTTATTCCAATATTTTTGAAAGATATGAGAAACGTCCTATTGAACACCCCGACTATGATTTTGTCAACATGTCCCTGACTGAGTTCGCAATGCAATTTGAACCTTATTATAAAAAGAATAACATCGACGACGATGACTTGATTGATGTACCGGAATCTACAACGCGTTCCAAGAAAAAATTCATTCAACTTATAGATGGTCAGAGAATGCTGATCAGAACCCAACCAGCAGTTGTGCGCGTTCCTTATTTCCAGGTCGGAAATGATCCCGAACAGTACTATTACAGTTTGCTCCTACAATATTTACCGTATCGCTCTGAAGCTGAAATTATGGGCGAGTTTGACTCAGCAAAAGAAGCGTTTCTAGCTCGCGAAAAACACTTGCAAATAGTCAACTCACGCATGCAGTTGATCCGGAAAAGGGATAAGCAGCTCGAAAACGCATTCAACCAAATACATGCATTTGAAATTTTGAACGATTTCGAGCAGCCCGTTGACGAAGTTGAAGAAGAGATTGTTATTGCACCAATGATGGAATCACAGTTTCAACAAGGGCTTCGTTCCCTGAACATTGGTCAAAAACAGTTTCTCGCGCAAGTGACTCAGAGCGTGCAGCGTCAACTGAACGGTAGCTCTGAACGGTTGAAATTATTCCTTACCGGCAACGCCGGCACGGGCAAAACTAGGACACTTACGATGCTAGAGGAACAATTAAAAAGGTGTTATCAACGTGATGTCGTGAAAAAATGTGCGCTTACAGGTGCTGCAACAAAATTGACTGGTGGCTCCACAATTCATAGTCTACTTAAATTACCTGTCCAAAAAGACGGACGATTAGTTCAGTTGCCCTTACTAACCGGGCGCTATCTGCGGCACATGCGACAAATTTGGCAACCGATCGAGTTTTTATTCATCGACGAAATATCCATGGTACCGTACGAAATGCTCTGCATGATTGATTCGAGATTGCGTCAACTCAAGAATTCGGATGAAGTTTTTGGCGGTATCAATGTGATAGTTTTCGGCGATTTGCTCCAATTGCCCCCGGTAAAGGGCCATGCTGTGTATGATCAACCTAGTAAAATGCAACCTGCCACCAACCTATGGCATCTCTTTGGTTTAGTGGAACTTACACAAAACATGAGACAACAAGGTTCGTCAGCCTTCATCGACGTTTTGAATGCTCTACGAGTTGGTGCAATGCAACCTGAACACTTTACCACTCTCATGAGTCGGGTTGGGGTCAAATCTGAAGGTGAGTTCTCAATCGAAAAGGCACTCAGAATATACCCCACGAACCATCAAGTTGCGATCCACAACCAACGCGTTTTAGAACATTTTCGGGCCAAAGGTACCGCGATGTATACGATCACAGCACAAGACACACTCGTTGATGCCACCCGTGATATAAAAAACCTAAAACTTGACGACATCGTGTCATCTGACATAAATAAAACAGGAGGGCTTCCTAAAGAGCTTGAGCTTTTTGTGGGTGCAAAAGTTATGTTGCGGTCTAACCTCGACGTGGCCAAGAAACTAGTGAACGGCTCGATTGGATTCGTTGAGGAATTGATATGGCCCTATTTTCGTCGTGATCAGGTAGACCCCTCCGACATTCCTAGTCTCAAAGTAAATTTCGGACCTGACGGCACACACATAATACACCCTAAATCGATACAATTCCCTGCCAAAAACGGATTCGGGACAGTTGAACGTCGAATGTTACCGATGATCCTCTCATGGGCCTCGACGGTACACAAAATGCAGGGTAGCACAGTAGATCACGCTGTTGTCTACCTCGGTTCCAAGCTATTTGCACCAGGTCAGGCATACGTTGCTCTGAGCCGGGTTAGATCTCTGGAAGGTCTCTGCATCGAGGAACTAGACTGTTCGAAATTGACTGGCTCTAGACCTTGCAACGTCGCAGCCCTAACCGAGATGGATCGTCTGCGACGTCTAAATGATCCAAAAAACCCTTGAAACACACCGCATGCAAAGATAATAATTATTCAATAACAACCAGATATCAATCGGAAGGTAAACCAACCCAACTCTGACTGTTAATGATGCTCTCAGTTAATATCAATTGATCGAAAACTTCCCCAGTACTGTACGAGTTTTGTATGACTTTCTTATATATTTTCTCGATATAAGACACCATTCGCAAGTAATCCAACTACTGTCTATTGTGATAGAAAGCCCATCTTCACAAACTACTATACTCTTCCAAATTTGTCCATACACTCCTATAATTGCGCAACTGAGAATTCAATTCAATTTATCTTGCTGTTTCTTTAACTCAGACTAACTGCGACTAAAAACTAGGGAAATAAAATGGTAAAAAAAAAAATTTTAAAAAACGCTTTTATTTACTTTTTCCACGCGCGAACCAAAAATAGCATCAGGAGTAAAAAACAGTTCGGTTCTCAAAAATGATCAATGAAAATGAATTCCAAGAAAAAAAGTTCCGATGACTGACGACTCAATTCAACTAACTATGACATTTCAATAATCAATGATGAACTAAAATGCACCTAAAAAATCCCTGTATTCGGAGCACAAAAAATAAAAGCGTGGGGCGCTTGGAAATGACCAATTGTCTTAACTCCATGATCTCCTTACAGAAGACGTTTACGTGAATCCTTCTTCTCACTCAATAGTTCCAGACACAACGGAAAAAATCACCACGCTTCACACACGTTATCACACGAATCACTGATTCAACACGGTCCAATTGGAAATAGAGCTTATCGGTTATACGACGAATATTTGTCTTCGTCTTATAAATTTGCATAGGGTCGAAGTTTAGACATCAGGCTTACCACTAAACGGGCAACATGTTCACGCAATTACAACTATATAGTAATATGATTGATGGATGTAATTATTATCGATAAGTTTTGTATATAGTTGATTATCTGTACCTGTAAGCATAATTGCCATATGCATATTATGAAATAAATTTTGTATTATTTGCTCACGTAGAACTTTTCAATAAAAAATAAACTGAATAAAACATCATGAATAAAAACGAAAATTCCTAGCGAATAATCAATTATCATCAACCAATAAACCTCCATCCTGAATACCACTTATATCAATTCCGGATACCAAGATAAGTATCTCCCTGAATTCCAACTTGAATACTTGGGAAATTCAGTTTCCTCCTCAATGTATTTTATATCAACTTTGAATCTCTCTGATCTCCCTGTCGCGATGTAGGAGCTGATCCGCACGGAGACCCTCCAACCATAGCTCTCGTCCTACCAATAACATACCTATATTGTGTCTTGCGAAAGTATATATGAACTAATCGCCCCTGCTTTTGAGTACAATAACCACCCCAAATCCCGAAAGCCATCTTAGCCCTGAAAAGCGCCCCACGCTTTTATTTTTTGTGCTCCGAATACAGGGATTTTTTAGGTGCATTTTAGTTCATCATTGATTATTGAAATGTCATAGTTAGTTGAATTGAGTCGTCAGTCATCGGAACTTTTTTTCTTGGAATTCATTTTCATTGATCATTTTTGAGAACCGAACTGTTTTTTACTCCTGATGCTATTTTTGGTTCGCGCGTGGAAAAAGTAAATAAAAGCGTTTTTTAAAATTTTTTTTTTTACCATTTTATTCAAAAGGAATATTTTCGTCTCTCGCCTTCTGCGTTTACCCATGCCTGCCATACCTTTTCGTATTTTTTTTTTTTTTTCACATTTTGCTTTCTTTTTTCTGTTTACACAGTCATACGACGAGTAAGGAACAGTTTGCTTAAGACCCTGACAAGCTGCAGTACCCAGGAATGCAGGGAAGCGATGCACAAGTACAAGATAAACGAGATGAAAGTCAAAGTGGATTTCGATAAGGTAAATATACTCATTCTCTCTTTTCTAGCACACAGTCACATAACTTTGATCAGGGTTTTCGATGCTTTTCTCATGTCACCATGTCTCTTTTCATCTCTTTGAATCATAATAAACATGAATAAAAATCATATAATACTACCAGAGTGTACCGTGTTGTTCACATTGCAATAAATGTTGTGTTTGTTCGTTTCAAATGCAGTACTTGGACCGGTACTTCCCAAAGGTACATATGAGCACGATATCATATCATATAAATAATATCAGTACACGAGTGTGAGCTTGACGTTTTAAAAACTATGTTTTATCTCCATGCTACTAAAGGAATGCATTCATTTTAATGCACGCATTTTTATCGCCCTAAAGTAGTAAAATTAGTCATGCAATTATTTTACCGAATAAAAAAAAACACGCGAATTGATTATTGACCTTGAACACAATTTTGTTGCCTCATACATTAGTTTAACGCCGAGCTTGAACAAATTAATCTAGATCGCATTGTATCAGCCCATTCTCCAAGTCATCCTCATTTTTAAGTATTTCTTTCAATAAAGATGAGTAACAACTCCACATCACCGTAGCTCGACCTCTCGTAAATTAATATATATAGAGTGCACTCCACAGCACGCGCCCACCAAATTGAGCCTATGCATTCATATTTTTTTTCATCTCGTGAACGCAAAATAAATGCATGTAAAATGCTAAAAAAAATATTTACGTATGTATTTTGAATGTAAATTCATCATATAAATTATATTTAACAAAATGGCTAACTAATTTTGTAAAATTTCAGTTGCCAGACGTGGACGTGGTACACGTGCTCAACAACATATCGCAACTGCTGGATGATAATATAGTCGATGAAGTTCGTCGTGGAAAAGATCAGTTTCTGAATATCCAAAAAGAAATTCAACACGCGGTTAATCAGACAATACCAGTGGTCAGTGCGAGCATCAGAAGAGCCGGTGACTCACTTGCTGGAATTGCGAACAACGTGACCCAACTCATTGACCGAATAAATGCTCAAATCGACAGGGACTATGTGCCAAAGCTCGACTATGCAAGACAGCACATTGACGAGTATTCGCCTTACAGGTTTGTTATATTCTTGAATTTTGTCCATTTGGTAATTATATTCATGAGAATGCATCAAAATACCTGAAATCCTTCCATGGAATCACGAAGAGACAATTTATCTTTATTTGAGTTGCATTTCAAGCACAGAAACCAGACTTACTCTATGAGTTCAATCTATTAGATTGGAGTTTATTGAAATCGAGTCTGTTTCGGAATTAGATCAAAAATTTTTCAACGATTTTTCATAAATTAAACTTCATAGATTATTCTTTGTTGTCAATCTACAGAGCAGCTCGTGGAAATTTTCTAATCTGTGTACGATTCTTACTGAGTTCTTGTCTTCTCTGTCTTTGAACTTGTTCTGCCAGTCGCAATCGCCGGTCGACTTGCCTGTATTGAAGAGCGGTTTCCTCTAGTGTTGAGCTTTACTAGGCCATGACCTCAATGAATGATCAGCGTGGTTCTCGGTTACGATGGATTCTTCGTAAAAATTGCATACACCCGATTTAATATTTGTAAAAATCAAACTACTAACTGGTACACTGTTGCATTTGAACATTTTGGACAGTGATGCCTGGAATTTCATACTTGAACACCAACATTTTATAACGTTACAGGTACTACTTCGGTCTTGGAATCTCGTGCATCCTGCTCGTTATTCTCACATGTCTGGTATTTGGCCTACTATGTGGAATCTGTGGAAAGAGACCTGATGGCTACGGCGACGACTGCTGTGACAAGGGTTCTGGCGCCTGCTCCCTTATGACGTGAGTATCATACCCATATGTTGTAAATATCGATCTATGTGTTGAAAAATGATTTTAATGAATTTTTAACCAATTATGCAGGGCTGTGTGGCTTATCTTTCTGCTCACGAGCGCTTTAATGGTCGTCACGGTTGTGCACATGCTAACTGGTATCTTGGCTGAGCGAGCAGTCTGTGAACCGTTAAAGAACCCAAAGAACAACCGTGTATTTGAGCTTGTTGAAGAGTTCGTTCCAGTGAAGAAGGTCATCTACCCCAAAACACCTGGAGCTGAGATCAACCTTGGCCATATTCTTAGGTAAATCTTCACTTCTACTTATATTCTAAGTAAAAATCTAGCCCATCGATATAACTCAAAAACTAATTCAATGGACATGTTTTATTCTAGCTCCTGTCATAAAAACGAGTCAATATACAAGGTGCTAAAGCTGTGGTATATTATCGACGTAGACTCGTTGAGAGGCTACATCGATCGCTACGACATCAACCAGACGATTCATCAACTCGAACAAAAGATCAGCCTGTCGCATGATTACAAAATAATCAGTCAGTCTGCAAGAGACAAGCTTGACTCACTTGCTCAAAGCGGACTAAGTGATATCAAATTTTGGCAGTATACCGACAACCTTAAAGAGAACATAACCAGCATCGATCTAGACCAGCTGGGTGCTAAATTACGAGATCTTGCATCGAGGTTACCCAGAGGGCACGAGGGTATCAAGGAAGAGCTTCTCAGAAATGCCCTGGAGCTTGAAGTTTGCCATAGGGATATCGTTACTCCCATGAGCAATCTGAGCAATCAGCTCAGTGACAGTGCAGTGCAGCTACAAGAGCACATCAAATTCAACCATTCCTCAATGTCCGAGGCTATACACTCTCTAGTCGACGAAGTTGATAAGGCTCAAGTGTTCATATCCAAGAATGGCCCGGCCTACGTCAAAATGGTGATTAACCCCAATGCACAATCTTGTTTCGATCTATACTCGCGTGCGCTTTGTTATTTACATACAATTGATCGTTTTACTTCGTCTCTCAGCTAACTCGTGACTTCCGTCTTTGAACATATGAGTCACACTCGACATGATTCATTGACACGACTATAATTATTGTCATCTTACTTTCAGCTTGCTGGTGAATTCGGGAAAGCTTTCATCTACCAAGTGAACAGCTACCTTGATTATGTGATAAACAGTACTTTGCTTACTGTTGGCAAATGCGGACCGATATCGAATGCTTATAATGCGACACTTGTTGCAAGTTGTAACAAGATTTTGGATCCGTTTGTAAGTATCCTAGATTTTCTCGGTTACTCTAGCATCCATGGCTTGTTGATCGCTCTTCTTCCCCAGATGAAAAACGCAACCCTCATCAGTCCCTGACAATAATTCCATTTTTATATTCTGTTACAGAATGGGTTCTGGGCAAGCGTTGGATGGTGCTTGATCCTCTTTTTGCCCACGATAGTTCTTTGCGTGAAGCTCTCTGCTCTGTACCAAAAATCAGACCCATACCCAGGACCACTAGTCGATGCGTAAGTATTTTTTCTACAAACTTTCTTTCGGCATCTTCTCAAAAATACATTCGTATCTTCCCTACAAAGTTGGTTGAAAAATTTGTTGATACCTTGAAAACGCTCTCACTAACTCGAATTTTATCGTAGTTTGCCATGAAAATTTGAAGAATAATGACACAAGTATTGGTAGTCAACTAATTCCCGTTGCTCATATGGCTAATAACGGAGAGTCCTTCAGCCTATCACTAATATTAGCTCGTTGAACCACATCCTTATCTCCCGTCTCTGTCTGCGAAACGGGAATTCAACTTTTCTATCGTATTGATTATAGTACTAGTTTCATTTTTAAAAAATCACATTTGAGTACTGTTTAATTCCAAGAATCATAAGGAAAACTGTGACCCCTGAAACTGGAAAGATGCGAAAAATCTTTGAATTTGAAATAGCAAACACCTGCCAATTTTTTAGAATCAAAAATAGAGTTTAATGGGTGTAAAATTTTATGTAATGATTGAATCGATCCATTACAGTGAATATTTGTATGACGCGTATGCAGACAGGGATAACGTGCCTCTTGCTCAGTAAGTACTCAATCGCTAGGAAGATACGTGCTAGTGCGTCTCATACAGTAGCATGCAGAATTTGATTTCAAAACCTCTGATTCACGAGTGATTTTTCTCCATTTCACTGGTTTGGAAATATTTCTTTTCACTTTCAAAGAACTATAGCTGTAAATTCGGATTTAAACATTTCACATTTCCATTTTCGTAGTTGCCCATTGCACCATTCATCTCGTCTTTTAAACACTGTGTGAAATATTCTCGAACGCATTCTATATTTTAATGAACGCTGTTCGAGCTCTTGTTTGAGTTTGCTTATGATAGAGTATTATAGAGAGTCTTTGTTTAGTTCTTTAACTAGAAAGAAATCAACACTTCATTGGGCATCAGCACGCTTATCTTGGACAACTGGTACGTTATAGTTCTTCGCCGCGTCGCTCATATTACTCTGATGAGCTCACATTTCTTGATTTGAGTTCTCACCATACACATTGCTGCAGCTGTCATACGCAACACCCACGTTATTCCTTGAACGCACACTGACTCTTTCGATCCAGTTTCAAAAACCACGCTAGTGCAAGTTGGTATTTAGGAAAATGTAAAGCAACGCTTGAAGCAGCCGGAGAGTGGAATTTTTAGCTCATCATTTCTTTCCATAAAATTGTAGAACTATTCGCTTATTCTCAACATTTTTCAGTATCCATGACAAGAAGTATGGACACGGCAGGTACCATCATCACCATCACCATCATCCAGCTGTTGCTTATCCCGAATCTTATGAAGGTCCAGCCATGGGTTACACTGACCGAGAACGAATTGTTGACCCCCATCAAGGCAGCTCGCACCATGACTCTCGATACGCGGATTTAGCGCCCAAGTAAGTTTCTGATCAATAAATTATCTTCAAAACAGAATATCATTGACATTCATGTACATACACCGGAGTGGTACTAACGGCTGGGGATGATTCCATCGCCACTAACTGTAGAGATGACTTCGCGTCTAGTTCGCTAGTTTTGATTTTATCTTAGCTAGATTATTTTGCGCTTTTATATATTTTTGCTTGTTTATTATAGTCAACATCTCAAAGGGTGAATTGATAGTAAAAAGTTTCAAACACATGTTCTTTCGATGACTGCTGTCTTGCGATTCGATATACGTAGTCCTTCAATTCCAGATAACCCGTTTTCTGTACAGACGTCTCGTAAATCACGTTCATTTATCAAAATAACGTAATTTTATCTCAACATTTTTTTGAGTTGCGCATCCATATCAATGTTTCAAACAACAAAATCTATCTTACTCAGTTCTCCAGAACTGTAATTTTCCGTGAGACTGCACTCCTTAGCCATTCATGCTATTATATTCTTTTTTTTCAGAAAAAAGAACCAAACGAAAAATAATAAAATAGCTCATTTTTCTTCTTATGATTTGAACAGTAAGTAAAAGTCACGCAGCAGGAAAGAATTGTACAAAGCTTATAATTATTAGATTTCCCGAGATAGCTCCACATTGTTACGAAGCAAATGAATTCATTAACAGAGAACGTGAATAATCTATCACAGACATCTTGTAAATTATCAAGATAGTACGCTAAAATTCAGGGACAAAAAAGGAAAGCAGGATTGTGCAAAATATCGGTTTTCCAAATTCTAGTCGTTGGTAATGACTCTATCTGTTGAATAATTTACTATGATTTGATTATGTTTTTTGAATTTACGTTGCAGTACGAGCTCGCAAGGCTTACGCCAAGCGCTAAAAGCGTCATCCGCAAAACCGAAAAATTCTAACGTATTTAGCGTATCGCTTGATAATTCAGAAGAGTGAGTTTGCACTTGACTTGAGTTCACATTTACGCTTATGTGCCTTATTAATTTATCACGCTTGCAACTAAGATTAGTGATAGAAACGGCTTTCTTTCATATACTTTCTTTTCTCATGCTTTCCAGGGTTCCCACTCATCGTCATAAGTATTGTCTCTCATAAACTCCATTACTTTGGAGAGTATAGTGTTGATTCCTTCTCATTGTTATCGTCATCCCGTACGTTTCCATCAATGGCTGACCATCATGAGAATGATTACTTATTCTTTGTTCAAGTTGATTTCTTGTTATGTAAATCTCTGCGTTTGATGCTGTGGACTTACATATCTTTTATTAGATCCATTAAATTTTGTTTATTTGTCAGGTTTCTTCAGTTTTACAAGATCAGAGACAAATTTTTGGAAATCTTATATCACTATCATGACATTTTTCTTAGAAAAATTTTCTGTAATGAAAACTGAGATTATTAAGTGTCCATTGGTCACGCAATTTCTCCCGGTTATTTCCAGGTGAGTGGGAACCTCGCGAGGAGGCAACTCCTCGCGAATGTCAATGCGCCTTAACAAGTAAGTCGCCAGGAACTTGGACATCTCTCGTTGTCCTCATTACTGTATTTAATGTTTCATTCGTTGTTTAAATTTTATGTGTACACAGCAATTTCTTTTGTACTCTCTTATCCTATTTGGGTTCACGTATTTGAATCATGAAAAATCTTTTAATCCAAGGTACCATCCTCTTACATATGGAAGTTACCTCATATTGTGCCATTTACGTATGTTTTTCAAGGAAATTTCTTTCACGGTCACTTATACAGTCCCTCAGACCACCTTTGAACCAATTTTGTTTACAATAATGAATTTTGATATCTCCTGGCGAAATTATACCAAACCTTTTTTTTGGACATCAATAAGCCCTTGCTAATGCGTGTATTGTGCCGATGAATTTCCAACTGTAATAACAATAAGCACTGACACTTCCTCTCTGAGAAAAATGATGATAATTTTGTGGGTAATATCGAGAGACGTTTCCATGTTATCTTACTCATCTCTTGTCCGTTCATGATAAGTACAAACTTCATACATCCAGGTTGGTTTTGGACCCTCCTCCTGTAAGCTGGATGTATAAAGCTTTCTGATTTTGCAATTCCATTGTAATGTATCATACATGCACTTGGCATATGAGCAAGCGCATGCCTGTAATGTGTCCGTCCTAAGAGTGAAATCTCTTTACAGCTTGAGCCGAATTCTTTTAAATCTCTGATCAATATTCTAAATTATCTAATTGATTTTGCAGAAACTGGGACTTTCCGAACGGCGGTCCACCCAGGTATCAGCCAGCTGCCGTGGCGCCACCGTTGAGTACCGAGTACGAGAGACCGCCTCCCTATTACTATCCCGGACCAGGGTGAGTTCCACTAGGATATTTTTCATGTTATTCTCATCAATTTTTGCGTTTCTCTTGATGTTATTGCTGAAATAGTAAATTTAAATAGCGACGTGGTAGTTTGTAATACAGGAATACTATCTCTGTAAAATATGCAGATTTGTCAGGATGAGATACATATTGATCATATTCATCATGTCAATTTTCTTCGTTTCTAAAAAGTAACTATATCGCCAGAACATGAGGTTTCCTGATTAGTGCCTTGTACAAACCAACGGATGACATAAAATTCACGATTGCTTAGCATTAGAGTTCTTTTATAATAGCATAATGCAACTTTGGGTGATTTGCCAGGTGATTCGAGATTATCCTTACAGCAATTGTTGATTTGAATCATTTTTTCTGATCTGTGATCACCTTTGGTTTTTTTCCCACTCTCTTACTCTTGAAAAGCAAAGATACTTCTTAGTTGTCACAGCTAAAAATCTATATTTTTCACATATTTACTATAAAAAAAATTTGTAAAGACAAAGTTCTTTCTCTCTTTGCTGGAAAAAGTCTCGGTTCTTCATCTGGCCGTATATGTTCACAGGGACAGGAATTAGGAAATCGGTACCGTGGCATGTACAAAGGCATCGCTGAGCAGTGCAGCGATGCACAGTCTGACCCGCAGCTACAGACGAGCCATCGGAAAGAAGAGGAGTAAGCGGGACTACGTTTGAGCGGCGGCACGCCTTGTTTTCGTCTCTGTAACGTACGGCATGCATGCCACGGATACCATCGAGTAGAAGCAGCAAGAAAAAAAATAACAGCTATATACCCGAGTATGAAGCCTCTCGGGAAATCGCAAAGAGCTGCTTCGCGCATCGATCGGCCCTCCCACTCTCTTTCTCTTGGGAATTGTTCAACGCACGAGTGTTGTTGATGCTTCGCCTTTCTTTGCGCCAACCCCAAGAACAGCGAGAATGTGATGTTTTGTTCAATTTGTTGAGTTACGTTTCACTGACCGATTTAGGTAAAGTTTGACTCGGTTAAATTGATGACCAGTGACAGCGTTAGACTGTCTCGTGATTAATCAGCAATATCTAAGTTGCAATTATTAATATCTCAATATTGTTCATTCTTTGTTGGCTTTGTTTTGTCCGATATTTTCTCGTTCCTGAATCTCAAGAAAAATTCCTCATCGTATCGAATATCGTATCGTCAATAAGACTAACTGCCTAATATAGGACGTCTCGAATACTGCCAATTTTCCAAAAATGTATGAGACTGTTTGCATTTTTGTGCAGCTTTCTTCCGTGCATTAGATCAGCCTGTCTCAGGGGAAAGATCTAACGCACTCGAGTTCTTTCGAGTATTTATTCAGAAAACTGAGATCAAAGACATTCTCATGAACGAATTCTGTTCTTGTCATTTTTGAAACATCTGTCATTGTTGTAGAACTGATTATTTCCTACGTGATTTGATCACGATCTTGACTAAATTAGCTGATTATGCCAAATTTAATTGCCAAACTATTTTCAATCTTGATTTGCCACGTCGATGTCGATAATTTTCCATAAATTGTGAAGATATAGTCCACAATGATCAATGCGAGGCTGTTATCGAATCGATCATTCTCATAAATTCAAAAATTGTCTCATCGTTTCTTTGAAGGTTTCCAGTCATCCATAGAAAGAAATTTCTTTCAAGAAATTAACAGGATGAATTGTACACCCAAAACGACTATGCCAAGGCACATTATGACGATCAAATAACCAGTAAGTCTGAAACACAGAAAATGAAGTCAAAGCTATAAATACTCTGTGTATGTTTTTCTTTCTAGTTTTGTATCATTAATGTTAGTATCATACTTGGAAATAGAATTGCCACGTTTCGGTTTCGGATCTGTGGATTCTTGTCATCGGGGATGCACTGAAATCGAATTATATTAGTAACCGTTGATTGACCAACGACCCATGACTGCAATTTATCAATTTACGTATTGTTCTGGTAATAGGGTGAAGATGCCGCCCATGCTACCAATTTTTTACAGGAGTATATTACACTTGTGTATATAATCGAATGTACGTGTCGATATCTGTCCATTCGATTGTCATTTTTCCGACTTTTTGATCATAAAGCCTTTTTCGATGTCACCGTTCTATTAAGAATACGCTGGCTTACATTAGAACAAGTTTTTGCATCGCAAAGAATAATGCAGCACAAAATTGATAAAATCTCAAAACCTGTGAAGTAATGTTCATAGTTAGCACATAGCATCGTCGATTCAATAAGATACTCATGGAATACTTCGCTAAGTACTCTCTGCATTTATGGTCCGCGTTCTAAGGTTGAGAAATGTCAGTATGTCAGCATTTTACGAAAATTTGCGAGATCCGCGAGTTTTTTTCGCAAATGTGTTACAAAGTGTGATTGATGAGAGAGGGTTTTCCGTGGAAAAATATACAATAGGATAAGTACAATATGTAAATCGCGTGATGCGTTAACCGATCAAGTAAACTGTAATATATGAATGGATAAACTTCGCGTGACGAAAAATAACTGGATAAAATGGTGCCGCATTCGGTAACATGTAAGAAAATGATGGCATTCCACGTTGCAAATAATTATTGGAGTTCCAAGTCCTGTGCTGAGAACGGCTAATTCACTCAAACATTTGACGATGGAGGCGCTCTTAGGTGATATTGCATAAATTGAGCTCAATGATTGTCTTTCTCTTGCAATTCTCAATCTAATAGTATATTGCAGCCGTTTTAATGTAAATTTCGGACTCATCTCTTGACTGTAAGCTAACATTCGATCCAGTGAAGCAATGCAAAAACTAGGGCGTCGTTTGCAGTGTTTTTCAAGTAGTGTCTTACAGATTCGTAACAATATTAGCTGAACGTCTGTACTGAAAATATGGTCAAGTTTATGTTTTATGTTGATGTTTGATATTGCCAAGTATCCATTATGTTTTTTTGAAGCCATGGGTGGGATACCCTCATAGCCAATCTGTTTATTCACAAGTTTTATTTTCAGTCTAGGTTAGATCTTGATATTCTAGGATGGGTTTGCTAATGAGATGGAGTGGTGATGAATCTTTGCAAGACTGCAACCCATGCTAGGTATCAATAGAGACGTGTCAAGATTGCAAACAATTTGTTGAGAATTCTTTGATTATTACAATCAATCGTGATGTCTACAATGATTAGTGTTAAGTAAGTAGTGTATCATCGCAAACAATTCTAAAATATATCTATTTTATATGAAATCGGTGTTCTCATTTCCTTAGACTCAATACACTGCATGGTAACAAACAAAATTTATGTACAATATTCATGATGAACAATAATCAACAAGCTGCTCGATTTTCTTTACCCCACTTTTTCATAACTTTGCTGATCTGATCTGATTGCGAGTTCGAGGTGTTTTTAAGAATCTTGATGACTTCGGATAGCAGTTCCCTAAAAATGAGAAAGAAGAAATTCAAAGAATTGATCAAATTTTATCGCATCTCAACCTTGCGGAATCGATAAAATGAACATATTCTCTGACTTACTTTGGCAACTTTTCCGCAACTATATATTGGAATGTTCCGCAGCAAGCGCCACGTTTACCTTCCCAGTGCTCGGGTGATGGATCTAGTCTATCAAGCATATCAAACGCCTTAGCCGCATGCCAAAAATCGCCAACGACGTAACACGTATTGGCAATAAGCTGAAGAAGATTGAACGACTCTTGAGAGGGTTCTATTTTTAAGTACAGTTCCCACGCCAACTGGCCCTTCTTGTTCATTATATCTGGAGAAACAATTTTTTGTTGAAAAAATTTGAGAACAAATAGAAAGAAATGATACATTTAAATTGTAATCTAACTCACAGCAATATGAAAGGAGACTGACGTAGACAAGATCTGATCGATATCGTTCGTTCCTGATGGCCAAAAAGGCCTCTTCGGCTTCCTTATAGTGTCCGGTGGCCACCTGAGCTTGCGCGTAGTTGAAGTTGAAGCTGTTCACGTTCGGAAAGTATGTCTTTATTGAGTTTAGGTAGACGAGCACATCCTTGAATTGTCGATACAAGAAATAGAACGAGGCCATGCATTGCCTGCCAGGTATCGTGTCGCATTCGGAAGCAGAGGTTCCTACCAACTGGAAGTACTGCTGCGCTATTTTGATGTATTCTTGCTGTAAAGAGTAAGAATATCAGCTCTTTGTAAATTCGTTAGAATTCTATATTTTTTGCCTTCAAAGATAAGCGAAACTATGAAATGATAATAGTATTCATTTTGAATTGTCGATCAGTCTTTTGCTTGCACTTTCACTTGATTTTTGTTCGCCCTCATCCGGGCATATAACATTATTAACGCAGATTTGAAAACTTTGTCACTATTTTCATAAAAAATAGATTTGAGCTTTTCTGAAGGTAAGTAATTAGGCGCGTTGAAACAATACAATTTGAAAAATATTTATCAATAAGAACGCTACTTACAGATTTTCGGTCCTGTCCAACAACGGCATTGACTATACCTTTTAAAATATATTCTTGAGGTACGCTCGGTTCCAGGTCTTTTATGAGATCATACGCCTCTTGCGTCTCATTTTGTCGTAAGTAGTATATGACTAGATTTAGTCTGGCTTCAGGAATCACATCCACCAAATTTGGTAGGATCTGCAAGGCACCTTCTCCATTTCTGAAAACCTACCCATCATCTCTCAACAATTTGATTTTAGGTAAAAGTTGAAGCTTAACAGTTGCTCGCGAGAAATAATTTTGAAAAATATAGCAAATTTTTTGAAAATCTCCCCTGAGGCCAAATTTTTGGTGACAAAAATTTTTTCAATTTTTACGTGCTTTGATGAAATTGATCCATTTATGCCGTGGCGCTGAGAATCATAATCCTGATTTCATCGTTTGGGATTTTCTGCCGAAAATTCTTTCTTTGCATGGGATCGGGACTGCGGATAACAAGCGCTCGTTATTTTTATTCCCGTGGTTGGAACGTTTTTGAATCTGCCAATCATCCGAACCCCGCCTGATGCCATATCCAAAAAGGGTTGCCAACAGAGACTTTGTGTGAGACTCATGCATACATAACCTGTTTGTTTGTTTACAAATATATATATTGGTCAATTGGTCCTCAAGTTGCTCAAAAAAAAGCACGGACTTATTGGTGCCGACCACTGCGAGAATATAATTCACAGAATTGGATCGCGACAAGTAAAACTTACAGAAGAATAGTTGTTCGACGTGAGTAACAAATTTACTATTTGTCTTAAAATTTACGAACCCAGCAGTGACAAACACTGATCGGATATATTCAACCATGATTCAACCAGAACAACATGATGATGACGAGATCCAAGCGTAAGGCAGCAGAGGATGCAGTGGATCGAATTCGAGGGTTGAAAAGACCGAAGCTGAATGAGAAGACGTCACTTAAACTGAATAAATGCAATGCCGTTGGAACAACAGATAAAGAGATCATCAACGGTAAGAAGAACAAAACTTTGTCGAAATACTCCTCCAAGAAAAAAGCATCAGATACGGAAAATAACGGAAACGAGGACTTCGGAAAATCGGGACGATCGGCTTTGCACCTTGCTGTAATGATGGAGAGTAAATATCGAGTCAAGCGATTGTTGGAATCGGGTGCTGATCCTAATGCCACCGACAAATGGGGTTCCACACCTCTTCACGATGCAGTCGGATTAAGGAATACGGGCATCATGCAGCTTCTTCTCGATGGAGGCGCAGATCCTAATTTTGCCGATAAAAATGGAACAATCAAGCAACCGGTCATCCATGTAAGTAAATAGATTTTTTATGAAAAAATTTTGATGTCACACAAACAAATCTGGCTGCCAATACTATTTTTCTTGGCTTTAATTCATCTCAACGAACGCGTGAGGAGTGGTGTTCATCAAAGTGTTCTTGTTTCCCAGATCCATACAACTTTTGAGAGCCGCTGATTGCCAGTGCATATTTTTGCAGGATTTGAAAAGTTACTGTGCATGTCATTATAATTTCTTTTCGGCCAAACGATTCATTGAAAACTCAATGTATAGTGCTGCTTTAAAAAAATACTCTCTAAAAATCAGGCCTGCTAAATCGCTCGTCGCGTCCTTATAATATTTGATCCCTGTATGTTTCTGCTCTGTTTCTCGAATGCAGAGTGTTGAAATCGTTTACGTCGAGGATGCTCAATGATTGAATGATGAATTATTCGAACAGATACCTGAGCTAATCAAAAAGTATTTTCACAGAAAGCAATCATGCTGGAGTGTCAAACCAAAAGACGAGGACGTCTGGGTGTGACGAAAAAGCTCATCACACACGGTGCTAACGTCAACGCAGTGGATCACCAAGGTCTTAGTCCTATTTACATTGCGGCTCACGTAGAATATGGTCCCGATTACGCTGATCTGCTGGAGCTTCTTCTGGAAAACGGCGCTGACCCTAACAGTTTCAACTCTTCCGTTTACCAGTTACCTCTCTTGGGCGTTCTCGCGAGAGGCGACCTACCCTCGTTGAAGCTCTTTTTGAAGCATGGAATCGACCTAAAAAGTTACTCCGAGCACGAGCCTCTACACATAGCTTGCGCCAATTTCAAACATCCCGAAGTCCTTGAATTCCTGATAGCTTTGGGAATCTTTGACATCAACGGAAAAATCACAGATGCTCCACTTCACGCAGCGGCAAAATTCAATAATCCTAGAGCGGTGGAAGTGTTATTAGACTGGGGCGCCGATGTTAACGTAACCGACGAGTATAATTCATCGACACCGTTACACATGGTGCATTTGAGTTCAAGCGATGATGTTGAAGAAGACAGCGAGGCGTGTGTAAAATTGCTACTCGAACATGGCGCAGACGTAGATGCAAGGACAACGGGTAAATTCAACGAGACGGCTATTGAGTTAGCTCTGTCAAGGGTCTTTGACGACTCAACCGTGTGCATGTTCGCGCGAATGATGCAAAAAAAGTGTATTCTAGAGTCGAGTATCGCAATGAAATACAGAGAAGATTTTCGAGAGATGATGCCGAATGATCCGTCGCACTACAGATTTTTTGAAATGTTGCTCAATTTCACGTTTAAAACGAGGTACCATGCAGAGTTGAACCGTATGAGAGATTTTGAGATCAATGAGGGAATATCGTTGTTTGATTTAATGCGAGATGAGGATGGAAAATTTTGGGACCAGAGTGTGCAGAAAAAACTATCAGATCCAGAGATGATTCGTGATTTGATGAAACAGTTCCCTAGCTACGCTGGTAGAATTAAGGAAAGGTTGCAGAGTTTTAAGAAGAGAAAAATGTTCGAGGAGGAGGCTGTCGAAAGATTGAGTGAACTTATTCGGTTTGAGAGGAGCACTTTTCAATTTGTTTTGTTGAAAATTGTAAGACAGCTTCCTCTCAGAGACTTGAAAGCTTTGGTGTACGATTTTTGTGTATGAACAAGGTGTTCAAAGTTTATCACTCTATCGCCGTGACAATTTTCTTTTCATTTTCGTTGTTCACTGTACGAACTTGAGACAGAAAAGCAATCGCGAGTCTGTTTTATATTTTACGATAATTTTCTTCATGATTACATCCGAATTTAGTAAAGAGCTGGAAATTAATGTCTTGTATAGTAATTTCGCGATGAACTCGTCAGTAAATTAGTCTCTCACATAGCTTAATTAATAGTGATTTCAAGAATTGTTAGAACTTTATTTCTCTTGGGACCCTATATCTCTCGGCGTCTTGGGCGGCTATCATGATAGACGTAGGCGCATCTGTTCATCATATCGTGACTTTAACAAAGTGTCGGCGTCGATATTCTGAGAAAATTCTTCGCCTAGTTGTTATTTTTTTCGTCTCGTACAACTTCTGTTCATATAATTTATAATTAATCTGTGTAATGTACTCGCTATTTCTGATAGGAAATCGTACATAAAAATCTTTTTTCGGAGAATGAAACATTACCATTATATTTATTTAGAAAATAAAAGTATTGTTATGAGAAAATATCTGCTATTGATAAAACTTCAGTTTGCTCCTCATTTCTAGCTTTTCGTCAATACGATTGCTTTATCTATTCGGCTAGAGGTAAGAAGTCATCTATCGGCAAAACTGCATAATAGAGGTGTTGAAAATTTCATGGATAATTTTACACCGCGAGTATTCACGAATGTTGGAACATCTAATGATGCCTTCCCGTAAAAACTGAAAAAATTACTCTTTCAAAAACTCCCCACCATGAGTAAATTTGTTTTAGATTTGATGATTATCCTCGGGAATTTATGCGCGAAATAGTCTTCAAATATGACCAAGTCTCACACATTTTCTGAGAAAATGCCATTAGCCATCGCCACTCTATAACTGTAATCTCATTCAAATACCGCTTCCTTCTAAGACTTTATGCTTAGAAATGCGCTGCTATAATACTCAAGTACATTTATATGAACTGAGTTAGACAACACGAGAACGGTTGAGGTCAGGGACTGAGTTCAGCTGATTGATTTATTGTTGGATGACGATGGTCGGCTGTGGAACGAGACATTAGAAAAAAGATTTTTGGATCCCGAGATGGTCCGAGAATTTTGAGAAATTTCCTGTTTATCCGTATAGAGTTGTAGAGAGAGGATGCAAAAGTCTGAGAAGAAGAAACTGCTCGAGGCGAGGTTAGTTAAGAGACTTAGCAAACTTGTTCGGCTAGAAGAGGGCTTTTTGTTCGGCTCTTATCAAGATAGAGAGATTTCTCAGTCCCAGAGAGTTGCAAGCTCTGCTTCATGATTTTGATGGGTAAACGCAAGCCAGCAAAGTGCATACTATTGATGCTGCAAAATTTCTTGGGACACCTCTAGTTCCATCATAATTCCTTTGCAAGATAAGATGACTGAAACTTTTTCGTCATAGTTCCAATACTGTTGAGACTACAAAAACTAGCGGAAGAATTGCTTCTCAAGAACAGATCAATGTAATTTCCACCACAAGTCAGTTTCTACGATTTCTTTGCAAGTCAACTTAACCCTAGTATCTGCGGGAATATGCCAACATTTTCTTGTAAAGTGTAGCACACTAATCTCAAGATTGCGACAAGTTTTCCATTCTTCCGTTCATAATTCTCATTGCTATCTCTTACCATACTCTTGATTTCTACTGTACTCGTATGACGAGCTTCGTCAGTTTTTGTTTCTGAAATATCGTTATAATTGAAAACTAATGTAATCGCGTTTTTCTGAGGCAGAATAGCCTAATGATGTATCCATAATAGAGTTCACATTAGAACGGACCCACACCATAATTCCTTGCAAACTTAGAGATAAGGGAAAGCCGGATCCAGATGTGATCCCTAGGATTAGCAGAAATAGGTTTATTTTACGCAATCTGCGCAATCCAGTGTGAAAAATTTCCTTATTGTAATCAAAAGCTCGGAGAGTTTTTTTATGTAAACCCATGGGTGCGTTCTACTCGTGTCAAGTCTCGACTCAACTCTAGCTACATGTTTGTATAGTTTTTAGTCGGACAAAAAGCTTCAATATCTCTCAGTATATTTACTGAAAACGAATTGTTCAAGTTTTCTCGTGCAATTGGAAATTCTATTCTATTACTGACCCCCCACCCCCGCCCTTTTAATACCCACCAAAGCAAGTATCACGAACTTTCGCATAGCCCTCATTTGACGAAATATTATCACAGTAGAAGTCACCCTGCTTATCTCAGAGGAAGCAAGATTTTTTATATTAATCGCTATTAGCTTTTAATTTTTCAATATTGAATGAAATGCAGATCAGTTATTATCAGAGAACTTTGATCGAAAAGTATTGCCGAGTCGCAGGAATAAATTTATTTCAAACCAAAAAGCACCCTTTCATGTAATCGAACAAAAACAAGATATGCCATGATTAATTTTAAAATACTAATCAATGTTCAGAGCTGTACAATAGAACACATAAGCTCATTTAATTATATACCTTTTGCTGAGTTCTTCTGAGTAACCATCGCTCGAATTATACTTGGGAGAATGTTATTACTCATTACACAGGTATGCGACATTTAGACAATCGATTACTTATACGCGATTCGAAAATGCAGGCAATCCGAAAAAGTTGGGAGATCGTGACGGTATATACCGGCTACGTATCAAAAACATCTATAGTGACACACTATATACAATTATCTAGAAGGTGTGCGGACCAAAAGTTTGTTTGTGGGATTGTTTACAAACACTAGCAACATTTGCAGCGCTATGTGGCTAATAAAAGGTATATTATATACATCCCTTAGATAGTCAGAGATCAGATTCAGATCATGTGCAGCTGCAGACGACGTTTAGTTACAGTCAGTGTTAATTCAGCATTGGGTGCATCAACATCGATAGCTCCAATCTACTATTTATTTGCATCTGCACCTGTTGATGAGTTCCAATTCACCATGACGTCGAAGCGTAAAGCGGCTCAAGATGCAATCGAACGAATTCAAAGTGTGAAGAGAAAAAAATGCGACACTGAAAACGGAGATTCGAAGTTGAATTCGAATCACAAAAATAAACAAGATGATGAAGAACTGAGCGGGACAGTGGCTAATGGCAAAAATCGTAAACGGAAGATTCGAGCGGTAGCGGACGATAATGCGGTCAGCTTGGCGAAACAAAGAAGAATTATTCCGACAAGGTCATCGAGAACGAGGTTTAATACATCAGAATTTAATTGTGACGATACTGAAGATGAAGATATATCATTTGGGCGATCAGAACTACACATTGCAGTACGTAAGGGAAGTGAGTACAGAGTCAAACGTTTATTGGAATCTGGTGCTAATCCAAATATCATAGATAAATTTGGTATTACGCCTCTACACGAAGCTGTACGTTTACGTGCTATGAGATTGATTCAGATATTACTTGACGGAGGTGCCGATGTCAACTTTCGACCCAAGTATCCCAGAATTTCTATCCTGCCGATTATTCACGTGAGTTATTGCTTAACAATATTTATCATAGTTTATTAATTGCCTTTCGATTTTATCAATCGATGCGGACCATTGCAGAGTATATAATTTTTACTCGACTCCTTTTTCACTACGTATTAGCTATGTTGCCTCAATTAGAACATGAAAAATGCGAACTTACGACGTCAAGTTAGTCAAAGTAATAAGTAAAAATGCTTTCACAGGAGGCTATTAGTCTGAACTATCATGCTCGAAGACGAGGACGTCTAGCTGTCACTAAGAAACTCGTCGATCACGGAGCAGACGTCAACGCAGTTGACAACCTTGAAAGGAGCGCCCTACTCTGCGCGGCAAGTTCCAATTACGGGCCAGACTACTTCGACCTTTTGAAACTTCTCCTGGAACACGGTGCCAATCCTCGTGGTGACAGATTCGACAGGCCGTTCATCGAAGTATTGAATCGAGGTGACCTTGCCTCGGTTAAGCTATTCCTGAAACATGGCATCGACCTTGCCACATACATCAAACACATGCCACTTCACTCTGCCTGTATGAACAACAATCATCCGGAGGTTCTCGAATTTTTATTAGCATCAGGCCTCTTTGATGTAAATGAAGCTCACAGCGCTGCGCCCTTACACGTTGCAGTGACATGTAATAATCCTGGTGCCGTTGAAGTTTTACTAAACTGGGGCGCCGATGTTGATGTCGTCGAGGATTTTGAATGCTCGACACCGCTTCACTTGGTCAAGTATACCAACACGGATTCAAAAGATTCATCTGAGAAATGTGCCGAGCTTTTGCTTGAATACGGTGCCGATGTGGGTACGACAAATAAACGTGATCGTTGGGGTCAGACGGCTCTCGACGTCTTTTTGAATCGACTCGATGGAGATGGCGTTACGGAGACTCTTGAAAATCACAATTGTTTAGTTTCACAGATTTTACAACAAAAATGTCTGCTTGAGTCGAGTTCGGTACCACGGATGCGTGATGAATTCCTGGAGAAGATGCCACGCGTGGTCACCTCTGAGACGGTTTATGCTATTCTCAAAGCAGTACTGAGTATCACTTTTCATGAAGAGTTGAATGCTATGAGGAAAGAGGAAATCAAGGAGGGTGTCTCACTGTTTGACTTATTGCTGGATCAAGATGGAAGATTGTGGGACGAGACGGTACAGCGAAAATTGAGAGATCGGGAGATGGTTTACAAGATGAGGCGGTTTCCCAACTACGTCGGGAGAATCAAGCAAAGACTCTGGAGATTGGAGAAGAAAAAGCTTGTCGAAGATGAAGCTGTTGAGAAATTGAGTAGACTTACTGGACTTGAAAAGAGTACATTTCTTTTGATTCTTCGGAAAATAGTGAGATATTTGAGTTCGAGGGACTTGCAAGCTTTCGCGTATGATTTTTGTAAGTAATTGAGAGCTTGCAGGGTTCAGGTATTCAGGAAATTTTTTTTTGTTTCGGCTTTGTCAATTGCGACACCGCAATTTCGTTCGTAAGCCAAAAAGTTGAGATTTTTCCAATGATTTGAAGTCTTCAGGACTATGATTCACACCAAAATTTTTAGCTTCATGAAATTTTTGATCGTGGATCAATATTTACTTTCATAAAGTATCTCGCATTTTCTAATATTCTAGTTCTTTACTGAGAAAAACACGACTGTTGAGAAACGAATCGCTGTTAATGTTACGTTTTGTGAGTTCTGAGTCGCGTTATGATTTCATTCTTTTTTTGCTTCGGAAAACTATGTTTCCTGTTGAAATCTGATGACGGTTCCGTCCAAGTGTTGAGTTTTTTCCCTTTGACAGGATCCTAACGAGTATTTTCTGATCGGGAATCCGCAAAAGTTTTGTATCTTGTGATTTAATCGTATGATGAGGTGTTGAAATATTTTTTGTTATTTACAGTTGGAAATACATATGAGACCGATAAAAAATCAAAAGCCTAGCAATTTCTTTTGCTCGAAAAATAAAAATGATCGGTTCCATTGGAGACATGCAAAAAACTTTGACCAATAAGAATCCCAACAGACAAAGCTTTCGCCTCCGGGATCATCGAAGTTGATGAAAGTGAAGGTATTGGCCGAGTTTTAATAACGAAGCGTAGAATTTTAGAATCTCGAGCTTCACAATATAGTCATCGATAATAAATTCTAAAGTGAACAGAACTTCCTTGGTCCTGAAACGAGTTATGGACGGTTCAAGTAAATATCATTTGCCACTCACCACTGTATTGTGTTGAATGAGATCATTTCCAAAATGATTGTTACTAGACATCCTGTCGATCAGTTGCTTCATCTCGATCATCTCGGCTGTACTCTTGTAGAAACGGAAATGATTACAAGCCTTGAGATTGATGGCAGTCGGGCTGTCCGGATATTTTTGCAAATAGATTTGCAAAGTTTCTTGTGCCACGTCGTAGTAATCTAATTTGTAGTAACACAGAGCCACGTACACGTTCAGCGCCAAGTAGTCCCTGTCACAAGTGTAGTTTTTTTGTATATATTTTTGTATGGAAGCAACGTTCATAATAATTTCATGTACAGATCAGAACTCTTGATATTTAAAGATCGATTACTATCATTAGTGGTCAAGCTTGGCTCCTAAAAGACAGATGTGGACTACTTTAGGGGTTGAGAGGAAATTAAGAGGATAGGAGTAGCAGGTTACCTATTTTCAAATAATTTTCTATGGAACTCCAATTCTTCATCTTCGGGAGTCAAACATTTTCGGGGTCGGCTCCCCTTGGCGTTTGATCTGTCAGAGTTTTTCTGTTATGCATGTCATTATTTGAATAATCCGCCGATTTTTAATTATGAAAAGTGTGTAATGAAATTTGAAAATAATATTGATTACCTATAGTCGAGCAAAACCTTTTTATAAATGTCGATAGCCTCTTGATAGTGAGCTCGAAGATAATGTACAGAGGCTAAACACAGTTGATCCTCCACTGTGTCTTCAAGTTTTTCCTCATATTCTTTTAGTTGCGTCTGAAAAATGTTCACATCAATTTTTCACCATTTTATAAAAAAAATTGTTCCAAGCAGAGTTCATGAGCTTTTTCACGATTGAGTTTTACAAAATCAACTATAAGACGAATTCGTTTTTTCCCATAGAAGAAAATTAGCTTGTCAAATTTTCAACTTCCTTAAGGTAGTTGTACACCAAAATTATTCATCAACAGAATTTCTCGAGATTCTGCAGAGAGATACTTCTAATATCGAAGAGTACGTGTGCAAAATTCCAGAACGGCTGACCACCCCGTTTTCGAGTATTGATCGTCGCAATTTGACCAGTTTTGCACATTTTTAACATTGCGCTTATGGGAGCGGGCCCCAAAAACAGCACAAAAATGGGTCTAGTGCAAAACCTGATCAACAGAAAATGTTAGGACTGCGAGAGATCCGAGTTTATGTATCAATTAATCATATGGCCAAGTCTGGAGATGATGGACCACGTCGTTTTTTAGTAATTGTTCATACAAAGCGTAGAATGCAAAAAATGCGACACGTGATTTTAATTTTAGGCTAGATAACTTTGGAAACCATGCCTGATTCGGTTCAGGAAGTCTTAGATGACCGTTTTTGTTTGTTGTTTGGTGGAAAGAGTGCAGTTATTAACAAAAATGATAATTTCGACTTTCTTAAAGTGGGCAAAAAAGTGAGGTTAAGTCTCTCTGACTCACGTAGTTGGTGTACAACTACCTTAAGTTTCACGCAAGCTCACCTCGTCACCAGCGGCTACTGCAAGCTTATAAGCTAAATGTAGCTTCAGCCTATTCACAAGCGGCGCAACAGCTTCCAAATCATCCTCATCGCTCTCCCTATCAGCTTTTTCCAAAGCCATCCTTGCTTCAGGATACATTCCCAAATAGAAATAGCAGCAAGCAACTTGTGCGTGCATTCTTCTTGACTCGTATATCGAAGCTGCTCTTCTGTAATCTCCTAAATGAAAAGCGCAGTAGGCGATCCATAATTGTCTTGTGTCAGATTCGCGTTGCTGCTGTTGGTGAGTATGATTTTCAGCTTCTGCAGCTTCAAATTCGAGAAGTGTGAGAGCTCCAGTGTAGTCTCGACGGGATACAAGTTCCTCTAGACGAGGTAGTTCCCGACCTCCACCTGATCCTGAACGAGTCGAGTGGTGGTGGTGGTGGTCGGAGCCAGGAACACCTGGGATACTTCCACTTGGTCTAGCCCGTGATAAGATCTGAGAAGAAATTGGTGGGTGAGAGTGCAAAAATTTCGGATGATGAGTTCAGGATGTGGGCAGAAAATCTTTTGTCTTGGTGGTGGAAATCATTTCATCGATATGCAATTTTTTGATATTTAATTAGTTCATTGCACCCATATCAACATTCGCACTTCCCACTCAACGCTTCCTGATGGCACAATATTGTACATTTGAAAATTTTTTTCTTTAGTTGAAAAGCATTGCAAAAACTGAAAAAGCTTTCGAGCTTTTTGATCTTCTGATCAGTGCACATATCTTGCATTGAGAAAATATAATACTCATGACACCATCCCGATGATTGGATCTGTGTTCAACGTTACTGAATACAACTTTGCAAGGAAATGGAAGTGAACACCAGATCTTTTTAATAACAAAAAAGTAGCCTGAACTTGACGTTTTTTTCAAACTCAATTTCCTGTTTGGGCGATCGAAAGATTTTTTATATCTGTGTATATGGGCGAAAGTTTACAGCAGTTCAAATTTTAGAAGGAACTTTTCAAAATAATTCTCACAACAAAACTCGACCACTCGAAGTAGATGAAGGTGCATGGTGTAGAAGCGAGATGGTAACATTGAAATCACCAATGAGTATTCAAAAGATGTGTAATTTTGAAGCACGCAGGAAGTTTCCGAGATTACTTCTCTGATACTAAAACAGAATGAAAACTTTCTGGCGATATGGAAATTGCGGATCAATCAATTATATTAGATCGAATAATTGATCATCTTATAGATTTTGAGAAAGAACCTTGTCGGCGTCAGTTACCAGATACTCAATCCGAGATTCTCAATCAAGTCAATTAGATCCGTAAAAAAGCTAATCATCCTATTCATTTACTGGTTTGATTAGTATATATGCATTTTTCTATTGAGCAGTAAAATGGTATCGATGTGTGTGAATATTTCTGACCCGTATCAAGCGAGCTGACCTTATTTTTTTTTTTCAATCGAAGTGAGCAAGTACAATTGTTAGGTTCCAATTCAAAAAGCTCATAAAAAATTGAAAACTTCGGAATTATCAACGTGTTTGAGTTTCAATACGAGTGTTGTGAATAAAAAATTGACGTGGATCATAATAATAAAAAAAAAATTCAGACTCACAAAAAAAATTAGATTGGCAAATAATCATATCGTATCACAGACTCACCATGATCAATGGATATCAAAATCGTCACCACCTGTCGCTATCACTCGTAGAAAATCTCGGTGCTCAAAAAAAAAAAGTATAATTTCATCGGCTATCACAGATGCTCGCGTGTGTTGCTGGTAGCCGGTTGCCCGGGGCGACACACTCCATATATGTTCCACACGTCGTTCCTTGTTCCATTCATTCCTCATACTTCCCTCGCCACCCCCCTGACCTTCCGTCATCTACGTGTTTATTTGTCGCTGCAGCAGCTGCATGGCCATTGCGCAGTAGCAGAAAAATAGTGCATCGTGCAATATTTTAGATCCAGTGCTCCGCAGCTCGCGCTCGGAGTTGCTCCGCACCATAGATTTCTCTAAACTTCTTCCCTGGACAATTATCGTCTCATTATCTGTATTAGTCCGTTCATAAGCAGTGTAACAGCACACCCATCAAGAGCAACTCTGTGCAAGTTGAGAAAAAAAAATCTCTCGGTCGGTCGATTTGTTGTCGCGCAGTCAGCTGTTGTTATTAGCCCCCGTAGAACAGGCCATCATCATCAAGAGCCAGCCAGTGGCAACTGTGACAACAACAGAGAAGGTAAAATAGTTGGCTGCTGCGTATATACACTCCAAAGACGTCAACCTAACATTATCAGAAGAAACGTCTCCGAGGAAATTGTAACAAAGGCACAGCGTCTATCAGGGTCATGGCTGCAAACGAACAGCTCTGATTTTCTCTGATGTTACACCTCGCCTAATAGACATCACAGTGAGAGAGAGTAGATATATCTATATAGATACCTACTTCTGGTGTTAGTGAATCTATCATAGTATAAAGAAGAAGACTGATAAAGAAAATTTAGCAATCACGGAGTCTGCTGTGAATAATCATTATAATAGTAATAATAAGCTCAGTGTCACAGAGCTGGTCTATGCAAGGCCTCATCACGGAGACTATTGCCCAGGGCCTAAAGAGCAGCATAGCCGGACTAATGAGCCTCGCAGTGCCCAGCGGCCAGCCCGCTTCATCAGAGCCCAGCGCTGCCACCTTCTTCGTCAACTTCAACCAGGATTGCACGTAAGCTCACCTAAACTCATACCAACTCCTTTTTATTGTAGACATCAACGAACGTCAGCTGATGGCTACAATAACAACATACGTTCACTTATACTCACTCACTCACTCTATGCAAGTTTGTTTGTTGTGCATCCTTATTGCTCGCGTTCAAAATCGATAAGTACAACTCCACTGATAGATTGTCCCAGCTCTCCAAGTGTTTCTTTTTTTTCACCGTCTTTTTAGATTGGGCACTTCCTTTCAGTCTGTCAATTCAATTAATAAACAAGACTGGATAATAATTTCAATGAGATATGATAATGGTAGTGGCTCGCTTATTTTTTTTTTTGATGACACAATTATTGCGTCGCGAGAGAGCGATATCGCTCAGAAATTGTGTATAACGAAGTATAGGTATTAGCCTCTCGTCCGCACCCGCAAGACCCTGAATTTTCCTCGCGAGTATGTTTTATTTATGAGCTCGAGGCCAGTGTATGAAGAAAACGTAAGTAAGTGGGCATTCAATGCACTGACTATGCTTCAGCAGGTGATCTGATGAGGCCTGCGATACATACTTACTTGCCTTGATTTGCTCAAACCATCACTTAGACATTGTTACCTACGATAGATACTTTTTAAAAGAGAATAATCACGGTACAGGTAAGCTGAATTTTTTTCTTTGTTTTACAGCTCGCTCGCCGTGGGCTCCAAGAATGGATACAAGATATTTGCACTCAGCTCCGTCGATGTCCTCGAGAAGATGTTCGAGAACGGTAAGTTTGGCATTTTCCTAGCTAATGATGAAAAAATAATAAATAGGATATTTATGTACACATGATTATGGTGTTTTTGGGATGTGTTTGATTTTCAGAGACGGAAGACGCTTGCATTATCGAGCGCTTGTTCAACAGCAGCCTCATCGCCATGGTGAGCTCTTCATCACCTCGCAAGCTCAAAGTGTGCCATTTCAAAAAAGGCACAGAAATATGCAACTATAGCTATTCAAATACCATCCTGGCTGTGAAACTCAATAGAGATGTGAGTATCTCTTCATTTCAAGCATAACACTTCTAATCTTCTGTATATGGTATAAAACTATACATCCAGTTGCAAAATTTTCCGATAAGCCAACAGCTGATGCGACTCTTTCGTTGCACAAAGCGTGTCTAAATGTAAACAATACTCGAGAGCCAGCTCATTCTTTGTTCAATTAATCACGTGTCACCGAGCGATATGATACATTTTACGTTCTTTCGTACGCTTACATTTTTTTTTCTTTTACTTACAGAGATTAGTAGTATGTCTTGAGGAATCTCTCTATATTCACAATATAAGGGACATGAAGGTGTTGCACACAATTCGTGACACACCACCGAATCTCAATGGGCTGTGCTCGCTTTCTATTAACTCCGAGGTCAGCTATCTCGCCTATCCTGGATCCAACACCATGGGTGAGGTGCAGATTTTCGACGCTACCAATCTTGTAAGTCTTCCATCTTTCACGATAAAATTTTTGTAAATGAGTGAATGAATGATTTTTTTGATTTTTGCAGCAAGCAAAAACGATGATTCCAGCGCACGAGAGTCCCTTGGCTGCCTTGGCTTTTAGCCCAGGTGGAAATAAAATAGCAACTGCCTCAGAGAAGGGTACAGTGATCAGAGTCTTCCAGATACAGGATGGCTTAAAGCTCTTTGAGTTTCGACGAGGCGTCAAACGTTGCGTGTCCATCAGCAGTTTGGTCTTCAGTATGGATTCCATGTTTCTGTGCTGCTCGAGTAATACCGAAACTGTTCATGTTTTCAAATTGGAAGAGCCAAAAGAAATGTGAGTGTAAATGCCCAACCCATGATTTTCGACGAATTTTGTTCTGGAATCAAGAATTCTTTCTTCTCTCAGGCCACAACAAACACCTGAGGAGGCTCAAAGTTGGATGGGTTACATAACAGCTGCGGTATCTGCATCTGCAAACTACTTGCCATCCCAAGTGACAGATGTATTTAATCAGGGACGTGCTTTCGCCAGCGTTCATTTACCTTTCCAAGGTCTCAAAAATGTCTGTGCCATTACAACGTGAGTACACTCAAGATAATACTAAAAAGCGAATATTTTTTTAAATACACGGTTCTTTACACATAATCAACTTTTAGCATTCAAAAAGTGCTGAGGCTGCTAGTAGCCAGTGCGGACGGTTATTTATACGTTTACAATCTCAACACAGAGGAAGGAGGAGATTGCATTCTTTTCAAGCAACACAGGTTAGCCATTCATCACACGCATACTTCCCCGACCACGTATACTTTATCAATCAATTTATAAATTTTCCTCAACAGGCTGGATGGTAAAACGGACGAAGTTGACTGTGGCAGTGCTCCAGTGACCGGGTCGAGCTCGAGTGAGATAACTGCTACAACAACAACACAAGCGGCATCAAATCCAGGTATTTGAGAATTCAAATTGAATTCTCATTTTCGCATGGATTATCTAATCGATTGCAGATGAATTTTTAGTTTCAAAAATCAACTAGATGGCAGGCGAAAATGCTTCAACTGTGTAAAACTCTTGTACCACTCGAATGAAAACTTTTAACTGATATGAATATGACATTTAATATTTTTTAATCAAAAGTTATCAAGAGTTTTATGTATTCCAAGCAAAGGTAGAGCAGGTGATCACTATAACCTTCTCTACCCGCGTAATGCCAAACACCCACACACACACTTTGATCTAGTCTAAACTTGTAATTTGGAATTTCTCAGTTTTGAGTGTTAGAATGATGCATGTCCATGTTTCGTCTGAAATTAAATAACTTCGATCCGTAAATTTCTCGCGAAGAACGGTAGGGATTTTGGTCAGTTGCTTCGATTGGGACGAGACTTGATCTTGAATCGGCTGTTTGCATCTTATGAATAAAGGGCAGTCGAATATATTTCATTACAACTTTGAGTGAGAGGAGTTCTCGTGTATTGGAGGTCCTGACGAAAAAGCATGAGATAACTCAAGTGGCTCATTATAACGCGTGGTAGACATGACGTTAATTTCTCTCGAATAAGAGATGATTTCCATCTGGAGTAGCATGTCGATGTTATGAAAATATAAGCGTTGCCCAAACAACTTCAACCAAAGGTTCTTAAAATGACAACTGTTTAACGTTTAAATATTTCCAATTATGGCTGAGAAAACGACTTGAACAACTATTTATCTTTATATTTTCTCCCCTCTCTGTCCTGCTGTCTTTGCGTACGTGTGTGTCCGTGTGTGTTTGTGCCGGAATAACGAACGCATTAGAAGCCTCTCATTGCTTGTTTCTTTTATCGCTTTTTATCAACCGCTGATTAGAAAAGACGAAACTTCTATCGACCGCCTCAACTAATGGCGACGTTGAAAGAATCATTTATTGCTCAGTCACTCAATTTTCAATATTGTATCCAAGCTTGATCATGTGCAGTTGAGCCATAACAAGAGTATTTCTTGTGGAGATATTCCATATCTGATTTCTCTATGGTATTCCCCCAGGTTTTCTTTACCCACATCTAAATCAAAATAATAATGTTTTCAAGTAGTTATCATTTTTTGAGCTAATTAGTTTCTTCGACCCCAAATATTTCAAAGGTAGGAGCAATAAATGTTGGAAAAGTCTTTTCGAAAAGAAAGGTTTCATAAAAGTCGGAAAGCAAGCGTTTGTCGAGCCATATAACGTTGTAACAAAATAAGCCTTCCTGCAATTTTCATTAGCTTTTTGACTCTTGAATACGAGGGTTCGAGACAGAACCCCGCAATTGGATCTTACTTGATGTTTTGTTGTTTTTTCTCTTTAATCTCGGCCGAAGTCTGCATAAATAGCTACGCGGGTGCGTTGCGCGGCCGCTCACCAGACACCATGTCAGGTACTGGTATGCCCTCTATTCTCTGACCCACGCTATTATTTACTGTCTTTCTAACTTTTTTCCTTCATTTTTTGCATCACCTGTATTCAATAATTCCTCGCTCAGCCATTCCGTGTTTTTCTTTGAAGTCAAATTATTGTGAAAACGTACAATACTATGTTTTACACTTTGTTTTTTTGGCTTCGTCTCACATGACGTACTTTACCGACTCATCAAGCGTGTAATTTCGATGATGATTAGCCGAAATTTGACGAAGTCATATTACGATTAATGAGCCAATATACACTGATAAGTGCGCAATCATCTATGTCATTGTCACTCTTCACAAACTAGGTATAGACTGACTTTCAACGTTTCTATTCGAAAATTGATTCGATCCGAACTGATACAATGTTCATCCCTGTGCATGCCGTGAAATTAGATCCAGATCATATTCACTTCGGTGAGGGTAGGTAGGGTGTGACGATCTAACAGTTTTCGAAAGTATCTTTCTTTTCCATTAAAAAATACTAACTGTTAATACTCTGTAATTGACTCATAGGTCGGAGAAAAGCGCGTATAAATGACAAAAAACATTTTTTTCACATGAATAAACTATGATTCCACTGTAATAGCAATAACCAAACATTTGCAAATAATCCGACGCTCGTAATTTCAAAATTTGCTGTTACCCTGGTCAACATAGGATTAATTTGAAGAATCAATTTAATTGAGATACTCTCAATCTGCTTTACTTTTGATTCAATACTGGATAATACTGAACGAGTAAAAAGGAAATTTTGTCAATTGAGTCATTCTTATCACCCTAAGCATTTATTCATCAATCATTCTAGTAATGCTTTATGATTTAAAGTTTCTCTCTCAAGATATGTATTCTCCGAAACAAGACTGCTCGTCAGAATCTGAGTAGTTCAACTATAAAATCACGAGTTATTTTTTCAAGAGAGAAACTTTGAACACAATCACGAGTCTGACGCAAAAGTGTGATCAGCAAATATCAGTGTACTAAAGCTGGTTCCGAGCAATAATGATTTGATCAATTTTTCTTTCACAGAGTCAGAGAAGTACCAGGAGATGCTTGCGGCGACAGAGAGTCCGCCCAAAGGTGGCCTACGCCTCGACGATGACAGCGAATTCCCGCCGGTGAGCCAGAAAGTAGAATGAGCTTCTTCCGTGCTCATCATATCGTAGATGCATTTTCTTCCTTCGCGGACTTTGCCGCAAAAAACATTGCACCTTGTGTAACATGCCTCTCAACTACGCTCTCGATTTTAGTCGGCTGAATTGGTATGAAAGATCGATACACTCCAAAGCGAATCTCTCGTCCTTGCCTCAGCTTGTTTTGTAAATACCGTGGCAGCGATTCGCAATTTTCCTTTTCGAGGCGATTAGGCTTTCAAACATTCAAACATTAGCTTACTGAGATGCGAAACTGTAAATAATTGAAATACTTGAAATGACTCATCGACGCAGTTTGAGGTTTAATTGGCGAGGAATATTTGGTCTGAATTTTTCGAGGCGCAGCAAATGAGAGAGCAGAATGGTGCAAATTATCTGTACATCCTCGATTAGAGAAAAAAAAAACTCACTCCCCGCGTTATTTATATTGTGTAGTGGCTCTCGTCGTTTGAATGCCAATTCGTTGATGCCTGTGCAAGCGAATGTTTGAAATTTAGCGACATACTGAGAAAATGTCGTATCATTTTAGAATGGAGATGACTTGTCTTGTTAAAAAATTTTCTACCGAAACTCTGTTGGTTGATAGTTTTACTTTTATAAAAAATAAATGAATTTTAATTCAAGCAAGAACTATACTATAAAGAATCAAGATATTTAGGTAATTTAATTACGATCAATTCTTTGTAAATACTTTCAAAGATTTATGCATACGATTTACTGTCTGTGTCAGATTTCTTATAAATACATGTGACGATAAAACCGAACTGATCTAACATCTACGTTATTTCATCTTCCCTTAGTGGCATCCAAAGAGACTTGTCTTTAGTAAGTATATGGAAATAGTAATGAACGATCTGAGTAAATTTCTATCCGCATCTTTATTCATATTTCTTCATAATAATCGTTGTCCTCTTCAATCAAAATTCAAAGAATGGGTGAATGGATTTTGATGGAAGTGTACTGATAACAAATACATTAGAATGCAGTGAAATTGTGGAAATCAGCAAAAGGGTCCATCCTTGCGAATGTAATGTTTTATATTTTTTATTAAATATTTTCCTAAGTTACAAGAAGTAGAAGCCTGAGAGAAAGTTAGAATTCACTATTCAAGAATAACTTTTCGGTATAAAAATGGCAAAGGGCGTTGGTTCTGCAATTCGTAAAAACGTTTTTGGACACGAACCTAGAAAATGAAGATGAACTACCCGAGCCCACTATGATCTCCTATTATTGCGATTGAATGATTCTTCCAAGATTCTTGATCATAATGAAGGACTTTCTCATAAAACACATGTTTTCACGCATTGGATATTCAGACAATTTCAATGATTGTAAAAATCTCGATAATGAAGAATTTTCAAATAACTGTGGATTTCAAATAACATACCTCTTCTACAAAACAGCAACGTGAAGTTTAAAGAATCAAATTTCTTAGATTTGATCGAGCCTAATAAATGTGTGAGGTATGAAACAAAATACATAGAATTTTTGGAGTGGTCGCAGATGACGCGTTAATTATAAATATTCTTATTGTTGGAGCAAAGGAATCTTTCATATCGAAAATTTCACTTGATAAAACTCATAATTGCGCTTATCACTGAGTGATCAAATTCCGTAAGTATGCGACGCAATGTCCATCTTGATGAGCAGGTGAAAGTCTTAATTTGCTAACAGTTTTACCGCTATACATGTAACACGTATTTCTTATAAAACCTTGAATTAATAAGTTTATTCAGATTCATACGAACCACCTAATAATATAGTTTCGGTGTAAAATGTACACGGCAACAGACAGGCCCTTTTGATGCACGTTCACTGCAAACAGAATTGCAAACTGGGTGGAGCAACTTAAACTTAACTGTAGAGATCGTCATCACCATCGTCTTGGAAGGGTTGGTCTCCTTGCGTTGTATCCTGATTGCCTCCAGCAGCGCTTTGCGGAAATCTGAAAAAGAAAGTACGATGATGTAAAGATGATACGCGATACAGGACCATCAACTCAGGTATGCAGTAATTTTGTATAGCTACCTGAAGTTTGTGCCGAACCCTCGTGACTGCTGGAGAGTTTGTGCAAACATTTCATATTTACGAATATCGTTGTCCGATACCGACCTCCTAGCAAACCTCATCGCTTCTTCAAAGTGAGCTCTCGTGATCTCGGGGACAGGGTCATCTTCGTCCGTCTAAAGCAGAGAATTAGAAATGAGAATTTTGCGTCATCATTTTTAAGGACGCTACGTACAGAGGACATGATTTACTACTCACTTCCATGGAAGCGGCTGGATTTGCAGCTTTTTCTTTTTCCCTACGAATTTCAGATTCGATACATTGCCTAATAGCCAACTTGCAAGCTCGTTGACAAATTTCTGTTAAATCAGCTCCAGAGAATCCATGCGTCACCTTAGCGATGTATGTCATGTCAACATCCTAATACAGAAAAGAAGGCATCATCAGAAAAACTTGAAATCACAAAGCTCATCCAGTGTTTCGTTGAGTAAATGAACTTACCTGAGCAACAGGAGATTTCCTGAGATTGGCTTTGAAAATAGACTCTCGCGACTTTTCGTCCGGAAGTGGGATGTAAATAAGCTGATCCAAACGACCAGGTCGAAGAATAGCAGGATCAATGATGTCCGGTCGATTCGTTGCTCCAATGATGAAAACGTTCTTCTTAGCACCCATACCATCCATCTCAGTGAGGATCTGATTGATTACACGATCCGCAGCACCTCCAGCGTCACCAACGCTACCACCTCGCGACTTTGCGATAGAGTCCAATTCGTCGAAGAAGAGCACGCAAGGTGCCGCAGATCTTGCCTTGTCAAATACATCTCTCACGTTGGCTTCAGACTCACCAAACCACATAGTGAGTAGCTCAGGTCCCTTGACCGATATGAAATTTGCCTGGCACTCGTTGGCAATAGCCTTGGCAAGAAGAGTCTTACCGCAACCTGGAGGTCCGTAAAACAGCACTCCACGAGATGGTTGCATACCGAACTTCAAGAACTTGTCTGGATGTTCAACTGGGTACTGAAAAGAGAGAAAGAAACATATAAGAACTATGTGCTTGGACTCGTAAAGGAATCTTGAAATTAAAAAGACATACCTGCACCAACTCTTGCAGCTCTTTCTTGACATTTTGCAATCCACCAATGTCTTCCCAAGTGACAGTGGGTACTTCGACGATCGTTTCTCTGAGAGCGCTTGGACTGCTCTTGCCCATGGCGTACTATAACGGAACGAAACGAGAATAAGTGACAAATTCATAAGTACGAATCATATCGAGTAGAAAAATTCTTATGAAACGTTATTTGTTACCTTAAAGTTCTCCATTGTGACAGCTAGAGAAGTCAAGACTTCGGCATCAATTTGATCATCTTCAAGATCAATCAAATCCATCTTCTCCCTGATCTGTTGCAAAGCTGCTTCAGAGCACAAAGATGCTAAGTCAGCACCAACGTGACCGTGAGTTTCGGCGGCGATCTAAAAATGGAATACTTGGTTGTAACGAGGGATACGAGCAAGGATACGATTTTCGAAAACTATTGATAACCCACCTCTTCCAACTCTACATCGTCTGCGAGTTTCATGTTCTTCGTGTGGATGCGAAGAATTTCCAAACGACCAGTAACATCTGGGATACCGATGTCAATTTCTCTATCGAAACGACCGAAACGTCTCAAGGCTCCGTCAATACTGTTGGGACGATTCGTGGCGGCCATGACAATTACGTGTGAGCTTTGCTTCATACCATCCATAAGTGTCAAAAGCTGAGAGACAATACGCCTTTCTACTTCACCATGAGTCTGGAATGTTTTTTGAAAGTTAGATACGACGTTGACATTTGCGGTAGCAAAAATTAGATTTCAATACATACTTTTTCTCTCTTGGGAGCAATTGCATCGAGTTCATCAATGAAAATAATGGCTGGAGAATTCTTCTCAGCCTCTTCGAATGCTTTACGTAAATTGCTTTCAGATTCTCCAGCCAATTTACTCATGATTTCAGGACCATTAATCAAGAAAAAGAATGCTCCAGTTTCATTAGCAACAGCTCTAGCTATGAGAGTCTTTCCTGTTCCAGGAGGTCCATACAACAGAATACCACGCGGTGGTTTGACACCAATAGCCTTAAATAGTGATGGATGGCGGAGTGGCAATTCCACCATTTCCTTGATCTGTGCCAATTGTTTGCGCACTCCACCAATGTCATCATATCCCACTGCATTGAGGGCTTCCTCTTCTTCCTGTAACAAAATAGTGAGAACTCTATGAAATGGTACTGTGTTATGGGAAAGTGAGGGATTTCAATCGATAAATGACCTCTCTTTTAACAGGATCTCCTTCGCAGTGGATTACAGTTTCAGGAGCAACAATACAGTATGGTCCTGGATCAGTTTCAACAACTTTGAATTCAACTGCTCTCATACCTCCACGAACAATAAATGTGTCATCCTTATGAATTGGACGATATGCTTCCAAGAAGTATGGTTTTAAATACACTTCAAACAAATTTCTGTGCAAGGAAAAAGCATGTAAATATTTCAGAATATATTTTCATTTCAAACAGAGTTTACTGATTTCAAGTGTTCATGCTTACCCAGTGAGTCCTTCAACTGTATCATCTATGGGTAGAACATGAATGCGTTTGCCATATTTAATGTCAGGGCAAGACTGTACTGACACAACATCACTAAGACGAACTCTCAAATTATTTCTAACTACTCTGTTCATCAGAATCTTTTCATCTGGACAGTTGGGATCTGATAGTACGATGCACACTGTTTCCTTGCGACGTTTGCCCTTTAGAAGGACTGTGTCACCACGGAAGAGCTGTAACTCATCCATCTTGGCTTGAGATAGAGCAACCACTGAGTTATCATCGTTAGAGGCCTCATCGACCAGCAGTCTATTAGGTTTATCTTTCTTCTTAAGAATAGCTGTAGCTAGATGATCTCCACTGTAAAAAGTCAAAAGTCATTGTTGAGTAAAGCTTGCATGCCCATGACTCATGTTGATGGATGGCTTGACAAGGAAGGTTGACGAAACAACGGCGACACCAATGCAATCACATCACGCCATCGGACTCAAATTTTTTACCGAAGATCATTGACCTTGTGAAAAAAGGTTCGATTTCGCTAAAAGAGAGCTGCAAAATTGTTCATAATGATCATCATCAATGCTGAAGTTTTGAAGGAAAAATTCTTAATTTGCAATCATGTACGGACAAGTAATAAGAGCTCGGGAATCCCCAACCTAACGGTTTGTATCCGTGGCCTCGAGCGTAACTCAGCCAACTCAAATCGAGACGAATAAACATAGTTTTTGTATCAAAAGCATCATTTTGAACGCGCAAAGATATTCAAAATCTCTCGCAAGTGTAGAAACAAAAATACCGGTCCGAGGTCGACATGATGACAGTGTAAAATTGATGGTGGATCAGCCGCGGCGGCTGCGGCGGTGGCAATAACTCGCGGAAGTGGTTAGGTCTTCTTGAACGCGACGACGAGGAACTACAAAATTGAACGGATAGTCTCCAGGAGTTGAGCTTCAAACTTACCTCTTGGGATCGCTCATTTTGCCGCTCTAGAATATTCAGCGACGATTTAAGTAGAACCAGAATGGTTCGGCAAAACTCTCGGTATTTCAATTGGCAATTGGAATTCGCTACGTCCTCAACTGTATCCGCCCGAAGCCAGCAGCACTCGTGGACTAGCTGGACGTTTCTGTCTGTCTTTGTCGGCCGCGTCGGTAATCTTTTCCCGGCTGGGTACTTTAGGCCACGTTTACAATGCTAGCGAACAGCCCAGTTCAATGCACTCGCTTTGTTCAGCTATATATTCTGGGTGTTAGCAACAATATATTCTTCATAGCTTTGAAACTTGGGAATCAAGCTTTTGCTCTGACTTTTATCAGCTTCCTTTTTTTTTTCAGAAAGGATGTGGCTTAAGAGAATTTTTTGATGAGCTGAGAAATGAATCAGCTCTTTTGGATTTTTCGTTTTTTATATTATGACCTGTAATTTGTTGATTGGCGCGTGACTTTTGTTTTTCTCATTCTTCCAGTGTAATAGACATATATATATATTAGCGACGAGAATGGAGTGGGGCTGGATGTTGCTCGAGAAGATGCGACAGCGGTTCGCAGTTTAGCCATCAGCCCAGGTGATATGGCTTGATATATGGCTAGCAGACAATCAAATTTGGCAATTTGACGATTTGTTGTAAACTTGAAGTTTTGGAGAAGTTGTAAATGTGAAGCAGAACCTGGAAAAAAAACCAGGTGAAACTATCGATTGCAACAGAAGACTTACGAATTTTTCGATCGCAAAAGATTCATAAGCAGACCTCGGTTACGAGATTGACAAGACGATCCTACCGAGAATTGTTGTCTGAATGGAGACAATGCTGTAGAGGCGGAATTCATTCATTGAGTAACAGTGACATCCTGAGATTGAGAGTAAACAAGAGTAAAAGCAGCTATGGCTGGAATTAAAGGTTACTATGTTTTGCAAGTTATTCCAACAATAATTCTTGACTCAGATTATATGATTTGGAGTTCAGCTTCTCTGGAAGCTGACTAGTGACTCATAAGTCATAACGGATAACCTATTTATTATTTTCTCATGAACAAGAATTTTCTTACTCCATTGTTCTCATTTCATCCAAGTACACCTTGTAATGATCTTTCTTCTGTGTTTCATGTGGTTGCAACTTGTTTTGTTGTATCAATCACAGCGTGAGTACCAATTGAATAATATAATCTGTACATGATGTGAAGCAATTGTTTTCATGAACCCCATTGGTATTTTTCAGTCTCATCACTCTGGCTTTTGCTGGGTCTATTGGTATGACATTTGTCATATTGGCTTGTATGCTGCCAGAATCCAAGTAAGATCTTCTTTCTTGTTGTATTCAGTGATCAATTAAACTCTTGAAATAATGTTTTGTCCATTGCACTTCCTGTTAACCCCCTGGCGCACAAAGCTGAGTATACTTGTACAAATAACACGGAATCTCTAGACAAACTCTATACCAGGGGGTTAAAGGTCTGAAGTGCAACCGAGTAAAAAGTTGAGAGTTTGGTTGATCACTAGATGAATTTGAACTCTTTTTCTAATCACTGATTTTGAATAATTCTATCTGTTCAGAGGATGGTCACCATTTTTTGTAGTGCTATTCTATTTACTATCCCCAATCCCCACATTGATAGCAAGACGTTACGCAGAAAACTCAGGGGCTGCTAGTAATCCTTGCTTGGAACTAGCCATATTTCTCACCATGGGTTGTGCAGTTTCATCATTTGCTCTTCCAATAGTCTTGGAGAGGACCAGTATGGTTAGTAGGATCCAACTATTTTCAAGCAGTTCTTTCTGATCCTCTCTCATCGCTCATTATTGTTTTCCAGATCCATCCAGCGGCGTGTTATTTGACATTAGCAGGGAATATTGTTGTTTACTTGACTATTATAGGCTTTTTCATTGCATTTGACCAGGATGACTCAGATTACAGTATGTGGTGATATGTTTGATATGAGTACTTATTTGATATGTCCATATGCTTCAACATGTCAGAGATGTTACGGCTGAATTTTCAGAGAGAGCTATGTGCAAACATACTCTGAATACATACCCAGACCATTGTTCTCAATGCTTTAGGCTAAATTGTGGAGTTCACTTGTCTTTCTCAACAACTCAGGTTCATATCCAAGATTTCCATTCTTAATCTTCTAATTCTATTTAAGGAAGGCTCAACATTTTTTTACTAATTTTGATATTGATATCTATGATCAAAAGGGAGCCACCCTGCGACTGATGATAATTCGTTTTTTTGTAAACGCATACATCTTGTTGTGCAAATCTAAATGATGGAATAATTCAACTTCCAAATGTAATACTCCTGTTTGATTGTGTCCAGACATTGTGGAATATATGTACCAACACTCACAATGTAGCAAATGCATATGAAGTAGGAGAAACTAGTAGCTTTAAATATACTGTATTTTGAGTATTTGTACAATAGTTGTAAGTATCCCTTGGATTTGATAAAGAAATAGATTCATTTGTCATGGATGAACGTTTCTGTGGAGAGATACTCTGTAATATTGATATAAGATTACTCATACACAAAGGAGTAAGATCATTGATCTAATAAAACAGAAAATCATGAAATAATATTTTCTGTGGATTCTCATTCTACTCCCTTAACAGGTTATGAATTACTTTCCAGATTTTTTATAAGGGCAACGACTTAAAAAACCTTATCAAGAGTGGATCAGGGATCTCATTTTTCGCGGTATGTGGAAATTGTCGGATGATTGGTCCAAAAGTCTTAAGATGGCCGACTCGGAGGGTTAGAGGGGGTAAAACGTGACGGGTGGGGATCATGTAAACAAAAGAGACAGAACGTGCTCAAAAGCGTGTTCGAACATGTAAGAAATGTTAGTCCGCCGGTTCTATATACCGTGCGGGTGTAACAGGTTGTCATGTGTAATTGATCATGTTTTCCGGGTTATCAACTTTTTAACTTGTGAATAGTGTCTTTATTTTCATAATTAACTAATTTGATGTGGGAATGAAATAGCCAAAGTCGAGATGGAGTCGGTGGACAATTTTATGACTTTGTTCTCAAAATCTTGGCAAACCAAAAATTACGAGTCCATTTCTAATGTTCTGAAAGGTACTAAAGATTATTTGCGTAATGTACCCAAGACTGAGATTGGTAAGTAAGCTCATATTCACTGGTTGATGATAGTGTTTCACAGGATAATTTGGAATGTTTGAAATTTTCAACAGGAAGAGCTTTGGAAATTATATTTGATGAACATGGAGGACTCTTCAAGTTTCTCAACACTGTTCTCAATTTATCAAAAGCGCAAATCACAATCTACAACTCACCACTGAGAGAGGCATTCCTAGCACTTGAAATAATTATGGAAATTTTTAAGGAAGAGTATGAACCTTACATTTCAGAAACCAGGGTATGTTCTTTTTCATTACCTCATGATTATGATGATGATCACACCCTGATAATTTTTCCAGGCTGTATGTTTTCTTTGCATTCAAACCTTCTGCTGGCACTATGCAAGAAGAGCTGCTGCCATAACTTTTAGCAAATCCATAGAACTTTTTCCAGAGAATGAAGTGTCTTTGGATGAACTGGTCCAGCATTATAATCTAGAATATTCAAGAAAATATCAAAGTAGAGGTAAGTACAATTTAAATTTCTAAGCTTTTTGAAATGAACCTCACTCATAGAATACTTGGAAATGTATACCATTCTACTGTCATAATATTAGTATAATATTGAATCGACTGTTGCAACTCATTCATTCTTTAGAGGGTAGTATATTCTACATCATTCTTGGTGCCATTGCCAAGTACTGCCCCAAAACCCCAAATATGGTCAAGTACATAGACCCAATATTCATACAGTTGCTACAGGATTTGAAAATGAAGGTAAAACTGTTTAGTATATGTTTTGGCTATCAGAATAAAACATGAGATTTCTTGCAGTGTGAAACTGCAATACAAGCTGAAGAGATCAAAATCTATGTTGAGTGCATGTCAGATCTTTTGATTCACTATGTCCCATTTGAAGGTGAAGCTAAGAGACATGAATTCTTTGAAAAATGCTATCATCTCCTAATAAAGCTCATGGACTCCAACAAGACTAAAAAAAATGTGAAGAGTAAGATTGTGTATATTTTAAGAACTCAGATGAAACACTTTTCATCATGTGTTTCCAAAGATTGGATGAAGTGGCATACTCTACTGTGGAATGCTTTGGAAGAATCAGATGACTTCTCAGTGAGAGGTGCTGTGCGTAGTTTCTTCAATACTATCAGCTATCATGTTTCATGTAATGATGCTGAAGATACCTTCCTGGTAGATACCTTTACAATTATACTTTATCTTATCCATAAGCCCTTCTTTAACAAATTCTTTCTTGCAGTTCTTTAAGAACTTCTTGGCACAAAACCTGTGTGATCAGAGTTTGACACCTAGTAAACTAGAGTTGACTATTTATGGACTTGGAGAATTTTCTATAGCTTACAAAAAGTATTCACCATTGGAGATCAGTGGTTTATTTCAGATGATTGCTCTCAGAGCATGTTCTAATTATCTCAGGTATTACAGAAATAATAACTCCTTAGTATAATTTTTATGAACACTAATTTTCATTCCTAGGGAAAATGGAGTGGTTCAAAATTTTGTAGAAGTAGCAGATTTTTTGCAAGCGCTTTCTAAACTAATATTACATATACCTAATGTCTCTCAGTACCATGTCAATAGCATAACAGAGCTCAGTATTTACTTCATCAAGAGATTCCCAGATTTGAGAGGCTCATTCATGAATCATGTAATTTCTGCACTCAAAATGACATTTTCAAAAATGATCCTGTTGGGAAAGAATCTTTACCATGAGTATTTCAGTTCACTTTGTGAGTAAAATTATTTCGTCATCAATGCTTTGCTCATAAATTTCACTGGGAATTATTTCTTTTCAGTTCAAGAGGGAATCATGTGGTCTTGTTCCCACACATTACTTGTTGATGTAGAATTACAACAAGAAATCCAGAATCTTTCTAAGCCCCCTGTTTGTTACAAAGATTATGTCCCACTTTGGTTCTCTTTATTCAATGCAGACAAGAATGAAAAACATTCCCGGTTTCTGATACCTCGTATATTTTCCGAGTTTATTTCAGTTTTCAAGCATTTTCTTTCCAAGTTGGATCTATCCGTGAATATTACGGATGACAGTTCTGATAATGATTTAATCCAATTAACAGCTCATAATCAGTCAGATTTTCGATTTTTCGTCAATCTTGTTGATTTGTACGTCGAAATTTTCGAAGCTACCGATTCCGTTCGTTTTGAAAATCACGTGGATGATCTCCTTCGATTTCTCATAAGATACTCTTATCAACATCCAATGGTATCTGGGTTCTACAAAGTCATTGAAGTCATCTTGAAGAAAACTGACCTCTTTGCCGACCATCAACATTTTTTGAGTGAATCTACTGCAAACTTGATCATTCAGTACATCACTCATGTTCTCGAATACGTCCGTGAAGTTTCCGGCGAATTGCAGCTTTCATGCGTCACACTCATATTGAATAGCCCTTCAAAATTCATTAAGAATTTGGTAGATCGAATGCTACCTGTCTTTAAGATTGCATTTCACATTGGATTGACAGATATTTCCTCAGCATTCTATGCTCTTAGAACTCTAGAAAACTGGATAAAATTAAATGTACAGTGTACCTGTGAATTTTTGAAACAAATCATCTATTATCTTGAGCCGTACCTCTCAAGTGAAGAAAGCTCTATAGATATTGTTCAGAATATCAAAAAAACAGGAAGACAGGCAAGGAAAAATACAGTAATCGTCGATGACGCAGAAACTCTAGAGAATTTTCAGAGAAATATTCTACTGTTCTTTGGATCACTGGAACCACATATCATGAATACCTACATTCACGAATCTAATATCACAAACGCATCATGGGATAAAAAGAATTTGTTGCAATGCGAGTTGCTCTTCCCCGATATTCGGCTAGAACTACATTTCGACAAGTTCGTGCCGAGATTGATTGAACTGAGCGGAAGTGGTGATCGCAAGACCAAAGTTGCAGCTTGTGAATTGTTACATGCGTTCATCGCAATTATTTTGGGCAAAAAATTGATAGATCAGTGCTTCAACAAGATTTTGTGCTCTACTATCTTGAATCTCGGATGTGACCCTGATGATGGCGTGAAGAACTTGTTCCATCCATTGATAATCCAGCTGACTCATTATCTTAGCTCAAAGCTAATGAAAGATTCGAGAGTCCCTCAGGATTTCATAAACTGTTTATTTGAAGGATTGGCGGATGAAATGCACCCATCTCTCCGTGATCATTGTGGTTTGTATCTGAAGGAGTTTGCACAGTGGTCAATAAAACAATCAACCGAACGTGATTTGACAAACCAGCCGAATTTGCGGAGCATTATCAGGAGGATCACTACTAACGCTGTTTATCCTTCCAACTCGAAACGTCTAGCCGCAGCGATTGCCTTTAATAATTTGTATGCGGTCCTCAGAGAGGATACGAGTGTTGTGAATATATATTGGCTGGAATTCTTGTATGCTTTCGTGAAAAGCTTGGAAGATTGTAAGGATGTGCAGATTACAAATGCGTTAGGGCACATTGAAAAAGTTATACGAGTCAAGGTGGAATTGTTCAATGCCAAGAGTAATAATAGAAGAAAACCGCCGGACTTCGTCGGTGTAACTTTGGAGTCAGCTGTCACTTGGTTGTTTGAGTATTGTGGCACAGCAAATACAAAATGCGAATGGAAATGTCACGAGATCTTTGAGAACCTGCTTCCTCTCGTTTCAAACATTGAATCCACCAAGAATCAGCTTGAAAAGATCGTTGTAGAAATTGTAGAGAGATGCCCAAAAGATGACCTTGACTTCATCACGAAAATAAATGCTCAAAGATTCCTTAGGATTCTTGGCTTTTACACTTGGATTTTACAAAAAAAATTTTTGGCCCCTGAGTCTCTTGGTATACTGAAAATTGATTGTACAGATGGTCAAACTTTTAGCAGCTACTTCAAGAAGTTTGTTTCCTTGATTACAAATAGACCTGAGCAGATGGTTACAAATTTGAACTCGGAGGAAGTAGAGGAGCTAAGTAGTTTTGGCACTGAAATAATTCTTCGCATCTTGGATTTCATCTCGACCCTCTACGTAATAAAGGTAATATAGCTTGCTCAAAATATCCTACAGTCAAGTGAATTATTCTGATCTGCACTATTCTCTGTTAATATAGTAGTTGCAACATGAGATCATGATCTCAATTTTTTCGCTAGAGTTAGTTCGCTCCTCGATCTTGCTAAATTGCAGACGTCCTTTTCAGTCTGATGCAGTAGACAATGGACTTTGGAATGACGATCTTAGCTTGCTAATAGTGCGATGTGCGTTGTGTCCCAGTAAGATAGAATTTTCTGACAAAAGTTTACAGTCCATCGAGAAATTATATCAACATCTTGAAAAACTTCTGGATGCGATGAATGAGTATGGTAATCAAGCACGTTTCAATCAATTACGAAATCATGTAATACAAGAGGCAATGGAGCTGCAAATTTTTGCCAATATTCAAAATATTGTCAATCGAACAACGAATCTTCCCTCAAAAAGATCGCTCCAAGGCTTGACTTTGATGAAAAAGTATCGTATCATTGATTTGGAGGGAGAGGTGAGTATTTTTTTTTTTCATTGCCGTTACAGTTATTGAAATCATCTTCAACAATAAAATCACCTTCAAGTTCAACTTGACGGCCTCTCGCTTGGAAGAAGAAATGAAAACGATTTTTGACGTTTTAAAAACTAAAATCCTGGACGAGGATGCTTGCCAGAAACTCGACGAGGACGTGAAAATTTACTTACAAGATTTGATGCAGTTCTTACTCAACATTCATCAGGTATTTTATCTTTTTCCGAATTTCTTCATTTATTCTACAACAGCATCATGAAATATCGGAACTATTCCAGGAACAAGGCGTAAGAGTTTCCATCAATCTAATCATGCAAGACAATCCATTAAAAACGGCTTATAGCACTACAATCTCTCATGGAGAGTACTTTTTGGAGAATTTTAAGAATCCACTACTCTGCTGTATGCTCAGGAGTCCATCAGAAACGATGAAGATCATCGAACAAACTTTGATGGAAATTCCAGACAAACTTTTCTTTTTCCTTGAAGAGCTGTTACTTTTTGCTCAGTCTAACAAAATACAAGAATCTGAAGTCCTAGCCAATGAAATACTAAACAAATGTGAAACTTACCGAAGACTTATATCTGACTTGGAAAGAAGAAAACTCAAGTTTTTCAACATTAACCGTCTCGCTATCACCTTGAAGAAAAAGCCGATCGAAGCAGCAAAGAAGGATGGAGTGGCGACAAGCTTGCATTGGTGGATTGTCGAGGAGCTACTCAAAGCCAAAGATCTCGAGACGAAAACCACTGTCTTGCGGAATTTTTTCATGTGTCTCGCTGATGAGGATGAATCTCAAGATGATCGTCAGCTACTTTTAGTATTTAAAGATTTGAGGGAAGAAAACTCTACCTCTTACGCTGAGAAATTGCGTTCGGATGCGGTCCTCAAGTTCCAGGCAACCTCTTGTTACCAAGTCCTGCTGAAAATGCTCGTGGCGACAAAATCGCCCTTAGTGTATCAGCTTGTCATGAGATATGTGGCTGGTGTTGTTGAATGTATGGTTAGAAGTGACGTAAAAGAGCATTTAAAGTCATACTTTGCTTGCGTGCGTGACTCGACCGCACTAAGATCACTTCAGGCTAGTTACGATATCTTCATGGAACTAAACTCAACCCAAGATAGGTTTGATGTTTTACACGAGTTCCTTTTGCCATCCATAGAGCTCACTAAGAGTAGCGTGGTGAAACAGTTTTACGAAAAAAATTGTCAGGATATGGTTGCACATGTAACTAAGAAGATACCGGATATGGCCACTGTGACCGATCGTTCCAAGCTCTATATTTCAAAAACTGGATGTTACAGTATGTTTGCGCTCATGTTTGCCAAATATGAGCTGGAGTTTTTGAATGTGACTGATCCTACCTCGGCGACTGAGAAGCCTCTCAACCGGGTTCGTAAATTTTTAATCATTTCAGTGAATATATTTATTCATTATTAATATTTTTGATCTTAAAAAAGTTTTTCAATAAATCGTCATTCATTTAGATTAATTGTCCTTCACATTTGCAAAATGATACGGCTAAGTTTGTCCAGACGTCAAATCACTAACGAGTATAGAATCGTTGTTCCAACGTTGATTCAAATTTAATCCTTACTAAAGGGTAGAAGAGTAAATTATACAATATTGTAATGCAGGTTTTGAGTATGCTCTGCTTAGAAGTACGATGCTTGAACGCTAAAGGCGATGATGATCCAGAGCTATTGAGACAGTTGCACTGCGCGGCTCTCAACTGCTGCATCTCCATGGTAAGTCTCAAACGCGAGGAGCGCTTCTACAAGTTCATCTTCCTAGAGGACCGTGCCAAGGGTCAACTAATATGGGAAAAGATTGTCGACTGTGAGCGTGTTTACCAAGTGCAACAGCCACCCTCTAGTATTCGTCAAAATCGCCGCAAGCTCCTCAACATACGGAAAGCCGATGAGCTCAACGCTAACGATCCTCTCGCTGCTTCTTTTGCCTACTTTCATCACTACGATTTGAGCTGCCTGAGCCTTCTCGAAGATGTGCACGCCTATGACTTGAATGACACCAGAGTATTATCTTCGGCTATACCTCAACCCGAGCATGAACGTCGACTAGGACTCAGCTTCGAAATCGACGAGTTGAATGAACACGAGTGCATGCCTACGGTCGCTGGACTCTTGGTTCACATGTTTAACTCTGGAGTTGCACAACTTGCAGATCCTAATTCTAAGAAAAAACCGACTGCAGCTGAGATGCCTGACTGTTTGAGGCTGCTACGAAATGGATTTTGTACTCGCCACGATAACGTCAGGCTTTTTTTACTGAGACTAGTTGGTAACACGAAACATGCGTTTTTACCTCATGCAAAACTTTTCCTTGTCGCCATAGCTGATGCTTTGTGTGGATATCTGTCCACTAAGCAATTGAACTATGTTATCAGAGATGTAATTGTTGTATTGATCGAGGCAAAGATAGAGTTGAAATTAGAGGATAGAGCAGAGTGCAATGCCGCTTGTAAGTTAATTCAAGCGCTCGTACTTAGGACACCCGATGAACACTCCAACATCTACAAGTACAACCTTGAGCTGCTCGAGAGTCTTTGTCGGTGAGTGAATTTTATTTTGATGTTGGTCTGATTATTATCGTCCGTGGGCTCACAGAAGTTTTGTAATAGTCATCCAATATAGATTTTTCATTTTGAGCTGCACACTTGAAATTCTGTTCGAATTCGAAAATTCATGACCACGTAAAATGATGGAGGGTTTTCATATTCATTTCTTGAAAAAGTTGAGTTAAATTTCTGAACTATCAAGAGCATCTGAATCAATAAAATACTTCTGATACGATCCACTTCCTCAGTTTATCCAATTTTCGAATGCGGTCCGAACTAATTTCTTCACAGTTGTATCAATCCGCTATCGTGCTCGACTAAATTTTCAACGATTATCCAATTCACACGATTATCTCCACTAAAATTCTGCTAATTTCGCATATATTTCCAGCCAATGGAGCTCAGTTCTAGAGTGTCCAGCAAACCTTCGTGGATTAGCTGTCTCCAATCCAGACCTTGTACTCAACGTAGTGCTGATTTTACTGAGAAGTGGTGAGAAACACGCCACTCTCATGTCCGAGTCGTGGGTGCGCGAGCTCACTATTACCCAGTGTCAGCAGTACAAGGGCGCCGAACAAAATGTGCTGATGCGTTTCGAGGCTTTGGGTTGGATGTTGAAGCTCAGTGACGAGCCCACAAGGCAAGAACAGATTCAAAAGCTCGGGGAGATTTTTACAGAGATGGACAAAATGAGCAGAGAGCGATGCGCTCGCTGTGTTTGTGCAGTATTCAAAGGTTGCCGCAGCGAAGACATTTGCAAACCAATTTTTAAGTACGTATATTACATGCACCATCTATCTGTATAAGTATAACACTACATCAGCCAGCTATACCTAGACATATTTTATCAAATCTTCTTCCAGAATTCTTCATATGATTAAAATAAAGTAATCGAACTGTGCTCATCGTACTAGTGATCTGTACATTTAAAAATGTTTTCGTATAGCTACGCTCGCTCTTCAATGCTTGGTATACTACGTCTGTTATTGATTTCCAGCCTCCGCCTTACAATTTTCATTTCGGCACAAGTCAAGAAGGTTATTTGAACTTGGTAACATTCATTCATTTTATTTACGAAATTGATGTATACCAAAGCCCCCTTTAAGTAATCGAATTTCGGTTTGGTCGAAAGTAAGTCTTTCTCGACTAATTGACGCTCGCTTTGTGGAATCGTCACTTAGTATACCAATCAAAGCTTCTCAAATTCTTTAAAAATACTTATGAATTTAAAAAAAATTTGTTTGCCATTCCTGTATTTTGTTACAGATTCGCCCGACCCGACCGAGTAGCGGACAGCCAAAAGCCCGAGTGCCTCGAACTCTTTCTGCAGCGTTTACCATCTCTTACTACTTTAGACATCGAAACAGAACTACTATGGCTCAATCTCTCCGAGCTTCTTAGACAACATCGCCCAGGTTGCGAGCTTTCTGCTTTACGTATCCTGGAAAAAGTCATCGACATCCTATCGGACTCCCAACTCCGAGACTACTGCCAACTTGCTCGAGGTTTTGTCTCTTCTGCAAGCAACGTCCTGGAAATTCGCAAACAGGCCCTGGCCTTCTTGACGGCAGCTTATCCCCGATGCCCAGAGCAAGCTTTACCTGGGCTACTAGCAGCACTAGACGACCCCGCAGACGAGATAAGATGTGCTGCTCCCTGGGCTAGTCGTGAACTACTAGCTTACGCAACTGCACCCGAACGGCTTTCGAGAATTCTGAAACTGCCTGAGCAGGGACCTGGTTTGGAGGGATTCGCCAGGCTGTTGTGTCTTGAAATGTTAGAGCTCACAGGAAGTAGTATAGATGCACAGAGGCCGATGTTTCCACCTCTTATTGATGATTGTAGATTTACCGAGCGTGAAGTGCTCGTGCCTAAGCGGAGGTTTAATTTCGGATCCATGGCGCCGATGTTTGCGCCGTCGTTGTCTAGTCAATTGGCTAAGTACAGTCGGATGAGTCCTACTCAGCAGAGCTCTTATACTGGCACGTTGAGGCTTCTTGCCACAGCTAGACCAGAGTTCGAGCCTACCCAGGCTGGTTCGGTACTCTCCAGTACAGCAGCGGGATCCGATTGGACTAGGTTGGTTTCAACATACTGACACTCCTCAGAAAGCTGATATGATGAGATTGTTACTGGTATTTAGCTGATGCTTTGGACAGTCTGATCTGAATATGACGACTAGAATTTTCCGCAATCACCCAGCTCATTTTGCATCTCAATGGACTAATGTAGAAGTAAAACCATTCATTTCCTTGTTAGATTGAGAGCTAATAATTGATACTTTTTAGATTTTGTCAGGAACACGGGGTATTTTGGATCTAGACTCATGCATTTCTTGAAGCAACAGATGAATTCGATTCCAGAATTCAATAGTTCTTAAAAACCAATCTCGGACATTCATTTCCATGACAATAACCAGATTAGTCGTTTTTGCGCCTGACTTCGAAAGACTTTAATGACCAAATCAATTTCATAATATTTTCAATTCAAGACGATACAAATCTCAAAATGAGTGATTACAACCATTTTTGTCCAGGAAACTGCCAGATCCATCACAAAACAGGCTCTCAGCGCGTTTGTACGTCAACAAAACAGGTGAAAATTCATGGCAAAACTTGAGGCAGAGTTCAGCTGATCAGCAGCGCCGTCTCAAGCGTGAGATGGAACTTCGGCGTGACGGTGTGAAACTTTACCGCAAGTATCGCTCTGGTGACTTTCCAGACGTCGAATTGACCCATGCATCCTTCGTCGAGAGTTTGAAACAACTAGCCCTACGCGATTGGCTCATCTGCAAAGAGCTCAGTGTCGCTCTTATGCGAGCTATGCTAGAGCGTCTTCGAGGTACCGATAGATATACTCCTTACCTCAACCAATTATCATCGACAGCTCGATTAGTTCTTGGCGAAATAAGCAGGAGCCATGGTAGCGATGCACTTGCTGCTGACTTTGCTCCAGCTTTGCTCGAGTTAGCTTTACATACAAACGAGATCGAGCTCAATGTCGCGAGCATTGGCAGTGTCTGCAGAAAGCTCAGGCTCGATGCTGTTGGCATTCTTCTGCTTGAGAGGGATTGTAGCAATGGAAGTTGCACTGGCAATGGTAGAGATGAATCGGAAGAGGATATGATGGGAGAATCGGCACCTCCAGCAAAGAGGATGCGGCGAGATGAAAGTAAGCTCGCGTGGGTGGAGCTTGCGAGTTTGTACAAAAGTGTCGGTGAAATCGATGCTGTCACAAGTATTTTCAAACGATCGGATCTTTTCTCCGAAGATCTCAGGTGAGCTATACATGATTGAGTTTGAGCTTCATTGAGCTTGTCCAAAATTCATTCGTGCTTTCAAATGCAGTGTGAGATTATTTGTCAGTCAGATTACTGAAAATCACTATTCTAACTAGTTTACTGCCCTCGAAGTGCGAGAGTGTATACAAACACGTGATTTTGCACCTATAAAAGTTGAACCTTTTGAAATCTCATCAGTTTGACATCTATTCATAAGATCTTTACGAATTTATGTTCATCCCACCGGTAAGACCCATCGCACACAATTAAGCCCGACTTTTTTTCAGTGTGATGGGTCTCACCGGTGGGACACACGGATATTTCTACCGAGCAAAGGCGTATAGAGTGAATGATTGAACCACCAAAATTAGTGATCCTAAGATGTATTATTTAGTCTTTCGGGAGCATTCATTGATTCCTCAGTATCATTCGAGTAATTCGCTTGCATAGCCTCAATTTGAAGCTTTTGTCTGGGATGAACCGCGGAGCGCGATTGTCTAAACTACGAAAGTATGAATACCCTCATGAATCTATGAGATAGAAGCTTTTATTCAAGATACTCTCCAACTTTCTTCCATACAATCAGTTCCTCGTAGAGATGACAACCACCTATACTCGGTGTGCTTCACGGTTATATTTCGAATCTAAATTTCTGATCGCCTGATGGCTCTATATCGCTAAAATGATACGTATCTGGGTTCATTTTGTAGCTTTCAAAGCTTTCGCATAAGTGAAGACATATTGTTTGATATAATTCAGTGAATGTTGATAAATTCACAATTTTCTAGTTATTTTTGCGTTACTTATAGGAATTCTTGCAAAAACTGGGTTTTTATAGAGTAACTTGTACAAGTCGAGTTCGGCACTGGAACTGGGATACACACATGTTTTTGGCGTCGTATTTAATGAGTAAAAAGCACAACCTAAGTCATTGGATGTGTCTACATCGTTTAATGCACACGAGAACTCGAGCAAAAACCGGCCCCACCCGTGGGACCTGTCGCACACAAAAGTGGACGCGCGGGTCTCACCGGTGGGACCTGTTGCAGTGAACGTCTTAATAAAAAATCTAAGTAGCTTCGTAAACTCTTGACCAACCTCTCGTAATTCAAGAGTTCTAGTAATCCCAAGAAGCTTATAAAAAATGGTACATTTCCCACCGAATTTAAGAGGTTGTAGCTCGTTTCTGAGAGATTGGTTTTCGGCTTGAGCCACAGGCCAAGGTCGAAATATTCGCTCAAAAGCGGGAAATATTCTCATTAACGAGTCACGAATACTAGGTATTTATATGCATAAGTGATTTTTGGTAGATTTTTTCGTCCTTGATGGTTAATATTCAACTTGTATACTATTTATATGCAATTAACGTCGTCTTGTCCATTACATTCAAGTTCAAGTTTGTAAATTTAAAAAATTTGTATCTCAATTTTCCAGGGAGGCAACGTTGGCCCACGCATTAGGTCAGTGGTCATCTGCCCGCGATGCTTATGATCGTGCTTACGAACCAGCCTTTGGCGTCGAACAGGAACACTGCTTGCAATCTCATTTAGAATGTCTCCGCGAGTTATCCTCGTGGGACCGCATCAATCGTCGAACGGGTTTGATACTTAATGGCCGTTGGGAAACAGTTTGGGAGTCTCCAAAGCGTGAGCAACTTCTTCCATGGATTTTCGAAGCTCAACTTCACAAGGTGATAGATGATTTTACAAGTAACCGCAATGTAGCCGAAAACAGCTTCATCGAGAATTTTGAATCATGGATACGAGGACGCGAGGTTGAGCTTCGCAAGCTTTACGGAGAACAGATGGCTATGCTCTACGTAGCTGATATGAGCAAGGAAGATAGAGCTGGTCACTGTGTCAGGTGCTGCCTTGATGAAGCTAAAAAACGTTGGATAAGATCGACTTCATTAGCTGAAAATCAGAGGAAGGAAATTGCTGAGAGGTTGCGGGGAATGCGCAACATTGATGCATACGCGAACACGATAAAATCATCCAATGAAGAGGGGGCTGTTCTTGACCTGCTTAATTATTGGAAGAATAGCCTACCTGAGGAAGTTGCAGGACTCTCCGCTTGGGTCAAGCACGTTAACTACAGGCTAGCTTTTGCGCATTTGCTGCATGACAAAATTCGTCATCATGAGGATGAGTTTAGGTATGTCTTTTTCTGTGTATCTCTATACAAACTCCGGGGTTCTCGTATCTGTTCACGATTATTAGCAGAGGTTTGTTGATTATATTGGATTGTATTCGAAACTACCCCAAGTAGTTTTTGCATTTTAGATAACAACAGGGTTCGTCGATCAAAAAATTGAAGGGTAATAATGCCTTTTTTAGCGCATGTATTTTATCACTCATACCCAGCGGTTGATTCGGGATCTTCCTATGCTAGACCGTACATTGAAGAATATTTCACAAGGCACACAGTCGTTTCTCTACTCTTTACATATAATTTTGACAGTTTGAGATGAAGGACTTATACCGTTGATAGATTCTTTTCTCCCTGAGGCATTCCTCCAAGAGGTTCAGCAAAATTAAGTATAATAATCTAACGTCAACTGCTCACATCGCTTACAGGCATGCCTCCGTATTCGCAGACTTTTTATTCGCGATTGCTCTATTGTGGCTCTCCCTCCTTATTCGCGGTCCTTGAACTTGCTTATTTGCGATTTTGATTCGGAATGAGCCGATCGTAACGATTCGAAATCACGCTGGATCCTCAAGTCATTACTGAAATCCTTACTCAAATTCGTCAGAAGCATTTTTTTGCGATTCACCCCATATCTCTATGATTCACCTCCACTTGAAAATCTAGAAGCTCTGTCGAATCAATAAATCAGTGTGAATAGTGATGATAATAGGAACTGTCTTTCTGGATCAAGGTCAAGCCAGTCTCTTTGTAAGGTTTATTCATATTGTTAACTGTCATACTCTGATATTTTTTATGATCAGTAGGGCCACAAAAAAATCCAGGAAACGTTTACAGCGAAAATAATCGCGATGTATAATCGTTTACAAGTTTTATAGTTCAAGAGGCCGTGAAACACCCCTAGACTCCATGAAATGAAATTTTCGGATGTATCACCTTTCTTCCTCCTCTCAGCAGCACATAATTCGTCGTTGATTCTTATTTACTTACTTTGTGCATTCGACATCTCAATTTTACCTTCATAGATACTCCTTTGCATAGTTTATGAAATCTCTGTGGTAATGAACACTCATTCCTACGTTGACTTGAAGTGTGCTGAGCTTGTCTAATTTTGGACAAATGCCGGAATATATTCCCACGACATAATTGTTTTCATCAATGAACGGGCTCCCGCTGTCACCCTGAGGAAATTTCATATTCCATTTTAATCATTTATACCCCTGATTCATCATGGTAGTATTTTATGCCGAGAAATGATGATTCCTTTACTCACGCAACATCCAAGAGCGTAAGGATCTGCAACAAGACACAAAATACTGTTTTTGCTGAAATCGAGTGAATTACCCGGTTGTAGGTACTGAACTCTCTTGAAGCATTCGAATTTTGGCCATACTTTTAAGGATACTTTGTGCATACGCTGAGGTTTTTTACCTCCGTGCATAACACCCCAACCTGCTAAAGTAACATTAGTTTCCACCGGACTTTCTTTATCGGGTATCAACCCTATTGTCGGATTGATAATTGGTCTATCTACATACAGCTAAACAAGAAAATTAATACATCGTAACTTTTGATCTCTATAGGTGTAATTTGATTTGATAACGACAAAACACTTCATATGTACCTTTATCACAGCAATGTCGTTATAAATTACATTATATTCTAGATCATGTTGTTTAGCCCAGTCTTTGTACCTAATCCACGAAATTGGCTTGTAACCGTGGTTGCCCTGGTATTGTAAATCAGGAGACCCAATCAATATTTCTGCATTTTTCATCAGTTCGGGGGAATGTATACAATGGGCTGCGGTCAGAACATGTCGATCGGAAATCAAAACACCTCCACAATCATGATTCTTGCTAGGACTTGTCTCGAACATCTTCAGCTGAATCGAAACGACGAATGGGAACTCATTCTCTTTCACTTTTTTCGTTTGCCTACTTACGATTGGCTCTCCTCCTAAGTTGAGGACCATGCCTCAAGTAAAACACAATGTCTTTGTTAGTAAAATAATATTTTACATTATTACAAGTACTTTCTCTGAGTAATTCACGGAATGAAACATTAATCATGAAATTTATCATAAATCATAAAATTCAACTGCAATACTTACAAATGATGGATAGAAGAGCGAAGGAAACTTGTGAATTCATAGTTTTCTTCTATGAATGAGGTAAGTTCATATTATGAATTCCAGCAAACGTGATGGAGTTTTATTGTTAACGGTAAATCAGCATTGAGAAAAACCAATTGCTCGATAGTGGTGTTGATCCAAGTGTGACTGCCGAAAATTCTTGAGGACAAGTTAGGTATCAATTATCATTCTAAAAGACCAACTTGCAATGTTATCGTTTGTTATGAACGTCTTTTATAGGATATCGCGCCGCGCTAATCAAATATTTGCTTCTCTAGCCAACCTTCCTTCCAACATATGCATATCTGCATATGTAAATGCATATTTTGTTATATTAACTCATTTGCGCATATTTTGCTGATTTTCCATAAACTGATCGTCTTGCGCGAAAATTCTATAAAAATCGTAACGTAATCATGTTCATGTCTGTTTATTGACGAACGGTCGTCTACAATATTTTCGATAGCCTGACTATAAATTATTAGTTTGCTACATTATTCTTCATTTACGAACTGTTGTACTAACAGTTGAATTAGTAAATTGATAGAAATTTTTTATGTTCTCGTCGAGTCACTTCTCAAATGTTTTTTGTGAATCCAAACGCGGCCAAAGTAGTACAAAGTTATGAGCTAAATACGGTAACAATTACTCAATTTTCGATTTTTGGTAAGATCAATAAGATCGCCCTGTCTTGTACAAAAAAGTTATGAGCGAGAAAACTGTAAACAAAATTTCTCCTCTCAGTACACAAAAATGGAAGAAGCTCTTGGGGAACTTTTGAAAAAGTGGTTGCAGATACTGTTTTGATTCGATTTCGATGTACTCCACTACCAATCCCATAAGGGCCTAGCTGCATAAGAAAAAAGTTCAAAAGGACGTAACTACCTTAATTAGTTCTCGAAAATCGAGGGAAAAGGGCTCACATGTTCGATTTCAAAATGAGCCTAAGTGCAGATGAAAATTCAAAAGGGCGTAACTTTTCCGATTACTTTTGGAGAATACGGAAACAGGACTCAACTGAAATGTTCTATTTCTGGAAGGGCGTAAGTCGCTGAAGGGCTTAATTTAAAAGGACGTAATTTTTCAGAGAAAAGGCGTAAGTTAGGCGCGACTCGGACAATTTTCTGGGCACGATTCTGTGGTGGCCATACGAAAGGGCGTGAGTCTATTTTTAGTTGAAGTTTAGAACTTTGGCTAATACTGTACTCTAAGGACTTCGTGAGGATCCCACCACACCACGAACAACCTATTATAGGACTTATTTATCATTTGATGCGAGGCACGACCCGAGAAATTTCCAACGCGGAGGTAGAAATCCGTGCAAAGTGGACACAAGACCATGTCTTCAGAATGGACTTACGCCTTTTAGTCGAGTCACCACAGAATTACCGATGAAATTTTTCTTTAAAAATTCTTCCCAACACGGAATCTCAATTTTATGAGTTTGAATTATGGATATATGTTCCTTCTACATCCAAAATAAAATTCCCTGAACATTATTGTTGTGATTGTAGACTTCTTACATTTTTGGACATCCATAATAAGATCCTTGCAAGAACAGAGCTCCTGGGCATGTGTCAATCAACTCCTCTGTTCTCAAATATCTCTCAGAAGGTGCCCAAAAGCATGCTCGTAAAGTTTGAGAGTCATGGGACTTTTTATTTTGGGATTTGATTAAACTTTTTTTCAAGCAGGTGTACCGAAAACTCGACCGCGGTTCAGGAAAGTGTGTTATTAGAAATTTTAAAATGGCTGTGATATCCATGGAGTGGTTCCTAATCCTCCAATTCTTGTGCAGAGATTTGGCATGGCATGGTGACTTGTGTTGAGTTTTTATGGATTTAATCTAAATGACCCTTTTGTAATTATACGCACTCCTCAATTGTTTCTTTCAGACTCGACTTGTTTTGATGATGGTAGATTATAATTATCTTCCATTGTGAACATCGCAATAGTTCATGTGTTGAGATCGAGGTTGAGATAGTTTAAGCTTATGTGTTCGGAAACCAAATGATGGGTAAGGATCATCGACTTGCGTGTATCATGGGCTGATCATTTTCCTTCTCCTTTCAACCTTTATCAATACGATTGATGGAGATGGCAGAATTTTGATGCGTTTACAAAATACCTCAGCTAGTTTATCATGAGAACGTGAATTTTGTCGTTGTGATCGTTGAATTCCGTTCCTTCGCAGTCATTACGAAGAGGGGCTCAGGTCCTGTGACGATTAGTTTCTTGCGATATCAGTCTTTATTTCAACTCGAAAAAAAAAAAAAAAATGGCGAAGAGTAGTTTTGATGCCATTGCATCAATAAATATACTTTAGGTTTCGAATAAAACTCGATCTCGCAGATAAATAATTGTAATTCCAGTTAGCATAAAAGATGAGTCAAGTTCAGTCTGACGTTTATTGATTTTATGATCTCACTTCTCGCTTGTGTTGTTTTCACAATTCATGATTCGTATGTCGAACTAATTTATACATGGTTTCCGAAAAGTGAGTACCCCCTCCCCCATTTTTTTCAGAAATGGTTGAGAATCGGAAAAAAAACCCCGGAACACATGTCCCCTTATTTTGAGGTGGTCATCCGATGGTGGCCGCGTTTTTTTACCTTGAAGGTCATTTTCAAGGTCATTTGGAGGTCAAAAGGATTTTTTAAAATGGAAACACCTACCTCTGACCTCGAATTTTGAAAGAACATGAAAAATGATGAAACTTTTGTTTGAAACTTTTTTTGACCCGACTTGACCTTGGCGAGATAAATGGAGGTCAGCACGGGTTGACGGTAACCGCTGTCGCTCCAAGAGTGAGCATTTTATCGAAAAATGTTTGGGATGAAGGTGGTTCATGATCACAGTAGAAAAGAGGTAATGACCTTGTTTCCGACCTTGGAGGTCAAAAGTAGGTGTTTCCGTTGGAAAAATCGAGTTGACCTTCAAATCACCTTAAAAATGCCCTCCAAGGTCGGAAACAAGGTCATTAGGTGTTTTCTACTGTGATCATGAACAACTTTTATCCCAAACAATTTTCGATAAAATGCTCACTCTTGGAGCGACAGCGGTTACCGTCAACCTGTGCTGACCTCCATTTATCTCACCAAGGTCAAGTCGGGTCAAAAAAAGTTTCGAACAAAAGTTTCATCACTTTTCATGTTGTTTCAGAATTTGAGGTTAAAATTAGGTGTGTCTATTCGAAAAAATCGAGTTGACCTCCAAATGACCTCGAAAATGACCTTCAAGGTAAAATACAAGGCCACCATCGGATGTCCCCTTCAAAATAAGGGAACACGTGTTCCGGGGTTTTTCCCGATTCCGAAACATTTTTGGAAAAAATGGGGGGGGGGGTACTTACTTTTCGGACACCCTGTATATTCTCTATGGGATTACAACGCGGCCCCTGCGAGAACTAATTTTTCACACGAAAACTAGCACTTTTCACCTATTCTTCAACAACGGCGAGAAGTATTCGTCTTCGTGTGAAAATGTACACGTGCTATAGCCTTCGTAGGGCCCAATCATAATTTTATGATTGGCATTATCCGCCAAAACAACTAGGCGATGTAAAGATGAAATGGATTTTGAATGATATATGGGTGATTCTGAGATAACTCATGCATTTGATGTCCTGAACTCGCATTCATATTAAATGACCAAATATGATGAGTCTAATGCGACGATGTCTAGTGTATTCTATTGAAATGAAGATGCCTCAATAGTTCCGGGAGCGGATATAAGTTTAATGTGGACCTAAGCTTACAAAAATTGGTCAAAATGTCCTTACCGTGGCATGTCCTAAACCGGAGTTGCACATTTCAATCGTGTAGTTTACCGAGATATTCATTCAATCTCGGTTCCGTACCACTCAAACATCAAAGTTGGGTTATAAAAAGGTGATATCATGTACAAATCGAGTATCAAGTCTCTAGTCAAAACACAGCCGACATTCTGTCCTGGAATTTTGCAAATTTTTCGAATACTTTTCGATAATTCGACTCCGGGTCAGCGAATCGCTTCAAACGGCTCTATAACGGCGGTAATTGATTCCTTATACACCAAAAAACAAAATTCTACCACCAGCGGAATGATGAATTACGTGAACAGCTTCCCACGCGATGGTTTATGGACAATTTTTCCGTCGCAAACTAAAAATTGTCCTAACCGTGGTCACTGTCTCTCGAACACTATGCAACGCCAAGGTGCAGAAATTTCTTTCTAGTCTACTCTCATCGTAGAAATGGGCCGTGTATTCGGAAAAAACGATCTAATTTGATTGACGCCTTTGAGATCACTTTTCATGCCAAAACGTCCTTACCGTGGCTGTCCTTACCGTGGCAAAAATATATCCAAAATTGCTCATATCTTTTACATAGATTGACTAACGTTCATTCCCGTCTGGGAATTGTTTTTGAATGTCAGATAGATTGGAAAACACATATGAGCAGTCAGATTGCATCTATATATTTCAACTAGTCAATTTTTGGTCCAAATCCCGACTCCCGCCGTTTTTGCCCTCGAAATACCTAAGTTATCCCATAATCACCCATATTCAAAGAGTAGGATCCACAATTTTTATAAATATAATTCAAAGTCGATTCATTTTGTCTTCGTATCGTACAATTCGCATACTACAACGTGCGCTAGATCCATCTGAATGCATGAAGAATTAGTCCAAGTTGCTTATTGTGACAAAATGAAAAAAAAATTCTGTATTTTCCACAGCAATCTAAAGCTTAACGACCTCGTGGAAGCCAGTGTACAGCAGCGTATAGGGTTAAGCGTTCTGGCATTGAAAATTGGAAACGGTGTCGTTGCAAAGAAACATATGCAGCAAATCGAGCATGCCATCTCTAATCAACTGGAAGAAGCTGAGTATCCCGGTTTGTCTTCAGAGTTCACCTTGCTCGCCTCCAAGTACAAGTTTGTCTGCGGTGAGGCTGAAACTAACTTGCAGAAGAAAAGTGCCTACTACATCCATTCGTGGCAGGTAGCCAACAGAGTTCTAGATGACGAAACTGCGCTCCTCAGAACCAAAACAGAAGCTCAACACCACCTGTTCGACTTAGCTGCCTCGTTGCAGAGGCAAGCTTTCTCAAATCCCACTCTCGTTGATCGAGTTCTCAGTGATGTCTCGATACGGTCGAGTATGGGGATGAACGGCTTGCAAGATACTACCGAAGCTCTCAAATCTTTTAGGTAAGTTTTACTGGCAGGTGTGAATAAATTCCACATTGCGTTAAATTTGTGAAATTCTTGAAAAATTACAATTCGTTTCTCATATATGACTCTTGCGTGGATAATGTGAAGATTATGGACTATCTTTCAGAAAAATTTCGATATTCTGTAGTCAGATGAGCTCTTCATTCATAAATAAAATTGTAGCTCTAAACTCATCTACCCTCAAGCTCAAAAGTTCGGTAACTGTATTCTAATATAGGCTCATCGAGGCAGTGCAGTCAACGAATTAACCCGTAACTCGCATGGGGTGGATTGAACCCTTTATTCTTTCCGGTGCCTAATTTCTAGCTATTAAACTTTGAAAAAATGCACCCGTCGCGCCATTCATTGTTATTTCTCATGTTCCATGCGCTGGAGTAGTTCGTCAAGCTCGTCGTCAAGGCGGTGTGTGAAACTGAACAATTTCTTGTGCAATTGCCTTTAGGTCGAATTTTAGTGATACGTGATCTGTATAATTTTCGCGATTCTTCGATTTTCCTACCTTAAAGTGTAAGTACATAACAGTCACAAGTGTAAAAATGATTCAACGGGCCGTTTTCTTTGATTTTTAACCTACCGCACACGGCATCATTTTGCGGAGTCGGAATGTAGCGACGAGGCTCTGTAAGAATTGGGCGAGCTAGTTAGTATAAACCTTACCAAAATGCGTTTGGTAATAAATCCACTTGTGCCAATGAACATTTTCGGAAAATTCCTCACCTCATAACACATCAACTTTTTAGTAAAATCCCGCAAAAAGTTTCAGAACCGCTCATATATAATCTGCCTGATTCAAGATTTCTTGCCGTCAAATTCCAAGTTTGTGAGCAATTTTCGATTTTTGAAATCGAGATGATAAAACCTCAAAGCAAGCGGGTAAGAACTATAAGATACTCGAAAGATGATGTCAGAATTCATGTACGAAGAATATTCAGGTCAATAGCTTCACCTCCTATCAAGATACACACACGAGACTTTTTGCTTCGGGTGACATACAATCAATCAGGGGCACGTAATTTTTTTAGGAGTGTGAGGCGTACGAGTTAGTTTCGATTCAAAGTGACGAACATGACTTTGAATCGAAACTACTCATTATGTTTTGCAAAACTCGGAAGAAAATCGCTTTTGTTGAGAATAATTTTGACAATTTTACTAATACTCTCATCCCCCCCCCCGATAGTTTCTCTTCGTCATTGCTTATATTGAAAAAAATCATCAATTTTTTCAGTTTGAATATTTTAAGAAGTGCCTGTGGATCAGACTCATCCGGACCGTCGCAAGCCGAGAGCTGGTGCAAGATGGGCAAGTACTGCCACAATCTTTTGGAAAGCTTGGGCTACAAAGCGAGTCTAGCTTCAAATGCCTTCTTGCACACCGATTTCATCAGTTCAATCCTCAAAGCCATGGCTCTAGGTTCTCTCGAGGCTGCCCGTTATTTTCCATGTCTGCTCAAGCCCAATGTGTATCGTGATTCCAACAGCAGTGATATTAATTCTGCATCCAACCTATTCAAGACTCTCAGTGCCAAAGTGCCCAGCTGGCTATTCCTCCCGTGGCAAGCTCAAATTTTGTCCCACTTGCCTAGACCTACACTTAAACCTTTATTGAAGCCTTTGCTAGAACGACTTGCTGAGGATTATCCTGGTGCTCTGATGTACAGTTTGCGTGTGTCCAGGCAAGCTATGCCTGAACTCAGAGATGATTCTGAACTTACTCGGGTGTACAAGAAGTTGTTCAAAAACGAAAGATTGGAGAGGTTGTTTGATGCGATGCACAGAGTCTGCCAGCCTGAGTTGTATTTGGCGCATCATCTTGACAGAATTGGAAATCTTGAGGAAAGAATAGATTGGAGGGAGGTAGTTCAGGATATCGCAGAGAAGCTATTTGGAGAACGGGTAACAGAGCATGGGCTACAAGGAGTACTGTACAAGGATCTTGATCGGTACCGGGCTGAGCTGCAAAAAGTCCAGGTGAGATTTGTACTAATATTTCTTGCCTGTTCAGGTGGCAATTTTCGGACATTTTCTCCAGTATTGGTACTATGCACGATAGTTGATGCACTCTTCCGTGCCTCCATGTTTTTTGTGATATTTATATTCTGTTAGACTCGATCGTGTTGGCATGAAAGTCTTTACAATCTTGAGTATTGTTCATACTTGATGCACTCTTGTTATAATAAGAGACGACCAGTAACTAACAAGGGGAGGACTCAGGTATTTTTTAACAGTTTTGTATCACCTGATATATGAAGAATCTAGAGTAACTCTGTCAAATGGGCCTTTTATTCAGAGCTACAGCCAAAACAATAACATAGCTAGAATATCTATGCACACAACTTTTTAACATGGGCCTATATGAGTAATGATAACCTCAGTGCCTGTATCTTTGGACAGGAGACCCATTTGAGAGTTACTCTGGATTCTTCATATTCTAGGTGGTACGAGACTGTAAAAAAGGTTTGGTGAGATTTGGTGATACGTTGCCACTACTGATCTTTTTCTCAATTCATAACGCGGACAGCTAACGCAACCAGAACCCGCCCGCGCACTCGATTTGATTCTCTTGCGCACGACTGCGGATCTACTCTATTGGTTTTATACTCTTTTCAACTTCTCTTATACTTACATTCTCGTTCGAGAGTAGAACAGTGTTTGCCTGGCTGAGCGGATTTTTATTCGGACCGGTGCTGATTTACCGCGAATAAGCTCAAACTTCCTCCCCTTGTAAGTCAAAACCTTTGGAAATGAAGGGACATACTGCAAATTCATGAATCACAAATCTTACTTGTAAAGCATTAAGAGTAGACTAGAATTCATGACATTATTTTATCTTGCAGGAGATGGATACTCAGGCTGCTCAAGGGCACTTGGATAGGCTGTCGCACGAATTACTTGGCGCGATGCGATCAAGGCTCGAGAATTCTCGTAGGCAAGCTTTGAACCTAAAAGACTATAGTCCCTATCTGAGCCGTTTCTCCGGCGAGTCTCTTGAGATCGAAATTCCCGGCCAGTACGTCGACTATCAGAAACCTTTACCTCGGTACCACTCTAAAATCGCAAAGTTTGAGCGTTTCGTTAGCGTGATGGAATCTAAGTGTAGCCCGATCCGCATTGGTCTGATCGGCGATGATGCCAAAACCCACAACTTCCTAGTCAAATTCAGCGAGGATCTGAGACAAGACCAAAGACTACAACAGCTATTCAAGCTGACCAATCGCATCCTCAGCTCTGATGCTAATTGCCGACGCAGAAATCTATCGATCACAACTTACAATGTAGTTCCCTTGTCTACCTCTCTCGGACTCATACAGTGGGTTAACGGGACTAAATCTCTGTCAGACTACATTCAGTATTCTGTGCAAGATGCTCAGCTGATCGACAATGTAGCTACCGAGTACCACACATGGATTCAAAGAGCTTCTGGCGGCAAACGAGTTGCTCAAAGTTACAGAGAAGCCGTAGTAAAATATACCCCAGAGCAAGTAATCGAAAAGATGCACCAACTAGAGGTTCGTATTGATCAAGGTGACAGTCTGAGAAAGACCTTCGTAATGCTCAGTCCGTCACTTGAGACCTTCGTCGCTGTGAGGCGAAACTTCGTCGCAAGCTACGCAACAATGTGTATCGTACATTGGGTGACAGGAGTAGGCGATCGACATCCAGGAAATCTACTGATAGATGTGAGCAGTGGTAAATGTTGTGGAATCGACTTTGGATGTGCATTTGGAGCTGGAATTGATCAGTCTATACCCGAGCTCGTACCGTTCAGACTCACCGCTCAGATTCTCGGACTACTCAAGCCTTTTGACGCTCAAGCTGTTTTTGGAGCGACCATGAGCCATGCTCTCAGTGCACTAAGAGCTGACAAAGGACCTGTTCTTGCTTGCCTCGAGGTTTTCATTTACGAAGCTTTGGACTGGTGGATGAGTCTACGACAACGGCTTGAAAAAGAGGATGAAAAATTAGGAGGTTAGTATGGTTTTTGAGAAAATGAAGTCGATCTAGTCAACCTTGCATGGTTATAAAAATGATCGAAATTTATTTACAGACAAGCAATCTTGGCTGCCGAAGTCCAAGTTTGAGTTCGTGAAAGAAAAGTTGGATGGAGGTAAACCCTCAACTGTTATGGTAAAGGAATTCATGTCTGCTCATTCAGCTAGTGACAATGAGGATGTAGATAAAGATAAGCACGAGAACATTCTTAAAAGGTATCAAGAAATAATCAGAGGTTCTCATTTGCAACGAGACAAAAGCGCCAGGCTTAGGTTGAAGAATGAGCATCTTTCTTCTGAAGAACAAGTATGCCTTCCATTTTCATCGCAGAACATGTAGATTTTATTTGTGTTCCTTACAAATTATTTTTTTTTCACCAGGTGGAATGTTTATTAGAGCTCGCCACAGATTTGAATGCCTTAGGACGGATGTATGCTGGATGGCGTCCTTTCCTGTAAACTGCTATGAACCCGGAAACCGGAAATATAATACAGCTTTCTACTAAGGGATGAGTTACATTCGAAGTGACGATCGTGTCTGTGATGCGTTTCAACCAGTTTTTAGTGTAATTCCGCATGAGCTATTTATAGATTCTAAAGTAAGTTAAAAAATTCTTCATTGTTGGTTCTTTTTCAATAGATTTTTTACCATTCTCTTATGGATACAAGTAAGAATGCAATCCACCACTGTAAATATCTTGTAAGGTGTATCTTTTCACTGTAAGTTCTATGAAGAAGGTTGCGAGAAACCTCAATTTTTATATTAAGTCTATGAGTAGTTTGAATAAATCGATATTTTACAAATTCTCTTTCTCAGAAATTTATTATAGTCAACAAATGATCGATGTGTTATAACTGAAACTCACTAGAATTTTCGTTTGTTTTTTTCATCTTTTGTGAAAAAATTCGCTGAGCAAGATTTTCAAACATGTCGTGGTTATGAAACAAGCCATTCTTGTTGACTGATCATGTTCTGAAAATTCTTTGGCTATTTCAATTCGGGATCAAACTATGCAGTACTTTTGTCTCCAAGATTTTGGATAGCTGCCTTCAGAAAATCTCTATAATAGTTTATATTCATCGCTACATTAAATTGCAGCGGATCAAATCTGCCGATCGGTGGGCACCTCCCAACATAAATACCCATCACATGTTGGTTCTCGTCGAAGATTGGGTTGCCAACATCACCCTAGAAGAAAAATTATTGAAATAAAGTCCCAAGTTCTCTTCTGAAATGATCATGCTCAAAATCCAATCGGAAGATGAGCACTTCAACTTATTGATTTAACAAGTGTCTCCGTAACTGTTAGTTTGATTGGTTTCCCAAAATTAGTTCAGAAATTCTCCCGACACACCGTCTCTGAGATCATAAGTTATTATAGAATCAAGCCAATACGTCGAAAATGGTATATCGTGGCTTACTTAGGTTGGTAGAAGTCATTCAATTGATATAGTATTATAACTTACACATTCCCCATGGGCACAGGAATCGTCTGAAAAGTATATCGTGTTGTCTTTTAAAAGCGAGTCGTAATCATAAAAATCGGGTTTGATACGGTGAGCCCTAGTAATGCAGCTTTCTTTTGACGATACTGTGAGGGTGGCTTTCCGCATTATCAGAGGCTTAATACCGTGATTAGTTTTGCCCCAGCCAGTCAAAAGAATACTTTTTCCTTCTCGTATTTTAGTCTTCATTGGCATAAGTTTGGCAGGGCTGATTCCAGTCGAAGTAGTAGCCAACTGTATTTCACAAAAAATGCAAGTTACATAACATCAGAATATGATATCTCGAGAAGACTGTCAAAAAGAGTTGTGAGCTCTTCAATTACCTTTACAATTGCAATATCATGGTAAGCTTCAGCTGATTTCTTCAATTTTTTTTTACTGGAAAATTGGATCCAATCTTCGTATTTCAACCAAGAAGCTGGCTTGAATTTTCTCACATAAGGTGATATCAGGTTTGAGTGACCAGCGAGAATTTCTACGCGTCTCATTGAATCATCTGTTCGAATGCAGTGCGCAGCGGTCAAAACATGCCTTTCTGATATAAGAACCCCGGTACAGAAGTGTTCTCTGTCATCGACTGGACTTTGATCAGGAATATTGAAAGAAACTACGAATGGGAACTCTCCATCCTCTACTTTTTGGACGTTGTTACCTCGTATTGGTTCTCCGCGATTGGAATTCAGTAGACTACCTGTGTATCATAAAAAATGAATAGTTAGTACTCTTACTTTATTGACACGTTCTGCAGAAAATTGACACGATATAGTTTACTTACAGAGGATAAAAATAGTCGATGCTAAGGCGTTGAGTTGCGCCATTGCAACAATGTTCAAGTACACTTTGATAGGAAAATGTAGCAAAAACTTCACAGTCTCACGTGTTCATTCGAATCTTTAGATTTTGAGGATCTTAGGTTTACATGAAGATTTGTTAAAGCCTGAACTCTTCCGAGTGCAGGTTAACGGAAGGCGGAATAAATTCTCAAAGATATCAAAGACAAAGAAGAGATATTCAACATGCATTAAACATAAAAGACGCAATAGGTATAATTAGAGGCGAGGTCAACTAGTATTTAAAACACGTGTTCAATACCTTGTGCAAATGTTTGAATAGATGGGAACTCATATCAGACATTCGTAAATTAGGCCACTTTTAATGAAGAATCGCGACCAAATCGCAATATAAATTATATTTGAAAATATCCATTCAAAAAATTAATCTTAGGCGAATACAAATTGATTGATTTCAAGAATGGTGGGTGAGGGAAAAATACAAGGGATTTTGCTACGAAATTTGCACACAAAATCTCTCCATTTTTTCGTAATTCACAGACTGTTCATTGAATATTGCATCATCAATAAGAGTTCTGTAATGATTCTCTTGGTTCGGAGACGAAACTGGATATCCGAAACTTTCAGAGGGCAAAAGTTCCATGGTAAAAGAGTAACACAGGAGGAAAGTTCCACAGGAAAAAATACCTTGAGACAAAAGTGACACAATCTTTGAAATCATTCCAATACAGTAAGAATATTGAAATTTGGACAAGAATTCAAAATGTACATTTTTTCATAATCCATAATTAGAAATGAAGTTGCAGCGGTCTCGGAGTCCCTTATAACCTGGCTTCTGGACAATTATTCAACTATTCAAAATTTCTCTAGTAAATCTTTTGGCACAAAAGTTGGTTTTTCACGAAAGTTCTTTTTGAATTTAACGGAATCGAGGGTAAAATGATTTTGAAAGGAAAAACTCGATAATCACACGTGAGTGGATACCTCTGCTGAAATTGAGTGTCAGAGAGGGAATTGCTCATTAGAATGCAGTGCTCTATAGCTATGAGAGTGAACAACGGTGAGGGGGGTGGGCATGATGACTGGGGGCGATGCTATCAATCCCATCATTTTGCACCTGATCAGGAGAGATATGCAATATGTCATCTTTGCAATCAATTTCAGGATGATATAATATCACGATCCACGAAATTTCACTTCGTCAACGATAATTGGTTCTCGACGTTTCTTATTTTTCTATCACTTCTGGATCGATTTTTATCAGAAGGTAGCCAGGCAAAAGTTTCTGTGGTTATTTCGATTTCGCGCGTGAGTCTTGTTGCCGAAACGCTGGTAGCCGTCTAGCCGTGATTAGGTAAACCGTATTTGGGAAGTCGACTGGAAACCCCGCCGGAGTGTGATCTTTATTAACAATTTTTCGTGTAAAATTATAGTTTTTGAAAAAAACCTCAGGAGATATATATTTTTAAGAGAAAACGCTGCAGATAAAAATTGTGTAGAGCATAACATTTTCTAAAAAGAAGGCCGTGACAAGTTTCCTGGGAAAACTAAGCCTAGGACGAGAAGTGCGTGAAAAGTGTCCCTCGCAGTTGAAGTGTGTTTGAGGAGCGCTCGATGAATTGTCAATAAACTCACGCTAGGCGAGCTGGTTCATCTTAAAGGGGATGCGATTTCCCTCAAAGTGGGAAAATTTTCATACCCCTGCATAAAGTGTCCGAACAACAATTTCGTCCATTCAGCACATACTTTTTAAATACATCGAAAAAAATATTCCAGTATCTCATGATACTAGATAGACCCTTAACACGTTCGCTGCGACGGTGAAAACCGGCATTCCGTCCCAGAGTGCGAGAGAGTACAAACGCGTGATTTTGCACCTATAATAGTCAAACCTTTTGATTCGTGATCAGTTTGGTGTGTATATACAAGAAATTTGAGAACTTTCTCGGGTCCCACCGGTGGGACCCACGAAAATTTCTATCCTGCAATGGGGGATGAAGTAAATGATTGAAGTACCAAAATTAGTGATCCCAAGACGTAATCTTTAGCTTATCGGGAGCATTCGTTGATTTCCCGGTACCATTCGGGTAATTCGCGAGCATGGCCTGAATTGGAAGCTCTTGCCTCATAAGAACCGCGGATTGCGATTGTGATCCACGCGAGTATTACTTTCTATCCTCGTGAACCGACGAGACACAGGTTTTTATTCGGGATACTCTTCAACTTCTCTTGATACAAAAAGTTCCTCATACGCGGAGAGATAAAATAGATTGAGGTGAGAAGAAGTGCAGTCGCAAAGTCAACCATTCAGTCGGTTTGCCTTATGGTTATTTTGCGTCTGAATTTCTGATAACTTGGTTCTATCTCGCTCAAATTACGCGTACTCGGGCTCATTTTGTAGCTTTTGACGTAAGCTTTCGAATAAGCTAAGATACGTTGTGAAATATTCAAACGGACTTTATATATTCACAATTTACTTGCTATTTTTGTGTTATTTATCGCCATTCCCACGAAAATGGAGTTTTCATGGCGAACAAATCAATTCCGATCCCTAAACTGGCCAGTACGCATGTTCTTGGCATCGTATATATTGAGTAAAAACCGCTACAGAAGCCATTGGATGTGTCTACGTTGTTTGGTGCACACCGTGGGACCCGTCGCAGCGAACGTGTTAAAGCACCCCCTGTATTTTGCAGAATTTTTCGATTGGCTTAAGGGTGCTTGAAGGCATGTCTATAATTGTGGACATTGGGTGCATCGGTCATCATCCAACGATGAATATTTGTGTGTATGACATCATAGATTGATCACAGGAACAAGATATTTCCGAAAAATGCTCAAACTGCATTGTATATTCATTAACATTATTTAATAATGGTTACAACAAGAGTTGAACAATTTCGGATACAACACAGGTTCTTCATGAGAAATTACAGATTGAATTGTATCAAATAAGAGTGAATGTCTAAGTGGCATTATTTGTAAAAATCGTAAAACAATTCTCCTATTTCTACTCAAGCATAAATTGTAAATGGTTGTGGGAATTTTGAATGGTGCGGATTCCATCATATTGCGAGAAAATGACATCTATCGTAGCAAAATAGAAAAACAACTGTTGCAAAATGAGATTCATCCACCCGATGTCCATAATAGTAGCCATGACAATATTAGCTCATCCTTCATTCCTAAAGCTATTCGTGGACTTGGAAAAAATTGAGATCATGCCTCGACGTTCCAGGAAGACATTAGGTAGAATTTTTTTATTCATAAGAACTATCTCAGATTAGTGAAGAAAATCTGTAAAAAATCCACGATTTGAAGTTGATTTCTTATAGATGTTCTGCAGCAAGATTTTTCGTCGATGTTCTCCCCTTTCCTGCACCATTCTCTATGACTCGGTGCTGATTTCTCCCATCATCCGCAAATGAGCTGTTGTGCACCCTATTCAAATCGTGCAATTCGTCGGGGTAGCGTCTTTTATGTACAGGGCTGTCCGTCTGACTATAGCCGACTGATACTATTATTGAAAATTGTATTCCGGACGTCTCGCTCATTCCCAAACCGGCGCTGATACATATACACGTCCAATACTGTTGTCCAGATACGAAATGAGCTCGGCCTCTCCGCAATCGGATCGTACAAACATTCAGATCCTAATTATTACTATTTCTAGGTTCACCCGTCTGACCATATCCGTCTATTACTACTCGAGTTCATATTCCTTTCCTCTCCAATTCCACAGTTGGCTTCATTTTCTCTACACTCACAGCTTGTTTATTGCATCATCAATAAGAGTTCTGTATAATGAATCACTTTTGCTGCTTTAGTTGGGGCGGTGGGTGGGGGGGGGGGATTTAATAATCTCGTGATTCTGGACATAATCTCCGTGTGTATTCTACCGCCTAACTAATTTCATTTGAATATTTCTAATATGCTTTATCTTCTAGGAAATTTTTCGCATGATCTATGAAACATCTGTAGAAATTGATGCTCATCCCAACGTTGAATTGCAGAGGATCAAATCTGCGTAGTGGTGGACATCTTCCTGAATGAACTCCAGCAAGTCTCCCTTGCTCATCGAGATATGGGCTGCCACTATCTCCCTATAAAAATAGAAATCCATTTTTCGCATAAATGGTCTGCAACCACGACCTTCTTTAGATAATAAATAGCTGAATCCAGCATTTGACACAAATTTACGAATTCCATGAACAATGCCCATATTACATAAATTCAATGCCAATAAAATTTTTTGAACCATATTGTCTGAGACTCTTTTACAAAAGGGATAAAAATGTCTCAGTTTTGTCAAAATGAAGCGTTATTTCTACCAAGGAAGTTTCAAAAACAAATTTCGCAAAATCGCGTTAAATCGACGATTTTTAAGGGTCTTTAACTTACAGGCATTCCATGAACACAAGGAGAGGCAGTAAAGCACAAAACATGATCGCCTTTAACACGATTCCAATCGTAGCCCATTGCGATTCGTTGAGCTTTTTTCACGCAATCAGCTTTCAAAGTTGGTTGCAGAGATGCTCTTCGCAAATTCGAGGGAATTACTTTGTCATTTGTGCGGCCCCATCCAACCAGTGTCACAGTTTTTACTTCTGTGTCTTGCGATTCCCTTAGAGGAATAAAAACAGCTGGAGCTATTCCTGTATCATCTACATTCAGCTGTGATAAAATAATTCATTTCTTATCAGGTAGATCTGAAAAATAACTTGGAGAGAAGAGTTTTGATGGTATTGATGTTTAATTACCTTTACCACGGCGATATCGTGATAAGGTAAGTCACTCAACTCATTCTCTTCCTTTCTCCTGTCCTCATACTTCAACCAACTGATCGGCTTGAAAATTTGAAGTTTTGATCTTGGCTTCAATTTATGACTACCAGCTTGTACCTCAGCTTGTTTCATCAAATTTTCAGATAGGATACAGTGTCCAGCAGTGAGTACGTGTTTTCCCGAAATGAGAGTTCCGCCACAAAAGTGACGCTTTTCGATCATTGGTTCTCTGTCATATCCAAAAAATGAAACAACGAACGGATAATCGTTTTGTGTCACTTTCTCAACTGTATTCCCAAGAATTGGCTCCGCAGTTGACAATTTGATAAATGTGCCTGAAAAAATTGCAGTTTGTAGCAAAATTTTCTATCAAGATTCGCAAAAGTTTTACATCATGTGAAACTATAATGTCTAAATACCTACTTGTCATCATTTGAAGGATGACTAAGATGTGATTGAGCCGCAACATCATCAGGCTACCGATCATCATTTTTTAGCAGTTCTTTTAGCTGAAATCATTGACATGTGCTGAATAGAGCGGTCAATTTTTCAAAAATAGTAAACTCATTCGGTATCGAAGCGTAAGATTGAGGAGAATCATGAAGTGAGGTAGATAACAAGTTTCAGTTCCTCAGGCTATTAAATATAAAATTTCATTATTACAGTACGTTTGAGGACAATTGTATATTGACACGAGGTCTAATCCTCACAAAAGATCTATTCATGCAAGACTTGAAAGACCCGTACCTGAGAAAGTAGAATTCAAGCGTACCAAAAAAAGTTGACGAGGAAGAAAAACCTATTGGTCTCACTTTTATTACATCCACATACATCGAAATATGAGATTCATAGCATCGAATAGTTCAAGTAACAGCATTCTCAGTTACAAACATATAACAATGAGTAAAGAATGGGTGATATCGATAATTTATTCATTTCCAACACAAAAAACTCGTCAGCCTTGAATATCTCAACTTGATAATTCAACTTCCTAGACTGAACGAATCCACCAAAGATTGGATTTTAGGAAGAATTGTGTGCTTGAAGAATAGAAAACGCTTCAATTGTCAACCACTTTTTTGTCAATCATGACCTTACTTCAATCAATTTTCTTTCGATGGTAATACCTTGATAATTAGTAGAGAAGAGGTATGATTTTCCCGTGATAAATTTTTATAGTTTAATTGGAAATGAGAGCAGTCGTAATAGTCCCACTGATTTTCAATTTTAATGACTGCTTACATGTAAGATATTACACGAGCAGAAAATGCCCTCAACTTGAGTATCGCTGAAGTCTCCGACTCATATTTATGATAAAATTACGTGCATATGATAGAGTAATTTGAATAAAATTGGTTCAACATGAATTAAATTGATGACACAGGTGGAATTATTACAGCCTGTGTGGTTGCATACAGGCTAACAATTTTTTTGGAACGGACTAAAAATTCGAGAAACGGGTATAATAGAATGAGTCTTTCTATTAACACATATTGTACCAGCCGCTTGTGTAATGATTGATCAAATTGAACACATGAATACTTACACAGACGATTTTATTCTCCTTTGAGGCCGATGACACTCGCGTTTGACTTCAACAATGTTCATACTTATCATTTAGACAATGAAGAGTATCGCGATTTCAGTAAAAATCAGTGATATATCGATTTAGATATACTTATTTTCAGACTCAATGCAAGCGGAATATATGATGGAAAAAACCAGCAAAACTGATCTCAAAGTCGGTTTATGTATAAAAAATTGATAAACTCATCACCAGCAAGATCGATCTTTTCATCGTTGTCACTATTATGCATTCGACGTTTTTGCTCAAATGTAATAACAGCTAGGAATTAACACCTATGTTCATACGTCCAAAATTCTAACGTGGAAGCGGAAATCTGAGGTCAGATTCGGTTTGAGCGTCGAAAAATTTACAAGGGAATCATTGCCCGTAGAATGCATTATTTTTGACCCCAAAGCTTTGGTGCGCAGTGAAAAATAATTATTTTTCAAAGTTGAAAAATTTTATCGATTCGAAGTGTGTGGTCTTTGAGTAGTGATTTCCACTTCATAAATATAAAAGAAATCCGAATGTGATATGACTATTTTTCAACTGTCCTCAACATGATGATTTGATATTTCAAAATTATTGACACTAAAGAAGATCCTCAGCCTTTCTGCGAGCTGCGCGAACTAAAGTCAATTTTCAAAACCATAACTGAAAATTTTGACAAGGAGTGATAACAACGATACATTTGAAGGAAAAGTTGCATTGGGATGAAAAAAATTTCAAGAATTGACTGTTGACTAGGAATTCACGTATTATCTTATTTATTCACTCAATGCGATCAAATCTTTGCACGTCTGTTTTTTGAGTTCACAAACTTCTGGATAAGGTCATCCAAACCGTTCCCAACTAAAGCTTTCCCTAAATCATTTGCCGCCTCCTTTTTAGCTGTAGCTCATTAGCATTATTGTAAATCCGCCAACGATGAATATTTATGGTCCGAATTAAGCTTGAAAGTTTTGAAAATTTCGTTAATTTTATTAGCGGCAAAAACAGCTTTTAGCGCATCTGCTATTGAGAGAATTGATGTAGTCATGCTGTTCCAGTGTTATACTGAATTAAAATTCTGCCCTTTGTTCTAGCATGCGTTATAAAATTAACAGTAATATTCAAACATGAAGAATTTCAATTTTGGCATGTTGTCAATTTGGGTTTAGAAAGAGCAATGCAAATAATGACAAATGAGATTGAGTGAATTTCATTGCGCGAAGGCAATAAGTATTGGAGTTGAACGGGCCCCTGTAATTGCGGGACCCGGTGAACACATTTCATTTTTTCGCGAGCACATGCCAGATTACTTTTAGTACATGCATCTGTTTCATTAGAGTTGCCGCGCCCCGGATAAGTCATCAATCATGATGGCTCATCAACAGCAGACGATTGTTTTCTTCAACAAGATAGTTTTATTCCATGATCAGTTTTACAGGAAAAACCAAGTTTTTTACAATGAGATTTCTTTGCCCTAATTGTTGCAAACTTGCAAGCACGAGTGCATTTTTTCGGTCTGCTACAATTACCGACAAACTGACATACCCTAATAACTCATAAAAGTGAACAATGATTTCTCTATTACCGGATTCTACGAGAGTGAAAAAGTATATGCGTGCATCTAAAAAACATCAGAGAGTATGTGTAAAACCATACCTTGATAAAGTTTGTCATTACGTGTTCTCTTTTTAGGATCATTAGATTGTTAGGCAGCACTGCTCATACTGTGGATGACGAGTTGTGATAGTTTGTAGAGAGTAGATGATGTAGAACATATTTTAACCACGCTGTTTCAAAGATTACCTCAAGATGTCCATTGCTAAAAGTGCTCTTAGTGATTCTCGTGAAGAAACCATAGAAATGGTTGAAGGTATAGCATTAAAATACAATTGTTTTTGTAAGTAATCATGACTGATAGCAGTAGATAATTTGAGTAATGTTTTAGCTGGTATAATTGAGAATGTGCATGTAGATGAGGATCATGTAGGCAGCCTTGACTCTTTCTCCAGACAAGCATCAAAGATTCAAGAGGATAACATTAGTGTGAGACAAAACAAATCACCAGAAACTGCAGGTAAGCATATAAATGTGCTTGATCTTTCATCATTAAAGTGATTAATTGACTTTGATGATTGTTCAGCTATGATGGAGCATGAGGGATGTCAGGCAAATGAAACTATGAATCTCATACATCATCCATCAAATTTGTATTCGTATCATACATCTCAAGATACAATTGATGAGAGAGCCACTACAATAGCTAGTCGAATTGGGAAAAGAAACAAACTCATGCAAGATGATCCCATATCTGAACTATTGAGATTAGAGATGATTAGAGATATGCCGCACAATTTAACTCTCAAGAGATCTGTTAAAGCCAAAGTTACATCATCAATAAATCTAAATGCTCGAAGAAAATCAATTAGTTATTGGAAGAAACTAAGTTACCAAGCATCAATGACGATATCAAAGGTAACAGGAATCATATTCTTATTAGTCAAGATTGATCTTATCAATGATCATAATTTGTTTTCCCTAGATGAAAGCAGCATTGAAACAATGTGGATCTCACTTTGAACTGTGGCGCTATCCTATAAAAAATATTGAAGGACATTTTGGCAGTGGAATTGCCACATATTTCAAGTTTTTGAGGTGGCTTTTCCTCACCAATACCATAATTTGTTTAGTGAGCCTCTTATTTGTTACCATACCACAGGCATTGGTCAGGTCTCATATTCCTGCAGGATTCAGCTCATGGGACCTGTTTTTAGGAAATGTAAGACCAATATAATCATTTTGAGTCTAGATAACATGGCACATGATTATAATGATAATATTTATCATTTCAGGGTATTCTTGCAAACAGTATTCTTTATTATGGATTTTACGAAAATGATACAGTGACCATTAGTTCAAATTTTTCTTATGACATGCCCTCCGCTTATTTTGTGACATTTGTATTTTGTTACATTTTCATTTTGATTCTGTTATGCTCTAAGTGAGTGCGAATCCTTTTTAGTTGCCTGCTAGTGTATACCAACTGTGTTAACACTCAAATGATTGCTAAATTTACCTATTTATACTTCAGGGTAGCTAAAACGTACAAGAAGTGCTACATTGAAACGTCGGGTGGTGCCTACAACCGATATGCCAACAAAATCTTTTGCAGCTGGGATTGGGGTATTTCATCTTCCAAAGCAGCTAGCTTGCGCTCAGCCTCGATATACACGGAACTAGAAGAGCTTTTATGGGATGCAAGAAATCCACCATCGCCGGCTTCTTGTTCGATGAAGATCTGGACTCTTTTGATTCGAGTTGCCATGACTAGTCTCATTTTTTCGATTTTATGGGGAACAGGAGCCCTTTTGTGGCTTCTTCTCCTTGAACGTCGTTTCAAAGAACCAAATTCTCCGTCTGTCATCATAGTACCTTTGGTGATGACTTTGATAGTGAATCTCATACCACCTCTCATCTCTTGGTCGGTAAGTAACTTGAACTACCATCTTGTTTTCATAGCCGAACTTGTGTCTCATTCAAAATTGATTTCAGGTGAAGTTTGAGAGGTATTCTCGTCCACGTGTTTCCTTTTATGTAGCCTTGGTGCGTATGTACGCTCTAGCTTTAACTACCATTTTACCTCTGCTGCTATTCTGGCTAAGTCGTGAAGGCTGCTGGCAAACGGGTCTTGCTCAGGACGTCTATCGGTTGCTGTTACTAGATCTCGTTATTGGTGTACTTGGATCGCTGATTCTTCAAGCATTTCGTGTCTGTCTGGCTCCAGCAAATTCACGACCAAGCTTTGACCTCGCCTGTAACAGTCTCGGTTTACTGTATCATCAAGGTCTGCTCTGGTTGGCACTCTACCTTGGTCCGGGTCTCTCACTGTTGGGACTGATCAAGCTTTTGCTGACTTTTCATGCGAAACGCCTGGAGCTTGCTTACTTTTGCGAGATACCAGCGAGATTTTGGAGAGCTGCTCATACGCACACGTTATTGCTCGCACTGGCATTTTTAGCAATGAGTGGAGCTCTGGGATTTCTCGGATACGCCATCGCCTGGGCGGATAGTTCAGCCTGTGGGCCTTATGCCGGCGATGGAGGTACTGATTCTTACTCAAAACGGACTATCGAGAGGATTGCTCAGAGGTTATTGCCTCAAGGATGGCACAGTCCTGTATGGGATGCAGTTGCCAATGTCGTATCCAGCCCTGCTACTGGTATCGCAGTTGTTATTGCCATGTGGTGAGTCGCTCATCAATTTTTAAAAGTCCTGCCAAGTGCCATGAGAGTTGTGAAGATGAAATGATGACCTAGAAAAATTCGATAGAATACGTTGAAATCGTTCGAGCCCAAACTTGGCGTATCTTTCCAATGCGAAACAGAATTGAATCATTCTTTGTCAGAATTGAAGTTTTGCCAGTCAACTCACTCGGTATTTTTTGCTGTATAAGGTCAGTGTACCCAACTTGCCCCCATTAAGCCATTTTCCCAATAACTTTGGCCCATCTTCATATTTTCCAACGTATCTTAGCTCATTTTAAAGCTTGTCTTAAGACCTTCAAAATAAGTTAAGGTACATCCAATTTAAACCAACTGGAGCTCAACTGTTTGAATTTTCCCAAAGGGTGATTTTTGAGAGCTTACAAAAGTGTGTACCCAACTTGCCCCCATTAAGCCTTTTTCTTAATAACTTTGGTTTACTTCAACAATTTCCAACGTGCTTCAGCTCATTTTGAAGCTTGTTTAACGACCTATGAAATGCACTAAACTACGTTCAATTTGGATCAATTGGAGCCGAACTGTCCCTATTCTTCCGAAATAAACGATGGAATTCGGCGATAAAGTGTTTTTATCGCCGTGCCCGCACACTTGGAGCTTTTCGGTGGTTCGAAATACTATTTCTGACCCATTTTGGCGTGATAAACACGTTCTGAGTGGTAAAAAAGTCGTTTTGCACGCCCTTTCCAGATAAACATATGGGGGCATGTTAGGTACACTCCGATGTTGGCATCCTTGTTTACAAATCGTCTCCGTGTTTTGCACATAAAACAACTCCATATTCAAATTTTGCAATTTTGAAAAATGGATTTTGAAGGTCTTGAAACAAGGAATCGAATGCGCTAAGGTACGTCAAAATTGGTTGAACTCAAAGAATTTGGCACCGATTTTACTGAACGCGATTCCCTCGGTGCTTTCTTAGCTAAGCAATCATGAAAAATAGAAAAATCACTTTAGATTTTCTGTAGAACGCAGGAATGATTCGGGGTCGACGCAAACTATTTACTTTCTCATATTTCAACATAACAAACGAGAAAAAAAAAATTCCGGGAGGCCAAGGAGTGCCCATCCCTGAGATCGGCATATGGGGGCAAGTTGGGTACAGAGGCAAGTTGGGTACACTTACCTTAAACTTATTGGAAACGGCAGGTTTCAGCATTTTAGAAAATGCACCTTTAGCACGATCCATAAATACAATCCGCACAGATCTGAGCTCACCAATATTTATCTGATATGGAATTACATTTCAGTGTGGCGGTTTATTATTTAAAAGCCAAAGCTGAAGCGTCCAAACAAATGGTCCGAATTCTACGCGAAATGCTAGTTTGGCAGGCACGAGATAAAGAATTCTTGCTGAAAACTTTTTCTACAGCCAACGATGAAAGTATGTATGATTCATAAATTAAATATTCAAATGTAACGGTAATTATCATCCAGGAGTATAAATGGGTACAAATTCCTTTTGCAGACTGGCTTCGACATCGTCAGCAAGGGAAATTTCTGAAGGAGCCTCAAAGAAACAATTTGACTGATCGTAGTGTACATGAGGCATCAACGAGCTATTAGAAGCTATTATTTCAGACTGTCTTACGAACTGTGTTAAAGATGAAACAAGACTGTATGCCGAACTGTGCCAAATGCTCGAATAATTTTTATAAAAATATTACAGATTCAAACTCGACAAAGCATTTTATTCCGAGAATGTATTTTATATTTTGTATTCGGAGAATAAGAAGTATAATCTATGTAATTTATGTGATCCTGTGTCAAATACAGAATGATTTTCTCGTACAAACATTTTTTCTGATAATGTTAATGTTGCTTGTAGATCCAAAATTCTCACAAGGAGAATAGACAGTATACGTCTCCTTGCGTTACTGTGCTCAATGAACTGGAAGTTTTAGTGTCAAAAACATCCCTCGTTTAGGTAGTTCTTGAGTGCAAAACATTGTCCATCAATTAGAGCTCGGCGTCTCAACTTTCCATGTATAAATTTTTCTATATTTGTGTGAGCTTCACAAACCTCTCTTCCGCTGTAAAATACTCATTTGATTCGAGCTTGGCAAATTTTACTCGTTATTTATTAAGAAATTGCAAATCATCAAATGTAACAAAATTTGCAGTCATAAGGTTGGCAAATTCTCGTGCATTTCCGGTAAAAGTAACCCTCATCAAGACTTTTTCATGAACTAATGTGATAAAATATAAATTGAGTTTGATTATTCTTGCTTCAGTTTAAAATGAGTTTGTCGTTACTGGAATTTCTCACATTTCCTTCAGTAGAACAAATTCCTTGAGACATCGTTTTGCAACTACTTATTCCATTTTTTTGCGAGGAGTAAGGCAACGTCTCGATTGACTCAAACGTTGGATCAGGCTTGCATTCTTATCCGGCTCTGGAAAATTAGACTCGCAAAAAATTTAGAAATGATGTTTTACTCAATACCCCCATGGGTTTGGGGACACGCGCACAAAAAGTTATCCAATGATTGTTCATCTCGCATGAACTGCAAGAATAGGATTAAAATGAAGCGGGTATGTAATCTTGCGCATCATCTCCCGAGTCACATCAAGTCACATAAAAAGCTCGCGACGGCGCGGTGGCTCAAACCAAAACAATGCAACAGGTGTCCGTAGCTCGAGCCGCAGCTTTACAAAGATTTTTGCGACTAATTCTTAATGTCTTACACACATACGCCCGAGGGTCATTTATTATACATCGGTCTATGTGTCTCACTTATTATCGAGATATTATCTGATATTTGCCCTTGTCCAAAAGTCTCGCTTGCCGACCTTTCATAAAAACAACAAATACAAAATGTGCGCATTAAGAATATGTGATATGCCTCGCGCGAGGTGTTTCTTAAAATCTAAAGATAATAAAATTATTAGGCTCGATACGGGTACTCAGTACTCAAATACTAGTAAAAATGAATAACGTTTGTGAATTGACCGATGTCCTCGCGGTATATAGGGATATACCCCACTTTTCGAAATTTCGAGTGGGAGAAATTTTGCAGGGCTAGCCAAGCCAGGCCAAGCGCGAGGGGAGCGTCGCTATTATCGTCATTCTGGATTTTCGAAGCTCTCGTGTACCATCGTGCTTTTCGTTGTGTCACCATCTTCTTCGCATAATCCAAGTGTTATTCGTGCTTTTTTTGCTCCAAAGTGTGTTTTTTTGTGAACTCCAGTGCTGCGTGTGTTTTTGCCATAGTGCTGTGATAACAAGACCTTTGGAGGACAATACACCTGTCGTGCATCGCAGCTCTTCTATTGCTTGTATAGCGATTTTCATCGCTGAGCTTTAGCGAGACCGGTGCACCGGGTGGCCCTTTTCTTCCTCTGCTTCACGGAGAGGATCTTCCTGCGGTTGAGGCGATTCGCTCGTTTCGCCGCATTCATCGCTCCGCTTGCCTCTTGTTCCAGCCTTGCAAAAAAGCTCGCTTCATTTTTCGGTGAGTAGCCTGCATCTAATATTATTCAAAAATAATTTGGAAAATTTTTAGGTTGATAATTGTTTTATGAGGCACTATTGAATTAAAATAAAAATAGGGCTCTAGTATAAAAGCGACGATGCGCGACTCGCTTGCATCGCAATATAATTTTATTGCTCATGTGACCATGCAGTAGGAAATAATTTCCTCATCAAACTTCTCGATTTCTAAATAATTCAGTCTCGTGATTTATCTTGAAAATTCTTTCCAACTTGCACAGCTACCTCACTTTGCATATGTATTTGATGCTCGTGTACCAAGAAACATCTTCATTTTTCATCAAAGGGGTAGTCAAGTCAAATTTAAAACAGAAATAAGTAGTAAAAAATTCATCATACAATCATTCAACTATTGAATAAATTTAAATTTAGTCGGCGTAATCGCTAGCTTGGATCGATCATCTGTCAAGTTAGATATTTATAAATCCGATCGAAACATTGCTAGCAAACATGCTAGCAAACTTCGAAGTCTTCCTAAAGAATAACAAATCCTCATTTTGGATTCAGAAGGCCACTTTGCCCAAAATCACACGAAAAAAAGATTTCTCGCATAAACCGAGAATCCAAGTAAGCTTTTGTGACTCAGAATGAGCATCTCTGAACATGACTTTTGTTACAATCGACTACTTTTTCCGCCCTCGACAACAAAAGGCCGTCTTTGTCGCAGTCACGACAGCTCTCATTAGTTTTTTTTTTTTTTTCATGAATGCCATGAAAATTTTGCGTATTCGAAAGAGGACGAGTAGTAATGGAGTTCCTTGTTATCCGCGATTTTTGCTCATCCACAGGTTTAGAAAACACATCGATCTTAAGCTACCCGCGGTTTCGGTAGCGGTATTTGGGCGTATACGCGGTTTCGGCAACGGTGTCGTTGTGTATCCGCGGTTTCTTAAAATGCACCGTATCAGTAGCGGTTTCTGCATCCGCATTTTTCTCATCCACGGAATTTGAAATTGCACCGTTCCCCAAACATCTTAGTTGAAAGTACCTGCGTTTTTGGTTATCCGCGATTATTGGAAACGTACCAATACTCAGCTACCCGCAGCTTTGGTAACCGCGGTTTGCGTATCCGCGAATTTGGGAAGTGCACCGTATCAGCTATTCACGGTTTCTGCGCCCGCATTTTTCTCAACCGCGGAGTTTGAAACTGCACCGCTCCCCATCAGATATCTGAGTTGTAGCAGGTACCTGAGTTTTTGGTTATCAATACCCAGAAAGCCACGGTTTTGGAAACCGTTTTTTTGCTAATTCGCAGTTTTTATAAATGCACCGTTTCGTAAAGCTATCTGCTGTTTATTCCTTCATCATTCCTGAGTTCATGATCGCGTCTCCCACACTGTTCCTCGATTACTGGAGTCTTTCTGGATTTCCAAATTCCTGTACCAGCCTGAGGTCTCAAATGGGAGTGTCACTTACTTACTTAGTTCTCATTAACGAAAAAGCTCCCTGTATTCTCGACCACTAGTGCTATCCTGAATCATCTATCGATGTAGCCACTCTGAGATTATCATGACCAGGGCTACCCTGAAATCTCCAACACGAGTGCCACAGTTGTTTTCCAGAAAACGAGGGCGAGACTGCGTCCTCGATCAAGACTCTAATCCCGAGCTCACTAATACGAATTTTACCCTGATTTTTAATCTGCGAGTACCAACGCTCCGCGACTACGAGACACATTTCAATTCTCCGATGAAGAGCTCTCACTCGAGTCTTCGATCACGAGTGCCACCCAAAGCTGTCGATTCCGAGTCCCTTCAGGGGTCGTCGATCACAGGTGCGTTTCTCAGTTCTCGATCACGGAACCTGCCCGGAGTCCTTGAATACACGGGCCGACGTATGTTCTCTGTCACGTGTGTCAAAGTAACGCTTCGTTTACGAATCCCGCTCTGAGACTTGAAACACGAGCTCCACCCTAGGTTCTCGACGAGGTTCTCGATCCTGAGAGCGACCCTCAGTTCTCGACACCGAGTCCAACACTGGTTCCTCGATCAGTGGAGCGTTCTAGAATTTTCGAATACGAGTGCTAATCTGTATTTTCGATCACGAGTGCTACCGTCAACTCTCGCTCGATAGAGCCGCTCTTTGTTCACAATGACCAATGCCACGCTGCGGTGATTGATCACGATCACAGCCGTGACCGTTCGATCATTGCTGAGATCCCGAGTTTTTGACCATGAGTCTCAGTCCACGTACTCGACCAAGAGCTCCGTCACCATCCTCGATCACTGTCGTGATCCTGAGTCCTTGGATCCGAGTGCCAGGCTGTTGTTTAGGACACAAGTGCGACCTTGATTCCTCGGTCCCGATGCTTCGCTGGTTAATCGATCACGAGTGCGACGTTGAGTTGTCGATCATGAGTGTCACCCTGAGGTCTCGATCACTAATGTCACTATGTGTTGTCAACCACTAGTACCACCCTGAACTCTTGACCGATACAGCAGCCCTTAGTTAGCGGCTCGAATTTATAGTCGTAATCCGGAGTCCGGATAAGCTAATCCGAGGTGCCACAATCGCCAGTCCTGACAGATTCGTGAGCTGGCCGCACCGATTGTGGCGCCTCGGATTAGTTTATTCGGACTCCGGATTACGACTATAAATTCGGGCCTACGATCACGTGTGTGACCCTGACTTTCCTATCATGAGTGCTAAGCTGCACAGTACATGGCAAATTTTTTCTACTCTTCAAAATTTCTTTCCAATCCAATAACGGATTGCATCGAGACCTGATAATACGGCAAAATGTAGGTAATTACTTATAGAAATTTGTTCACTCTTCCCTGAAACTTGATCCTTGTCCCTATAGAAGCCACTCATCCAGATGAACACATCACTTTCTAAGACAGTAATATCCTCTTAGCAAAGAATGGTTCTCGCATCATGCAGCCTACCGAAATCAATTTTGTCTTGCACGGTTAATCATTCTAATATCTTGGAATATGTATGAGTGTATCCTCAGCCTAATCTTAACCGAAGTTTCAATGCCGTTCGGATCTCATATGACTATTAGAGTACAAATACAGATTCGGATGACTCCACCAGCTTCCGAAAGATCCCAATATCAGAGTGATCAATATCATCTCGATATCATTAGTCCTGGTGTCCTGATTCGAACTTGCTTGTCTTTTTGTTGTTGTGAATAATAGATTGATTGGCGCAACATAGCTCGTATGTCCACCCAGAAAGCTGTGATCAATGATATTGGAATGTTCCGAAAGCTGTAGGAGTTATCCGATGTTGCATGTCTATTTTCAAAACTACATACGATTCAAATGACATTGATCCTTTGGGTTGGGCTGAAAATACACGCACTCATGTTCCAAGGTGGGGATAATTATACGTGTATGCAAGACGATGTAGATTTTGGAAGTCTGCATAGTGCAGGAACCATTTCCTGCCTTGGAAATATCACTGTCTCACGATTTTCTGCTATAGATGAATTCTGAAAGAAAAGAATCTTGGCCCTTGGTGCGATGGGTTCCCGATCACTAGTTTGATTCTGAGTTTTCGAACATAAGCTCTGGGCTGAGATCTCGATCATGGCTGCTCCTCTAAGTTACCCCCGGAGCTCTCAGATTGCGAATGACGAACTAAATTCCCAATTACCAGTGCCACCCTGGGTTTTCGATTCCAAGTCCCATCCTGAGCCCTCGGCCACTGGTCCGTCCCTGAATTCTAACACACAAGTGCCTCGATGGGTACGAGTGCCGCACTAGATTGTTGACCACAAGTTCCATACTGACCAGGAGAGTGTTTCAGATCCGGATCACGGATTTGGCTGAGACTTTTGGAATAGTCTTCTTTCGGTGCCAAAAGATGATATCCAAAGTTGTAGACCCTAACGCTCAAGCGTTGTGGAGCTACAGCCATGGACATTAGCATTGAAGGTATACCTATATAAGTGTCTTTTAACATGGGCCTATATTGGCAATGCTAATATTTGTGGCTCTAGCTCCACCACGCTTGAGCGTTAGAGTTTATAATTTTGGGTTTCATCTTTTGGCACTCAAAGAAGACTATTCCAAAAGTCTCAGCCAAATCCGTGATCCGGATCTGAAACACTCTCCTGGTGAGTTGTCGATCACAAGTGCCACCGGGAGTTCTCGATAACGAATATCACACTGAGTTTCGACCTCGATAGACAACGTGATTCCTCGATCACGAATATCACACCGAGTTATCTATCACGAGTCACCCTGACTCCTCGATTATCAGTCTCGCCTGGAGTTTTCGTAAACGAGGTGCGACTCAAGTCCTCGAGCTCAAGATCGCTGAGTTCTCGATCACACTTGCCACCCTGAGTTACTCGGCGAGTTCTCCGATCACGAACGCCACCCTGGATTTTTGATCACGAGTGCCATGCTGGAAGTTCGATCACTGGTGCTCCGCTGAGTTGTCCATTACGACTTCGAGAAAGCAAAAACTCAGAACCAATACAGACAAGGATGCACGACTTCTTGCTTGATGATATCTCAACACTACAAGGTATCGAGCAGGTCAAGAATCGACAGATTCACGATCTGGAATCGGGGACAGTTAAGAGATGTCTACGCTCCGCTCACATTGAATCCGGTGAAGTTAATCGATCTTTCTCTTTTGACAAATATATAATGTACGATAGGAAACATTTCCACCTCTTTGATGCACATTTCTTGGTCTCTAGTTGCATCTTGCAAAGCATTTGCGGGGAATCTGACTGCACAAACTCCTTAAGTATTCTCCCAATCTTATAGTCCTTCTGAATATATTATCTGTTCTGAAAACTAGGAATGGACTCCCGAGAAGAACGACATTCTGACGAGTTGGACAAACAAGACGGCGCTGTGGAGTCTTCCACAGAAGACAAAAAGTTTCATTTCCAGCCCGTGCAATACTCTCAGGATTATCACGGGCTGGTACTCAATTCTCGTTTCATTCGAGAACACGAGCAGAAGAGCCGGGAGCGGTTGGCGGGCTTCCCCATATCTGAGGAGAAGAAGGCTATGATAGCTCGACACGAGAGCTACTATCCCGGCTACATTGACGAAGCCGGGAAAGTCAAGCCTGGTCTCAGGGCAGGATGTCGGCTCCAGCCCCATTGCCTCGAGCACGATGACCCCACTTTCTCGTCTCTATCAGATTGCGAGTCGACCGCCAGCTATGGCTTCGGATCCCCGCTGAGACCGACAACTGCATCGGTAAGTGAACTACTTTTTTAGAACTCTCTGTAGTTCAGTTAGAAATCAATGTATGAGATATAGGTAGGCCTGAGATTTCCCTTTTAAGCTCTTCTTCTTCAAGAATAAGTCAAAATGTGAACATCTAAGATCCATCAGGGTTTGGGAGATTTTTTTGGATCTTCATGCATCAGTTCTAATGCTCGCCACTTATAAAATATTGAGTACTCTGACAGGTTAAATATCTTTCGAGATTATGGCAGAATTTATGTAACCTTCTTCATTTTGAACGCTGCAATCAATAAGCAGAGATATCAGAACACAGTTGAAGAATTTCAGAAAATCAGGAATGAACCTTTGTATAACGGCGTGAAATCCGTTGCTTATGCGTGATCACGTATAGATTCTTTGAAAGATCTCGCCCTGGACTTCCCTGAAACGCACTCTTTGGGAAATTTCTGAAACATTTTTCGAAGTGAAGAGCCGTATTCTTCATGAAACATCATTTACGACCTGGGTTTGAGCCGGTTTTTCTGCATATTTTGGCATTTTTGCTATCGAAATCATGGAGGATGTTATATGATAAAATGGTTTTTTGTGGGGGAATTGGGAAGTGGTTCTCACGGCATCTCTTACGGGTAAATTTGACAATATAGCCCCAGAAATGGGGAGCGGTTGATGATTTCGGCCTCGCTGCTCATTTATAACAGTTTGAAAGCACTCATCTGCTCTGTAGTAGATGCGCCGTTGATGTCTTGTAACAATTTTCGTAGAAATTGATATGAAAAAGTTTCGTCAAGTCACATTAACTCCGGTCTTCATGTGGATGCTAGGAAAATACAGAACAGCTTTTATGCGATATGAGATGTTCATGTTTTGTACCATAAAGTTGGAAAGGATTGAGCACTTATTGATCTCGGACAGTTAGAAACTTTCGCTATGATAAGTTGATTGGCGTGATTGACGAGAAGTAGAGGAGACTTCCATAGTCGATTGCACACTGTACAATGTAGTTTATTTTTCATTAACATCGGAGATATGAGCGTGAAGAGGTCGATCAGAAATAGACGAAACGATGAAATATATATTACTATCTACGAAGTGTGTTATGCTCACTAATCCTAATCTTCCTGGATCAAGAAAGAGTGACATAATTTACAAAACTGACTCTCACCTACTTTTGATATGGGCAAATCTCACGAAGTATGCGGTTTGCCCGAACAGGCCTATTTTCACGTTGTCAGAAGAACAGTTGCGTTTTTTCCGCCGCTGGCATTAAATTATTTGAAGATCCGCTCATATTCAACAGTTCCACATCATTCAGAAGTCTATTATTTGCAATAGAAAGGTACTGGGAGACGCTTCTTCGTGACAAAATCGCAATTTTCGACCGAACAGGGCCTTGCTTCTCTCACGCCTTAGCTCGCCACAGGCGGGGCGATTCGCCGATCGGTCTGAAAATTGGATATGTGATGGATTATAATATATAGAAACATATAATTTTCGCCCGAGGCTGTGCCTATCTATGCGTCAGAGTGGCGATGATTCGTTAGAGCGAACTCCGATTTTACATTTTTCCCTGTTTCGCTCTTCTGATAGATGCAGCACTCGGGGCGGTGAATATTTCGTATCTGTAGAAACGACATCTTATTTTACATCCAAAAACCTACAAATCTAGCCCAAGAACGATAGTGTGCTCGATTCCGCACGACGATGCGGCTTGAAATGAGAAAAGTTATTTTTGCGTGAATGGGGTCAAAAAAATCATTTTTCATGTAGCACATGAAGATTTCGATTCCGTTGGGATTGAAACCACGGGTGAACTGATATTTGTACCTCAAAAAATGACTATGAGAATCGCCCCTGCTACAGCCTCAACTCAGTCGTGATGCGAGGCTTGTGAGGATTGACAAATGACGAAAATGAGCGTTTTGGCGGCTGTGGGACATCTTCATTTTGTACCACGGTCCTCCAGAACACACTGTAAGGTATTAAACCTATCTCTGCTTCTCTATTCCAACACCAAGGATGCCATGTATACACATACACTGTGACAAATTTTTCCGAAAAACTTCAACCAACTGGTTGAAGTTTTCATTCAACCAGTTTGGTTGAATATTCAACCAATGTGGATTATCACAATCTGTCCGTGCGGTTCCTGCATACCAGGTTGTCCACCTGAGAGGAGCAGAATATGATGGATGGTCATAAGGGTAGATAAGGATGATGGGTCGATGGTTGATGAATGGATGGTGGATGAGTTCGATAAATGGATCGAGAATTGGATGGTGGGTGGACGGATGGATGTATGGATGGAGTGATGGATGATGGGTGGATAATAGACGGATGCATGATGGATAGATGGTCAATGGATATTCCATCGACCATCCATACATCCATCACGGAATATAATTGCTTGGTTGAAATGTTGGTTGAAAATTCAACAAATTTTTTACAGTGTACAAATGTGCCAATGAGAATAACGGAAATATGAGGGTCCCATCCAAATACATGGGGAATCTTCTATTCCCTCACAAATCCACGGCGGGGCTCCAAAATGATTTACGCGAGTATTTCATCATTGTTTGAGCATTACTTGGACCAAACAAAAGTTCATGGGAGGTGTGCTGCTATTCTGGAAATTCTCGAAATTTCAAAGTCGAAATCGCATTGTTCCTGAGATTTGCCCATTATACTGGTTTTACATACAACTATCTATCTCACATTCGGTATTGTATTGACTTAGAGTTTAAGAATGACGACGACACAGCCACTAATGTCTTCGATTTTCCTCTTAGGAGGTTGACCAATCACCTTCTTCAAGTCTCAGGAGTCCTCCAGTGAGCTCGGCAGAATGGACGGGTGTTCCCCAGTCAACGCCAAAACTCGCAGATGCACTGATCGTGTCACAAAGTCCCATACTGAGCCGACCGAGGAAGGAGCGCCTCGAAGCTTTCGCGAGAGCGAAAACCCTCCAATCTCAAGTACGTCAAAAAACCTTCTGAGCACCACTCATCTCAACTGTATCAACTCACTTAGTTATTCGCTATTAATCTTTCTCGATGAAGTATACATTCAAATTATGAATTGCTGACGTTTTTGGCATCAATCGAGAATGGATTTTACTCCACTCTCGATCAATGCACCTTTAGAGCCTCGTATGGTTCCGAGGATGCATCTAAAGGATTTTGATGGAAAGGAATGAAAAGTAAAGATGAGAAATGAGAAACTTTACGAAAAAATTTGGATTCTACGCTGATGTTATGCGTGTTTCGCCCTTCTCTCATTGCTCGGGTTTTTCAAAGTGGTGGAAGAGCAATGAAAGTTTAGCACTGACACGCGGCTCAAGTGGCCGAATGTTCGATGGTTTGAACGTCCTTATATACGAAAGTTCATCTCCGTTAAGCGCTTGCGAGAAAGGTCATTTTAACCCGCTATTTCCATTTGATTTCTCAACATTTTTACTTTGGCAGCTCTTTGGCCTTCTGCCGGAGATATATGTAATCAATTTTGACATTCGATCGATATGATCGGATATCGTATTGATCACTCGCGGGAATTTCAAATTATGAAGATGTAATTTTTCGGTCTTTGCGAGTTAAAGTATAGATTCCTCTAGAGTACCAAATGAGATATCAATCGTGTATTTAAGATTATATGTACATAAGGATTGAAATTGATGATTGAAATCTTCGCAAGATCGGGAGCTTGGCGGCTTCCATATTTCTAAAATGTAAACTCATTCTAGAGGATGTGAGAGTGTAATATGTTGTGCGATAGTCATTTTAATCAAGTAATACATCTTGGGTAGTGAGAGATATGAGCCATTCTCCATAAGCGCGTCAATTTCGTGTAATGGCTCGCAATTTTCCAGAGGAATATACTAGCTTATTAGGAAGTTTTTCATGACTTGAGACAACATGTTTCCCGTCAATCACATGTATATCCGGGCCATGATTTCTCTGGGAAAGGTATGATACGACTGATTTCATCGTCGAAATGTAAACTCCGTGACTGTAATTTGGAAAATCGACGATTTTGTGAGGTCATTAGTATATATCTAGAGCGAGTGATCTGGTAAGATCATGAGCAAATCAAGCCACGGAGCAAGAATCGCGGCGTCAGCTTGTCCAAGATCATTTCGACATTTAGTATAGCGGTTGCCCGCTGCTCGTCGTGAGACAGGATATCGGGGTCAGACGGATATTATTTAAGGAGGCGCGGAATCGCGCCCGGGAGCTTACGGTCCGAGTCAGTCACGCGAGACAGGTAAACGCAGCCACGGATTGGCCCTGTCAGTAGAAGTCAAATCATTTGATAGGTCTCTTTACATTGAGATACTAGCCGTGGAATAAAGGAACAGTCAACCTTATTCTCGTGTCAAGATCATTCTATACACCCAATCCCTTCTGTATATTCTGGGGCGGCAGTACCGCACCAGAGACGGAAACCCAGAACCCCAATAACGTAACAATTTGGTCCCAAGTTCTCACCGCTCTGACAAGTAAATGAGTTATCTTGCATAGGGTAGGTGATTTGTTAGAGAGATTCATTCTACGTTGCTGTGCGTTCAGATTTGGTTGGCCGAGACATCATACGTTCATCTATGGCGAAAATGGAAGATATCCTACCCACCAGGACAGTTTTGAGTACCATTTTTTTCTTCTGAATAAAGATGTCCGAAATGACGCGCTTATGGAGAATGACCCATGTGGAGGTTTTCGTTTCGCTGGTTGCATCAATCAAATTAGGCAGTTCGATTTTCTGATGGCAAGAGGACTACAAAATCATTAGCCCCACATGAATCATCGGAGGAATCGCAATTCGAGCTGAACCATCACAAGCCAATGTTACAGATTATGGAATTCGAAAAAATATATATTTCAGACGATTCTGTTTGAATGCGCGAGTATAACATATGCCATGACATCAGGAGTATGATTTTTCATTGTAGTGATCTGATTTTATGCAGGTCGAGTCAGAGGAGGCTGATCATCCTGACGTCGAGCCTCCTGCGAGCGATGATCTCCAGGGCAGTCCATTGCACAGGCCGAGTTCTTTGACCGTGGAACGAGGCAGCAAACTGTCAACAGGAGTTCCATGTTCGAGGTAAGTAGATTCAGCTATTCCGCTAACCTTGAGTCGATTGCTACATGCTATCTTTCGAGATGCCAAAACATGCATGTTAAAGTTCTATAGAATGTGTTTTCTGTCGAGGCCTTTAGCATAACGTGAAATAATCACATATTCGGGTCAAGATGTTCAACTCCAGACCGCTCAGAGTGTTATACCCGGAGTGCGTTTCAATTCTTCACCTCACGCCTCGTCAACTTAGAAAACCGGAACTAAGTCTGTGCTCATCGAAGGATAAATTATTCAGAAGTATGTCTAGAGCAGATGTACATTGCACAAATGCGCATCAATACAACTCATCAATCAAAAATGTACAAGATTTTGATAATTGTTGGTAAAACTTGAATCGATCTTGGAGGACAAGAAATCTCGTGCAAAGAATATTACAACACGTACTTTGACAAATTCATCTATTTGCTACGTTTCGTCAAACGGATCTGTTGACTTCATCAGGCTACAAAAAAAATTTATTTATCACATCACAACACTCAAAATTTTGAACAGAATCACAGTATTCACAATAATTCATTAAAATCACAAATATAATTACCACTATTGGAAGATCCTATTAGCGCTTAAGTTACGTGTTGAGAAATAAAATAGTAATTATTTTAAATATATAGGCTCGAGAGAGTTCATTTGTCAATATTCGACTACATTTGACTCATATTCAATACCGAGCATATACAGTTCTCGCACGCATAATAAAGATTCCTTATCCTCCAAGATCGATTGAAGTTTTACCAACATTTATTCACTGACGGGGACGATTCAGGATTCTCTACAACAGGATTTTGATATTGCACAACATAGTGATACAGCAAATTTTGATTCGCATTCGATTGATCTCAAGTGGAAGACTACATTCTTGTAGCTAATAGAATTTATTAGAGATACATGCACACTATGGATCGGATAGTATACGATTCCAGAATCGTACATTACTGTGAACAAGTTTTCAGAGCCAACTAGAGATGTAGCACTTGATCCCCTAATTGGGAAAGTCAGTTGGGTCTGATTCTCCTGGAAAATCCACAGTACCTCCGGTAATGAGATGATGAGTTCTCTGTACCGTAGAATGAAGTAACTTTGGAACAGGAATCCCATTTTTCCCTTCGAACTCTCGTAACTTTTATATCTCACATCATTTTGTGTATCGTGTCTGTAACCAATTGGAGGCTTACAATCCCAACTTTCAATTGCGGGGTCGATAGAGTCCATCTGAACGTCTCTGGTTGGAGCTGTACGCGCTGAAAGTTCCGTTCCGAAATTGAATCGGAATGGATGAATTTTGAAACCGTGAAAGTGAAATGTGAGAACCCCCGACTGTGAGTTGGTATACTGTTACACATTTATCTCTAAACTTTGGGAAAAGATTCCCTAACCTGGTCTTCTGCTCCCTGAGAATCAATCATCAAGCCTTATTTGAGTAACGCAAGTTACAATATCACTTTCGTGGGTCATTTCTAGAGTCACCTGTCCTCCCGAGAGAGCATGTGTTACTATTCGAATGTTCCAAAATTACTCCACTTTCCCAAGATACACAAACTCTTCCATTTCTACTCTACAAAGTCAAATCAAGGTGAAAATACACCACTGTAATGATGGATTCGTTGAAATACTGTACAAAAAAGAGTACTCCATCAGAGTTACTTCTAACTCATGTGGAAGAGGTCAGAACCATACTGATTTTCCTGGGAGACTTTTACTTGTATAAGAAATATACCTTTGGAAAAGTTTCTAGAGACAAACACACGACTGGTGTGAACACTCTCGCTGGTGCAAATCATTGCCCATACTTGTCTGAAGTGGGAAGAACAGGCATCAGAGCGATAGGATTATCTGCTCGAAGAACCGCGCGTGATCACATCTCTCTCATAGGTTGTTCCAAAGATGCACCTCCTGTTTCAAAATTTCCCCAGTTCATGGGATCTGCACTATTCAAATGGGAATATCTCTCGGCCCGTCAGATTGAAGTCACTGCCATATACCCTCCTCTAGCAACTCGTCAAACCCCAAGAATCATAAATATTTATATTTTGCTCTTTCAATCGTCACAGACCGGTCGCCACTCCACCGACTGACGACGCGGCCTCAAGGATGTATCTTCTGTTTCCAAGGGGCCTCACCGATCCCGGCATCCTGGCTCAAATCCAAGATTTCCAGGCTAAGTTCGGTGCCAGTTTATCAAACCAACACGGCCTCTTCGACCACCGGACAACACACGTGGTCCTCGAGACCAAGGACTGGTTGTTTGAGTGGTGCCAAGGTGTTGTTTTTGATAAATTGGTAGTCGGCTGTAGCTGGATCGTGGAGAGTCTTGAGGCCGGGGAAGTTCTCAATCCGGAATGGTACGAGCTATGCTCAACTTTGGGGTTCACGATCCCCAAAAAGTCCCAACGCAAATCAAGGATCTTTGACGGTTGGGCATTCCTTTGTGTGCCAGAGCCTTCTCGCTTAACATTTCAGAGAGATCAAATGACGGTGAGCTCTACTACTGTTATGCAATCTTTATTCAAATTTATTATGAGTAGATTTTACAAGAAAAGAGAGATGAGATCCACTCTGACCGTTATTGATGGAGATCATGGATATTTGATCAATGAATTGAATGTGCTATTGTTTTACATCCGAGTAATTCTACTCAGCGAGACTAATAAGACGTCATCGTCGATTGACTTTACTTACTCGAACCGGAATAATGATTTTTCTGATTGCATGATACGTGTAATTTCGAGAACAAGGAGAAAAACTTGTTATAGTGAGAAGTCCCTTCCCTTATTTGATCCATACATTGATGTACATTTTCATTCCAGGAACTTCTGGAAGCTGCAGGAGGTGAGGTGGTATCAAAACCTTCAGACCATGTCCGAAGCCGGTACCGTGTATGCATCATTGGGAATCATGAATCTTATCCGGCTGAAATGAGTGAGTTGCTCAATTCTAATCGAAAATTTCTCGATCGTTGTTCCACCAATGATTACTCAACTCATTCTCTATAGCATTCAGTTACTGATCCTTGATATGAGATTTTTTCATCAGAACTAGGATAAACATATACGTATACGTACCACAGAGTTTGTAAATTTTCGATTTTATGATGTCTCAGAAGAGGCGAGACGTCGTTCGAAGTTCAATCATGCATTCAGAATTTCTTCACCACTATGTCGTGACTCGTTCCTCTCACTCATTCTTATGGACCCCAAGTCTGATATAATATCCAAGTTCAGTCCCTAGGAATAATCATGATCTGGACCTGGATTAAACATCTTTACAGCTTTTTTCTCTTAGTCGAATCTTACGCATGGAACTAATTTTGAATTGCCCAGAAATAGTCCATCCAGCATTGCTTTTTTGTAATTTTCCACCATGGCTCAAATCGAAGTTGCAAGATTCTCATTTTCCCCAAAATCTCAATCACGAAAGATAGCCTTGCTAATCTCATCAACTTGAAATGACGCGAAAAAACATGGAATGCTGTTTACCCAAATGTGTCGAATTTTTGTGATTTTTATGACTGCGGCATCGATTTTCACCCTCTAGAATACATAAAACAATGAGAATTGATTGAATTTATCGCTTTAGAATGGAATATCATCATGAAGTCAATTAATATTCATCATTGCAGTGACAAAACTCGTTAAGAAAATGACCAAATATGATTGGTTGATCAAGACGGTCGGTTGGCTGTATCAATCAATTCTCCATGACAGCCCGCAAGATTTGTAGCTTCTTCGATGGTTTAATTCCATCTAGTACTGCTTGCAATGGGTAGGTTTCACGCTTTCTCCTTTTTCTTGAATATACATCGAGATTGTAGCTAATATAATCGGGGGGGGGGGGCTATCAAATACGCGAAATACTACCTCTCAACGAAAAAAGAACACTAGGCAAATTTGAGTGTCCCGCCAGAGACACAGACCTATTCTAAAGAACGTCCGATTTTATCAAGTTCTTCTTCCTCTCCCCAGTTGATGATGAGAAACGATCCCATCGAGTTTCTTGTATCACGAAAGAGGATGCAAAAATTCTTTTACCAGTTCGATGATAATCTTTAGAGAGCTTGTTTTTCCATCCCAGTTACGAGACTTTAGCGTTCTTGAGATTGATCAAAATGTTTTCATGCCGTGAATCTTTGATATTCGATAGCTCCTCGACCTCTTTGCAGATTATTATTCTGTACCATCCCGAGAAATCATGTTACTCTCAGCACTTAGTTGAGTTTGATAACATGTATCATGTTTCCTATAACTTGGATCATCGATACCTATCGCTTGACTTCTTGAAGGACTCCGCGACTTGTATTGACAAACACGAAGCCGGATCATTTTGACATTTTCTCCGCAATTTTATACCTGATACAGAAAAACTCTAGTTGTGTAAAAATTATAAATATTCATCGAGATACTTTTGTCTCTTTGGTGGCGCACTTGTAGTTGTCTTTCACTTCTCTTTTATGGAAAAAAGTTCTCGTAGTACTTTGAACCCGTGAAGTTCGAATAAAATTCATTCAAGCTCAAATATTTTACACAGAACCACAAATTTTGAATCTCACTTGGAGAATTCTTTTCCCAAATTCCTGTCTTCCAACCTTTTGAGTTCCAGACCAACGTAAGGATAATCGTGAGGGAATTTTGGACGATTTCTCACCGCTCAAAAAGTATCCATCCAATTAATGAATCATGAGATTTCATTAGATGGATTTCACGCAAAAGCGGCTTACGAGAAGAGTCATCTCTCGGATTTTTCTCGAACCTTTCTTATCCGATTCTATGGCCCAAAATAGGAACTGTGAACCAACTATGGGGCACAAACGAATTTTGTTCTTCCGTAGCTCTCATATCCGTCAAAAAAGCGAAAATATATCGTGTCAAAAACGATGCTTTTTTATTCACTCAAATGAGTTCGTTTCGAGTCCTTCGCCAGGTACAAAGCTGCTTGTGGCATCTGGAAATGCATAGAAACCCATTAGAAACATTCTTGCGATGTCATTTCTGGCGATTTGGGAGCCTCCTGGGGTCATAAAAGTGATTTCCACCAAAACATTAGTTTCTATGCAAACCATCAATGAAATTTTTCGAAACTTACATTTTAAACGTAAAATTTTGCGTTCTTTCGAAAAAAATTAGTTTCGAAGTGGACTGAGGCGATCCAAGCTACTTACGAGGCCTTTAACAAAAATGCAATTTTTTAGGTAATAGAAAAAAGTCATTTACTGCGCACGCGCATGAACTCAGACTTGTGGAATTATTCATAATGGAAAGCTGACGTAATTTCCTACAAAATGACCACTGTCAAAGTTCGATTTCATGGTCTAGAACAGGATCCACAGTACAATGAATCACATCGAATCAAAAGCACACGAAAATTCAACCCATTAGCGCTTGCTGAAATGACACATTTACGAGATCTTTTCGAGAGTCGTTTTTGATACGCAAGAGCCCTGACCTTCGAAGCGAAAAAATGCGTATTCCCATCTAAATCAACTCTCTTCAAAGTGGAAACTTAATTCCTAATTCAATTTTCATCGTGATAATCGATACATTGTCACTCGAGACATGGAAATATCATATCTGTGGACTCTAAACCTCAAGATCGTGGTATAAAAGTGGAGTATTGACATCCGGAATAGCATCAAACTGGACAAGTTTCCTACCGCGCCAGTACGGGCACCATAGAATGGCATCAACACTGTTTGTTTCTGTCGATATCTTGGACCGGGATTCGTCGATTAGAGTTCTTTGACCGGTGGTCCTTGTAGTTCAGGACCCAATTACACGGTCTAGTTGGCCTTCCAGGGGGATATCTATCGATTTTGGGTATCAAAATCCCATCTGGTCACAATTTTTAATGTAAAAAATTATAATTCTTGGCAAGAAACTGAATGTAGCTCTTCAGGATCGCCTCAAACGGAATTCTACATTACATATTTTGAAAGTGGAGATAATTTTACGTGGAGCCCATTGACGTTTAAAAAAAAAAAACACTTTTATGACTTCAGGAGGCTACCAAGTCACCGGAAATAACTTTGCAATAATGTTTTCGATGGGGTTTCTGATGCCCTTTTAGATGCCGTGAACCGCGAATTCGTACTTATCGAAGAACTCGAGATATTCTTATTTTAAAAAGAAAAAAAAGCATCTTTTTTTACACGATGGATTTTCGCTTCTTTGATGACGGATTTGCGCGCTACGGAGGAACAAAATTTTCTTTAGGCCCCTAAGCTGGTACAAAGTTTCCTATTTTGAACCATATAGAAGCGAATAAAAAAGATTCGAAGGAAAGTCTGAGATGACCCCTTTCTGTAGCCCCCCCCCCCCCGTGCATGGAACCCATCTATACTTGAAAATCATTATATCGAGTCATTATTTGAAAGATAGAAAGTAAAGTCACGAAAAGTCGTATTTGAACTCATCTTATCCTAAATTTGAGATGATTTCATTAGATCAAGGAATTTCGTGTTAATTCCAAAACCCCAACGTACCCAGACGCTTGAACCAAGAATTCTTAAAGAGAAAAGACTTGAAAAGTACTAAGGCAATCAAATATGCAAATATCTGGATGCTCGAACTAAAACAATCATGTGGGATGGAAGCCAACCCCAACAACACCTAGGAAGGCAATCAAATTCACAAACACCCAGATGCATATACGAAAATTTTTTCTTGAAACAGTAGCCGATTTGATAGCTTTTCTTCCTTTATTTTTGGACTGGTTATTCCTTTGCAACAAATTTTCACCTCGAACATACGGGGACTTGCGGTTTAATTCTTTCCTTTCACCATTTCAAGCTGAAAAAACCAGATACTTCTAGGTTCGGTTGGTTTCCTGAATTATAGTATGGATTTTTTTCCTCCACGTGAATCGAATATTTGCCAGTTTGATTGTCTCCTCCTCTTCAGGATTAGAGTTTGCTCGACCACTACTACAGTAGCCAATATATCCGCCAGTGTTGGTTTCTAATATTTTATGATCATTTTCTTGTGATGAATCAACGAAATTTGAGGAATTCTGGAAAATTTCTGTCGATTTTAGGAGTATAATAAAGCACGGATGCGGTTTCAATGTGAAAATACGAGAGAAAAAAAGGTGAAAAACGAAAATTATTCAGAATGTCAATTATATTATCTCTCAGCTTTTGCCACGAACGAAATTCAGACAAGAGAATGGCATTTAGAGGGCATGGGGCTGTCCTGTAGTGCATCTACATATATACGAATTTGATTGCATCATTTTTTCTGAAGCTAACTTTTCTCTTTCTATGAGAATTCTGGGCCAAGATTTTGCTTGGAGCTCTCAATTTGGTGCGACTGAGAGTTACAATGATCGAGGGTTGATAATGGGAAGTTTCATATGGCCAGTACCGGACCAATGTTATTTCTTCAAGACACTTACTTCTGAAAGCAACTCAATATGGGATCACAGATTATAGTTTCCATTGTACATATGTTTTCCATTGGAATAGATGTTATTGACGGAGGAAATATTTGCAAGGGATTATTATCAAGAAAGAAATACACCTAGATCCAAGATCAAGTGTTGAATTCTTCAAAGAATGTAGACGGTTCTCATCGAGGTTCTCATTCCTCCTTGAAAAAACGACGTTGTCGATCAAGTTTTATCGGAAAATCTCAATTGATTTATCATAAAAGTTGAACGCTTTTCTGTGACACTGTAGTCTAAGAAAAATTCCTATGATTTCCTGGAAATGTTGAAAATCAGGAGATACCTCCTGGCGTGTTTGTAGAAGTGCCTTTAACTCATATTTGCTTCCCCTCCCCCCTCCCACCCCCCTACACGGAGGAAAATTTCTCGGGGCGAGTCTATGAGACACTCCCTTTTTGCATTCGTGAGAAATATATTATGAAATCATGTTTTTTATCACAGGTCCACTGTAGCTGTCTTTGTGGTCATCCATCTCACTGGTATAGAAGCAATTTATTCAGAATACTTGAATTGATCGACAACACCTTCATCTTCAGCTGAGATAAAAAGCTTCAAGATCCCAACAAACGTTGGTCACACGCTTCTAGATACTTATGACCCAGTCTTTGTTATCCTCTCTTTTATGGCCTCATAGAAGAGTTTTACTGAGCTCGACATAAGCTTATCACTAATAGTCGAAAGTTTCACATCAACGAACACTTTTTTCCTGAAACCCTTTCTCAAAAGCTTTGAAATGATGCCAACATGGGTTTAATTTTCGAGAAGAGACTTATTGAAAGAGTATCTGTCCATACCGAATGCCCATTGCCGAAAAGAAGAACCCAATTTACTTCTAATATTGCCTCGAATTGTATCCATAGGTTATTCATAAGTGCATAGAATCCAAATCAATGTTGAGGTTCTGCACACGATTGGTGTCAAACATTTCTCGTGATTCGAATGATTCGATCCAACTATTATTGATTGAGTTTATTGCACTATCATAAAAGTTCGTCACGAATATTTTATGTGATCCTTGTTTGTCGAGAGATACACTGCATGAATTTCAACCAAAATTTTCAGCCACAGTGATTGAATACAAGAAAGCGTGGTTGAATCGAAATTCAAGCACGTAGTTGAAATTCAGCCAACGTGAATGAAACTCGATGAATGTAATTAAATGTGGACGGCCGAGAATATTGATTTTTTGTAATTTTGGTAGAATATAAAAGACACAAAATTACGATGATTGTTATAAGGGTGTAAAACTTTTGAAATACATAATATATTTCAGAGCTATCGTATAAGAATATACGATCATTTACTTTGATTTCGAATAGTATTGAGAATACCTCATTATGTTCTAGCTCGTGTCAAGTAAAAAAAGTCAATTCACGAACGTACGTCACTGAAATTTTCGATATTCATAGCAAGTAGCTGGACTATTTCGAGGTTGATACACTCGATAGAAAAAAATACGTAATCTGTTTAATAATAAATAATTTTCTTTGTGAAGCCTACCACTGGCTGAATATGGTTTGTCAATCGCTTCTACGACCGGAGCATCTGAATCTCCCGAGTTAAGAATAAAACACTCGAGAGCTGTTCCTTAGGAGCTTCAAAGAATCTGTAGTATGAGTTGATCAGAGCTATAAAACCAAAGAAACGAGTCATAAGTTGTATGGCTTTCGATTTGGAATACAAATCCTCTAGTGGCCACGTGGAATATTTCTTGTTTCAAACTGTTATTAGGAATAAGTTACGAATCATGAATGTCAGAGCCTATCAAATACTTCCCAAGATTCCTGGTAATCGACCATTCTGTAGCTGCACATAGGGGAGAATGTGCAAATCGATTAATAAAAATCCGGGTACCTGAATTAGTTCTTATTTTGTTAACACACTTACGAAGAATATATGTATATGTTACCGGCAAAAGCCTAAATCCGGTAATTCGCGAAATGCCGGTATGGTCCCGACAAAAGTTGAAATTGAAAGAAATTATATATTTTAATGTGAGAGATCCGGCTTTATTATAGTCCGGGGTCTAGGTAGGCTCCCGTATGCACTTTGAGGTGCGACCATGAAACAAACGTATTTTAACGTATTTTTTTGCGTAGAATCCGAATCCGTCATTATTTTTTACATAAGTGGTGCAGAAGACCTTCAAAAATGCATTTTTCTAACCTAAAACCGGTGTTCTCGTGAGCTTGTTAATAGCAATCGTGTTTCATGTTTTAGAAACCTCTGCATGAGTTGAGATATGTCGTGAGAGGTATCCGAGCATCAATTTTGAGTCCCTGAGGAGGAATATACAGGGTGCTTTCCGCTGTAACCAGCGCTGAGTATATCAGAAGGGGCCTGCTGCGCGAGACTTCTCGTCTCAAGCGAGATCAAAATGTCTCTCTCACATCGACATCCTAGTGCCACAATAACATCAGCTCTGACTCCCCCTTACCCCCCCCCCCCCCAGCAATATACAGGGTGCATTTCCGACAATTGCAGCCAACGTGGATGGAATTGATTTGAAATGATCCATTTGACGTAGGAAGGTTTCAAAGAAGGTAGTCTTTTCCACATCACGATTCCATCGAAAGATATAGATCGATCATCCTCAACTAGTCAATGATCGTTTTGAACTCTTTCATGGGTGTTGAGTAGGAGGATTGCTACACCAGGTCAACACGTTTCTACTTTCCCGTTATCAATCGGTAATAAAGGATGCCCTTCAAGTCAGCCGATATTTATTTTTACAAGTACCCTTTTTCTGACAATGGCAGTACGAACAACATGCAATTCCAGCACTAACACAGATACATGAAATGCGAGAACACGTATCACAAACGCAATTGGGCACAATTTCGTCCAGAGAAGGGAACAAACTAGATACTTTTTGGGGCATCAAAAGATTATTGTCCTCTACAAACCCGAACGATAGAGGATCCAACTTGATTTGCATCTTTTTTAAAGCAATTAACTTGATTATATGTGCAGTAAAATGCACGGCGAATGTGCAGTTCTATGGTTGCTGTGGTTGGTGGTAGGTCACAATTTCCGATGGTGAAAACTTGAAGTCGTTCCTTCTCAATGATCTTCGTGTCAAAACTCGTTTGATTGTTGTTTGCCGTAACCATAGCAACGTTAGGATAGTGATATGCGGAGTTCCTCTATACAAAAAGTAAATTTACTATATATGTATATGTATACACATACATGTATATCAGGTATACGTGTACATGCACATGATTCATTTACCAATAACTGCTCTGATAATTGCCAATCATTCGGTTCAGAGCTGACAAACATAAATATCGATAAATCTAGGATCATTTCAAATCAATTCCATCCACGTTGGCTGCATTTTTCGGAAATGCACCCTGTATATTGCTTGGGGGGGGGGGGGGGTAAGGGGGAGTCAGAGCTGATGTTATTGTGGCACTAGGATGTCGATGTGAGAGAGACATTTTGACCTCGCTTGAGACGAGGAGTCTCGCGCAGCAGGCCCCTTGTTATATACTCAGCGCTGGTGACAGCGGAAAGCACCCTGTATATTCCTTCTCAGGGACTCAAAATTGATGCTCGGATACCTCACACGACATATCTCAACTCATGCAGAGGTTTTAAAACATGAAACACGATTGCTATTAACAAGCTCACGAGAACACCGGTTTTAGGTTAGAAAAATGCATTTTTGAAGGTTTTCTGCACCACTTATGTGAAAAATAATGACAGATTCGGATACTACGCAAAAAAATACGTTAAAATACGTTTGTTTCATGGTCGCACCTCAAAGTGCATACGGGAGCCTACCTAGACCCCGGACTATTACAACACCGCGAGCTCTTGTCATATTCATACACTATCCATCTTGATTCGAATTCGTAAGTGATCGATAACTTTGCTTGGAAACTCAGCCTATAGTAGAATATAGTGCTACATTCATGGGTTTGCAATCAATGTATAACTGCTGATTCTGTGATTAAGAATGTTATCATGCACAATATCAATTTCATACGGGGTTATAGATCACATGGTCAATTCTATACATCGAATGTCTATATAATTAAACGTACAATCAACGATTTCACTTTTTATTGCAAGACGAACTTCCGTGACACTTTGAGTTGCATAGTAACTTATTCTTCCGGCACAAGCATCTATTCGAAGAGCATGCACTTCGGCGATTACAACGAAAAAAGCCTTGTCCACCTGTATTTGGACTGTTTGTCGCACCAATCTCGAAAACATCAAACTTCTTCAGCCTTCTGTACTAGCGACGAAGTTTTCGTCACTGCATCTTTTGCCTTGATAATATCCTGAAGAATAGTATCGTAATCTCTCTCGGTCATGATTTTATAGTGTTGATTCGCCGTTATTTCACCCTTGTTTGGATCATCTTCACTCATTTTTGTACAAATTTTTAAATCAGTGCACAAGAACTATAACGGACGTGAATCGATCAGTTGCAGAATCATTTGCAACGTACGTCAACCTGTACCGCGACCAAAATGTGACAATTGTTTTTGGTAGGACTCTAACTTCTCTAATTGTATAGAAAATTTCAGAATTTGCCTATTTTGCCTTTTCGAGAAAATCGATTTTGAAGTCGCTAAAATATGCCCGTCTTCCAGAGGCCACAGCTCTTCGAATATTGAGCCTAGACCAACGTATCTGGGCTCAAATCGAAGCTCTGAATTTGCCAAAATTGTTTTCGGCGTTAAACAGACCACACAATGAGCGAAAGAGATGAATTACATGGTCAAAGGTTTTCGCGTGTACTGGGTATACCTATATATACGGTACGGCAATACGGCGCGCGGAGGGGGCAACTGATCTCGAGCAGACGACAACACTGCTTTTGCGGGCTGGGATCGCCCGGATCGACGTTTGACGGGATGACTTGGGGAATATCTGTATTGGAACCTTCTACGAGGCCAGCAGAGCAGATCTAACCCCTTGCAGACGTAAAGCGGGTGCTAGAAACCTATGCATGCATCGAGATTATCGCGAGACTTGTCTTCCCGCGCTGGCGCCACCCGTCCGCCATCTCACCATATATATAGGTATACTGTGACCACGTGTAACTTATTATCGACGGTATCATCCTTCGCGATAATCTTTCTGAAGATTTAATACCTAAAACAATTTTGGCAAATTCAGAGCTTCAATTTGAGCCCAGGTACGTTGATCTAGACTCAATATTCGAAGAGCTGTGGCCTCTGGAAGACGGGCATATTTCAGCGACTTCAAAGTCGATTTTCTCGAAAAGGCAAATTAGGCAAATTCTGAAATTTTCTATACAATTAGAGAAGATAGAGTCCTACCCAAAACAATTGTCACATTTTGGTGGCGGTACAGGTTGACGTACGTTCATTTGCAGCGTTTGCTATCTGTTCCGTCACGCGCGATAAACTGACCAATAAATGTAAACACGAGCTATGACAATGGTAATTCGACGTTGTATACCCATGAATGTATCACTATATTCTACTATAGGCTGAGTTTCCAAGCAAAGTTATCGACCACTTACGAATTCGAATCAAGATGGATAGTGTATAATGAATATGACAAGAGCTCACGATGTTGTAATAAAGCTGGATCACTCACATTAACAGAGGACGGGGATTTCTTCCTATAAAAGGACCAAAAATTTTCATGGAAATTTTCATGTGAAATGTCTATATGATGAATTCTATCAATCCGAAGTTCCGGTGGGCCACTATAGTGGCCATCGCCGTCCTGCGAGGGCAGAGAGCTTTATGATTTTTTTTTCCTTTTTTAGCCTCCAAGTTCGTATTCCGATGTTTTTCGATGCTCCAAATACGAGAAAAATAGTAAAAAAAATCTTTGAGTTGTCCTTGACCGTCAAAATTGCAATTTTCATGATCATTTTTCGCTTTCCAGCCTTATGTCATGTTAGGTCAGTGGAAGCCTTATGTGATGAGATGGAGTCTAATTGACTCCATATATGGACTCAGAGACCCCAAAAACCCCTGGGTAGCGATTTCTGGGCTCCCTGAAGCACTTGAGTCGTTGGACCACTACAGTGGCCATCCCCGTCCTCTAAAGGTTAAAATATATCATTTCTTTCAATTTCGACTTTTGCCGGGACCCTTCCGGCATTTTGCGAAATGCCGAAGAACTTTTTAGTCATTTCGGGTTTTGCCCGAGAGCTTCGTCATTTCGCAAAATCCCTAGGCATTTCGCGAATTACCGGATTTCGGCTTTTGCCGGTAACATATATATGAATATACTGACAATGCCAACATTTTTACTTGTAGCTCTAAACAAGGAGCCCATTTGACGGAGTCACTCTGGATTTTTCATATTCTAGATGGTACGAGACTGTGAAAAAAGTTTGGTGAGATTTGGTGACCCGCACTTCGTGGTTCCCCCTTGTAAGTGGGAGTTTGCTTGGAGTTGGACTTCAGAGTTAATAGATTCCATTTTAAGCCAGAATTGATGTACTCGCTGTTATCACCTCGAAAAAATTATGAGATATTCGATATTCAGATTGAAAATGTTGCTACATGAAGATGAAACATGTTCTTTTGGTGCCGTCGACTCTTGACTAATTTGTACATTGGAAATGGTTATGGTATAGTTTCGATGCTTGAGACCTGCGATAAAGAATAAATTATTATAGGAATCTGCTTGATCACTCATGTTTATCTTGATAGAACTTCAAAAATTGAAATTTTTGTCGATTGTTTGTAATGAGTCAATGGTTGATGTTCAATATTTAGCACGACGTTTCGGCAATTGTTTGCCGCCTTTATCAAGACTCGGAGCAACAACATTTAGTTCTCGAGATGAACTCATTTCTTAAAATTGCCATAGACAAGTCAAATAAAATAGTGAATAAGATAAGAAGAAAAAAGAAAGAATATTCGATATACCTTAGTGAGGATAAAGTGATTTGTGAGTCCCAAGTTTTACTACTCTCTGCTGTGATGTACAAACATAAGACTGACGTATCACTCTGTGATCAATAAGAATTAAGGCACTTGATGAAGGCGACAAATAAACGCCGAAACGTCGTGCTAAATATCGAACATCAACCATTGACTCATAAAAAACGATCGACAGAAATTGAAGTTCTATAAAAAATAAATTATTATCTCTTGGGTCGTCGCGTCGGAAGCACCAAGCGTCTACAGAAATTATTTTTGAGAATGCTGCTTCAATCATTCTGAAGTATAGCTTTAGTTATCGAACATTCTACGTATACAATCAAGAAATATCAAGTGTTTCACGTAATGAATTTCGAATCCACGATGAATCTTTTCTTTGCCGAATTCATTGAGATAAATTTAGTTGAGTTTTGGAAGTCTCTCATTCTGGGAATTCGAGCAGAATACGATCCGTTTGTTCAAGTGCGTAATCATCATTGTGTAGAAACTCGATTTGAAGTGGCTTCAAAACCATGTAAATATGGGTCTTCAATTAGGTGCCGTAGATAGATGAAATAAGTGTAATAGAATTTTTAGATCCTCATTTAAGTGTTTGAGCCAAGTAATGCGTGTTAGCCTGGTCTCAATTTCGAGCATTATTTCTCAAGTTTGAGAAGTACTTACGAAAACTGCTCCTGGCTTGGTGACAGTAAAAATCGACGGGCGGACAGCCATTTCAAAAATTTCTTTGAGGACTAGAGTAAGAAGTGGAATGAAGATAATTTAACCAACCTTAGCTCAATGAGAAAAAACATCATGTATATAATTATGTATACTTTTACTACAGGTTGAACCAAATGTTTTGAGGTCTTGAACCTCGTGTCACGGAGCTAGCTATTTTCCATGACTTTCTGGCGTTAGTTCGACTGGGATCAATTTTACAGGTCAGTAACTAGATAATTTCTCTATGACATACCATATATATTGCAAACAGATGATGTTTATAAGAGAAGAACAACTGTTGGAAGCATAAAATGGATAAATTTTAGTTATGAAAGTTAGTCACTTAAAATTTTGGATCCCTTCAAACCCGGCATCTCACTTAAGAAAAATTGAAGTACTCAAGAAACGCTCATCAAATAATCTCTTAAAAAAGAAAATCCATTTTTGTGTCAAAATGGTCAAGACGCATGAGTCATGTTGAAGTTGATGTGAAAAGTTGAAAAGCACATTTGAATTGTATCATAGCACCTCCATAAATTGCACTATTCAAAACAGACTTCGAATTCCTACAATTGATGAGCTTGTGCCTAGAAAACATTTTTTGTTACCAAAACGTGGAATTAAAAGAAATGACAATCAAACTCAATTTTACGGACACGTAGTCTGCTAGAATAAGAAATACTGATCAAATCAAAAGAAAATCCTAGCTTCAGTCTTCAAAGCTTACACTTTTTTCTTTTCTCGGATACACGTAGATCACATCCAACGTATCTCAAAGATGTTTCTGCCGCGAGTCATCTTCATCATCTTATTAGTCGGTTCAGCTTCATGCACCATCATGAGAGGACAACCACCAGTAAAAATCTTAACCACTTCAGCAGAATTTCCAAATCCAAGCAAGACCACAGAATTTCTAAGATCCAGCGTGGGTTTGGAAAACACAACTCTATGGTTTGTAGAATGCGATTTTGCGCCTAACAAAGCGTATCGTATTCGTGAGTGTCGATTTCTCATAGGTACCAGCAGCTTTGACAACAAAACTCACTGGGATTCTTGTGGATTTCAACTAAATCATTCACAAAATCCTGTACACGTAGATTCAACTTTACGATCTTACCGACTTGGTTTGAACAGATATCTACTTTCTTGGTTAGACTTTGATTTTGGAGATACTTCTATCGAAACTGATCAAAATAAAATAACGGAAGTGAGTAAGGCTCACTTGAAATTTGTGACAATCGAGATTGTTAAGAAGCATAATGAGGAAATCGGTTGCAAAGCTGAGGACTTTGAAACTGTCATTACTTACAATGAGGGCGAAGAGTATCAGCTGTGGCGCACTCTAACTATTAATCTGTACGAAGATAGCTTTGATGTTATTTACATGATGACTGGTAGAAATTCTCATATCAATTATGCCCGAGAGAGATTTGATATGAAAGGAAATCGTCTTATGGGTCCCATAGTTTCTGACCAATATTTTTCAGAGGAATCTGCAAGAACTGTAGTTCCAAAATGGATATCCGAACAGGCCTCCAACGGATTCTATGCTTTATATTCACAGGAGCGTCTCAGGTTAGCGACATCTAGCGGAGGATATGTAATCCGAGATCTTATGAAAAATGAAAATTTAGATAAACTTAGGGCATGGTCTACCAGTAATGGTCTATTCAGCTATTGCATATCGTCTAAACCATCTTGGGTAACTTGGAACTGCAAACAAGCAACACTTGAAGCGAGCCCTAATTCCGAGTCTCGCTCATTTCATGCGAGATTCCGTCACTCACCTGAAACTCAGATGATGTACAATTTACCCGGTGGAGGTTTACTACTAATGACTAGCTATCGTGAGAAAAGGATTAAAAGTAACGAAGCTTTTTCATCATTTTATCTGACCTGGTTCGATTCCAGAGGACGAGGATATAGACCTGTCAAATTTGCTGAAATCGATACCAGCTCACCAATGCTCCTGGGACACTTTTTTGAAGATGATGATGGATATTTCTGTTTCGCGATGTTGCATAAGTGGGGTGACAACAGATTTCTTGTCAAGTGTTACGATGAAAAAGTACTAACTCAGAATTAATCAAGCTACCATGTACATAGCTTCATGAATTATATAGGATCCTTAAATTCTTCAGATTCGAGATTTTTCTCGAGATTGTTTGAGAGAAATGGAAGTACTGGTCATGCAAGAATGATACAGATGTTCGTAAAGCTACTTTTGGAAAATATCAGATAATTGCGTCTGTTTTGATTGCAGTCTCATGTTATCGCAAAATAAAGCACTTTTGCAACTTGAAAGTTTTTTTATTTGTAACTATGTATTAGGTTATGCTGTAGAATAAATGTACCACTGACATGCGAGTTCATTTTTCTTGAGAATCTGATGGTATGTTGATGGGAGATATCTATTATCATTTCAAGTTCCCATCCCAGAACAAGTCGTCGAGGACCGACTCAAAAATTCAGTTCCCAAATCAGCCTGGTGATCAAGTTCACAAAAGAATTTGGCAGGATATATTCGTTTTGGAGTGTTTTGAGCAAGATATCCTTTCTACATCGCAACATTCAAGCCTCTCTAGTAGCTGTAGTAGTGTGAAAATAAGTATCAGATGTTTGAGAAGTTAAAAATCATGCTCTCAATTCTTGTGTGCATTTCGACCTAATTCAGAATCTCCATACTTCCATTTCTTATTCCGTATCTACTTTGATACAGTTCCAGATACCAGAATATGATATAATACTGTTTTTCATTATCTCATTGGTTAAGTTCGTTAAATTTCATCCCTTGCTACTTGTTTAAGGTGCAATCGAGAATTCATTGATTGAGTCTTCCACGCTCGAATTTTTTGTCCGTGAATGTACATTCATAAGTTCGATTATGCAGGAACAGATCCGATGCGCAAAAGATATTCTATTTTCTGTCCTCATCCTCATCTAGGATCTTATAGCCAAGTTATCATGCAAACGTTCGACATCTGAGAGAATCGGGTTTGCAAGGTACACCTAAATCTGCTTCCAGACTGGGATCAACAATTAAAAACTTCTAAAATAGGTGCCGAGATCACATCTAGTCTTATCCAAATCTTCTACATATTGAGTGATAAAAGAATCTTCCAATGGTTACTGTTCACACACTATATAATATAACTGGATCTTTCTTATAGCTGTGAAGATCAGGTTTGAATGTGGTGAAAACGGCCGTGCAAATAAAATGAATCCTTATGAATTTTGAAGAATTGGAAGGATCGATTGGTGTATGGCCACAGCTGTTCAAATTTAATAATCTTGTTTTTATCTCTTCCCTCAAGTCGACGAGTTCTTTTTTTGAAATTGATTATAAACTGTAGCCACGGAGACCATATTTTTTTACATGTCATGTAAATGTATTTTATTGAGGCAAATTGTATGTAAATCAATTGATAAAAATAAGTATGGCATTGTCTCTTATGAACAAGAAAAAATTGTTGAAGTAATTTGCTATACCCGCATACAATAGAGGTTGTAAAAGTATTTAATCTCGACCATGTATGTATCTTGTGGAAAGAAAAACGATAGTCTGAGAAGAATCATTTCAAAAATTCGTAGTCAATATGTGTGACACTTGGGTTAATTATAACGGATATCAATTCTGAAGGAGTCAAATACCAGAAGCGGCTTGCTTACATAGCTTATTACAATTTCCACCCGAATCTCTGTCATTTCGAGAAAGTTTGCTGGCAGTTCCCTGCTCGGGTTTCGATAAACCGAAAGAAATCGGAGTAACAACGACCATGCCAAAAATCAAGTTCATCATAGTTTCTTTGGCGATTCTGTGTCCTCTAGTTGTCTGTCATACTCAGGAAACGGCTCGGTAAGTGATGCTCCGTAGAAAAAATAATATCGATATCCTACAGTCTGTTTTGGGCTGCTGAAGTTTCGACATGATGTTGGAGTATGCAATTTATAGTGTACAGTGCGAAAGGCCTCCAGATTCGTTCATTTCTATCACGGTGGTCAGAAATAGCCGGATTATGTGACTAAAGTGTCATCTAAAATGGTGCGCGGGTTGATTCTCCAGCACGCTGAGTTGAGGAAAATACCGTTTGAATCAAAATCAAAGCTATTATAGGACTGCAATTTTGAATTTTCTTAACCGTAGAAAAACGTGTAGGAAGCTTCTAGCAATGAGGGACCGCCAAAGCTTGCCTCAATCGTAGCTCTGGACCAGAAGCATTAGAATTCGATTGGTCAGTCGAAGTACCCTAATCGGACGAGGCAACAAAATGCATATTTAGAAGCTTTTACATATAAATAATTCTGAAGCAAGCTGGACAAAACCATCACCAATCTATATAAAAATACACCCCAAAGTACTCCTGAATATGAATCAGAAGCCTCGGTAAAACTTGCGGTGATAAGTCTCGAGATGGGAACGAGCTGTACGATTTTCCGATTGGAAAATAGGCATTTTTTTCGCTTTTTAGGCGCAACCGGCCGTGAGCGTGATTCCATCCGTTCTAGCTCACAAATGAGATAACGAGCTCAGAACCAGGATCGAAACATACTTTTTCGACTTAAAATGACCAGCGAAACACAAACCTGGGACCAGTTCGGCTGTAAAACGTCGTCTCATCTTAAAGGTGTGCAAAATTTGCACTGCGAACCCGTGAATGAAGTCAAAGTCGTTTTAGGGCAAAAAGATGGACTTTTAGGGCAAAACCGACCACGAGATCGTGTGTAGATAGTCTTGTTGAGGCGAAATTATATGTGTCTATCCTCATTTCAGCTTATCATCACATCTGTGGGCTAGAACGAGTGAAATCATGCTCATGGCCGGGTGCGCTCATCAAGAAGCCAAAATAATGCCTAATTGTTCACTCGGGAAATAGAACGTACAGTTTGTACCTGGCTCGAGGCTCGTCTCCGCAAGTTTTTACCAAAGTTTTTTACTCATATGTTGGGGATACTTTGGGGAGTATCTCTATGTAGATTGGTGTACATTAGTTCAGATGGAAGCATATGCAACCGTGGTCAACGATACTGGTTTTGTTCAAATCGACGCAATTCAGCATTTTGTGACGCTCGTTAGAAAAATTAAAAGAATAACCGCCACCAATTGTCTCCACTAGGAATAGGTCTCTCATAAAACATCTTCATGCAACTTTTGATAAGGAGAATTGAGAGATGTTTGAGTAATTCACTCTTGAATTTTTGACTTTTTTGATAATTGCTCAACTCCTGTCGACTGTAGATTCTACGAAAAGCACATGCAATAATCGACTTTTACCAGTAAGCACATTGTAGATTCTTTCAAGACCTTCAAAGTGACCACTGGCAAAAGTCGATTATAACGTTTCTAGTTAAAGCTAGAGCGTCCAGATGATGGCGCGAAACTCGCTAAAATTTGCCTTCAGTAAATAGCTCCCAGCAATAGTCGGTTCTGAACAATTTTTTCCTGAGAAGTACTGACTCCAACGGGAAAAGTGCGCCCAAGTAACAGGTTGAATTCGGTTGAAGCCACGATTTCTCAAGAATAGCTTAAAAAAGGCCTCAAATGGTACTTTACCGAGCCCTAGGGTCCACAGGAAGAGGGATGGGGGAATCTAAAAACATTTTTGTACTGTTTCAACATAGTACTAATCGAGGAATAATTTTTTCAATTTCCCCCGGGCCCCCATGGTCACAGTTTTGTCCACCTTACTCCAGAATTACTCATACCGATGCAAGCTCAAGTACGTCAAAGAATCCCGAGATGCATCAGTGCTATGGCGGTGGCAAGCTTTGACGGTCTCTCATTGCTACAACCTTTCAATGTATTTTCCCGTGCTAGAAAATTCAAAATCGCGCTTTCGCTTGCATTTTCTAAGACCTGGCAGTTTCTTGACATGCTTAAAAATTATCTCGTATACCCGATTGGATGACAACTTTTTCTAATAATCCGGCTCTTCCTGACCACCGTGCTATGGGTCAACTTGTCATGAATGGCTTAAGCAACAGCAAACCTTGATCAGCTATAATCTTTGGATTCTTATGTTTGAGATGAATTAAATGATAGACATGCGGGTTTCTAATTTTTATAATTATCATTTTGCCGATTTTTCAGGTCAAAATAAGCACTTATTACAAAGATAAACTCTGATCGATGTAAAGACATTTTGGAATTTTTTTAGGCCTATGACGCAGTGGGAGTCTTTATCAAACCAATCCAGCAAAATTTTGTTGGCAATTGTCCTTCTGAAATTCTTTGGATTGCGAATTGAATCTCTCACCGTCCTCGTGATTTTCATTCACCTCTTTTTCGCACAGAATTTTTGCCTGTACTTTTTGACCTAAAGCCAATTTGTTTTCAGTCCGGCAGAGGTGTTGAAGAGTGGCAGTAACAATACAGTCGAGACTGAGGTCGAGACGAGGAGTTTGTCGACTTCATCAGAAATAATTAAGACATCCAAGACCCTCTTTCAGTACGGTTTAGGAGTGGAGAACACCAATATTCATTATGTCGAATGCGACCCTCCGAACCAAACCTTCAGTGAATGCAGACTTCTTATGGGCTCTAGCACATTTGAAAACAAGACCGAGTGGGCCTCTTGCGGATTTCGAATGAAGATCAATACCTTGAGCCCCAGAAAAGCTACATACATGCGTATCTATCGATTTGGGAAATCAAAAATGCTCATTCTTTGGATAGAATACGGTGGCCCACCTGTCCTTGTAACACACGTCGACAGCAAAACCGTAAACGTCAATGCATACGTACGTTTCGCCGTAGTAGACAGACCCACTTGTCGAACTGAACAATTCTCTACTCGAGGTAGCTCTCGCACACTAAACCGATTCATCATGCAAAACACAATCAAGGTTCACCTGTCCGACCACTTATTTGACATAATATATGCGTACGATAATGGACTTCTCGCACGGGAACGATTTAATTCAATGGGCGAACGACTTACTGGCCCCGTATCTGTGACCGACCCAAAAATTGGGCCGAATTTGATTAGACCGATAACTATATCCGATCCACCAAACTTCGATAGAATCTCGAGGTGCTTCCAAGTATGGCCCCAAGAAAGATTGAAAATTGGGCCTGGTTGGGACTTATCTGATCATGTGCCGGAAATGAATATTACGGCCCTTGTTGGCTGGTCAACAGCCAATGGGTATGTAGGATATTGCGAAAGAGCTGAACTTGGGCGTCACAAGAAGCCTAAACACGAAGCAGATTGGGCCTGTGAGCAGTTAAGGCCCAACAGTAATTCTATGGTGAAGAGCATCTGGCTGTGGTTTGACTACAAGCCACGGACTGCGATGATCTACAACATGCCTGAAGGTGGCTTTTTAACAATCACGAGCAAGGAATTGCCACGCGATGACTATGAAAGCAATCAAACTTTTTGGTTGATTAAGTTTAGCAGTGATGGCAAAGCCTACAAGCCTATTGAGTTTTTGAACTTGGACTGTAAGTACTCGTCCATGTTGCTAGGACATTTTTTCAGAGACGAAAAGACGGGAGATTTCTGTTTCGCGTTACTGCCGGATAAAAAGATGTCTGACTTTGTTGTCAAGTGCTACCCTGAAGAAATTCTCTCACAAGATAGAGCGTGAGACCTTTGAGGGCATTGTTGAATAATTTATAGCTCAAGGATGTGATTGTGAGATTGTTGAGAACTTTTCTGTATTGTTATAGTAGACACACTTTATGGGATTATTGGAGAGAATCATGCAGTAACAGACAATTTTTCAGTCTCGATTTACACTTACAATTAGAGGTAATAAATGCTCTGTAACATGTTTGCCACAGTACATACTATATACATGGAAAGTTTTTCAGTCAGAAATAAATTCTATTCAATTCGGCTCAATTTGATTAATTTCTTTTACAAATTTATCTACACGATTTTCATCCGGTGTATCTGCATATTCCGGCAAAATTTCAATGTATTGATCATATTAAAAGACTATCGTGTTATTAAAATCTATTTTTACATTTTGGCCAAAAGGTACGATGAGTAATTTGTGAGATTTCGATAATCCTCTCAATATTTCTCAACGAACTCTATGAAACTATGCTCTATTAGTTATGTAAATGCCGTAAGCATTTTACTCAGAATACTAACGAGGGGAGCACCAACCTTGCGGGTCCTGGATCTTGACGAAACTTTGGGAATCTTTTTGTTTTGGTGAGAAATAAAGGTACCCAAAAGGGTTTCGTCCAATGGGCCTCCTATCCTGAGATACAGCCATGGAGGTTAGCATTGTCAGTATATCTATATATAGTATATGATGAATTCCACGCCAAAGCGACCTACGAAAAGGGGTCATCTCTCAGATTCTTTTTTAACCTTTTTCATTCGATTCTATGGCCCAAAATAGGAACTTCGGACCACCTATGGGGCCCAAAAAAAATTTCTCCTCTCCATTGCACGAACATCCGTCAACAGACCGAAAATTTATCGTGTAAAAATCGATGCTCTTTTATTCACGAAAATCGGAATATTTCAAGTTTTTGAATAGCTGTCGATTTGCGGGTTGTGGCATCTGAAAGGGCATCAAAAAACCCATCGAAAACGTTGTCGGAAATTCCTTCTTTATGATTTGGGGGCCTCCTGGAGGCAAAAGAGTGTTTTTTAGTAAGATGTTGATTTCTCAAAAAGCCATTTTTTTTTTTTTAAATCATATATTTGACGTAAAATTTTGCGTTCTTTCGAAAAAAATGAGTTCCAGAGAAGTTTGGGGCGATCCATGAGCTATTTTTTGAAAATTCGATTTTTCCGGTTTCAGAAAAAGGCGATTTTCTGCGCATGCGCACAAACGTAGACTTTCGGCGCCACTTTCAATGGAGGGCTGACAAAATTTCCTATAAAATGACTACCTGCGAAGTTGAAATTCATGCACTGAAACGCGATCTGCAAGGATTAATTATGTAGAATCAAAATCACATGAAAATTCAGCTCATTAGCGCCTTCGTGGCGCCTGCTGAGATGACACATTCACGAGATCTTTTCGGGATTCAATTTTGAGTACGAAATTGACCTGAAAAATATTCGGACCACATGGTTTCAACGTAAAATTGTATGAACTTTCAGAATATGCGATGAAAAATCCCGTTTGAGGCAAACCCGAGGTGCTACATTCAATTTTTTGCCAGAAAATACGATATTCCACATTCAAAATTGCGAAAAATTGAATGTAGCACCTCGGGTTCGCCTCAAACGGGTTTTTTTATCGCATATTTTGAAAGTTCATACAATTTTACGTTGAAACCATGTGGTCTGAATATTTTTCAGGTCAATTTCGTACTCAAAATTGAATCCCGAAAAGATCTCGTGAATGTGTCATCTCAGCAGGCGCCACGAAGGCGCTAATGAGCTGAATTTTCATGTGATTTTGATTCTACATAATTAATCCTTGCAGATCGCGTTTCAGTGCATGAATTTCAACTTCGCAGGTAGTCATTTTATAGGAAATTTTGTCAGCCCTCCATTGAAAGTGGCGCCGAAAGTCTACGTTTGTGCGCATGCGCAGAAAATCGCCTTTTTCTGAAACCGGAAAAATCGAATTTTCAAAAAATGGCTCATAAGTCACTTGGATCGCCCCAAACTTCTCTGAAACTCATTTTTTTCGAAAGAACGCAAAATTTTACGTCAAATATATGATTTTAAAAAAATAAAAAAAATGGCTTTCTGAGAAATCAACATTTTAGTGAAAAACACTCTTTTGCCTCCAGGAGGCCCCAGAGAAGGAATTTCCGACAACGTTATCGATAGGTTTTTTGATGCCCTTTCAGATGCCGCAACCCGCAAATCGATAGCTATTCAAAAACTCGAAATATTCCCATTTTCGTGAATAGAAGAGCATCGATTTTTACACGATAAATATTCGGTCTGTTGGCGGATATGCGTGCAATGGAGAGGAGAAATTTTTTTTGGGCCCCATAGGTGGTCCGAAGTTCCTATTTTGGGCCATAGAATCGAATGAAAAAGGTAAAAAAAGAATCTGAGAGATGACCCCTTTTCGTAGGTCGCTTTGGCGTGGAATTCATCATATATGTGTCATTTTAGGATGGGCCTATATGGACAATGCTAATTTCCATAGCTGTATCTCTGGATAGGAGGCCCATTGGACGAAATCCTCTTGGGTACCTTCATTTCTCACCAGAATAAGAAGACTCCCAAAGTTTCGTCAAGATCCAGGACCCACTAGGTTGGTGTTCCCCTTATAAGTTTAGAAATATTTCAATCATAGTTTTCGAGCAGTTCTGTGGAATCATCCGATGTAGATTGAAAGTTCTATCAAAGATCGCTGAAATAGTATTACTCAAAGAGTTTTACAATGAAGTGTCAGGACTCTTTGTGTCATTTCTGTAATTGTTTCGCAACTCATGTCACGACTTTTTTTCGTAACTGATTGACGATCAAGTTTTAAAAACACGAGGTTTGCACAGCTGCCGTAGATTCTTAGATGGACGCATTCCATAGTAGTTCTGAGTTCAAAAGACAGATGGAATCAGTAAAATATTGTAATGACTACTCGCATAACATACAAATTATTCTAAATTTAATGAGATGGTCTAATTATGCCGAAACTGTGTTTTATAACTCACTTTAAGGTTCTTCTGAATAATTCTGACGACTGATGGCATTGATGACAAGTCTATTCTGGGTCATTTATGGCCCAGAAGAGAAATCGGCTTCTCCAGTAAGTTGTACGAGATCCTAACGGCTATAGTCGTCCTTTGATTTTTTTGAGAGATATGCGAGTTTCCTCCTAAAAAACTGCTGAAAGAATCCCTTAACCGCGATATTCCAGGACTATTTCCTATAAACCTTACTTATAATCAGCATTTGACTTTTACATGAATAGCTTTGAAGTGGTCCGCCCTCAGCTTGTATGATATTCTAGTCCTCATACGAGATCGAAGAATATTCTTGGACACCAACCAAGTTACAGAAAAGAATTGAAGTACTATCTACAGAACTCTGAATCTGATAGAAATTTTAGAGATTCTTTCAAACATCAGCTTAATTTCTGACCATATAATTCATGTGCGCCTAGGAGCACTCATCCCGAATCAGATCTGAAGGGTCTGGTAAGCTCGGAGAGCTTATACGGAAAAGCAAAAAAAGTCTTCACTTTCGTGACTTGTCAGACTTTCGGAAATCGGGATTTGGTTTTCTGAACCGTTTACTGAACATTGTAATTGTGTGTGCAACTTACCAACTTATTTTATTCCAACAAAGCGAACAGACTTATCCTCTTTCCACATTCGAGAAAAATCATGTTCACTTATTCCTTTAGGCATAAAGAGTCCAATGAATCTTTATAAATATGAAAGACGGTCAAGTTATGTAACTGAGACTCTGACATGGTTGCTCTCAGGGACGGCTCCAAGCATCTCAAAGTTGAGAAGGATCTCGATCTCTGGGTGAAGAATTTCATACCCTCCTCGAGCCTTGGTCTGGAACTACCAGACCATCCATATTTCTTTCGACGCGGAAACTACAAATCCCATTGTAGTTTCCACTGTAAATGAAATTGGCAATGGAAAGACAACTACTATAGACTAAAGCGCGATACCTTCTATGATTTGCCTGGACGAAACCCAATGGGCCGTGTCCACGACCAACTGATGATTCGTGTTCTCCGGAGGTTATGGCTTACCAGCGTTATATGCTCTTCAGGGTATGTTTGGTTTGTAAAATTTTCTGCCCATCTTTCCACGACCAAAAACGATATCTCAACGTGCGATGAGATACATCTCTGGATGGTGTCTTAATCTATTTTATTCAATTACCTTGGTGTTCAGTGCATTTCAATGATTCATCCTGAAATATCTTTCCGATTGATTCCGAAAATTAACAAATACTTTCGTACCTAAAATTTCTGGTTCAGGCTCATGAAAATTTTCTCGATAATCAGAATCAAATTTTCTCGTAATAGTTGTCCAAGAGCTTTGAAAAATTTATTTTAGTGTATTCTTCACGCCTTTTTCCCTTGAATTTGAGTCTTCCATGTGTGTCCACATTATTTGCAGTGGTCGAAATGGCAGGGAATACGACAAGGTGTCCAACCGCGATTCAAAAAATTTCTCAAAAAATTCAGGTTTCCTGGGACGTCCAAAGTCTAATTTTCAATAAGATGTTACATGGACCAAGTCTGAATCATGTTCATCGGCGATGAGATATCTCGAGAATTGGGCGTGAAAAAGAAAAAAGACATGCCCACACATAGCTCACCTGAAGTTTATATGAGATTTTACAAGCTCCATCAGAGCAGTTCATCTCAGAGCTTGCTGATCAGCTTTGTGGTAACACATCTTGTTGGCTTTGCACTGACCCATCTTTCTCCATGGAGTAATAACGACACTATATTTGGTCATTTATGATTAATGAAGCATAGTGTCCTGATTTTTGATCACACGAGCCACGTGTCGATCAAAAATACCGACTTTACCAATTTTGGCGAGTTAGATACAAAAATTTTCCCCACTCTTTCCGACGCATTAGCTAAGCTTTATGTTGGTGTCAGACGACTGCTATATGCTCATATAGTGCGTATACTGGAACGATCGAGGACTTGTTCGGCTCGATACTGTTTTTGATGTCAATGCTGAATTCTGATGTTTGGGATGCACAAAGTATGAATTTTAGAGTCTCCAGAATTGATATTTCAGTGTTTTAAGCCACAATGTAGCGATTTCTTCGATACAAATTGGATTTGAAATAAAGTAATCACTCAAAACATTCCAATAACTTGCCATGTGGGTGGGCGACCCCAAAGGCTATACACTAAATAATATTTATTGGTCGGTTAATTAAGAAACCCATTAGTGCCTGATATGACACACTTACGAAATCTTTTTTTCTGGTTTCGTAAATTTTTTCAAGGAGTGAAAAACTGGTTTAAAAATTGCCGTTCTTTGAGAAAAACAGATCTCTTCGATTAAAAAACTCCTGACGTGTTGGCGCAATCCTGAGGCTGGCCCGTATTTTACGTCAGAAAATACACAAGAAAATTGTCCGGTCTACGCACTATTTTTGACTAAAATTTTGTTGTTTCGTGCACTACATAATACACATGCATTTAACAAAAAATCGAATGTAGCTCTTCAGGATCGGATCGAACGGATATTTCGATTGCACATTCTGAAAGTTTAGACAATTTCATGTCGAATACAGGAATCGTACATTTTTTTTCTGAAGCCTGTTTTGTACTTACAAGCCTCAACGTCAAAGATATCTCGTACATGTGTCGTTTCAGGTTGAGAAGGGAAGAAAATAGCATCGGCAGAATGTTCGGATGTTCGGAAAGTGTCAGTTGTTACTGCACCGGGATACTATTTTTGTTTAGGTTTTGAAAGGGGTGTAAAATTTTGCATCGTCTGCTACGTTCAATATTGAAATATCGAAGAAACACATTGAGTTCGCTCCACACATCGTCATGGCAACCAAAGCCCGCGTGCGTATTCCTCACGCCCTATCCATCACCGGTAAAGTTGTCAAACAATCCATGCCCTTAACCACCCTTATCCTACCATCCAGTCTCACCGGTCTGCTCATACCGACAACAAAAATATTATGGAAGACCGGTCAGGAGGTTACTGTGGTCCAAATCGAGCCCTAGGCCAAAAATGTATCTACAGTCCATCTTTAGAACTACTTCGACGTGCAGAAGATCTTCTACCTCACAATCAAAGTCCTAGATTATTTGTTGACGAAGATTTGATCCGTAGAAAATTGGCCAAAGCTAAAGAACGACAGTGTTTTACGCCTATCGACGAAACGGGAAAATTAAGATTTCCACCTCGTGAATGTGTTGTTGCTCATGAAATAGAATTGAAAAAAAAGAAGGAAAGAAATCGAGCTGCTGGTGATCAGCCAGAAAATTGTATCAGTTTGAGACAGCTGAGGGATAAATATTGTGAGGATGAAGAGGATGAGGGTGAGGAGGATGACGAGATGCTATTTAGCAAGAGAAGGAAGAGGATTGATTCGGCTGTGGCTGTTGAGTGTGCCCTTGCGGAGATGCGGGTGAGCTTGCGGTGTTTTTTTTTTCGATGTTGTTTTGTGATTGACAAGTGTTTGGTAGAGTTGTATAAATTGATTGGATAGGTAACTCGTGCAAGTTTCTTCTGCTTCTATGATTTTGGAGTCAGATGAGCACTTTTTGATGCATTTCACTGAATTCAAGAGAAAATAGCTTATTTGGACTAACGAAAAGTCGCTTGTTGCGTAGATTCATCCAAAGATCTATAGTTTCGTCGATTTAGTTTCATAATTCAGACCTGAAGTATTGAAAGCATCGATATCGATCGACTTCGATATCATTAGCAGTCAGTATTTTATTGAGTCTTGCAGTGCATGTTGTCGCTGATCTACCAAAGAATATTCATTTGTACATAACTTGTAATCAATTCCTCGTTATTTGAGGACGTCAAAAGCTAATAATCATACCTGATCATATTAAATTTTGTGGAAAAGTATGAATTTGAAATGATGGCCACTTTTACGCGGGTCTCCTTTTACCAATTTCTTTCATTTTTTCCTATTACTCCACTTCAGTTCTTTACTGTATGTATAAAAAGTAGTCGATTAATAGTAGATTTCGCGCCAAGATCATGAGGTTGTAGCTCGCTGTTGATTGGTTTTCGGCCCGAGCCGTAGGCGAGGGTCGAAATAATCGCTCGGAAACGGGGAACCTCATGATCGAGGCGCGAATTCTATTTTATGCAATTTTGTAAGCACTCAAACATCGGAAAACTGCATACAATTTTTTTTTTATTTCCTCTAATCAATACGAATTATGGTGCTCTTAGGCCTTGGAAAGAAGGCAAGCTGATTTGCCGAGAGATATTGAGAGCCAATTCGAAGAGATGTGGAATCTATACAAAAAAGAGGAGCAAAGTAGAAAAATATGGCCGGAGCAGCTAGAAACCATTGAAAACTTGAAAACCCAGTGTCGATTTCCCGTCGTACCATACGACCGTAAGAATACCACTGCAGTAGAGCAGCGTATTGTCGGAAAATTACGCCAGCGAAGCGAGTAAATATTTTTCCTCACATCTATGATTATTATTCACCATGCCGATGCGACTGAAGTCACATGATTTCAATAATCATCGTATTCACAGTTTTATGAAGAAGCTGAGACTCGTAGAAGGTGAAATAATCGAGTACTACGAAGAAAGCATGCGCTGGAGTATAGTGGATCACTTGCTGAAAGATTCGAGACAGAGGGCACAATTGGGTATCAGCGCAACGCCAATTGAAATTCCGATATTTTTGATACGCGCACCCGTACCATGGCATCAATCCAAGATCACGGCGACAAATTTTATGCGGCACGATCTATTCGTCACCAATGAGATATCTCGAGAGATTCGGTACATCTGGCATGACAGGTTAGCCGAGATTTTATACGTTCCATGTTAGCAACTGCATGATCTGACCCTGGGTGAATGCAAAAATTATAAATAGTTTTGAATAGGAAAATCATCGGGCATGTCAAATACTCTTTTCAGGTTGATTATAAGTGGCGTATTTTAGATGTCTAATTCACTATCTTTTCTTACAATCCTACGTACACTTGAGGAAGCCATAGTCAAATTTCAACTCCTTCGAGTCAGATTAGTGTAAATTACTTAGAGTTTTCTGAATTCTTGAGATGGTAACTCAAGTAAGCAACTGTTTGAATTGCCATTAGTTTTTTGATACACTGTGCGTAGAAGTTCACTTTGCGCACAGTTTGTCGACTTTTACTCACAGTTGATCGAAAACTATAGTTAGATACATCGGGCGTAAAACCTTTTATTCGCATCCTCGTGATGATTCCGACCCTCGCCTGCAGCTCGGGCCGGAAACCCATCACTCGGACGCGAATAAAACGTTTTGCACCCTTGTATCGAAATGTACTATTTCATTACTCTAATCTAAAAATTCCACGTTTAAATAGGATTTGAGGGTTCTCGTAATGAAGAAATATATTCGCACTTCGCTTGCAAGCCCATTTTGGGCACTGGAGGACATGTCTGTCTCGCGCGTCCTAGTGCCCAAAATGGGCTACCGCGCTCAGTACGGAAATATACTATTTTGGACTCAATTTTACATTAACATCAGATGGAAAGTGACAAATTTGTGTACAGACTTGAAAAAAAAAAGAAGACTCAAGATCTCAATTGAGAAATTTTTGGGCCAATAAAAACCGTTTGGAGTGGTTTTTTCTAAAACCATATACGGATGCACCACTTTTCATCTGATGTTAATGTTAAATCAACTCCAAGAAAATTAATCAAACAGTCACCTGATTGCCAATTCAACGTGGTGAAATTGTGGAATTGGTCATACTGTTTAAGGCTCGGATTCATAGTCTTCAATCCGAGATCAGGATCGGTGGATTAGGAGCGCTGCGATTACTGTGCCCATAGATGTAAAATACTTCGCCATGGCGATTGCAGCACCCTAAATCCGCTGACTCTAATCTCGGATTAACGACTATGAATCCGAGTCTCAGAGATACATTGAGAGTTCGAATCTTGAATTTCAATTTTGCACGTTGTTACCCATGCATAATTGAAAAAAACTTTTTTGGCAGATACGAACAAATGGTTGTTGTCCGCATGGATGCTCTGGGCGAGCTCCCGGTTCCGGCTTTGGAACTGATGCCCCGGGTAGAGTCTTTGTGCTCCAAGATGAGACATCTTTTACTGACGGAGTGGCTCGCTTCGGTAGCCGAACTTTTTCTCGAACGTAAACGAGTTTGGGCATGCCTCTTTGATGCTGGTCCAACAGGTTCTGTCGCCTTGGTGAAAAATTTTTTTCGCTCCATCGATGGTCTACTATCGCGTCAGGTCAGGTCACTCATTTTGGCAAGCCTTCGACACTTGCGGGATTTTTTGAGACGCTATTCTGAAGGAAATTACTTCCCCGATGAGTACCGTGACCTTACATTTATTGAGTGAGTATATTCTTATTCAGCTATCCAATGGCTCTATTGAGCACTAGGAGTACACTCTATGCAGCCTAAATTCATCAAAAATATTTGGTTTTGTAAAACTAGAAAAAAATGTTCACTGTCAATGTACTGCACTAATATTCCAAGTTGATCGAGAAAATTCTAAAAAAAAAGGTTGTGATAAAATTACTCTACAATCATGGTTTTGCTGGAACTTGATGGCTGAAGGATGGTAATCATAGTACCTATTAGGTTTTTTTATTGAAAATATCGTCACTATGGGTCTTGTTGGATATTGGTTTGGAGAGCCATCCCTTCATTGGCACAAATAGTTCTTTCCGAGGTCCTTTCAATTATCGATTTTCGTCGCAATTTTCAATAGACCACTATTTCATCCAGATCATATATCATTCCAGGAAATTGTCTGTCAGTACAATATTTCAAACTACTCAAGTGCGACCTAAAATCAGTTATTATTATCCGTTGATCAATGAGAAACTGTGTCATAAGGGAAATATTTTCTCGATCATCTCGTCTCGTCTATGATCCTTATACTTGAGAGCCTAACGACATCGTCAATCACATAGCGTGCTTGAGCGCTCACGAACTTGAAAGAAAAAAGTTACCATCCTACGTTTCTTCCCGCTACTCCATAATCTACAAAACATATCGAAATATTTCAAAATTGGTATTAGATTCCACTCTTACCATGCGGCATTCTGAAACTTCCACCAATCATTAATTTCACTTTCTGAAAATGCCAAATGACACTTGAAATTATCTTCCGAATCAATTATCTTGAGTAATCTTCCGAAAAAATATTTGCAGAACACCTTTCGTCACTCTGCCAGCCGAGACCGAATTCACAGATGGCGAGGTGCATTGCAGGCCCTCGGTCATGGATATGAGAAACGTCCTCTTGAAATGCTTCATCAAGATCATTGACGTAGCAACGGATTTTCCAAGTATTCAAAACGTCCTATTTCCTGAGATACGCGAGATGCACTACCTGCCACCAGTATCACGCCACGAAGATGACGTTAGTTCTTTCAAGATATTTTTTTTCACTTTCTGCCTCCACCCACACGGCAAAATTTTTCCTTTAAATATTCAAGAACATGTACCCTGGTAGAAATTTACTTCGATGTAACACATTAATAGACATAAAATGGCTATTTTTAACCAATTTTGGCTGAAAATGGCCATTTTATGGCTAACAATGTGTTACATTAGGATGAATTTCTACCAGGGTACGAGTGATACTTTTCTTTCCCAAAGTACTTGAACTTTTTTTTCCAATAACATTGCTTGACTTTTCATGAATTTCCAATGACATGTTCGCTCCTGCATTGCACAACGAAAAAAGCCGAGTGTGAATGATGTAAATTTTCTGACATCACTAATTTCGCTCCTGAAATATTAGTAATTTTGTTCGTGATTTAGGTGAGCAGGGTTATAGATGAGGCCCTAGCCTGCGTATCGGCAAATGAACCCGGTCCAAAGTTGTATCTTCATCGATATTTGGAGCACGAGTATCTGCTAGATGGATCAGCTGAACGGAGTCTTCAGGACTTCATGAAGAGCGAGCCTGCGCCTTTTTTACGCGATTTTGGAGCCAAGATTAAGGAGTTTGACCAGTTACGCAAACAAATGTTCTTATTCTCAGATAAAGTAAGATTTTACATCTTTACGATTGCTGTTATTATATGTTAAATCAAGATTGACCGAGTGATAAAAAATTGCAAGATACCGTTGAATCTGGTCGAATTGGACTGCACTGCGCTGAACGAGAGATTGCGAGAGGCCCTACATCAGCTGCGTAGCCACGTCTGCGAAAATTTCCTCCAGGAAGTTCGTGCTATCAACAGTAAAGCTTGTGCTAGCTTCGATGAAATCGCTGAGAGGATATCAGGTAATATATTCAAGTATTTTTTGGGTTGATAATATCAATCTGATTTGTTTGAAAAATGAATGAAATGAATATCAAATCTGGAGTTGACTTGAACTCAAATTACCTGGAGACCTTAGAACATTCATCAGTTGGGCCATTTCCAACTACTACTAAACAACCATGCAACATTCGACAGGTTGATGAGCTTTTTCCTGCGTAAAGGCAAAAGTTCGATTACTACAATCATAAGAAGTATTCTCATAATGAATAGACGCGCGGTTGACTCAATCAGTACTGATCTCGCTACCCGGGCATATGGGATTTTCCAACTGTGGCAACAATTTTCCTTGGATTAGTTGAGCAAAATCCATTATTTCGCTTGAGTATAAATTTTATGATGGGATCATATATGTTCTACATAGAGATCCTGGCAAATTCTGATTCGAGTTCAAGAGTGTTTTTTGACAGAGATACATACATTGGAACTGACCGAACGTGGTTCCAGCATTTTACAAGATTTGATTTCCTATCAAAATTTTTTCCGAGCTTTGGGCCATGTCTAGATTGTTAATCATCATAAGTATCGGAGTACTCATTTCATTCAAAATGAGATCAACTCCAGTCGAATTATAATAATATCTCCGAGAGTACATTTTGAGCAATTCACCTGATCAATCTATCCACTAATATTATTCAACTGTCCAGGTATGCCAGAGGCAACGAGAGAAGTGGTAGAATTGTACAATTACCTCCTGGAAAGTCGAGACTCGAGTCTGTTCATGATCAAAAGCGAGTTGTCACGCAGTGCTGAGCTGATAATTTTTTTGGTGGGTCAGCAAGCTGAATTTACCGAGGAAGACCTCCAGCTGAACGCACGTGCTTTTACCTGGCCAAGAGATATGGAAAATGTTATGGAACTTGCTGCCAATAGGCTGAACATGCGTAAAGAATTTGTCGAGGGTCAACTCAAGGGACGCCGACAAACTTTCGATACGCAAATTGCCGCGCTTGACGCTAAAATTGACGCATTCAAACGTAAAGATCCGGCTGTGCTCACCCTTGATGAGATGAAAAATTCATGCCAGGAAATTGAAGTCATTGCCCAAGGTAAGTTTACATGAATATAATAAAGCCCTCATGGCGATCTGAACTGGTTACTTCGACATCTTAAAATTTTGGATGCGAGCTTAGACGATATCTTCTGAAAGTCTACCTCCATTGCCATCGCTGTATTCTTGAACAACTGTGTACGAACTTTTAAGGAAATTCATTAAGACTAGCATTTGGATCAGGCAGTTTTTTTCGATTAATCACAATGGATCAAACGTTCTGATCACGAGACTAATTATTATGATCAAGGAGCTTGGGAGTAAACCAAGAATATTGTGAAATTCGAGACATTACTGTTTTATTACATTATTGAGATACCCGATGAGTCCGGAAAGATAGATTTTGTAAATCGCCTCATGAACCTATTTTTTCCAATCGACTCTGAATTTGACATTGGCTCGCTATGAAACTACACTTTGTATTCTAATGCAGAAACAACCCGACTGTAACATGAAATTGGTTCTAACGGAAATATGTTTTTCAATCTCGTTGAGATCTGTAAACCAACCTGACCTCTGAGACATTATTCCTTTCAAAGTTATTGTAAAGAATTTCTTTCTCAAAGACCAATCTAGATCAGGCATCACTTTTTTATTCAACTAGGGTTGATCTCACATGCGATATGATTGAATATTTGAGATGTTCAATCGGTATTTTGAAAACGAGAACGTTATTCCTTGATGTCTACTTGAATGCTTCCATAGTCTATCAAAAATCTCAACACGACTTCACACGGGCTAACTTCCAAAACGTTTTGACAAGATCTCCCCTAAAAATGACCACGAAATTCGTATGCTCCCACACAGAGATGCGAGAGACAGAGAAGGAAGCAGAAGACATCAACACGGAAGAATCACTTCTTGACCTAGAAGTCAGCCCATACCTAAGCCTCCCAACTATGTCATCAACAGTCAACACTTTTGATCTCCTCTGGCACACGGTTCTTAGTTTCAACCGCAATTATGACACCTGGATGTACGGACCATTTCAATCCCTCGATGCTGAGTTAGTCCGTGAAGAAACTGACAGTGCCTGGAAGATTCTTTACAAACTATCCCGAACCCTAGCTGAACTTCCAGCTGCTCGTAGAATAGCAGAGATGACACGAGGCAAGGTTGACAAGTTCAAACAATTTCTTCCACTGTTAGCCAGTATTAGTAATCCTGGTTTGAAACCACGCCACTGGTTAGCCATTGGAGAAGCAGCTGGTGGAATAACCATAACCCCAAAACCAGACAGTAGTCTATCCCAGATGATAGAGTTAGGACTGCAGACGTACTCTGCGAGATTAGAAGAAATTTCTGGAGCTGCCTCAAAGGAACATGCTTTAGAAAGTAACCTTGTGAAAATGAGGGATGAGTGGTGTGAGGTTAGCTTTGAGCTTAGCCCATACAGGGAAACTGGAGTGAAGATTCTTGCTGGCGTTGATGATATCCAGGTTCTATTAGATGATCACATTCTGAAGGCTCAGACTATGAGAGGTTCACCTTATGTAAAGGCTTTTGAAGCAGAGATGCAAGCATGGGAAGAAAAATTGATAACCATGCAGGACATTATTGATCAGTGGTTGTCGTGCCAGGCTACCTGGATGTATCTTGAACCTATATTTAGTAGTGAAGATATCATGAGGCAGATGCCTACAGAGGCTAAGAATTTTCGGATTGTAGACAAGACCTGGCGTACCATTATGGCTCACGTTGACGCTGACCATCATGTACTGGCTGCTACTGACATGCCCAATATGTTGAAGCTGTTCAGGGAAAGTAACATGTTGCTGGAAGATATTCAGAAGGGACTCAATGATTACCTTGAAAAGAAACGGCTTTTCTTCCCCAGGTTAGTCTGACATATTTGTACTTTGTAGCTTACTTTGTGGTGACAATTTCAACTTGCGTAAGTCATTCTGTATTATGCTGGGTTGTAAAAAGACGCATGACGATTCAGATCATTGGGAGTTATATCTTGATTCAAAGACTGTGCAACGTGGTCATAATCGTCTGACTCAATATGGTCATCGCAAAGGTAAAATTGGAAATCTTTGATTGGCGGTGCCCTATTATGTGGTTTTGACCACCTACCGCCAACTAGGGTAACTTTGGGACAAAAATCAAACTTTTTCCCTTCAAACTCGGGAAATTTGTACGTCTTATACCAGAAGAGCAATGTATTTGTAGTCAATCGAAAGCTTATAACTTCAGCTTTCGATTGACAGGTATTAGAGTATATTCGGATATCCTTGGTCAGAAACATGGGTGCTCAAATGCGTCTCCCTAAGTCACTCCAGTTTGCAGAAAAAAACACATTCTTTTCAGTTTTCACGCTACAAAATTGAAAGTGGGTAAAAGTACGCCAATATATACATTTGTTCAGATATCTGTATACAGACAAGTGAAATCCATCCCAGTCACCTTGGAGTCACCCTACTAATGTCGGTACCACAGTCATTTTTCCGAAAGACTGTTTTTTGATTGAAAACATGCTCTTAAAGAAGTCTGCTTACAAATGAACTCACAACTGATGGAGGACCTTCTCTAGTCCAAAACATTGCTCATGCGTGTCCCAGGTAGGGAGAACAGGTGCCAAAGCCTCAGGATTATCTGCCTTGCTGTTCGCGCGTGATAATGACTCTTTCATGGGTTGTCTCAAAGTTCCCCCCCCCCCCCCCCGTGTCCCAAAGTTGCCCCAGTTGACGGTATGCGTAAATATTTGGATGGACAGGCATCACTCATAAGAGTCATCGTACAGTGAATGTGTTGAGATACGACCCTCGCTATAGATGAATATAGTGTTTCAATTGTAACGCGTTCGACGGTTTTCGAAACATAGAATTTACATCAACTCTCATACAGTATTGTCACTAGGCTTCTTGACTTTAATTATCGGAACTAACTTGACAATTAAGCCAGTTTCACAAGGAACTCGAATGAATCCGATATCACGCTCGAAAAATCTTTGACTAAGGCAAGTATCTTCCACTTACATTTGCAAATATAGTCTTTATCTTTCATTCAAAAATACAATAAAATATTGATAAGTATTCCCACTGAACAGCAAATCACTTCCTCATTAGTTGCCATATTGAATCTCTATTGGGACACGAGGGAATACGGTTGTTACTCTTTTATTGTGTGACCAGCGTCATGATCTAAACTTTGTTTTAGTTTCATGGCTGTTCATAGCCTACATGAGCTTCCAAATGAGCTTCTAAGGATGTTGAATTGATGAGCAACATGACTGGCCCGCAATCGTAGATATTTTATGTGGAAAAGGAAAATGGGGGCTCCTTAGTTGTACTCTTTTATCGCTCTTCACCGAGCCATAGTCCTACATCCCAGATTATCTAGTTCCCCGGCCATTTTTTAACCGATTTTGCGATCTCTGGCATGCGTTTTGCGGTATATATCGCGTGAACTCGTTTTTAGTGAGTCATTTTACAAAGGATGAAGAAAATTATACAAGTTGATTATTTGGTCTTGCCGATCTTGAAGGACGTTTTTCCTTCAAGACCGACAAGACCAAATAATCAACTTGTATATTAAACATCAAGGACAAAAAACCTACCAAATTACTTATGATGAAGAAAATTGATCGGTGCAGTGCTTGTTTTTATTCACTGATATCTAATCGAGTATCTAATGCATCTGATATCGTGACTTCACGACACAGTGGCGCCATATCCTAATACGAGACACTCATAAGTTATGCTCAGGCCATCCATAGGGCACGCATCCTCGCTATGAGGATTGGACATGGTTGTCGGGTTGCCTGCGTACAGGCGTAAGATGGCTACCACTGAAGATGACTTCAGCTGCTGCATTGGTAGGGTTAGGGGTCAAGCATTATTCACGTTTAAACTCAGTCAGTCTGAAATAAAATACTCTTGAACCTGTTCAACTCTCCTAGCGTTTGATGGACGAGTAATGATCGAGGAGAGTAAAAAAACACAATATTAAATAATGTACACGGCTCCATGCATCCAATGCTGAATCTAGATTCAACGGTGGCCATTTTCGAGGAATAAACGCTTATGTCACGGCAACCCAATCCCTTTATGTCTAATCGCTGCAGGTCTTTAAAAAATTTCTTCATCTCTCACTTATTCACAATGTTCTCACTGCATATTCTATGAAATTTCTGTAGTGGTTGACATTCAACCCATAGTTGTACTGATGACGATGATGATGCTGTAATCCAGGTCGTGCTCCTATAAATATTCCGGCTAGATTTTTGTTTTCATCAATGAGGGGACTTCCATCATCACCCTGAAATGAATTTTGATGAAAGATCAGTTCAACAGCTCACTCTGCACTCTGCAGCAATCAGTGCATCTAACTCTTTCAAAACTTTCATTCTCTGGGGTCCATGTCCCTACCATGAATAGTATATATTGTATCGTGATTATGATAACAAAATCATGGGGTTTCAATTTTTTTCTGTGATATACAATAAGATCTAGATACGGCCTGCATGATCATCAATACTGGTTAGAATAACTTGCTCAAATATTACTATGTTCCAGGGTTTTTAAACATATCCGTTTTGAATTTTGTTGAATTTCGTTGAGTTCTATTCAATGACCAATTCCATAACGAAAGCCCACTCCAAAAATCATAACGGTCATAATATGATGATCATGATTCTTAGAGTGGGATTTCGTTGTGAAATTGGTCATTAAATAGAACTCACCGAAATTCAACGAAATTCAAAATAGATTTCGTTAAAAACCCTGCTATGTTCACCGGGTTTTAAAGATGGCCTTCGGAATATCGAGTTAAACTTCATTTCGTCGCTCCTGACAAAGAAAAATAGATCCTTATTTTAAAAATACATTGGGAGAATAATGAAGTGTTTTCTTCTACGGGGAGGACGATTTGAAGGATCGATCAACAAACTCGTGCTAAACTACTGAGATTGTGGCAAAGGTTTGAAACAATCTTGAACTTGAATTGGCATTAGTCGTAAACTGTGTACTCATGAATACAGATCTCAACTTATGGACTGTCAAGTTCGGTTGTACACTTTCGTTAATATCATTGAGTAGATCTCTGAGTCTCTGATAACAAGCATTGTCCAAAGAAAACGGCAATGTCACGTCATTTTTTCTCCATCGTCATGGATGATTATTATTCCTCATCATTCCAAAAAGTTTGACTCACCGATCCGCCGAGTGCGAAGGGTTTCTGGCCAACGGAACACATTGCACTGTCGTGTTTGTAGTCATTTTTATCATCTGCGGTAACCATGTAAAAAAAGTTCTCAAGCAATCTGGTCCTATTTTCACAAACTTCCTTCGATACCATTTTTAAATATGCTTCTCGCAATACTTTGGGAAACTGAGCTCCTTTAGCATGACCCCATCCAACAAGCAACAGTGGCATTGCCTCTGGAAATTCTTCACTTGGTAAACGGAATGTTATTGGGCTGATCCCCGTATTATCCACGTTTAACTGTCGGAGAAAGAATGATTAAGGATGTAAAATATTTGGAAACCGTGCGAAAATCGTTGTTTTACTGGTCTAGTGGCTCTCAAATATCAGTGGGGATTTTGGAATTTTACTGGGTGGGTTCTGAAATATCGAAGCACATAAAAAGGTTTGCACGGGGTACCCTCTTTATGAGTAGGTAAAATTGTTAAAATCATGATGACATTAGTTCTTACCTTCACAACGGCAATATCATCATTGGAGCCAGAGGGATGTTTTTGCCATGAATCCCACTCTCCGAAAGTCAACCATGATTTAGGATAGAAAGTTTTCATATCCAATGAGTTCAATTTTTGAGATCCAGCATAAATTTTTACATTATCTTTGAATGCATTAGCTACTATGCAGTGGGCAGCTGTCAAAACGTGTTTCTCTGAAATGAGTACTCCGCCGCAAAAATGTTTCGGAGGCACCAAGTGGAAGTTTGATTGGAATGAAACAACGAAAGGATACTTGTTTTCGCTCACTTTTTTTACTGGATTCCCATGTATTGGAACTGAATGCACAGAGTGATATAGTTCATCTGAAATAAGATTAAGTTTTATTTTTTCATCTAATGGTCTTGAAAAGTCCAATACTGGGTGACAGAATTTTGGATTTTTACTTACAACCGATGATGAATTGGATCAGAAGCGATTGTACCATCAACATGACTCTGATCTTACGAAGTTACTCCTAAAATTAAGAGTGGATAGAATGAGTAGGGGTCTTTCGATATTGCGTAGATTGATGATACCGAAGACAGTTTTGTTAGTCAAGTGAATTTTCTAAGTAACTCATCCAGTGGCCTTAAAAATTTGTGGAAAATCAATCGGTTAAATATTAGAAGCGAGAATTATAATGCATCCGATCCGTAGAACCGTTTTACGTCCGATTTGAGATTATGCGATACCTTATTCTGTTGGATGCGATATCTGAAATGATAAAGCAAATCTATTTCACCAATCCAAATGCTTGCGTTAGTTGCTGGAGGTTCTGGTTCAATTAGAATGAAAATCTTGCTAACAAATTGATGAAATTTTCTTAGACGATAAAAGGCGTTGCAGACATTGAATTAGGTTTTGAGACACTTGTGCAAATATTTGACTTCCGGGATTGTTCAAAAGTTATCGTTCGTGTCACGCAGCGATAAAGTTAGGAAATAATTCCATTCATAAAAAGAATGAAAAACTTTTCGATATAGATATTTACATAGTTTTCGGCGGAATATTTTTGTTAATTATATTCCCTGGTCATGGTCAACGCTCCCATTGGCATACTTCTTTCGCTTGAAAGGCCTTTTCAAGTGAAAAGACTTTTCCTGTAATGACGCAGAACCCAAAGTTTTTATTAGAATATTTTAGAATTACTGAATGATATGTCTATGAAGTTGTGAAATACCTCTACCGAATTTTCGTTGTTTTTAGAAATTTGCATGACTGACGATTCCAATTCTCAATTACGATATGCATGGGAAAAAGCAACTTATTGAAAGTTTCGATATCAATGCTGATGGCAGTCAAGATCATGATAAATTAAGTTTAGCTTCTGGTAACGAGTATTTCCGTCAGCTCACATGGATGATACGAATGAAAATATTAGAACAGGCTTATAAATTTCTTCATGTTTCGCAAAATTTTTCATTGAACTGATGAAATTCAGATTTTTTCAGTGTTATATAATGAAACTGATAGCTGCGTTCTTATTTTTTTAGAAAAGCATCCACTCGATTGAGTATATTTCATTTGAATGAGAACCACTGCATCAAGGATTAAACTCTCCATTTCAGATTTTTCTTTTTATCGAACGACGAACTGTTGGAGATTCTTTCCGAGACAAAAGATGCTCAGCGCGTTCAGCCTCACCTTAAAAAATGCTTCGAGGGTATCAAAAGCCTGCGTTTTGCCAAGGAAGACGAAATCATTGGTATGCTTTCGGAAGAAGAAGAATACGTACCTTTTAGTGGAAAAATTTATCCAGCCGAAGCCAAGGGCATGGTTGAAAGGTGGCTTTCACAGGTCTGTAAGCATGTTTTCACTGGATCACTTGAGGCATCACTTGATCGTAATCAAAGTATGAAAATAGATCATTTCTTAAAAAATTTTCGCAGGTCGAAGAGTTAATGAGGACTTCCTTGCGAGATATTGCTCAAGATAGCGTTATAGCATATTTTGAAGCCGTACGAGAGGAGTGGGTTCTTTCTTGGCCTGGCCAGATTGTTCTTTGTGCCAGTCAGATTCACTGGACTAGCGAGGTTTGCGAGTCTTTTGAGGATAACTCGACACATGCTTATTTGGACCAATGTAGCGCACAGATTGATAAAACTGTTGCACTGGTCCGGGGTAAACTCGATGCTGGTGCTAGAATCACTATGAATGCATTGATTGTTATTGATGTCCATGCCAGAGACGTCCTGAAGCTTCTTGTCGAGAGAAAAGTCAACGATGTTATGGATTTCAACTGGATTGCTCAACTAAGGTATTTGCAGTCTCAGCTTTTATATTCATACAACTGATAAGCAATTGTGATATTCTGCGAAGTTATAAGTCAAAAACTTTTTTCATACAGTCACCGGAGTATGTAGTCACACGTACGGTCACAAAAATATAAATCACTAGAGTACTTTGCATATCTAAGTCACCAATCAATTCGTAATCATACGTGGTTCCTCAAAATGATCAAACACTAAACATACGTGATTCAGAGTAAATTACACAGATTAATACATATCACAAGAAGTATCACAACTTGAGCAAGTGTTGTCTATTCCTGATCTTATATTTGTCTTATAAAGAAATCATCATTATCAATTTGACATTTCATGAAAAGTCCAAAATAGTTGTTCACATCAAATAAGCATTGTTCTATGATCGACCAACAAAACGTAGCATATTTTGAACGACAGCAGAAATAATGGTACTTGCTTCATCAATAATGATTCCAAATTTTTTTTTACTTTTTACGCGTACTTAAATTTTGAATCTCGATTCAGATTATTCTGCTCATGGTTTCAAGTTGCAATCGTGAACAAGAATTTAAATTGTTACGAGGTCGCGATAGCCAGCGTGCCGGCGCCCGATCAATTTTATGGGACATCAAATTGAGGAATACTTCAACCCCCCCCCCCTCTCTTATCCTTCGTAAAAGATTGAATGGAATCTCCTATTCCGGCATTTGTAGTGTCTCGTTCTCTAACGGTATCAATTCAAGTTTTCTGATAGTTTCAATTATCGCAAAGTTCTCGATTTTCTCACGTTTTTATGAGAAAAATACGATCGAGAAATTTGAGATCCCGAATAGATTGCAACATATAAAAAGAGATCAAATAATATCATAGAGAAGTTTTTGAATCATCAAGTGAATTGGTTTTTTTAGGTACTACTGGCTCGAAGGTAGCATCACAGTAAGCATGATCACAACAGATGTCGAATATGGCTTCGAGTATTTGGGCAATAGTACAAGACTGGTCATCACACCATTGACAGATCGCTGCTACAGAACTCTCATGGGTGCCTTGAAACTTAACCTAGGAGGTGCACCGGAAGGTCCAGCTGGTACAGGAAAAACTGAAACCGCTAAAGATCTTGCCAAAGCTTTGGCCAAACAGTGTGTCGTTTTCAATTGTTCAGAAGGTCTAGATTTTCTAGCTATGAGTAAATTTTTCAAAGGTCTTGCACAATCTGGTGCTTGGGCTTGTTTCGACGAGTTCAACCGTATCGAGCTAGAAGTTCTCTCGGTCATCGCTCAACAAATTTTGTCAATCCAAGTTGGTGAACAATTCGTTAAATATTTTCATCCAAAAAAATTGAAGAGCAATGTAATAATGCGCAGTAACTCTCTGTTATCCCAGATGGCTATTGTTCAGAAGTTAGAGCGTTTCAATTTCGAAGGCACAGAGCTTAAACTGAATCCTTCTTGCAATGTTATCATTACCATGAACCCTGGTTATGCAGGGAGACAGGAATTACCAGATAATTTAAAGGTTTTATTCCGAACATGTGCTATGATGGTTCCAGACTATGGTATGATTGGTGAAATCACCTTGTACTCTTACGGTTTCGTGGATGCTCGACCTCTTGCAGAAAAAATTGTTCACACCTACAAACTGTGTTCCGAACAACTCAGGTGAGTTATCAACCTAAAAACTGACAACTTCTGTTCTAACAAGATGTATCGAACTTATGGTTGTTTTGATCAAGTTCTCAGAGTCACTACGATTACGGAATGCGAGCAGTCAAAACCGTCTTGGTCGCCGCTGGTAACCTGAAACTCAAGTATCCAACAGATAATGAATCTATGTTGGTCCTTCGAGCAATCGTTGACGTAAACATGCCAAAGTTTTTAGCCCAAGATTTACCACTTTTTGAAGGTATCTACAGTGATTTGTTCCCGGGTATCAGTCTACCAAGTCCAGATCGTGATGAGCTCTTAAGACTCGTTAAGGAACATCTAAAAAAGCGAAACCTCCAGGCTACACCTTGGTACGTCGACAAGATAATCCAAGTTTACGAGATGATTCTGGTGCGCCATGGTTTGATGATAGTTGGAGATACTCTTTGTGGAAAAACTCAGGCGTACCAGGTACTAGGTGACGCTCTGACAGATTTATCCCAAATTCGAGGTGCCAGTATCAAAGAGATGAGAGTGGCTTACAGGGTTATAAATCCAAAAGCCATAACACTTGATCAGCTCTATGGAAGTTTTGATCCAATTTCTCATGAATGGAATGATGGTGTTTTGGCTAACACTTTCAGAGAGTTTGCCCAATCAACATCTTATGAACGGAAATGGATACTTTTCGATGGTCCAGTTGACGCCATCTGGATCGAGAACATGAACACGGTTCTAGATGACAATAAGAAACTATGTCTAATGTCAGGCGAAATCATTCAGATGTCCTCCAAGATGAACATGATCTTTGAACCAGCTGATTTAGAACATGCGTCACCTGCGACAGTCAGTAGATGTGGTATGATCTACATGGAGTCAACTCAGTTAGGTTGGGTTGCTTTCTTTGAATCTTACAAGAATCAGGTCTCGGAGAAGCTTTTACCTGAACAAATGGAGCTATTTACCGAGATTATTGAGTGGCTGGTTCATCCGATGCTTAGTTTCATAAGAAAACAATGTCGCACTTTCATTGAGATTGGAGAGTTACACATGTTTACGGTAAGTGTTGAAGGACTTTGATGTCCACTAGTTCAAATAGCTTATCTTACCTTAATGAACGACTGTGATTTCAGTCTTTTTCGAAATTATTTAGCTTGCTGCTGGATGATGAAAGCCAAGTCAGCACTGTTTGGCTGCAATGCGTGCTTCTCTTCAGCATAGTTTGGGGTTTCTGTTCAACGTTGACCAGTGACAGTAGGCAGGCAATGGATCTTTTCTTGAGAAATATACTGCTTGGTAATGACGAAGAACATCCTAGACCAAAGGCTTTCAAACTTACAAAACAACAACTGTTTCCGGAACGGGGTACCATCTTTGACTGGGTTTATGATAAAAGAAACAATGGAACGTGGGTTTCTTGGATGGACACGATGACACAGGTAAATCTTGATTGGTTTCATTAGCTCTGACAAGAGTTTCGAGTATTCAATTAAGACTAATTCTAGGCACCATTGCCGGAGAAAGCTAAAATGAGTGATCTGATCATTCAAACCAGTGAAATGTCGATGCAGCGATACTTCTTATCACTTTGTCTCAATCGGAGGATTCCATTATTGTTTGTTGGACCAACTGGGACGGGAAAATCAACCATCGTTCTTAATCACATGTTGAGCATGCCAAGAGATAAATTTATTCAGAATGCTCTGAACTTCAGTGCTAGAACTAGTGCTGCTCAGACCCAAGAAATCATCATGTCTAAACTTGATCGACGAAGGAAAGGTGTTTACGGTCCTGCAATGGGAAAATCGTGAGTTAAAATAGATTGCAATTGATTTTACATGTAGTGCAGTTCCATATCGTGTCTAGATGAAACCAATTGCTTTGTTGAAGCAATATTACTGACTGATTCTGTTCATATGTTTTTTTTTTTATAAATTAGGTGCGTTTTGTTTGTGGACGATTTGAGTATGCCCCAACTAGAAACGTATGGAGCTCAGCCACCCGTTGAGTTACTTCGTCAATGGATTGATCATGGTCATTGGTTTGATCCAAAAGATACGAGCATGTTACAACTTGTTGACATACTTTTTGTAGCTGCAATGCTGCCACCTGGTGGTGCTTCTAACAAGATCACTGCAAGATTTACTAGACACATGCACGTCATTGGCATTGATTCTTTTGATGACAACACTATGTCCAGGATATTTGGATCCATTATCGAATGGCACTTTGGTCAAGGTTTTGATAGCAATGTCGCTCGTCTAGGTATGGACTCATCAATGGTTTTCCGTATCCCAAATGCAAGATACCGATCTCATTTGGTTCAATTGCAGGTAAAATGGTTCTATCTGCAACCATAGACGTTTACAGAAAAGCTATTGAGACCTTCTTGCCAATCCCAAGCAAGAGTCACTACACATTCAATTTACGAGACTTCAGTAGAGTCGTTGGTGGTGTTTTGTTGGTACCAGCATCCAGACTGAAGGAACCAGACAAGTTGATTCGACTCTGGATTCACGAAGTTTACAGAGTTTTTCACGATCGGTTAGTCGATCCAGAAGATCGTGAAAGTCTTTTTGAGATGGTGAAAGCTGCTTCTTATGAACAACTTCGTCAGCCCATCGACAAATTGCTCGGTCATTTTTTGGGCGAGGACGAGTCTCACGTCAAGAGTCATCACATGGGAAATTTACTGTTTGGTAACTACATGGAACCAGATGCTGATCCCAGGATTTACGATGAGATATCTGATTTCAATGATCTAAATGTTAGTTGAATATTTTACTCTTCCTAATATTTTTCCGCGCGACTCAGTTTGTCTGTAGTTCTGAGAACCATCAAAATCTTCAGTCTTGTCAAGACATACTTACGTAATGGTTAAAAGAACCCTCACATCACTACCATCACTAAAATCAATTTGACTAAAACAAGAACTAAGACTGACTCTCACTAATAACGTGCAGGAAAAGATGGAATACTATCTGTCAGAGTACAACGCAATGTCCAAGAGCCCAATGTCTTTGGTCTTGTTCCGCTACGCAGTTGAGCACGTATCCCGAGTATCTCGTGTGCTCCAACAAGATAGTGGCCACGCCCTTCTTGCTGGAGTGGGAGGTTCAGGCAGAGCATCAAGTACGCGTCTTGCTACGAGCATGTGCGACTACGCACTCTATACAATCGAAATGACTCGTGGCTACGGTGTGAACGAGTGGCGAGATGATCTGAGAGGTATGCTTATACGGGCTGGAGCTCATGGTGTCAAGACTGTTTTCCTGCTGGCTGACACTCAGATCAAACACGAGTCGTTCCTCGAAGACGTTAGCATGTTGCTCAATACCGGTGATGTACCTAACCTGTATGGTTCAGAAGATAAGGCTGAGATACTGGAGAAGATGATGGAAGTTGCTAGAGAGGCTGCGGCTAAGTCAAAGACTGGTATGAATTTTTATGTTCTCACATACTCATCAGGCAGTCAATAGTTCAAAATTCAGGGTTACCGACATCTTGGATACTTTTTGGTGCTTTTGGTTTCTCTCATCAAATCTTAATAGAACAATCGTCACATTCTAATCTTCTTTCCTGGATGAAAATTATCTTGTGGATCAATGACACCATTCACCATGGCCATGTCGTTTCCAATATTCACCTGGAATGTATATTGTCCAGAACAATCGAGGACGCACTAATCAATGCTATATCTAAAATTCATAAATTCTTATCTTCAGGAAAATCAGCTGACTCAAGCCCTATGGCACTGTATGGCTTATTCGTCGAGCGTGTAAAAAAAAATTTACACATAGTGCTCTGTATGTCACCGATTGGTGAAGCCTTCAGAGTCCGTTTGCGGATGTTCCCATCATTAATAAATTGTTGTACAATCGATTGGTTCACCGCGTGGCCAGATGAAGCTTTGGAAAAGGTGGCAACGCGTTTCTTGCAAAAGCTGGATGTCGATGATGACAGCAAGTTGAAGTGCGTTGGACTCTGTCAAGGCTTCCACTTAAGTGTGGTTGATGCTAGCGAAGACTACTGGAAGAAACAGGGACGAAGGAATTATGTCACACCCACGAGTTACCTAGAACTTATCAAGTGTTTGCAGAAATTTCATGGGCAGAAGGTACAATGACGATTATACTATTGTCACATCGTGTTAGCTTTATCCACATGACATTCTTGTAAGATTTCCGAATTTGTTCCAAATCCGACGCAACTTAACTTCAGACAAACTATTCACCAGAAACCGTGAATCCCAAGAAGAGAATGTATTTTTTTAAAGCATGTGGCCGCTGGCAACGAATGATTAATGGAGCTGCTGATGATGATAATCAAAAGTGACCCAATGAACTGTAACTAAAAAATAACGATTGCATAGGTGGACGATATAACGCAACAACAGATGCGCTATGAAACGGGCTTAGATAAATTAGACTTCGCAGCTGGACAAGTAGCAGTGATGCAGGAAGAGCTAACTGCTTTGCAGCCTAAGCTCGTAGCTCAGTCTCAATTGAGTGATCAGCTGATGATTAAGATTGAGCAAGATACCGTGAACGTGGAAGCCAAAAAAGAGGTTGTCGCTGCTGATGAAGCTTTGGCAAACGAGGCTGCTGCCGCAGCTCAGGCTATTAAGGATGACTGCGAGAGTGATCTTGCTGAAGCTACACCAGCTCTGGAAGCTGCACTTGCTGCCCTTGATACACTGAAACCAGCTGACATCACTATTGTCAAATCTATGAAGAATCCACCAACTGGCGTGAGGCTTGTCTTAGAAGCAGTTTGTGTACTCAAAGGTATTCCAATAAAACCCAATCCATACAATTTTTCGATATTACCAATGACAACGTCGAAACAATTTTCACATTAACAGTTCGGGAATCAATAGTATCTGGGTATTAATATCGCCGTTAGAAAAATGCGGTTAATGGTCAATTTAAATTGATCTCCAATTTCAAAACAGGTGTGAAGGCAGACCGAGTGCCAGATCCTAAAAGCGGTGGTATGATGGAAGACTACTGGCCCCCATCAGTTCGTCTTTTGGGTGACATAAAATTCCTTGACAGCCTCAGGGAGTTCGACAAAGATAACATCCCACCGGCCAATATGCGTAAAATTCGCGATAAGTTCATGAGTGATCGTAGCTTCCAACCTGAGGTCATCAAAAAGGTTTCAACCGCTTGCGAAGGTCTTTGTAAATGGGTCAGGGCCATGGAGGTCTATGACCGGGTGATCAAAGTCGTCGCCCCTAAAAAGGCTTTACTTGCTGAAGCCGAAGCTGAACTGGCTTTGCAGATGGAGACACTCAATACCAAGAGAGCTTTGCTTCAGGTACACATCTTATCAAAGACTAGAAATCAATGATTTCATAAATTTTGTGTAACTCGTGGGTCTTGACTGTTCATTGCAGGAAGTGGCAGACAAATTGCAGCAGTTGAATGACGAGTTTGCAGAATGTATGCGCGAGAAAAAAGATTTGGAAGACCAAATTGAATTATGTATGCAAAAACTTGAGCGAGCTGAGAAGCTTTTAGGAGGTCTTGGAGGTGAAAAAACTCGATGGAGTGAGACTGCGGCTGCTTTGGGTGCTAGCCTTGGAAATGTTATTGGTGATATCTTGTTGGCTTCTGGATTTGTAGCATATCTGGGTGCTTTTACTATCCTTTATCGAGATTCTCTTGTTGACACTTGGCATCAAGCCTGCCAAGCGGCTCAATTGCCTTGCAGTCCTCCACCTTTCAGTCTGATCAATATCCTCGGTGACCCGGTTCTTGGTAGGTCAACTATTGAAACTTCCGCCTTGTAATCGTTGAAATTGTTAAAGATTTTGATATTGTTATGATTTATCATTCAGCCTGTGATGATTGAACCCATTCATGGATCGATTCAACGTATAATTAAAGTTTACCATGAAATTCACAGTTCAAGCTTGGTTCGTGCATGGTTTACCGGCGGACAAGTTCTCTGTCGAAAACGGAATTATAGTATCTGCAGCAGATCGTTGGCCACTCATGATTGACCCACAAGGACAAGCGAATAAGTGGATCAAGAGCTTTGAGAAGGACAACAAGCTTGCTGTGATCAAACTCACGGATCATAATTACACTAGGGTTATCGAGAATGCAATTCAATTCGGGATGCCAGTACTTCTGGAAAATATTCTAGAGGAGATTGATGCAATTCTTGAACCTGTGCTGTTGAAAAATTTATTCTTGCAGCGAGGAGTTTTATGTATCAAATTCGCTGAAAATGTGCTTGAGTATAACCATGATTTTCGCTTCTACATTACTACTAGGCTACGAAATCCACATTATCTGCCAGAACTTGCTGTCAAAGTGAGTATTGAGTATATTGCAAGAATATCAAACCAGTTTCGATATCAGAAAAAATTTATCATAGCTCACAAATTTTATCCCCTATTTCAGGTGAGCTTGCTGAACTTTACCATTACACCACAAGGACTGCAAGATCAACTTCTTGGCATTGTTGTAGCCAAAGAGTTACCAGAACTAGAGTCTAAGAAGAACCAGTTGATCAGAGAAAGTGCAGAAAATAAGCGAGGACTCAAAGATGCCGAAGACAGTATCCTCCGTGTACTCTCAAGCTCCGAGGGTAATATTCTTGAAGACGAGACTGCTATAAAAATATTGTCTTCGTCTAAAGAACTCTCAGAGCAGATTATGGCTAAAGAAAAAATAGCAGTTGAGACTTCAAAAGAAATCGATGCAGCTAGAAATGGGTACAAACCAGTTTCACGACACGCAGCAACTCTGTTCTTCTGCATTTCTGAGCTTGCTAACATCGATCCGATGTATCAATACTCGCTACCATGGTTCGTTAGACTTTTTTCAGCTGTTATGGATCAGAAAGATTCTAAATCAAAACAGGACCTTCAAGCTCGGATCGACAGTCTCAATACGATGTGCACAGCTTCCATCTATCGAAACGTCTGTCGATCATTATTTGAGAAAGACAAGCTTATATTTTCATTGATTCTCTGTGTTGGAATACTTCGAGGTAAAACCTTTTACCCAATCCTACTTCTTTTATCTTCTGTTGATCATGAATTTCTCAATCTATTATGTTCATCATATCAGGAGCTGAAGAACTACAGGAAGACCTCTGGATATTCTTACTAACAGGTGGAATTGCCTTAGATAACCCTTATCCAAATCCTGACCCCAGTTGGTTATCAGACAAAGCATGGTCTGAAGTCACCAGAGCTACTTCCTTGACTGGTCTAAGCAAACTGAAAGAATCCTTTGAAACGAATATCGATGCTTGGAAAAAGTATTACGACCTGCCAAATCCACAGGAGAGTTTCTTTCCCAGTCCGTTCGAAGAGATAACTGAGGGTAGTCTCAGGAGGCTGGTGATTATCCGATGCGTCAGACCTGATAAGCTCGTACCTGCTATAAGGGGATATGTCATCGCTAGGATGGGACAATTTTTTGTTGAACCACCCCCATTCGAACTAGCCGACTCTTACAATGACTCTAGCAATGTCACTCCTTTGATTTTCATTCTTTCGCCAGGTTTGACTTTCATGCTAACCTATCTAACAACCTTGATGACCCTTTTTGTACTGTAAAACTTGAAATTTCGAATCTTTCGTAGGTTCTGATCCCATGGCTGGGTTATTGAAATTTGCAGAAGACAAAGGTATCTCAGCAAAGAGTCTGAAAACAATATCTCTGGGACAAGGCCAAGGTCCCATAGCCAGTGATGCCATAAATAAGGCTCTCATAACTGGCGAGTGGTTGGTTCTGCAAAATTGTCATCTTGCAGTTTCATGGATGCGTGAGCTAGATCGAATCTGTGATGAAGTTATTGTGCCAGCCAATACGCATGCAAAATTCCGTCTCTGGCTCACAAGTTATCCTTCTACGGATTTCCCTGTGTCGGTGCTCCAAAATGGAGTCAAGATGACGAACGAAGCGCCTAAGGGGCTGCGCAGTAACCTAATGCGCAGTTACATGAGTGACCCAGTTTCTTCTCCTGCTTTCTTCAATGTAAATTTCTTGATCGCAAGTCTTTGAAGATCTTCAATGGTTATTGATAAATGTGTTATATCATTTGGTAATTCAACAGGCTTGTAGGAAACTGATCGAATGGCGAAGGCTCCTGTTCTCGGTCTGTTTATTTCATGGAGTTGTCCAAGAAAGAAGGAATTTCGGTCCTTTGGGATGGAACATACCTTACGAATTCAACGAGTCCGATCTACGTATCAGTCTTATGCAGCTACAAATGTTCCTCAATGAATACGATCAGGTTCCGTTTGAAGCTTTGCTCTATCTAATTGGCGAGTGTAACTATGGTGGTCGAGTCACGGATGACAAAGATAGAAGATTACTAAATTCTTTGCTTGGGAACTACATGAATACGGAAGTCGTAACAAACTCGGAGTACGCTTTCTCACCGAGTGGAATCTATCATTTGCCTGAAAATGTTGATTACAAGGGTTGCTTAGAGTACATTCGAACTTTGCCCATGAGTCAACTGCCAGAGGTCTTTGGCCTGCATCAGAATGCCGATATCACCAAGGATAACCGCGAATCGATGCAGCTGCTTTTTGGAGCACTGTTGACACAGTCTCAATCAGGCAAGTATTACATCCTAAATCGGAGAAAACAGTGGTAGAGGTCTATATCGAAATTTTGGAAGAAAAAATGCTAATACTTTAAGGCCAGACCGTAGTCAGACGCCGTTTTGAATGTAACCCTGAATCCGTTCAGAGGATAAGTCGAATTTCACTAGACCAAAATGATTTGGGATTTCCTATGCACCTACAGAACGCATGTCTAAAGGGGGTTACGAAGCCAAATATGTCAACTTTACTAAAAAAAAGTATTAAGACGATGTTTACTCGAGACGTCGTATGTTCCCGCTCTTTAGCAGACGACGTTTGTGTACATACATCTGGTTTGGATACTTTTTTGATGGAAATTGACACATTTGGATTCGTAGCCCCCTTGAGATATGCGTTGTGTAGGTGCATGTAAAATCCCAAGTCATTTGGTTGAGTAAAAATCGACACATCCTCCGAACGGATTCAGAGCTTATGGCGGACTACGACCTCACTTTAAAGTTCGTTGGAGCTCAAGGTTGTCTAACAGAGTAATTTCAAAGGCATCGTGCCATAAGTCCATCGCAAGATAAACACATGATAAATAATGTAGATCGAAAGTTTGCATCCTTGATTTTTTAAGGCACTCATGCATGTTGACAATTGGTGTCCAAACGAAACCTCATTGAATCTTTGATAAATTAGGTGATTGAGAAATTTAGCTGCCTTTACCTAGCAAAGTTCTCAGGTTGCGGCTTGAGCTCAGATTTCAGATATTTTTTCACGAACTCGAACTCATGCCTTGTTACGTGATCGATTATTATCTGGGAGCCACTTTGCCATTTAATAGTCAAGAATTGGTCAAGAATTTTTTGAAGAGATTGATGTTAAATCCAGAGTTGATGCAAGACTTGCATTATACCTCAAAATTCAACTAATAAACTCAGAACATCGTGCACTGATTGCGCAAACTGCACTAGACGTAACCTCTCGGCATTCATTTTGGTATTTCACTTTAGGTGGTGAATCCGAATCTGAGATGAGCAGTGAAACGATAGTGTTTGATTTGGCAAGTGAAATTTTGGAGCGCATGCCTGCACAACTGGACGTAGAACTTGTTGAAAGCCGTTACCCAGTGCTCTACGAGAATAGCATGAACACAGTATTGCGTCAAGAGGTTATACGTTTCAATCGTTTGACAGCAGAAATCAAAAGCAGTCTACGGAACGTAAAACGAGCCATAAAAGGACAGATTATAATGTCTTCAAGCCTTGAAGAAGTCTTTACAAGTATGAGCGTTGGTCGAGTTCCCAAAGCCTGGGATCGCAAATCCTATCCATCTCTCAAACCTCTGAGCAGTTACATAAGCGATCTTCTTCAGAGGATTGAATTTCTTCAGAATTGGATAGATCACAATGCACCATCATGTTTTTGGCTATCTGGATTCTTCTTCACACAATCATTCCTTACTGGAGTCCTTCAGAATTATGCACGAAAGCATACAATACCTATCGACCATTTAGATTTTGAATTTGAAATTACCAGGTTAGATACCATCTTTAAAAAGTTCATCATAATCGATTTGTTGACGAATTTTGATTGGTGAACGGATAATTTACAGTTTTGAGAGTCCTGAGGAAATAGAAGAGGCACCGGGACTCGGGGTCTACGTGAATGGTCTGTTTTTAGAGGGCGCGCGTTGGAATCGTGAAATAGGTGAACTTGATGAGTCGCTGCCAAAGATAATGTTTGACACAGTTCCAATAATTTGGCTGAAACCTGGAATCAAGGCAAACTTTGTACCGACACCAGTTTACCATTCGCCTCTTTACAAGACGAGTGAGAGACGTGGCGTGCTTGCAACGACGGGCCATTCGTCGAATTTTGTCATGTTGATTTTACTGCCGACGTCGATCGAAGAGACTCACTGGATCAACCGGGGTGTTGCCTGCCTCTGCCAACTCGACGATTGATAACATCTTCTTGTATTTGCACGATCGCATGGTGGTAGTGATAGCTAGAAAAAATGAAAGATTGTATGGAGATACAAATTTTTTTTTTTATGAATTTTGTACATATTGTACATAAGTACACATGAGAATTCAGAATAATATGAAATCTTTGTAAAATTTTTCTTTACTGAAAAATTCGAGTGAGCCCTCACAAAATTAATCATCTAAATGAGTTATCTGCAGACTGAACAATCTCGTCGAACCTCATCATGTTCTCGCTTTCTCAAGTTTTTTGGTGTTCTTCACCATATGGTACTCCTATCTTTATTTTGAAAAAAAACCCATGATCTCCATTTTGAGTATGGAATAGCCACGCCAAGAAGACTAATTTTACTAGATGCACGTCGGTCATTTTGATCGAAACCAAAAACTTTCATATTCAATGTAATTGACGTAACTATCCTAGGTGCACCCGTCTGACTACATCAATATTTTACTACTGAATGTCACATTCCTAGATCCTCATCAGCACCATTATTAGTACCAATTCACATGCTGATATCTTGAATATCCCTCCCCATGAACTCCATGGATATCTTCAAATCGACACCAAGAATCAGGAGATCCGATCGTGCATTTCCCGGATTCAAGGGATAAAGTCACAATATCTATAAGGGTGGCTTTTTAAGTGATAATTCCTTTCCAATAAATGTGATCAACCTAGAGATTCACCGCTGATATTCTACCAATGCATCTACTCAATACCATTGGCGAGCCTAGAAAATGAGTTCAGTCCCGTACAAAATCCCAATTATTATCTCTAGATCCACCTGTCTGGCTCAGTCTGTCTGTTACTCTGAATGTCAAATTTCACTTCTCTCTTCGGATCTGTCTCTCGCGCTGATAGCGTGATTGACTTTCACTCTCCGCCTCATCAAAGTTCACTAACTGACACTAAGAAATCCGAGATTCGATCGTGCATTGTCGAGGTGCAAGTGTTGAAGTCAACACACGGATAGGGGTAGTTTTTATACTCCCGTCACCTCGCCTATCATTCTCTGTATCCCTCAGTGGCTCGTCACCGATTCCCTACATAATCGACTGCATGACATCAATGACGAAGTCACGATTCGCGCCAATTGGATCGTGCAATCACCCATAGTCCTTTTTCCTATCTTTGGATCTCCCTGCCTGACTATATCCATATGGTACTACTAAAAAATCGTTCTTCAACCGTTCTGCTCATCCCGAAACTCGCACTAATCCCCGAGTTGGTTTCCCGGGTGAAATCTACGTGATAACTGAAAAAAATTCTCATCCTATCGTGCTAGTCTCAGTTTAAAAAATATAAAGCTGCAGAATGACACGGGTAGTTTCTTCCAAAAGTGATTCGAACATGTCCTACACTTGTTATTCTTGCTGCGCTGATAAACACCAATTTGAAGAACAAGCCACTCATCTTGACGACTCGATCGAGCCTTGAATCGTTAGGTATATTCGTATCCTGCTCAACTTTACTTTCGACGTATTACCGTTGTCTAGAGTCGTACTCCAAAAAAACTCCACCTAAGCATTTGTTCGATTCCCAAAAAAAGCCCAGCAGTATCATCTCTCAAAAAGGGCCCTCTATAATACTAGAGGTTGGCTCTATATGATGCAAAAAGAATTACAGGTTGCCACCCATTGGGTCATTTTCCCATACAAAGTGAACATCCATCCTCCTTTTGACCGCCTAACTTATCAGTTTTGTCAAAATCACCCACCGTCGAATTGGGTAACTTTGGTACGGTTTCGGTACTTTTTGTTTTGTTTGGCTCGGCATTCCAACATACATCGACGAAACCCGCTTTTATTAGTGGTCAAT